>CM052311.1:21544672-22223209 GCA_028455605.1 Lasioglossum malachurum | reverse complement strand
AATCTGACATATCTGAATCTACATCAAAAGATGAACGCTATCAAGATCGCAGAAATTCTGATGATCTCGCCCCTTGAAGGTCCCTTGATTTTCTTGGAGACCTACAAGACACCCTTGATGGTCTCTAGAAGTCCTTTGCTCCCTTTCCATCATCCTTTATTCACCCTTATCTGTACCCTCGCTAGGACCTTTCATGTTCCCTTCGCTTTTGGGTAATGTAATGATGAGATCCTTGGGATCTCAAGAAGTCCTTGTAAGACTGTAGAGACCTCCAAGGTCTCTTACCCTTTATTGCCCCTTAAAAGGCTTGATGCACTAAGGCAACTATAATTAATTCAAGCTAAATTCAGAGAAAATTAAAATTAATTAAAATTCATGCGTTCTTCTTCTTCTGCTTTTTTGACCCTATTTTTATGAAATTCTTGTATTTCACCTGTGATTTCAAGCAGAGGCGTAGAGGGTGAAGCTCGTCGGTAAAATAGAACTCGTGCTAGCAGTAGCTTAAGTTTGCAGGAATCTGACAGGTTCCTTTGTTTTCAATCGAAGACCATAATTGTCTAATTAGATCTGGACAACACGGTGATTGTGTTTCTATTCCTCGGTTTAATTGAAATTGATCTATTTTGGCATCGCCGCGCAGTATTACGTTCAAGCGCAACATTGTTAATTGTATTGGAATCCACGTGGAGACATCTCAATCGGACAAGCACAGATCAATTAGACAGACAACGAATTCTCGTACGAGATTATTTATAGGTCTACGAACCTGAGCTTCGTCTACGTGGTGCGGAACATCGGGACTGACCGACCTGCGGCCATAAATGTTCGACAGTGTCTGGTTCACCGGGAAAGCTGGACCACCCTGCAATAATCACATGATCTGAAAACAGTGCTTACTCGTCTCGCTGAAAGAAAATTATACGTGTTTCCTGTAAACTCGTACAATTTAGACCTTCCAAACTTGTAGAGTTATCACTAAACTTCTAAAAACGACTTCAACCTCAGCATCACTCTCTGTCTCAACTAGCTCGGCTCCCAACGCCATTAAACTATCAGCGTACTCGTTTCGCAGAGTCGACCGACCGTGGAATCCTCGGCCGCAGATCGAAGAACGAAAAACTCCGCGGGGAATCGAATAATCAGCGACGTTAACTATTCCATCAGCGGGAACGAGCACTTAACCGGACAATTTGCAATTTGCCGAACGACATTACAAACACCGTGAATCCGCCCATTGGATCGGCCGCGTCGCGCCGCGCAAACGAGGGAAAGATTTAATTTCTGGATCAATTAGGTATTAAGCCACGGGCTCGATCCCTGGCCGCAATTTAAACTTCGCTAGCCTCCGACTTCTTGTTTTCGTTGTCTTTGTCGCGTTCACCGGCACGGCGCGCGGGAAACGCAGAGTAAAACCGAGGGGGCCCCGGAAGGCGTGCAAATAAATAGAGCCAGTGAGACGCAAAGTCAATTATCGTTCAGCGGGAGCTGACGGAAGTTCCGCGCTCGCTCGCTCTGACCGCGTTAAACGAACCAAACGGAATTATTCATGACGAACTTTCGATGCGCAGGTGTGTTTAACATCCCACGCCACTTTTCCTCGAGTCAGCCTACGCTCGGCACTCTTTATTAAATATGCACGATCGCCGCTATCGTCGTCGATCAAGCGCGTTTCTTCGCCGAACGATGCCGGCCGCTTTCCGGTCACACCGGTGCTCTTGCTTTTCCGACGAACGTGTCAAGAACTTGCCTTCTCACGCCTCGCTGCAGCTGCTACAGTGCAAACAAAGGCACCGTGATTTTTTGCATTTCTTTCGGCGAACGTTTTTGTAAATATTATTGTTCTGTTCCGAACGGAAAGCGTGTTCTACTTTCTCTCTCTGTCTCTCTCTCCCTCAGTCTGTCGCTTTCGATCTCACTCTTTTCGTTTCGCTTTTATTGCTGTTTGTTTTCCATGGCAGCGACTTCTATATCTGTTGGCCAGGTGTATTAATGGCGACAACTCGCCTAACAAACGTGAAATTCACACGATTTTTAGGCATTTTTTTTTAGAAACATTGTCCGGGGGATTTTTTTAAAGCTTCACGGTATGGTACTGTACATGTTTGAGTGCGGAAATATTTTTGTTGCTAAGGTAGCGTGGCACCTATCGAATTCTACGGACATATTTCGTATTAGATTATATGTGCAGTGCAGCACACCTTGGACTTGTGGGAAATGAAAGAAACAGTTTCCTTGTCGCGTGAAATTAGAAAGTCGACACTTTTATATTATTAATGGAATTTTGAATTCATTCCGAATTTAGGTTCTTATGTATTTCAGAAGAGTAGAAAGTAAAATGCCATTTTATTGTTCATAAATAATGTCCACATTCAAGAAGAAGGGACTACCAATTAATTGGTACGCGTAATACCATGATTTTCTTTAATACAAAGTCATACAGAAAATACAGAAACAAAAGGTTTCGCGTATTTTCCGGAGATGAGAATCTTAGACGATTATCCCTAACGAAACGAAAGGGCTGTGACAACGGTCTGTCGTACAGGCAAACCTGTTTGTAATTGTTCCTCGTCTAATTAGCGAAGTAACAACTTCTCCACGCAAAGCTCCACGGACGATACAGAAAATCGGTTCGTAGCCGTTCGAAAGTGGAGGAAGTTCTCGAAAGTTCGTGGGGATTGTAGAACGGGTGCTGTTCTTGTCAAGACCGGCCGAGTAGAATCGATATCCGGTGGAAGAAGTAGAATGGGACCGTGTTTACGCAGGCAACCAGAATGGAATCGATCACGGCTGAGGTGGAAAGAACAGAATCACTTTTAACGCGACAAGTGGAAGAGGATTTATTGAACAATTGCAGTGGGAACCGGTCTCGGACTGACAACTGAAGAAGGTAGGGTATTTCAGCAGACAAAATAAATATAATTGCGTTCTTGCTGATTGGAAATCGTTCGGACAACGTTTGTAAAGAGGAGAGCATGTTCTTCTTCGGAGAACATGTACTCAGACTGTATACCTTTTACGATCGCACAGAAACTTTCGACAAAGAAGGTCCCATGTCTACTGCACGATCATGTACAAATTACAGTGTGTAGGTAAGTTTGTCATTCCTATTTAATTCCAAATTCCCACTTCAATGGATGATATAAACATTAGAATTAAGAGAGAGTATCCTTTATTGCAGTCCGAATGAAATAAAAATATTAACTTCTGTTATAACCGGGCTAAATCGTCAATTAAACAAGTAAATATAATCCGAACCGTATCGTGTTTGGGCTCATTTTCAGCAGGCAAGTGTTACGAACATGTTGGTAAAGGTTTCACGGAGAAATTATTAAAAATATAGTTACACATTATATAAAAAATGTATCATGTTAGAATTATACAGGATGTCCCAAAATTCCTTCAACAGCCGGAAATGGGAGGTTCCTGAGATCATTTAAAGCAACATTTTCCTTTGCAAAAATGTTATCCGCGGCTTTGTTTAGGAGTTACTAACGAAGAACACGGACCAATCAGAGCGCGACCTACGGCACAGCCGGCCCGGCGCGCCAACTGTCTATTGGCTGACTGTGTCAACTCACGTCTAGGTCGCGCTGTGATTGGTCCGTGTTTTTCGTGAATAACTCCGAAACAAAGCCGCGAATAACATTTTTGCAAAGGAAAATGTTGCTTCAAGTGATCTCAGGAATCTCCCATTTCCGCATGTTGAAGGAATTTTGGGACACCCTGTATATAGTGTATCAAGGCGCTAGTGTGTGGAGTGTTCGCGGTATACATGGAATAATAAGCAGGCACTGGATGTGGTGAACTGCGATTCCGTCGGCGACGTCAGCGACCGGTAAAACGGAGATCGTGCGGTGGGATCGATTTATCCACGGTGAACGGGAAGTGTAAACGAAAAAACACCACTTTCCGCTCAGGTTGGCGTCCGCGGCGGGTAAATGGGGACAAGAAAAAGCGGCGGGTACGTGTTTGACAAGCGGCAGGCCGGGTTTAGAGCGAGCGACGCGACGTACCGTCGTTGTCATCGTCGTTTACGTCGTCCACGGGAAATCGTACCGGGCTCTTGCGCCCGACGTATTTTGATTTTACGCGAAACTAGACGTGACAGCAATATATATTTGAATCGTGCTTAGCGACGCGTGCAAATTGAAAGAAAATACCAGGCTCGCCGCGACGAAATAAGCTCTCGGAGCGGGACGGAGCGGAGCGTGAAGCAGAGCAACGATTTTCCCGGTTTTACGAAATATTATATCAGTTTTGCGTCGTCTCTCTGATCACGGGTCCGCGGCCACGGGAATTTTGCGAGCGGGTGAAAAATTCGCTCCTCGTTGATCCACGGCTCGGCCTCGCTGTTCCGGATGCTGTTCGCATCTCCGGATAATTAAAATGTATAACACGTTGCGATTTAACGTCCGGTTCTCGTTAATGACCGTCCAGAGTAATTATCGAATACGATCTTTTTAGCGCTCGCCGCTGTTCGTACACGCTACATTTTTCTCTCATTGGGACGCGTTACGGGATTACGTTTCCCCGGAAATTGTACGCGCTTCTTTTTTTTGGGGTTACTCCGAACTTAGTCGACCTGATTTTCTGTATTTGTTGACGGGGATTTTACGCGAGCTTGTTGCGTGCGCTGTCGGTGTAAACAAATGTGCTTGAAGCTCCTATATGGAGAAATATGGGCGAGTGAGATTGAAGTAATTCGGTTCGTGAAATGAAAACTTGAGATTTGTTGTAATGGTTAATCTTTTGATCGGACTCTGGTAAAATGACATTTTTGTTGAAAATACGGAATTAAGGGTGAAACACAATTTGACGAAGTGCAAAGAGAAATGGGGAAAATATCATCCGAGTGGCTTTTGTGTAACCATTTCTAAGGAACACCCGAGTAATAGCAGTTCTACTGTGTAATTAGATCGCCGTTAATGACACTTCTTTTTAACGAATAAGCTCTTCAGCTTTTGCATTCGCTTGTGGAACACCACTCGAAGTTACCCTACAATTCGAACGTTGATCCGCAGGCATCGCGTTTTTTAATATAATAAAATATGGATTGGTTGTGTGAGTACATACATACAAAGTAATTCAGGAACACTTTGTTTCAACAATTCATTGTTTTCACACACACACACACACACACAAAAAAAAGAATCGAGTTTTTAAATTTTTATTAACACAGGATGTAAATAACACAGGAAATACAATTCGAATTTACTGCGGATTCAGTAGTAATAATCGCAGTTTAATCTCTGGGCTACCTTTGTGCATTTATTATCTACAAAAAATCTTCAAAATTCAAGGGACCAAGCATTATAAAATTTCCTACAGAAGTGGTAAAAATAGAAATTCAAGATAAGACTAGAAAATGGAATTTCTCTCTTGATTTCATTTCTCTTCAAAATTTACAGAAAGTTTCTCGACGAAGTTCATTTATTCCTCCACAAAAAATGCGAAAAATCCAAGTTTTTATTAGATAAAACGGGAACTTCCCGCTGGATTTCATTTTCCCTCAAAACATACACGAAGTTTCACATTAACTAATTCTACTCGTTGCTGCAAAAAATTTGACATCGAAGTTTTTATTAAATCGAAAATGAAATGGCTTCCTTAATTTCATTCTACTTCAGAACGTACACAGAAACTTTCAAATTAATCAGTGGCACTTTACTACAAAAACCGCTACGAATCAAAGTTTCTATTAAATAGAAAAAGGAGAATTCCCTGTTGATTACATTTTCCCTGTAAACAGCTTCGAGTTGTCAACAGTATCAGGTTAAATCGGGTTCGCATGGAATATTGACGACGACCAGGTAAAAGTGGAATGATTATCAAGCGAAAACCAGTATTCAACAGGCTTAAGGTAAGTTGTGCGCGGTATCGGTTCCCGATTCGCGGGATAGATTTATCTCTTCCCGCGGCGCGCCGGTTTGTACCTTATGATAAAATTCGTTTCTATTCTGCTGATTAGCCGGCGCCGCGATCATCCCTCGGGCGGTTTTTCCCTTGACGTAATCCTGTACACACAGTCGGCCGGAATAGACGTATTCGTTCAGTTCGTTTATCCAAAGATGAGACCGCGCGGCGTCTCGAGTCTTCGGCAAACGTTCCGAGCTACGTGCTCCTCTGTGTTTGAAATCACGAGAGATTGGGCACCGCTCCTTCGGATGCATCGAAATGAAGGTACCGCCGGCCCCGGGAAACTTTCGCGAAAATAAATTTCGGAGCGAGCTTCCGTAGAAAACAATACGCCCCGCTTTCTATCCTCCGGATCGAAACTAGAGCGCCGGATGAATAAACAGATTTGAATTATGCTGCTCGCTATGACCTATGCTTGAGGCGAATTCCCAAGACTTGCATGAGCCTCTGATAATTTTTTAAGTGAAATCATCTTTAGGCATACCGCGCATGTACATAATTACTGGGCAGTGAAAGACTCCGATCCCTCACGCAACGAAAATGTTCGCGAATTTAAAAACTGTGGTGCTCAAGGTGGTTCGGAACCCACCTTATAAAAACTGTAGGTCCCGTCGCGAAATAACCCTGAAAATGGAGTTCAGAGCGACGTAAAGTACGTAAAAAAAAACAAATGTTCGCTAGAGTAATCACCCACCACTCCGCCATATCTATGACCCTCGCGGACCTAAGGTTCCGGCCGCGGCGTCATTAGCATAATAAGAGTAAACATGAACGCGTGCGTTTCCGTGAGCGACTGTGACAACGCGTCATTTGTTATCGGGACGCAGAAAGTGTACCAGCGTACGACGTAATATGGTGACCGTTACGTGGTGAGTACCGTTTTCTTGTTTCACCGTCTCTCTCGATAGGTTCATCTGGAGTTTCATGATGTTTAAAATTAATTTTGTGTTTGAGTGAATTATGTACTTCTGAAACATTTAAACTTTTTCACGAATTGTGTCGTTGCATCTCGCGTCTTGCCTCATTGAATTGTACAAATTTATTCAGGTCGAGATATTTATTTTTACGTATGTTAATCTCATTGGGAAAAATACAGCAGTAAAACGTACACCGGCAGTATACGTTGCTGAATATATCTCTTGATTGGCGCTACACATAGAATTCCGATAAAACTATGGAACTGTACTTTCGGCGAGTGTTGGACTACAACTGGAACGTGTGCAATCAAAGATAGTCGATATTCGCGGCTCAAGCTCGCGGCGTGTTGCCAATCGGAAACTACGGTGTTTCTACCGTCGGTTAAACGCGTTTCGCTGAATATCGATAATATTAAACGCTCGCGGAACTTTCGACTGATGCATGGATGTTGGCACAATATTCCCGTCTGATGGCAGTTTAACCGTAACTACTGACAGCTGGCGTTCGTCTAGTCACCTCGGTCTGACCACAAAGCATCAGTATCCGCTGGCTAGCGGCGAAACCCACCAGCACCGGTCTCGGCATCCAACCACCCAACGCCCATCCACACACCATCACGTCGACGATTTCTCGCACGTACGTTTCCCTCTCGACGTAGTCGATGGTTCCGTCGCAGTTGGGCGTTTCCAATAATCCTCGGCTCTTGATTTTGCGTCGGCACGGAGCTCTCTAATCGCTCCTCGAAATTTCCCGGAGCCAGCAGACGGAAGAAGAGCAAGGAAGTTTCCGCGTAAACAGCAAGTTACCCCGCGCCGGAATTACCGAAAATTTCGACCGTCTGACTACGGGCCGACTCGAGCCATCGTGAAACGGTTTCTACCCTCACCGATAGTCAACCGTAATAATACGCGAACACTCTTAAAATGACGATCACGTTTTTAATATCGGCGGACCATACGACTTGGAGGTTTTCGAGAAGTTGATTAGCGAAAATGAAATTTTGAACACATCGCGATCGGTCGGAACTGCGAAGAGAATACTAAAAATCGCTGTTTACAACCTTCTCATGTGGGCCTGTATATTGAATGTTTAAAAAATACATTTTGTAGATCTGTGTCAGTTGTATAGAAAACCTCTTAGAAATATTGTAACGTAATTAAACATTTCTCACTTACAAAGCGTGATGAACTTTTAATATCGCGGCTGACACGTTATCTATCTTGGCACTAAAATTGAAGGTTCGCGGAAGCACGTATAGATGAATAGAACATTAGTCACAGCCCGACGGAGAGTGCGAAGAAAACTGCACCGAACGGTGGCTCATAAAACTCCCGTTCCCTCGCGGAGAGGGTACTGAAGCGGTGAATGCTTGGCGGGTTTGATCATACTTAGAAAGTGTTAAAAGTTCAAAAGAGGTTAGTATGCTCGAGGACGAATGCGAGTAGGAAATGCAGGAGATCCGATTGAACAGTGATTGATCGGCGAGCTCTCGGCACCGTTAAAGTGATAAAGCAGGATATGATACCGGGAGCGACAGTTACAAGGGGCGGGATTGAAAAAGTTCGCGAGATGCAGATCTAAAACCACGGGGACATCAATTTCCCATCACGGGTACCTTTACTTTAGCGGATCAGATCGGATCTGGATTGGCGGGGCCGCGTGCTCGGCTTAAAGAAGCCACTCGCCGATACCGATCAATGGATAACCCACTCGCTGTTGGAAATTCGTTCATCGACGCAACGAGGATCGCCGTAATAAAATCTCTCGCGCCCTGAATGCCGCAGCCGGCGATAAGACGTTCCGCCGATTCCGGGACGATGATCGAATACGCGAATTCGCGGCGCCGTAAAGCGATTCTGCTTTTCGATAGAAGCTGCCGCCAACCACGGCCCCCGCGCGCCACCCCCGCAACTCGTATTCACCGTTGCACGCTCGTTGATGGCATGAAGCATCGTGGAACGCTTCACGGAGTAGTGGAAACGGATACTTCCGGACGTGCATTGCGTCTTCGAGGCACGTACATCCATCCCCGAGGCAGTGAACACACATATCCAGCCCGATAACTCGGAAACTCGTGGCCCTCAATCACTGAGACTTTCGGCGTCGCGGCCACCGCGCTTAGTAATTCTTTCATCTTCTTCTTTCGCTCTTTAATACCGCGGCGGCAGCTTGCTCATTAGTAGACTGACGATTTCATGCGGTTATGACAAGAATAGGTGCGGGATAGGATTGCCATCTATAAAATCGCGATCCCAGGACAGGAATAGTTTCAGGAATTAAATTTGATACGATAAAGAAAAGTTTCGGACGCAGGAAATTCGGGCAAAAAATATATATATTCATTACGATAATTATCATTAGATAGGAATCATTTTCTTTGAATGGAGATCTCTTACAGCGTTCACTACAAACAATTTTAATCTCGTCAGATTTAAAATTCCCGCATTTTTAGAGACAGGTCCGTTATTTTCTCAAATTTTTGAAAAGCTCTCTGCTTTGAAAACATTTTATTTGTTTAAAATATATATATATAATTGCAAAATAAAAGGCGCAAAAAAACATTTTTAATAGATACTCGTATGTATTCACTATAAGCTCCTAAAAGCTCGTTCTTATCGGTTTGTTAGTTCTAGTCTTATAATTTAATGAAAAGAGGGTGACACATATTATGTTATGCTACTGCGTGAGAATAGGTGTTTTGTCGTGCATTACGCGAGTTGCGCCCAACTCCGCAAACATAAGTTTAAATAACGAAGAAAATTAAATTCGTATAATTTTGTCTTATGAACAATTATACGAAAGCAATTTCGGTTCCGTAACGTTTTAAGTACAGTGCATAGATCGTAGTTGGTCACGAGAATACAGATTGTTTCCGACCGTACAACTGGAACATGAGCCGTCCAAGCTCACGGACTAGCTCTCCTTAAGCAGACAAGTGGAATGTACATAGGTCTTGGCCAAACGACGGAGGCCAGCGCTGTTCCTGAATAAATAAGTAGAATAAAGTCTATATTTCGCTACAACGGCGGAGTGTGCCAGAATTCTGGCCACTGCGGTAGAAGCAAAAAACCTGTTTGATCGAATAAGTGAAATGGATCCGCGTCTGGTTAAACGAGTAGAACCACCAGGTCTGCGCCAAGTCAGACAAACGGATTAAGAGCTGCCTTTAATCAAACAAGTGGAATGGGCCGAGCTGTTGGTAAGACAAGTGAAATACAATTTGTTTCGATCCCTGCGAGAGGAAACAGAATCCGTGCTACGTGTACAGACGAACTTGCTAAACATTATCTTTTCTACGGAAAATTGATGTCCACGTTTACAGTCGGTGGCAGAAACTTTTATTTCCGACGCGTCGGATGCGGCTACTTTGGAGTCGAATTTTTATTCAAATTTTCTTACAATATTTGCAAAATTCAATCTCTTCACAAATGAACGTGTTCGTATTATAAAATAACGTATGGGGATTTTCCTGTAGAATTGCCATGACTTCAATTTGCCTCCCAATTTCTGTATCAAACAATATTTCACTAGTCGCATAATTTAAAAGTTATTCGGGACGCGCAGCCCGCGTATATCACTCTGTACTCAAATATAACGAAGAAATATGAGAACGTATAAATTGGTGAATTTTGTCTGTACATTTGGGAGCTTGAAGTAAGTTAGTATCGACGACGTTAATAATGCTCAAAGCTGGGTATAACAAGCACGATCTGAAGCATTTCATTCATCTCATCGTCACATGATAAATTGCATCGGGATCATGAGGGAGGAAGCTTTAATACTTATCTGCTCCTACACGTGAACGGGACTGGACTGATTTTATCTTCGAGAGGGGACGATTTCCCTAAGAGAGTGCTCTGCCGAGGGTACTGGAGGAATCGAATAGATATGCCTGTGTGAATACTTTCTTGCCTTAATAACGTTCAATATACTTCCGATCGGTTATTGGCTGTCTTATTTGGCTGAATAAGTTGGGAAGTCTAAGGAGCTTCCTGAGCTCTCCCATCGTCTCATCAGCAGCCTTCAAGATGACGCTTATTGCCTTTCCCATCGCGGCGTCGTTCTTTCGCCGCCGATAAATACGAATCGACCCAATTCGTTTCGCTCCTGGGAGAAACTATTTTTTACCCCGTTCGCACGGTATCGGCCCGCCAAAACAGTGAATTATAAATCGAGGCGGGCTATAACGCCGGTTCAACTATTGGCAAATTGCGTTTGCTGATTCCGCGATTGCCGTTTGGCCGGCGACCAACCAATTGTACCGGATGTATCATCCTCGTGCATAATTAATGTCCCGCCGTTGCTTCTGATAAAATACCTTGATAACGTATAATTCTAACGAGGAAAATTATAACCTTATCGTTCCGGCGCGTGACGTCATTCGCGCCGATATAATAAATTGTCGTTTAAAGCCATCGAGCAACTTCGAACGTACATGGTAACGTTTCAAACTAATTTGAAATACTTCTAAGTTAAAGAATTTGCTGACCAAAATTTCGAACAAACCAAAAGAAATATAAATATTATTCACAGTAGTTCTACGGTAAATTAAATGATTGTTTCCCTGTAATAAATGCTTAATCTTTGAGATTTCACTTCTTCATCCAGTTGATTACTAGCGACAAAATTAACGACGACGTTTAGGGCAGAAAATCCCGCAGATTATCGACCGCATCGAGGTAAAAGCGAGATAAGTAGAAAAATCTTGGATGCGAGGTACATTTTAATGGATTAGGGTATCTATAGCGAGAAGCCGATGCCACGAACTGAATCGAACGACCCGAAGAAGTGATTCGGTTTAATGGATATTCGTGGATCGGACCGCTAAAATTTCCACAGAAATCGTGTTAGGGAATCATTTCAGAATCATTGGCGTCCTCCGATGAAGTCGTGATTGGCCGTGAAACCGAAATCCTTTTTCGAGCAGCGTCTCTCGTCGAGATTTTTCGAGTATATTCGCGATCGAACGTTCGGCGTCGTTACGGCAAGAATAAAACGAGGGGGGTCTACTTCTTCTATATTCTTCGATCCGATGCGCAGGGCGAATTGGAAACGTTACGTCGGTGTATTCGGCTCCTTTTACGACGGTCCGACTACCTTTATGCAGTTTTTTGCGTCGCGAAAGACCATACGTATCCTTTAATACTCCTTCGTTTTTTTTTTGTGCCGCTATTCAGCCCCACTGAAAATGAGATTCCTTTGTATCGCCTTTCACGCCGATAATTTTCCTACTCTCAAATTGTCTGACGTTGGGACGCATTGGAAATACTATGCCCGTAACGTTACCGTGAAATCTCATATCCTTCTGCGCTCCTGATATCAAAGAATCCCGGGAATTTCAAAGCGTCGCGGTTTTATTAATCCCGTTGTTGCGATCGAATGAAATTCCGTTTGAAACTTCGTCGCCGGACGACTGCGAAACTCTCCGTTGTTCCAGCTAGCGTTCGAATTTTTATTTTAATACACTCGACGCATTGTACTTGCTCTCTTTGTGCGTACGACTTTTTCCTTCTCGAGAAATATAGGCGCCCCGTGACATGTACCATATTCAGACCAATTGTGTGTCATTATAACAAGTCATTTATTTCACGTGGAAAATATTAGGTGTACGAATTAGTTCTTCTAAATTAATCTCCGCTACTTTCTTCTATGTGTTTATTAAATAAATTGTTTTTAGTGTATACATTCGGTACTTTTAATTTAACAAAAATGGTATAGATTGTTGTAAATCAAATTTCAACGACCCTTTTCACATGATCTCTTTTCTTGTTCTTATACAAACTCAGAGTGATTCTTTCATGATCAATACTAAACACGACTTGTTGTTATATCACAGTGTATCGAAGTGTACCAGAGTTGGGCATTAATCGATTAAAATTTTAATCGAGAGTGATTTATTAATGTGTTCGATTAAAAAAGGTAATCATTGAAAAATCGCCAATCGTTGATTAAAGAAAGAAATCATCGAAAAATCGGAGACTGATTCAATCAAGTAGAAATTTATTTGTCAATCGTTGATTAAATTTTGTCCGAACTCTGGAATGTACTTATTCATATTACTACCTAATATCTAGCAGGGTTACACGTGTAGATGTGCCGGAAATGGCAGAGCAATTTCAGAATCGATACATCAAAGTCATACACGAAAATGCGTAATAAATCGATCCTAATATTACAATACATAATAAAATGGGAAGGAACTTTAGAAATAACTAACTTAGAAATAATCTTGAGAGGAACGTCGATGAAAATTTGCGTTTTACTAAAGGCTGACCGGCTGGGCTGGTGGGATTCCAAAGGGTAAAATAATCAGCCATAAACGGCCCCTAAATTGCTCTCTTCCGTCAGCGCGGGCTTCCTTTTATTCCCGATGAAAAGCCTCTCCGGTGGTAGAGGCTTCACCGTGCTCGCTACAATGTTAATAGACAGCGTTCGCTCCTCTGGGGGTAGCCTAAGTTGCGTATCGAACGGCGACACTCTTCGCAGGCTGATACGCCGATAATACTGACGGCGGTGACGCACACGCCTTTATATCAGGTCTGGCCACCACGGATATTGTCCTGAAACTAATTTCGACGTATAGCTTCGGGGGTCATTCGATCCCACCAAGAACGTAACACTTTTATCGTGAGATGAAAGGGCGCACCGGCCGTGAACAGGGTCGAATGAAACACGGACGTCGCGACTAAGGGCTTCGAGCCTGCTACGTTCCTCCTGGCGCATTCGACTTTATATTTAAGGTCTTTGGTAAAAAGTAACCTGAATGTATGCACGTACATAGTGTATGATCAGACTATTAGAGCCATTTCATCGCAGCACTCTTTTTGAGTTTATAAAGTACTTTCATTTCTTTTCGTCATTCTTTTAAATTTACGATGACCTTGACATGACGAGAAAAAGTACGTTAATCACAAGATCTGTTAATATGATGGAACGGTTTCATTTCACTTTTGAGACTTTCGTTTATCCTTCATACCGAACAGAGAAATTCAGATGTTCCGTTTTTCGTGACTCACCCTATATACATGACAATTTTATTACAGTTTTCTTACAGTCGAGAGAGAATTCTGTCATTCCGCAAGGAAAACTTGGACCAGTCGCAGTTAGGGTTAAAAAATAGCTCGCTCCCTGATGTCCGAAGGGAAAAGGCGGTTGTTAGGTATACTGCAATAACTTACACG
The DNA here is from genome assembly GCA_028455605.1 of Lasioglossum malachurum. Classification (NCBI taxonomy): domain Eukaryota; kingdom Metazoa; phylum Arthropoda; class Insecta; order Hymenoptera; family Halictidae; genus Lasioglossum; species Lasioglossum malachurum. The sequence goes on along the minus strand of CM052311.1, from coordinate 22,209,194 downwards.
TCGGCCGGCAACTTAATATCGCATGACTGATGAATGTAATACATACGTGGGGGCGCATCCCGTATGAAACCCATACGAGAACTGGAAATACGAGGAGCAGGAAATTCTGATGGAATTCGCATGCCTGAATCGCGCGGGACGTGCCTGTTGTTAAGTACGAGTGAATTCAAATGCTTCCTACGATTCCGTTCACTTTTTCTATCCCGGTATGTTTTTGCGGGAGCCCGCGATATAATTAGAACGTGGGTTCGTTCAATGTTTTTACGCGCATCGCATCGTCGAGCCGAGCCGAGTCGTTTGTGAAAAAAAATTAATTTCGCGGAGTGCTTTACAGCACCTGTAATTACCGTAAATTGGTTTGCCGGGCGAGAAAGGAAGCTTGAATTTATAAAATCTCCGCGGATCTTTAATTGGATGTAAGTCTCGATCGGGTAATGTAAATAGTTTTCTCTCGTTGAAATTTTTAACGCTGGATCAAACGTGTACGATTAGATTTTTGTATTTAATTCGAAGTCTCACCCTGTAGAAGACTATCCAGTCAAGTTTCAAGTAGTTTAGATGACTGACGTTCGAAAGGCTCGATTTAACAAATATTATCTTTGGAGAAACGCGTTAAAAGTTTCATCGACCTTTATAAAGCGTATGAAAGACGTTTTATCTTAAACTCGGCAACGTCAATATGAAAAATTTCTCTGTAACGCTTCAGGATTACACTTCTGCAACAGAAAGTTGCGAGGGAATGCAAAATAAACGATCTTTCGGAGCCGTCAGAGTAGATAAACCCCTTAATAGATTACAAACTACTTCCGAAGAGAAATTTACATGAAAGGTGGTACAAGTAATACATATATTTCCATATAGTAAAGTATGTATTAAAAGATCAATGAGAGACTTGTTAGAAAGAAAGGCCTCTTTAGTTTCTCAAGCATTATGGCTGGAAGTAATACGAAAATGTCGTTGTAAATTTTTCAACATAAAACCAGACCATATCATGCTTCAAAGAATGTACAAAATTAGTGGTTTTATTCGTATGATAATTTAACCCCTTGTCCTACGATTTAGTCATAATTTCATCATAGTGATCATAATTTCCTAAAAAAGGAGAAAATTTAAATCTATTGTATGCCTATACGTTCTCCAATAGCTGTACATTAACAAATGCAAAATAGAATTTTAATTCGATTTAAAGGAAATATTACTAACATACATTTTTATCAGTATCTATTCAGAATTTTCATCACTGTGAATCGTGTTCCCCTATAAAAACGACAAGACCGATTTTACTTAGCTTTTGTGCGGCTCTAATTGTAATCCGTGCTCTGTTAAAGGTATTTATACAATCATTTTTGTTACGAAATCGTTTTTACTATTTCAATAATTGTAAGTAGGTTTAGCGTTTACTAGGACGCTGCGCGTCTGCAAAGTCAGTATGAAATATGTATGGCCAATGATCCAGGATTACACTTTTGAAAGAGAAACTGGCGATGCAAAATAAACGATGTTTCGGTGCCGTCAAAGTATAGATAGACCCCTTAATAGATTACAAATTGCTTCCGAAGACTTCGCTTGTCAGCGAAATATTCGAGACGATTTTCAAGAAGACAGAGCGGCGTGTCGGTACGTTTACCGCGAACCTGTGTGTTCCTCTGTGGGAAACACGCGTGCACGAAAGGCAGAGGCGTCGGTGATTACATGAAGAAGACGGTAAATAATATCAAGGCCGGCGCGTGGAGACGTGGAACGAGACGCACTCCATCGCCTCCATAAGTTATTAACGCGACTTAAGCTAGAAAACCAAGAAGAGCGGAAAGTAGAGGCGTGCTGGAAACGCTGGCCCCACCCACGCACACGTTCACGGCGCTCCGTGAAATAACGACCTCATTATCAACCACCAGGTTGGTTGCAGCGAGCCTGGTATTAGTTCTTGGATATTTATGCATGCTTTTATTAAGCCCAGCACTCACTGGAGCCCAACCTTGCTCGTTGCTCGCAAATTTCCAAGGTCTGCCTCTCTCCTGTCGCGTTATCATTAAGAACGCCATCGTCGATCGATAAATATCGTTCCCGGCGAGTGCCAGCCTGGCCCTGCACAGGCTCATCCCTGCTACCGAAACCACTCACCGGCGATGATTATTTAATTATCGGCGAATTGGTTCGGTTTCCCGTGCGCGGCCAATGTACTGCTTATAGTGCTTATCCAGTATTTTTATCGAACTCCTGGAACTTTAGGCGAGGCGCAGTGGTCCGGGCGGCCGATCTCGCAGTCCCCAATGTCGTGCTTACTATCGTATTTAAAAAATGTTTGGTTCCTCATAATAGAGTGGAATAAACGACGTCATTAATTTTAAATAATAGGAACCGGGAAGAAAGCAATCTATTTCGTAGATCAAAAACCTAATTGAGGGAAGAAATACAATATCGTTTAACTTGCCCCAGGAAACACGTATTTCGCGTAAAGATCTATCGTCTAGTTGTAATGTTCAGTTGATCTTCTCGTCGCCGAGTGGCGCAGCAATCGAATATTCAATAATTGGTCCCGGTTACACGGTCGCATGAAAAGACCGAAGTTTACGAGGTTACTTGGGCAACAACGCAAGAAAACGTTCCGCTTGGCGCGCGATAGGGAAGTTTCGAGTACATTAGATTCCACGGCTACGTAAGATTTACGGGTGGGAAAGTTAATTAGCGACGGATAACCATCTCTCGCACGGAAAGCCTAATTAATTCCTCGAACGTCGGTTTCCATAACACCGGGAGCATCGATCTAAATTACGATTGTCGGTGAACTAACTGTAAGCTTCCCCCGCAATCCTGCGAAATTACGAGTCCGCGTAATCTCCGCTGATTGCCAATGAGAGCTAAGATCCCTATTTACAATCGACTCTCGGTTCCGCGACCTGTTTCTTCGATTTCTGTAACTCTGATCGGAAGATCGAATCCTCCCGTGTCGTTGCACTTTTAAAACGGAATTTCCTCCGAGACGATCGCTTCGTGGACTATAGCCGCCATGAAGATAAGGGAAACCGTAAAGATGATATTCAAACAGTCGTCTTTAAAACGCCATCGATCGTATTTCAGCGATCCCGCGCGACGCCGAGGGAGTCATAATATATTCCTATAACTAAAGCTCGAAGGGAAGCTGCGGTAGAATGGAGCATGACAGGTTTATGGTTCCATTGACCGTATTGGAAGCCAAGAATCTCGTTATAACCCATCCGTTTGAATGCTAACCTTTCTTGATCGAGTTTGCCACCGAAGAGACCTCGAAAACTTCGATCTAGCTAGTAGCTCTAGCGGTCCATCGTTATCAATATTCGCTTCACTGTGATTAAGTAGGAGGTATTCTCTATTAACGTGTCACCGTTGTTTGTGTCCGACATTGTGTCCACTGTTGTTTCAATTAAACCTGGTGCTCGACGTTCAAAAAGCTTGAACATTTTTCCAACACGCTATACAACCGTTCCAATGTGCCATTCCAAAGCTATAGTTACGCTGTTTCGAACCCCTAAGGATCGGTTACTCGACCGGAAACGATGGCGGTTGTGACGAAGGGTGGGGTATGGATCTGAATTTAAAATATTCGTAGTGACGTAGAGGAGCGTTTGAGTGCTCGTGAATACACAGTGTAACGATCACAATGTACACGATGTGTCTCTGAACAATTCCACAGTCTCTATACAATATTCTTTTTTCTATCGGCGGTGTACTCGTTTCCAGGACTGCAAGTGTGTGGCATTCGCCTTCTCATTTCTCGATAATACAAACACAGGATTTTTCGCTGGTCAAAAGCGCTAGATAAAAGATCGATCTAGGGCGCTATCTTCCTCAGAAGTCCTATTTCTTCGTTTACGGGGCGTAATTTGCATTATTCGGAAGCATACAACTGCGAATGGAGCTATTTTCATAGCTAAATGCTGCCGAATAGGAAAAAGGAGTCTACCCCCTTAAAGTACATAGTTTAGAAGATGTGTTCTTAATCGTCAGCGAACCAGGTGGAGTTAAATTTGTGTTTACTAAAATATACTATCAACTTTTAAGTGATAAATTTTTGTTTTGTGTGAGTTTTATTCACTTGGCTTCGCAGAGGATTAAAAACTCTTTCCTCAAAGTTTATCGCAAGTTCAATTTTATTTTTCCCTTGCATAAAAATCCGTATGCTTTCGTAAAGCACGGATAAAACGACTGGAGAAAATCTGTCAATTTTCCAGTGGGAAAGCTTGAAAGCGAGCTTAGAACGTCGCATTTCAAGCTGGAACAGCCTCTTAAGCGTGGACACACGGTGTATATAATATTCTTCCGAAGTGACAACGGAACCGAACAGGTTTATGGGGTCATCGATCGCCGTTGACGCTGGGGCTAGCGATATAGGCTCGAGATTGAGGGCAGCAGCCTCCAGCGAGCTGGTGCAATATAACGGGCCGAAGCGAGGTGAAGTCGATGTCACGGATTCGCGGGACAAGCGTGTACAGGCACGGCTGGTACTCCCAGCCCTTTGTAAGCCGATGAAAGGAAGTCACGCACTGGCACGTGACCGGATATAGAGAAGAGGTCACGGCAAGTGCATTCTGAACATCCCCATCCAGCCGTGCTATCTCCCCTTACCCTTCTCCGTCCCTTTGTCCTATGACTTTTCTTCTCCCTTTTCTTCGATTACCGGTGCCGCCGTCTATATATGTGTTTATCTTTTCCCGCTACCTTGCCTGCCCCTTTCTTTCCTCCATTTCTCTTATCTGTGTAATTCCTTTCTTCCCTGCCCCCCTTTCCTCCACCTTCGCAGCGTGTCGCAATGTTCGTGTCTATATTTGTTTCGTGGAAATTAACGCGATCGCTGCCAGTATTTAATTTAGCGATCACATTCGTAGTTAGAACATCATATCTAGACTGCGGATGTTTATGCAATTTGCAATTTTTGTGGACGAATTTCAAGAGACTAGGATCAAATAAAATCTTATTTCCCGTGGTGGTAGCCTTTTTAGATGTGAAATAAATTAAAATCGTACACTAAATTCTGTCGTATTTTATATCCTAGCATTTTTTGAAAATTTCCAAAAGCCATTATTGCATAAAGATCCGCAGTCTAGTCATATCAAATTGTCACGAGAAAGTTGCAAACTCTCTTCTAATTTATTTGAAAAATCTCTGTGAAAATTCGTTCACTTTTTAAAAAAGGAAGGACCTTTATCAAAATTTCAATTCGTCGAAATTACGCTTAGCAATTTATTACACAGAAAGACTTTTAGGAATGTCGGAATTGTGTTCAATTATAGTGTACAGTCATGTTTAGTGGTTCCTCAAAGGGAACAGGCCAGTACAAAGGGTTAAACAAGAGTTCCCGAAGAAACTTGTGGTGAAAACGCAAGGAATTTCAGTCGAAACGTACCACATTAATTAAAAAGACAGTCAGACAAATGAGACAGTACGTATCATTTTATTAAATTAAAATAGCAGACGCTGTTTCCGCCGGCACACGAGAAGTAGGATGTGTACGTGCCCGCATAATTAAAAGATGAACAGCCGTGGGTCACGAACGTAGAATAGGAACCGCCTCCGGTTAGCCATGGGGAGGAGGAATCGTTTCAGGTGAAAGGAAGTAGAATGGGACCCGCCTCCGGTCAGCCAAGTAGAATAGGCTCGTTCTTGGCCAGGCACGTAGACTACCGTCGGGGTCGGACAGATGACGTGAACTGGGTAGACCAAGGAGAAATGCTTGTGACCTGTATAAAACTCCTCGGCAATATTCCAAAATAGCTATTTAATTAATTTTTCGAGTTCTCAAGCATTGATAAAAATTGTTTACGTCTGATCAAACAACTGGAACAAGCTGCGAATAGATCATTAATCATTGTCTCATTATTGATATAATACTAAGGAATTCGTCCTGCATTTTTCAAGAACCTTCTCGCCGTTTTAATTTTCCATAATTGGGATCTTTAATCTAAAAATCAGAGAACGTTCTCTAATATGTATTTCGATATCTGATGCACGGCATGTCAATTTTTCAGAATTTATGCACGCAATTAAACCGAACCAAACTGGAAACTCGACCAAAAAACCGATAATCCGATTTTCGCTACCACTCTCGATTAAACCGAACGTTCTCATCAAGATTCCAATTTATTTCCAAGTAGGTAGGAACTTGCTTTTTTGTCTAATATTTATCGTAGCAATTTAAAAGCATAGTCCCTGTTATTTCCATCTCTTTCTTTGCGCTGTAACGAACTCTGGAAAGAAACCGCGAGCTCGTGCTATTGCGAGCCGAGAGCAACGAGCAAAATAGTGCAGCATTCGCGTAAAGCAATTCCTGGCAAAATCAATATTTACCGTATTGTTCAAGTGGTTCCAATTATACATAACCTAGCCGGTGCATGCTGCGGCAACCCTTTGTTTCCCTACGTCTGGCTTAATACTCTTTTTTTCTTCACTATATTTTCCTTATCCTGTTCGTTTAATTCTCCCTCCCTCTCTCTCTCTCTCTCTCTCTCTCTCTCTCCCCCTCTCTCTCTCTCCCTGTGCAATTGTTTGTTGCCCCCGCCGCAATGTATCCCTTGATCTGCCACGGTGTTCGATCTCAAAGCACACGACGCAACATTCTGGGCTTAGCGTGCACAAGGTTCTAGTATGTGTTCCTAGTTTGTGTTCTCTGGAAAGGCAGAGATCCATGGCGGAGCAAGAGAGCTGTTCATAAAGCATCCTCGGCAATAAGTGTCAAAGGACTTCATCGGTACGTTTCTGCGGCTGGCTTGACTTTCTATGCATAAGAGGATTTGGTAATTTGTCGAGAGAATTTCCGTTGCTGCTTGCGACAGGCTCGCTGATAGAGCATCGAATTAAATAAATCACCGTGATGCTGGTTGCGTCTGTCGGCGCACCCAGCAAATATTATACTGCATCGAAATTGAGACGATCGGTTAAGAGATCGAACACTGAGACTGGCGTATGAAACTTTATAATTGTTGTGTGTAAATGTAAGTAATATGTAAATAGTTCTAGTCGCGCGCAGTTCTAGAGGAACGTTTAATAAATGTTTCTGTCAGGTTCAATAGTGCAGTTTTCCCAAAACTTGTGGAACGCATTTAGCAACTAGCATCTCTAAAATCTAGATCCAAGATCGCTAATATCACAACTGTGATAAGTCTGCTATTTAAGCGTGGCTATCTACGATGCTGCCCTAACCAGCACTACGCACAGAAAATAAATCTAATAATATTCAGAAAGTAATTACACTTTTCTGTTGTTTTTTATTGCTGTGTAGCGTACGCTTGTCCTTGCTAGAACTCTGCAAAAACGAAGAATTCAGTGAATTATTTTGTCGAGGGGGTAATCTATAGACTACAATGATTAAGCGTCGCTAAAATGACCGTGTTTTTTTTTTCGCTGATAAAATGGGGAAACCAGATAAAATGTATTCAAAGAAGAATTGGTACATCTGTCAAGCGTATGTATATTTCGCTTCCATTTTATGTTGTTAAATAACCAGAGCGGATCGTTTGTCGTATGTGTACAGATTCTTTCGGTCGGTTTTCGAGTATTTGGTTGGAGCCGTGCGTTATACGGTAAACTGTTCCGAACAAGTCATGCTACAATTTTCAATCCAGCGTGGCCCCGTGCACGCTGCATTTCCACTGAAAAATGAACACTACTAAATTTCATCGACCGATCGTCCCGGTTTACTATTGCGAACATGTTTGCGTGCGCGTGTGTGTACACGGAGAAAACGCCAGCCGGAATAGTGCACGACGTTCCATTAATTCACCAAGCCCTGCGAGAAATTAAAAAAACATCCGGCGTTAGGCGAAACACGCGAAAATTTTACATCCTTGCGAATTTCGTGGACGGTGGCGGTGAACCCTTAAATATCCCGCGAGCAATAAATAAAACAACGTTTCGGTCTCGGAAATTCGAGGTAACCTCCTTTGACTGCTGAAAAATACAAGTAACGCCGAAATATTGAGTTACCGCAACGTCGGAAACCGCCTGCCCACGAAAATAAACATGGAAAAATGTTCCCACGAATTACACGAGCGAGCAGATACATCAACCGTCTTTCTCAAAATTACTTCTTCCACCGCAACATTATTTTGTAATAAATATAACTCGGAGTGCAGTTAATACTGGCTAGAAAATCAAGAGATAGATTTTTGCCCTTTAAATGGATTTTTCATTTTAGTTTATTGCACACGAGTTTCAAAACTGTAGCAACCCTAAAAAAAAACTCTCGCAAGCAATTATAATAATATACATATAGTATACATTAAGACATTAATAATTTGACGTTGCAGAATTTGCCGCAGCTTCAAAAGTGCAACTATTCATTCGCATTCAAAATAAATGAAGATGAAAGAACAGATGAGAAAGTATTGGAACCCGATTGAAACTCGAGTGAAATAGAAATTCATTTTCTTTCTTAATACATTCACTAGGTTGAAAATAATATAACAATATTTTTAAACTTTTTCAATGTTTCAAATTACAGCTACACATTTTTGTCATAAATGCATAAAATCCGCAGTCTAATGATTAGATTCTGGGAGATGATAGTGTTTTTTTAACAATGACGTAACAAAATTGAGCATTTCATATGCAACAGCGACGAATAGGATATTCTTGATAGAATATTTAGGATGTAATATTTTCATCCGTCACATTTCCCTCGTTACACGTGTACGGTTCGTCAAACATTACACTTGTCGATATTCGATAAAATTCTATCAGGTGGTATGTATCACGAACTGCGTCCCCTACCCCATATCAATGCAGTTATTATATATTTTGTATGTGCTTGACGAGCGCGTTTCCATTTCCGTCGATTTAAAGGACAGTCCCGACAATTTTCTGCCGGTAACTTGCGCCGAGGATAGTAATTCAACTTCCGAAAGTAATTTTCGCCGGCTGTGTAACCCCGTGAGGGACAGGAGGGTGGTGGCTAAACACCGACTAAATTATTCGGGAACGTAACGAACAACTCGTAACACCCTGTAACCGGGCCGTTTGTTTCGCCATGATAAATCCAGACTTTACAATCCGGCGGCGTAGTTGCATCGGTCATATTTCAGTGTCTTCCCGCGGCCGTTGCCGACAGAAATATTTGGCAAGCTGCAATGGATGCCAGATATGCGTGGTTTAATCCAGCCCCGGAGTAGTTTCGATGTTCGTTCATCGATTTCGCGAATGAAGCGTTGCGTTACATCAACGCGAGCACGTACAGCCCGCGCCATACCACACGGTTGCGTGCAAAACTGCTGCGCGGCCATTCGATTCTCAAATTCGGCCCGTGTTCGATGTTTCGAGGCTCATCGTAGGCATTCGGTTTAATTCCAAATGAAAAACCGGCTTTAGCCGGCGAAGCAGCGCGTAATTTTTAATTAGCCTGTCCGGGCATGTTAATCAATGGCCGCGGATTACCCGTTCGTTCGGCGGCAGGTCGGAAAACTCAAAATTAATTACTCTTCCGAACATTACAAACCCGTTTGTCTGTTTTGATTTTCGCATTGTCGCTGCATTTGTTGCTTTTTAAGTCGATTGTCGAGATTGCTGCGATCTTTATAACATTTGCGAATCAATGGTTTTACATCGTGGGTGTTGTTTAATATAGTGTAGGTAAAATTTTATTGTTTCGCTATGCTTTCAATGTTGCAAAAAAATCAATGTTGATTTTCAATTCGCAATTTATTACAAATCGATGCTGAAGCGAATGAATCGTTAAGCTTTTGAGAGGTTGCTGGTTAAAGCATTCAATAATTTAATAATTTCGACTCCTGAAACGTTATTACGTTCACCTAACTTTGTTTACTTTATTGGATGTTTAACTAGTGAAAATGTTCATTAACATATCAAGCTTCTGTACGATTGGTATTCCCGTCGCGTAGTCCTGAAAAACCCAAGTTCGTACAAGGATATTCAAGTTCGGCGATTAGGGAAGTGGCGAACAGACCGTTAGCGATTTGGCAAGTAATAAAGGTATTGCACGTGGTTGGGCAAGTGGTAAGGGTTGTTCGAAGTCAGACAAGTAGTAGCACAAGTTGTACTTGCGTGTAATAGTCGATCGTTTGTGGTCAGGGAAGTTGTAGGAGGTCATTCGCATTCGGACACGTGTCACGAAGATTTACATAGTGATACAAGTAGTACACACAGAGCATAGTCACACAAATAGCCAGAGTCCAGCTAACAGACATTAAATCTATCGGAATGAACTGTCTTTAAACGTAAAGTATTTATACTAAAAAGAAATAGATAAAATGTAAGTCTTATATAATTCTAATGATTTTTTTAATACACAAAGTTTTGTAAGCTAGTTTGGATAAATCACAAACAAAGTAGAAGTATACCGAATCCTATTAAAACGTGCTACATCATTTTGCAAATGCATGGCATGAAATTCCGCAGTTCATTTCACGAAACTTCGTTGCCGCATTTATAACTAAATATGCAAAATATAATTTACAAATTCATCCGCCGCTGACCGGAACGCTGTTTCAAAAGTGCAGAATTTGCATATAAATCCTCAATTTGTTTATGAATCACCAAATACTTTCGCGAAACTGTGCCAAAAACTGTTAACACGATTCCTTAATGAGCACGGTATGATTTCGGGAAACAATCGATTCATGGACACACTGGTACACGAATCAGAAGTTGCATTGCGGAGCGCAAGTGCAGCTGTGATTGGTGCATCTCGATATTGCCAACATTCGGCCGAGTGACCCGATTGAATGGAAGTCGACTACCGAAAAACAAGACCGCAGTTTCGCGTATTGAAAACGTGAAAAGCGCCAACCTTATCGCAACGCCGGACAAGTGGCTGATGGAATGGGGTCGTAGTATACCGAGGCCCCTTTAAAATGTCAGTGAAACTGTCGGTAACTAATGATAGGGCGACTTCGAGACACCCGAACATTAAATATAAACTTCTCGAGAGGTGGAACTAATGTGTAGTAACTGATGGATGATCCGACAACGCGGCGAATACTGTGCAAGATTTAAGCAGCTTGTTGTGCGTTTAAGCCCTTCGAAACCACGAGGGTGACGGCTCGAGTGGACTAATTACCCACTATGGTAGACCTAAATCCACCCTACATTCACGGATCAATAGCCACCGGTCCGAGAGGATCTATGATTTAGACAGCGTGAACGTTTTCGGGAAATGGGAATAAGGCTCGGCGGTCGTGTTCCACTTTTCACAAACTGAAACTCATTATTTTCAGTGAATTTCCAATTTTTCATTGTGAGACTATACCACGAGATCAAGTGAGAAAATTGTCAAACAAGATACCGGAGGACGGTTTAAGATTATTCAAGCTCTGTCACATACAGTGGCTCCAAAAAGTATTGGCACATTTCGATTTTTGCAAAATTGTCGATGTTTAACAACTAACTGTTTAACAACACTGCTGAGATAAGGTAAACCAAATTCCGCGAGAGTGTGAAGCTGAGAACCGGGCACAAACAATGGCCTGAATTCCCCCGGAAATATCTCACAGAGAAAGAAAATATTTCTCGAGCAATTAGTGGATTCGCGAGTTGCCTCCGACAGGGAGAACAGCATTTCGTACGACCAGCGAATTCCACGGAAGCCTAAGATGAATATCGCTCGGCGAAATGTCATCATTCACTTTATAAAGTGCTGACAATGCGTTATGCCGTCGGGTTTATGAAATTTTCGTTCTGATCCACGGCTTCCTTGTCCCGTTGCTACGTGCCCAGAGATGTCGTGCTGTAGAAATGAATGGCAAGACGAACAAGAATGCGCTGATAAAGAGGAGGTCGAAAGGCACAGCCTCGGGGGTGTTGGTGAGGGAAAGAGAGGGGCGCGATATGAAAAATCGGGAGTAAAAGCTTGACGGCCCTGTTTGCTCAATTTGGGCGAGGAAAATGGACGTCGTTATACCTAACGGACCCATTGTACAAACCTTTTCGTCTTGTTAAACCTGCTAGGCGCCGGAGCCCTCGAACATGCTCCGACATATTTTACTTTTTCACGCGTTGCTTCATTCTTACATTGTCACCATCACCCCGCTGTTACGACCTAAGAAAATGTGTCGCCGAGGAGATTTTCGTTCCGAACGAGCAAAATTTATGCAACACGTTTTCTCACATTTCCCTTCGAATTTTGTTAATGCTTTATATGTATATTGGGAGCCTATTGACACTTTACTTACTAAATTTCAGAATTACTCCAATTCATGATCCAACTTTTTCGGATTAATAGTATGCAACATTACTCTATCGAACTATTGTTTAAAAAAAAATTATTGAACTTCTTAAAAGAATACTAAAAGAATACTTATACTACCGTCATTAGAGAGCTTATTAGCATTTCTGATGCCAAGACCGTGGATCTTTGTGCAAAATAAAAATGGTTCAAGTCGATTGTAGGAAGCTGAGAGTTGTAATGTAAAATTATTTAAATAAAAAAGGATTTTAATATACCACATTTTTAAGACGGACTAAAATGTATAAAATATACTTTTGCCTACCAATAATATATCAATCTGTTTATAAGAGTTTTTTATAAAATTTTTATTTCAATATTAAAACAAACTAATGCTAGATCCATCTTAGTTATCAATTTTAAATATATATCTAATTGACTTACAAGAAAGCGAGTTAATATTGCATTGTCATCCAGTTCTGAGCTATGTTTAAAGTTTCAAGTCATCGAGAAGTTAGTTCAAAATCAATTGCAAAAGAACCGGACAGACAAACAGGCAGACAAGAAAGCGAGTTAATAAAAACGTGGTAAAATCGTCAAGTTATGCAAACGGTTTCAATATTTTCATTATCCGCTGTATACAGGAAATATCATTACACTTTGAATACTTGTTTTCGCTGCGTTTATATGCTTTTAAACAGAAACGGGGTACGTCATTATTTTCAGAACATCCGTATTCGAAGTATTTGTTTCTGTGTATGTAGATTTTGATGACCGATTGTAGAAGCTTTCATTCTCCTCTTCACCAATCACCGATTCGTAGAAACCTTTAGTGGCAATATCTGGAATATCTGGCAAGTAACTGCCCGGAAACAGAGCGTCGTGATTCTATTTCTGGTTGAATGAGAACGCTAGCAATACTCGCCGGCGTAATTATATGAACAAGTGAAATGTATTACAAGAGTCAGGTGCACGTGTCCAATTCAATAATGCCGGCGAGTCGTATTCAGAATTTTCATTGAATGGGGCGCACTTTCTATGGGGATGTCACGGGTCACCGACGACGGATCCTGAATTCACCAGTATATTTAAATTTCCGTCGATTCTTCCGGAGCTTTTATCTCTCGCGAACCTCGTTTCGTCCTCCTCTCTCTACCGCGCTCTCCAATCTGTCTCTCTCACTTCCTCTCTCATAAGAAGGCAAGAACGAGCTTACATCTAGTCGGAGTCGAAACGTAATTGAATCGCAACCGCGACAGTAGTTGCGGGAGGATCTGCGAAGGAATCGAAAATCGGGTCGAAAGTTTTTCGCTTTCGGGGTCGTCGGCTATCCGTCGCTCGTAAAACGGGTCGATTATTACGGAATTTCTGATCCCCGTTAATTGTGAGGAACTCCGCGAAGTACTCCAGCGCACGGATTTGAAATTTAGCGCACGACGGCCTCGGGAAACTCCCCTTGATCACGAGCGAACGATCGGAATTCTTCTCGAAGCAAAGGTGAGAATTTTTCTCGGGGATCTGTTAAATTTATAGAACGAACGGGGCCGCGGTCTGAGTTCGTATTTATCGAGGAAATTAATCCTACTACCCGAGATCCGAATACGATGAAAAGCCGAACATCCACCGGAGCTGGTTGCGCGTTCGATTTTACGTCCACGCGCTTTTTTTTCGCTGCTTTCTATCAACGCGACGATATATTATCGGTGTTTATGCGCGCTCGCATGTTCACCGTGCCGCGCCGCGCCGCTCTCGCTGGTAAATTATGAGCGACAGGAGGGCCGGCTATCGAGCACCACGGCGTGTCCTACTCATGATGCAGCTCCCATAAAACATTAAAACTCAATAATTGATCGTCTGCGAGTGATAATCCTCCACTCGATCCCGAATATTTCTCCAATTGTCTCGGGGATGCTACTGCCCGTAAATCGCATATTCGCGAATTCGATCTGCACATTGTTCCCGCGCGCGAGCATGATCTATTCGAAACGGGCGATGATCGTTTAGTGATGCTCGGGTATCGGACAAAAATTTGTATAAAACGGCGGGAATATTATGGCGACGGGAACGTGATCCGTGACGCATAAACACATTTAAATTTATTTATCGCTTTTTAAAATGGTAGTAGCCGGTAGGGGCGGGCGGGTACCCGGAATTACGGAAATTTTGCGTCCAATTTGAATTACATTCGTTTTCGAATCGTCTACTATTCAAATTAATTTATCTGCAATTATTTTTTATGTTAAATTCACCCTATAGATAGTTATAAGACGTCATATATCAGCGATGTTTTATGACAGCCACTCCACTATTTCCGTTCAGCAGCACGCATTAATACCATCTGCGTAAAAGCTCGAGCATCCATTTGTATACATCATTAATCAAAACGCGAAGATTTTTCATCAAGCCGGTGGACGAATATCCTTGTTGATCAGGTGATTTAACATATTAATTATAAAGAATGATGGTAGAGAATATTTCCAAGAGCGTCACTGCCGTATATTCAATCATCCCGGTGACGCAGCAAGTAAAACTACTCGGAAGCAATATCTAGGATCGAATTGATATTTAATATGCAAAGCTCGTAAAGAGACGTTCGTTCCATTTAACGAGGCTTTTCATCGTGTCACAAAATTGAAATAAAATTGCTGCGAAACTTCATTAATATTTCTACTGCAGTCCACTTTTTGTGTCCATGTAATATTTACTTCGTTATGCGTATTCCGCCGGCAAATTTCGCATTCGTGAACGAATATCTGCGCCGGTATAAGCCGATGTGCGCTGTTTTAAATAAATTCTATAAAATAAACAACTGCGAGTGTACGAGATATCGTTTTCGAATAGTCTTCATGAAAGTCGGAGAGAGAGTGAGAGAGAGAGAGAGAGAGTGAGGTAGGGAGGGAAAAATCATAGTTAATTACGAAATACCATTATTTTCAATTGCGACGGGGTACAATAACCGTCGAGACCAGCGCCGGTGAAAAGGCAGAATCCCAGGGCAAAAGAATAAATTGGATTCCGGCCGCCCTTTTAGGCGTATCGGTTCGAACAATTAATGCATATTTATGCGAGGGCAGGGCGCAGCGATGCGCCGCCGTTAAATAATGCAATTCTATTCAGGCCATAACCGGTCGTACATCAGTCGCAATTCTCGCCGGTAGCTCGCGGGCCGGGCACGGAGGCGGCCATTGTTATAAAATGAAAGTTTAACGACGCGATGGTAAACAAAAGAGGGAAAATTAAGGCCCGGCATTAAATTCCGACGCGGGCAAAGTGATCCAGGACGATGAACGCCACCGCCGCCGCCGGTTTGTTCTATATTACTCCTCATGACTCCGAATTTTCATAACGGAATTGTAAATGCATAATTTACGACTCGCAGAATCCTCGGAATACAACGCGTGCTGGCTGATTTCTGGCTCGCGCCCACCAAATTTACGGGGATCCTCTTCATTTAAGTCCTTTTCGCTCCTACGCCGCTTTAACTCCACCACCCCACCACTTTCATGTAAATGACACCGTCAGCCGTCAAACGCGCTCTTACCCCTTTTTTGAAATTTCATCCCATTTCGCTGCCCGCTTCGTCGGTCGTACTTGTGATGAAGATTCAAAATTCTCTCCTCTTAGACAAAGTGAAATAGTATCTATCCTCTAGCACGAACTGTGTCTCTGTCTCGGATGATTAACACTAAACGTACCCCAACCCGTCAAATGACCGGTTCTAGATTTTACATTTTATAATTAACGAAATTGCACAGATGCTTTCATAAGAAATGATTTAATAAATATTTTTACTAGAGCATATATTACTATAAGAACCCCGCGCCAAAGTCTAAATACATTAAATCTTGTTATTTTTATAACGGATCATGTAAATACCAGTTACTTTCAAGGCTCGGTAGGTTTAATATTAACTCGTCGAACTCGTCGAAGTAAAAAAACAAGTCTAAGCCCAAGGATGATTTATGTTTATTGTTGGTTTCTTCTGAAAAATGCATTAGATTTAGAACTAATTCGAAAAAGGTGCATCAAAACTCACAGTGGAACAACATTGAAAGAGTAGCAGAAAAGCTAATATTCCCTGCTCGGGATTGTCTCCGCAATCTTCGAATGACTAAAACATTTTTATCGATGCAAACCTGTCGTTAAGCAAATCAACTGCATGGAACAATCTCGCGAGCACTCAGCACGAGACGCCTCCCGACAATAGGAAGCTTTTCGCCGCGATTAAAGCGTAATGGCCGGGTCCGAACAATTGCAACAGCTTCCGTTGGCGTATTTAAAATCAGCACGGTTCGCGAAACGAGCTCGCCATCGAATATGCACGCGGTATCAGCGATCGAGTCGCAGCAGAAAGTCGGTCCGCAGATTGCTCGCGTCGCGACGCGACGTCCATCCGCGGCGCGATTAAATCATGATGGCGAACTATAGGGTGCTATATCGGCGGAACAATTCCCGAGCAACAATGGGATCGGCGGCCGGCGCGATGCCGGATATCCGCTCGAGAAAAATAATTATTATTCCCCTTTTTTCGCCGGGCGGCCGCTTAATTGTCTCCCCTTTCGTCCGGACGAAATAAAACGATCCGCGTCGTGCCGGGCAACGAGGTATCAGTTTATCTCGCGCCAGTTTCGGCCAGTTCTACACCCGCTGCAGTCTTCGGGAAAGGAGAGACAGAAACGAAGTAAAAAAAAATTGAGCCGGCTGGAGAGAGGCGAGAAGAAAGTAGAGAGCACAACAGCCGAGGAGATCTCTCCCGGTAACGAACGGGGCCCTCCTCGCGTTCTAATGAATCCCCCGAGTGAAGACAAGCCTGGGGAAGAAGAATACGAAGCAGCCGACGAGCGAGAAACGAGTCGGAGAGGGGCCACACCGAGGCCCGATAAAGCAAACTTACCCGTAAAAATCATATCTCAGCCAGTCTGCGGCCTACGGATCCTAAGAGAGCTTTCTTCGGAAACTTTGATTGCGTCGGGTGGCGCGAAAGTCACGGTCGCTCGTGATAGGAATGATTTTACTCTCAGCCAAAAGTCACCAGGCCACATTTGAAATCTAAAAATTCTCTGTGGAAGAATATATGTGAATTTTTTAGAAATGATCTCGAGCCACCCAGTATTATTTTCAACTCTATAATATTTTTAAGAAGAGGAAGATTTGCATTCGAGTTCTGTTTCTTGCAATCGATGGAGTAGAAAGCGATCCGCAGTCTGGCGATAAATTATACATCCCCTAATTTTGCATATTCAGCATCGTAATTCATTGCGACCACAATCCCCGATATCGATCACGGTTGTTTCATTAGATGCAAATTTCGGTCGCTGTGTGGAAGTGTGGACCCTGGTACCTTCTTCGCGGATCGACCGCCATTCGCAGGATGAGGGGGAAGTCGCGATCAGAATTCGCCCGCCTCCCACCAGGAATCCGGACGATTCCTAATTTGCAATTTACGGATTTTACAGAGCATTTGCATCCACGAGTAAATTCGTCGCATGACAAATTCCGACGAGCCGAGTCCTCCGCCGGCGGAATATATTAAACGCGTATTAAAAAGCGGCGGATAAAAATTCAACGGGGACGGAATGGTTGCTCGGTTCGTTTAAGACGCGAGTCGATATGCAAACGAAGGATTTTCATTTCGGTAATTAAAATGGAACGCTCTTTGTTTAACCGTGGCGATGGAATCACGTTAATTATGCCGTTCCAGCTTCCAGCTGCTTTCATGCCCGCGTGAACGGAAGCTCCGTTACCTTTAGTTTCCTCGCATTTCCCTTCTCCCCGTTCTTTTGCGTCGTTGCGTTTCAATCCTGTGTACGGTTAATGACGCTTGCGCGATTATATTAACCGTCCTGTTCGGATATCGTAAGTAGGATGCTACAAGACGTCGCCCCGGACCGGTAAATAATCAGAAAATGTTCACAGATATTCTGCGTGCAGTTTGTCAAGTACACTTGCCACAAGTTTCTCTTCATATACAATTCTTATTAGATACATTTCTTCATACAACAATGCACAAATAATGTGCGGATGCAGCTCTGCGACTTTTTCTATTGAATAACGAATATGCAAACTCCAATTTCTGTAGGCAAACTTCCATCAATCGCCATTCATTGGAAGATTAATTTATGTATACCAAATTTCTATACACTGGAACTATTCTAAAAAATTGCAAAATATTGATTGCAGCCCCCTCCTTCTCCCCACGTTTTCCATAGTCAAATGTCAAATATAATATGTTATAAATGCATGAACATTTTCGATCTATATTTTACAATGAAACTCCATTCTCTATTGTAGAATGTGTATGTAGATTGATTCGGCGAACCCTGCATTGTTGTATGGAAACGTATTGCTATAACAAAAGTAAACTAAAAAATAAATATTTAAATAATTTCAGCTCTGAATACATTAAATTCTAGAAAATTCTCCGCGAGGGTCCTCAAGGCACCAACCTCTTCGAATCTAATTTTCAATAAAACTCCACTAAAAGGTACTCTACTCATTCTTGTTCTCGTCGATCTCGGCGAATCGCGCAGCTCCGTGTCAGTAAACTCGGGGAAAAATCACTTTGGCCGTTCCCTTAAAAGCCCAAGTAAACCAAACAATTCACATTCTCGCAAGCGAGGCGGCAGACATCGTAACAAACGCGAAGATCCCTGATTTCGTTGGCCAGTTTTCTCGTTGCCGCGTGTGCGGGGCATGTAACTTGCGATGCGATTTATACTGATTAGAACTGAGAGCGAGAATCTCTCGGGAATGTCGGCGAACAAGGTCCCGGGAACACAGTGTGTGCTCGGTCGAACGTAGCGATAAGTGAATTATCGGAAGCGAGTAGGACCGGCCACGTACGTCTGCGAATGGAAGCGGGCGCCGTTCTTTTCTCCGTTGCCAAGTAACACGGGAAGAAGTAACACACGGTTGCTGGTGCCGCGATAGAACGAGGCGAATGGAAAACGGAGCACGTTGCCGCGCGTTAAGGACGGAGCTTCATTAAATTTTCGAAACGTAGACGCGCGGGAGTGAGCAAGAGGACGGAGGGGAGTTTACGCGCGCGTGTCCAATTTCCCGGTTTAGGAACCGAGATGACTCGATAAGATAAGAATCTCCCTTGCATTCAGGCTGAACAGTGTTTGCCGACGCTCTCAACCAGACGATCAAACGAAAGTGCTATGAAACGCGCGCCGGATTGAAGATAAACCATCGCCGTCCCTCTTTTCTTTCGCAGTTTCCCAGCAGTCCTCGGACCCGGGCCGGGGCCGCTTCTTATCGAGCCGGGTACACAATTCGCCGCCGCGTTCGGATACGCGTCAATTCCCTGTAATTCGACGTTTTGTTTGCGGCCGGGGAACGTAATCCGTTAACGGCCGCCGTAATGAACGCCGACGGAGATTATCCGCGAAAGGTGTTCCTAGCTGAACATCCAAGATTTACATAACTCCTTAATAAGCGGTCTCGTTTGTTCCCGGATTAACGTTGCCCCGGATGCCCTGACTCTTCGTTATCTAGCCGAATTAGAGGCCATCGAACGGATTGCGAAATTTTAAAGCGCTGATAAGTCGTATCCCGTGAATTAAGTCATTACTATTTGTTACACGAAGACTGCGGATATCATGCGTTCCCGATAAAAGTGTGCGTCGGTGAAATTTAATGTAGTAGTAATATTAAACAAAAACAAACGGAACATATATGATAAAAATTTTGTTCCACTCTTGTTATTACAAGGTCCGACAACAATAATATTCATGACAAGAAAGACAAGTGTGTAATAACAAATAACGATTCACAAATCAAAAGACGATAAATTATTGTAATGTATCAGCAAAAGATTATTATGTTACGATTAATCGTTACATTGTGAAGCTATTCACCCGTGAATCTGGGTATCTCACGGGTACAAAACATGATAAAGCGATAATAGACTCAAATAATTACAGTGGCTAATGTGCACTGGTGTTTACATATTAGTTAGAATGATAATAACTGAAATGTTAGTCAACTCTCCGTATTATTATTATTCTGCCTCTTTGTAATGGGAACGATTTGCATGATTGCATAATAATACGGAAACCGTTGTCACGGTATAGCAAATACTAAATAATTACTTCAGATGGCCCAGTAATGTCTCCTTAACAGCATCCGTAATTATTGAACACCCTCCAGAGACAATTATGCCTCATCGAGAAGTACTGAATACCCAGTACAGGTCATCAACTAAGCTGCTAATGGTCTTGAAGGTCTATCAAATAGTCTCAGCAGCTCCCACGGGTCACTCGACTCTTTCAAGGCCTTCCTCGAGCCACCTAGTAATCTTCAAAGGATCAGCAGAACTCCCTAAAACTATCTGCAAATCTTTCCAATAGCCAGCAAGTGTATCTGAAACCGTCTAGCAGCTTTCAAAGGTACCTGAAGAATCCAAAGTCTCCTGCTAGGCTTCCAAGGACCGGATAAAGTTCCTGAATGAGCGTACTAGACTCTCGAGATCAGAAGACTCCAACAAAATAGCCGTTTTATACTTCGCGAACAAAAATACAGACGTCTCTCCTTAACCAGTAAATTCAATGATCACTTCATTATACATAGGTGTTCGTAGATGTTTAAATACTGTTCAATTTTTGTTGGAAACATTTTTTGAAAAATCGTGATAACTCTCGGCTTCGTATTCCGATCGGAGAATTGGCGCGTTGTCGACGTAAAAGACAAAATTCGCGAACTTTCTAAACACACGACGCAAGAGTCGACGGAGTAGTTGCACTTTTCAAATCCATTTCAGAGGTGCGCCAAACCGCCTAACTGGATGACGGACAGGCGACCCAGTGTTTCGACGAGCGTATTTAAAGTCAGCAGCGTTTTACGACGGAAGCAGCGTGACAGCGTGCCAGCCAATCAACGATTCAAACGCGGAATAATTAGGTCCCCGGCTCTCTCATCGCTCGTGCTCACAGGAGAGACACTCCTAAACGTTTCCGCGTTACTTCCGCGGAGTACGCGCAGCGACAACTTCCCACCCTCCTCTTTCTTTCTCTTTCCCGGGTAAACGTTTACCCGCGCAAACATCCTTTGAAAGGACCCGGGCGAAGATCGTCGCTCAAACGACTAGACCGGAAATGAGCCGACTATTACTTATACATCACACGTTTTGTCTTTCCTCGCCGGGCAGGAGGGGCGCGCTCGAACTCCCGACGAGTATCACGGGCCGACAAAAGAAAGTTACGACCCCTCGGCCGTTCCACCCTGAGAAACTGCCGCCGACGTGAAGAGAGACCCGTGCTCCCTTTCCGGCGACGCTATTTTTCATGTTCAACGGCGGACGTCGGCGAGCCGTTGTCCCCGTGACAAACGTTTTCGAAATTTACACTCCACTCGATTCGCAGGCCCCGGGGCGAGCGAGAGGCGTCGAGAGGCATCCGTCAGGATTGCCGAAGAACCCGAAGAACCCTGGTTTAGATATATATAGGGTGAATCGCCTATGACAAGCCACCTCAATAACTTCAACGTTTTTTAAGATGGGAAGAAATGCCTTCTCGAGACAATTCCAATGATATAGTCATTGAAGGTCGTTCAAGGTCATAAATGTAAAATGAATGAAAAATAAAAAATTCACTGTGAATTCTCATATTATCAGCTGTATTAATGCAATCAAACTGGTTAAATTGATTTCACTGACCAGTTTCAGTTTCTTATTCCATTATGGATATTATATGATTTTAGGGATGTTACCGTAACCTATCGGTTAAGACTTTTTGATATTTTCTATAACCATGTGAAAATTCTAGAAAGTACTCCCTCTGTCCCATAATAATAGTAGCAGTTGATGAATTTAATTTGTCCCATAATAATAGTAGCAAAAGAAAATAAATATAGAACGCAACATTTATTATTATCAACCCATTTATTCAAGTGAGATGAAACAATTGATTTCGATCACAGCGGATGAAATTAGAAAAATAGTTATAATTCATAAGAATTAGGTTAACCTAAAAATTGAAAGACGTGTCGAAACAAATGACAGATGTCATGAAACATACGTGTGTCTACAACATAACTTACAGCTGCATCGCCAATAATTTCCGTTTAAATATTCACTTGCTACTATTATTATGGGACAGAGGGAGTAAGTGATAAAGCATGAAAGTGTATCGTGTCTAATAGTTTAACAAAATTGGCTGAAGAGAGGTTTAATTCATTCAAAACCTATCATATACCTGTGCTTCGGGATAACATACTCAGATTTGTGAATAGCGTATGCCGAGTTTTACGCTCGCAATGCGAAGCTTTTTAATTAACAGTCACAATCGAATCGATTCGATGGTACTTTGATGAAGGATTGAGGCCGGCACTAGGCATAAGATAAGACATTACACTCCACGGTTGATGAGAAAGTTTCTGTCGCCGTTTCTAACCGCACCAGACTGAGTGAACCGAATATCTATTCAGGCAGTCTAGGTAACAAAGGCACGGGTACCGAATCCCTATAAGGCAAATGAACCCGTGTCAATATTGGCGCATAAGTGAAATGGAATCGCCATTTCAGTTCCCTTTTCAACCGCCGACTCGCCCATGGCTTCCGCGTGTCTGACGGATCCATTCACACATACGGCATCCATTCCGCAAACAAACCGATCGCGATTTACTGTTCTGATTAACAAATCATTTTACAGACATTATTCAAATAAAGACAAACATTGGATCGCGAGATCCGTTAGATATTCTTCCTTGTCGAACTAATAAACACGTCCATTAAACAAATGCCCGTAAAAGATTAGCAAACTGAAAGAATAATCTCAACTTCATTTTAAAAAATATCCCGTAACACAATTTCTTTTCAACACTGTCAAAATAATGAAAGTTTCACGTTTAATTCCAAATCGAACGTTACGTGGTTGAGGCACGTTTTTGCGTGAAAATGAAAAACCACGACCGAAAAATTCTTTGAAAGCGCGTTCATTTCATTTTTCATTGACAGAAGCCGTTAGCGAAATAAAATTTGTCTGCGATTTTTGTTTATCGCTGGTGAAAACGCGAGCCGGCATAAAGCTCCGCAGCGTAGTCGTAATTTTTCGGCAAAACCGATAACACAGCTGCTGGTTTTTCAAAATGGCGAGATTCGTTGTCGGTTGGAAACGCACGTTCGGCAATTACAGATCGGATTTCGGAATAGGTGCCGGTGATTGCACATTACACGGAAGTTGACAAGTTTGCACGACGCGCAGACAAATCTCGATTGTTAGACACCGTCCGTTAATTATGTGGCCCGTATCCCGTGTCACGGATTTGTGTTCACCCATCGCGCGCTCGGTAACCTCGCAAGGCGAGTTCAATCGCATCACCAGCATCGCCAATATTGATACAGAAACGTAACCGACCTGCCGATCGCTGGATTTTCGGTATCAGCTGATCCATCGGATCAAAGAACTCGATGAGAAATACGCAGGCTTCAGAAAATATGGCTGCATTAACATTAAACCTATCCACCTGTAAAAATGGCTTGCATGTGTTGCTGTATAAAAATGATATCATAGAATTTATATAGATTTTCTGTGATGTTTATCTTAGTATGTGCTTGGATACAAAAATGTGTATAATCATTTCCAATGAAAGCATAATTATAATTTAATTAGTTGTCAAATAAATATGGTGGTAGGTTTAGCAGTCTTCACAAAATTGTGTATATTAAACTACGATATTTTTACTGTTTCATAAAAAAAAAAAGAGAAACGAGTTTAGTCGGTTGTTCAATCGGAACAAGTTCAGGACCAGGTCATACGTACTTTTTTCATCAAAGCTCGGTAAAAAAAAATCGTACGTTTTCAGGAAAAATATTTCCCAGAATATATAGCTATGCAGAGGTAAAAATGTATCATAATAGTCCAACGTGAAAGAAATAAGCAGTGGCCACACAGCATTACAATCGATTTTAGTAATCAAATGCTGATAATTATATCGTCTACGGAACACTTCGCCAGCCGGCGTCGCGTCGGTCGTAGATAGATTTCGATGAACGAGCCAATAGATTCAACGCAATCATGTTGCCCATACCGTCAATATTGGCACAGAAGGGGAATGGACCCACCGATCGAATTCTATCCGACGTACCTGAGTCGTTTCCCGAATTCTGCTCATCCATCTATCTATCCATACATCGCAGTTGAGTACACAGGCGGTGGTACGATGATAACGGAATTGATAGAACTGTATAATAATCATTACGTTTTCGGCGTTGTCGTTATCGATCCCTCTACATCCCTCTCGAATCCTCTGGCCGTCTCTTTCTATCGCGTTCTCCAGCAACGAATTTATCATACGATTTCGATTGCGCTCATGGTTATTATTGCCGCATGCTCGACACGAATTATTTCCGGCATCCTAATTCGACGAAATGTTGATCGCCGGCTATTGTCAATTGCTGCTCAATTGCTACAATAACAGAATTAGTTTGTTTTGATGCGACTTGTTTGCACAGCCAATTACTATACTTCCGGAACGAGCGCCAGAAATAGAATTTCAACAAGTCGATCGAGTGTACCGGATTCGTTGTCAATTCAAAATCTTAGACATAGATAAATGGGATTCCAATGTTTATCGTATTAACTATCAGATGTCACAGCGATTCTATGATTAAAAAATTACAAATTTATTAATGCTGGAATTAACCAGATTATAGTATGAGGACTAGGGTGGACCTTAGGGACTTTTGAGGGAGATAGCGCCCTAGATCGATCTTTTATCTAGCGTTTTTGACTACTGAAACACCCCGTGTTTGTACTATCGAGAAATGAGAGAGCGAATCCCAACACCCTTGCAATCCTGGAAAAAGGAGTCTATCCCCTTAATATCTCTGTCAGTTATGAATATATGAAAAAACTCTTCAAACAAAAGTTGTAGTATGTAAGGAGGTAAATATAGTATCAGAGAAAAAAATTTTTTCAAGGTAATTTTTTCAAGTTTTTAAGGTCACGGATGTTTGTTCTATCAACAACTATTTATGCTATATATGTACAAAGAGAAAAAAGGACAAATTCAACGATATATGCACAAAGTCTAAAACAAATCATTCTTGTCATTTTTATAGGGGAACATGTAGGTACCAGTTACTTTTACGGCTCTGTAGGTTTAATGTTAATAATGCTGATTGCTTCTGTGTTTAACATAGGCGAACGGAACGAATTAAATTCGCGTGGCAGCTAATGTGTTCATAGACGGCGCGGGGGTTCGACGGGAAGAGCGATTTTTGTAATTCATTTTGGCGGCACGGTTTTTCTCCGTTGACGCGGAGATCGAAAATGCGCGCGGAAGTTTCATTACACACAGGACGACAGCCGCCGGTGCCATTTGTTCGATCTTCGTGAACGGGGATGCGTTTGGGAGATATCCGTTTGTACATAGTTTCCCTTGACTTGCGTAATTCCCAAGCAGGGCGTCCCACCTTACACGTTGCCCCGGTCCCGTTCCAGACAGAACTTACGTCACCTATACACGAGAGAACGGCGGTTTCATCCGGGTTGATGGATGTGGCGTGCATCGTGAGGTCGCGGCTGGCTGCTATCTAGTACCAGCCGTTTCGCGGCTGACAGAGAATAGAAACGCCTGAGGAATCGGCGAAGCGAAAATTCACGGGACCGAACCGAACCATGTACTTCTTGCCAATATTAAATACTCCCTGGCTCGGCTATGCCAGCTACCAGCTCGCCGTTCAGTAATTTTACACTTCGCTCCGACCAGGGATTCCAATCACGGCCGAATATTCGGTTTAATCCCTCCGTTAATTATCGGGCAGCCATCACTCATTTGCGTTCAAAAATCGCTTTATGCTCCTGTTGAAAAATTGCTAAGCTGATCTGAATTTTCATTCCCTAGACAGTTTTTCGTTAACTAATGGCGGAAAAAGCGAGCCTTGGAAGCTCCACTTGCCAAGATCTAACTCTTTGCAGACAAGTATCATTTTTAGTACTTCCCCATCGAGCGAATGTGCTTTGGTGCTGTATCCGAATTTGAGCAAAAATTTTGGGCATTCTATTTAAAAAATTGACCCTTATATCTCGGTAAAAAAGAACAACAAATAACGTAAGAGTTATTTGAAGTCGTCATGCAACGGAACTCGCCCTGCACATAAGCTTAATGCAGCTACAAATGAACTTGAACAGGTGTATACTATATCCTTGGCACAGCGAAGCTAATCACTGAACGCCTTGTATGTCATAAAGACAAATATCAATCGACGATGCAGCTAAATTACGGAGAAGTTAATTAATCTCGACCTACATATGAAACGTTGGAGTTCGCCTCGAATTTAGTAAGTAGAACCCGAACAAGATATATTTAAGTAGCTAAAACAGCTAAAAAGGGCCACATAACATTGATCAGGAAAATTTTGTAGGAAAGACAGTAACGTTACTCGACCTGATAGTGTGAGATATTGTTACCGGTCACGGCAGTTACGTCTCATTTTTGCAAAAGCGATGCATCAGAGGTCGATTCTCGTCTCGCGGAAGGTGAGAACACCGTTGACGAAAATGGCCACGCGGAAACGTCAATTTCGCGGACCGATATATTCTTTCCGTCCTATTTGAGCACGCCATAACGGCTTTATGCGGCATAGTGGATCTTAAAATGGCCCAACAAATCTCACTTTATTTCTTCGCAACGTGCCTGCCTGGTGCGGTCGCCTTGCGAGACTTTCACGGCGACATGTTGGGTCGTCCCATCGACTTAATATACTTCCGGAGAGAGGCACCGCACCGTCTCCGTGCTCGTTCCGTTTAGGGCAAATGAGAACTCCGAGCACGCGTCGCGTTCCTCGCGAAATATTGCTTTCACTGACGAAAATATCTGCTAACGACCCCGCGGAACATTGCCAGAGATACGGCCCTCTTAGGAGAAAAGATCTTTTATCCTCTTCACGATGTACATTCTATTTGCCGACCACCAAATAAATTCGAGAAACTCCTTCGGCCCCTCAAATTCTGTTTCCGAGGGTTTATTAATTTTCCCTCTATATGTATAATAATTACAATGGAGCTTGTTTTCATCGACAAATTTTTCAGAAAACGTTTATTCAATGTTACCGTTGAAATTCGGGGTAATTATACAGAGAAAGGTAATTATACAGAGAATTATACAACTCGATTTTGATAACGTTGAAATATGTTGTCATGGTCATCACTCGGAACAACTTTTTCTTATATATTCAGTATAAGACGAAAAAGCCAATTGACAACATATTTCAAGTTCATCAAAATCGGGGTGAGGCGTACCCTTTTCTGTATAATTAGAAAAACCGGTCACTTCAAATGCAACAAGCTAATAGTAAAACAATTTACACCACGTTAATAATTGTATATAGTGCTAATAATAGTTTGTAGTGATAAAGTGAGAACAGGACGGCGCGGCGTCGCGAAAGGATTATGTAAAAATCTTCCGGGGACAGGATGTTGAGGCGAGGGATATAAATTGAAAAAGTTATTAAACAACGAACGGTCGTTTATCGCGACATCGAGATTAGATCGGGCCGGTGTTGGTGTAATATTAACGCGGCGCGGCTGTAAAATATTCATTCGCAACTCTCTGCGTAAATTTCAACGAGGGCCGTACTGCTTCTGCAAGCCTTCGCGCGGCGGGCAAACACCAGCACTAATTAATCACCCTCAGACAAATTGCCGAACCCCCGGCATTTTGCTTGTAACACCGGAAGTCTGGGACTGCTGGGCGTGTCTGGATCTTGTTGGCTCCACACGGGGCGCAGTATCTTGTCTGGATCGGTCAAGAAGGATTTCTCGAGGAGCACGAAGAAAGTTACCGGGGAAAACGAGAGGTGAGAAAGAGGGCTCCCCGAGAAGAATGTCGGGCAAGAAAGGAAATTTACTGGGAGGGCGGCTGGAAAAAAGTTGAACTGACGAGCTGCACTATTAATTTATTGGCCCCCACTAAGTTTAACACTGTCGGTTCTACCGGGAAAGCAGGCATTTAGGTTCCCTCGTTATTTATTTCCTGCCGGTTAATATTTCAGGAAACACTGCGTCACGGACTATTATCCTCGATGTCAATGGGTTTTTGTTTGATATACATATAAACTGCGCGGTATTGATAAATAATTTATTATTAAATCCATCGCAGTAGCAACTTAACAAACAATACGTTAAGCGCTAACCTTGTTACCGTCTATTTTTACATCGCAATTATTCAATTTTATCGATTTTATAGTATCCGAACTGTTTTGTTGGTGAATGATTTATCGCCGTTAAGCACAATGGAGAAGCAAGCTGACACGGTAGTAATTAAAAGTTAACCTTGTAACCATTAATTTCATTTTTACTTCGCAATTGTTCAGTTTTATCGGTGCATAAACTGTAATACATGTAATCTACGAGTTACACTTCAACAAAGTCAAACCAAGTCATCTTGTTTTGACAACAAAATCAAGACAAACTTCAACAAAGTCATTTTCGTTCGTTTTAGTTCCACCACTGTTACCATTGAATGCCAGCAATTAACGAATCAGTGAAAATAAGATGAACCGGTATTATTACCAGTTCGTGCATCATTCTATCCGGCAATTGCAGAAGAATTTCCATAAACGTTTTCATTCGCGGCGAAACTTCGCCAACGTTCCGATCCGCAAACCGGCATAGTTACATGCTTTTGTTGCGGATTCCTTTGAACCGGAGCGCAGTTCTATGCAGGCCGGGGCCGGGCCGCACTCGTACCGTTTTGTTTTGCACATATATTTCCGCGGCCGCTCTGCGTCTTGGCCGTCCAACGGGGAACGAGTACTTTCGTTTAACCTTCACCCTTAAATTTTCCGCCCCCACAATAGTGTGTCTGAACTTTGCGCGAGCGACAGGAGTTACGACGTCTCGTTACACCCCCACGAAAATATATATACGACACCGGGAACGCCCTTTCGCGTGGCTTCTAAGCCATTTTCAACTTACGACCACCGTTTATGGCGGCTACCAAATCTCTTTACTGGCACCGTTTCCGGTTTATCTCGATCCTGCTCTACGTACGAATCGGCGGGACCTAACGAAAACTCGCTATTAATCACGCTGCCGGTTTTCCCAGAAGCAACTCAATTTTCTGTTCGATCGAAGTGGTCACGAGGGGCTCTAGAGACTCGCGGAATCGGCCGAATTAGTTATCCTGTCTTCGATAAATCGGATTAAACGGAATCTCGCTCTCTTGGAACATTTGTCAATCCTTTATAAAGTCTCAAAGGTATGGTTATACAATTCAATACAGATAAGTTGTTATTTAACTGTTCAAAAAGTTATGTATTTAGCTCAGGCACCCGGTTATTGAAGTTACAAGAAAATAATTTAATTATTTAAATAAAAGATCAGCACATATTCTTCCTTTTTCCCCAGTACTTGGATGCCCGATATTTTAATATATCCTCGTTCTCGTGGACATAGAAAGATAACGTAAGCTGTAAGCTACGAAGGATGTTGGTAATCTACAATTAAGGATAACCGTCATGTATTCTGACGTCCACTTTACCTTCACCAGCAATGCGATATCTACCTCGGAGATACAGCTGGCAAGCAATAACGCGACGCATGCGGCAAACACGACAAACAGGCTCTTTGGTAGCGTCTGCCTGGTTCCGGAGTCTTGTTGTTCTCCCATCTTCCAGGGAATTTTCCGTTTTCGGTTTAAGAAACTCCATTTCCAGCGGCTTTAGTTCCAGCGGCCGCAAACGAAACCGAACAGCCGGAATGAGCATGATAACTTTGTCCGTCGTAAATTAGGGAAATTTCCCGCATTAAAACTTCTCCTAGCATTGTTCCCAGTTTTTTCCTCTTCCCACCAAACAGCCTCTAACTCTCTCTCTCTCTCTCTCTCTCTCTCTGCCGGCCTGTTGTCTAACGTTGTTTCGCGGGGATCGTTCGTGCCGCTGTTGCCTCCTCTTCGAGGAGGTTAATCGCGCGTAACATTGCTTCTGTATATCACCATCCCGGCCATCCTCATCGACCCCCTCGCCCTCCATTCTTCTGCCGCTTCTTTTCTTCTTCTCGTAGCACATTACGTCGACGAACAATGCCCACATTGATTTTCTCGTTTTTGTTTTCGTTTACCTCCACTCCATCTTCTGACGCTCGTAATGATAGAGTCTCTGTCTTTGTTCGTATCGCTTGAATGGTTTCTCGCGAACCCCCATCCCGGAATTTTCACCACCGAAATCGTTTCTTACTGCGTTTAATCTCCCGTGTACCCCTTATGCACATTGCACGAGGATTCTTCTGGATCGTTTTCACGATACAGCTGTTCCATATAGATTGCAATATAGTAGCACTTTGAGGTAAAGCGTCATTCAATAATCTCATCAACATCGCCATCTCCTGTGCCCCTTTGCTCAAAAATATTCCCCTCAAACAATATTAAGTTCGGTCTGATTCGAACTATGTCAAGTTATACTTGCTGTAGATCAAGTTGAATCAAGTTGTACTTGATAAAAGTCAAGTTGTACTAGTCAGTTTGCCTTGACGTAAATCAAGTTGTACCAGTAAGTTTTCCTTGTTGTTCTCCTTCACATTCCGGACACAGCAAAGTCCTGACACCGCAGTGAAAGCAGACACACCTATTTCCCGTATTTTTATCGTGCGTCGCGGATAAAATCGTGCGATCGTTCCGCGAAATAAAGTATTTCTCGAGCCGGAGTCGTGGGCGCATGGCGTGCAGAATTTGGACCGAGTATCCTAACCACGAACAGATACAAAGAGCACAGCATTATTTCGCAGGGAACGGCTACGTGATATACCCTTGGGAGCGTGGTCCACTGTTCCGGGGCCGAACGGCCGTAGATATTGATAACGTGTATCATCCTCGCCGAATGAATATTACAAAACATGCTCTCGGGCCGGGGATATATGACCGGCTTGTTCATCGGCCGATGAGCATAAAGGAACGTTAGTGTCAGCTGAAAAATCGAAGCGTCCGTATGAATTCCGGCTGCCATAGAAATTCGTAGCATAAAGGACACATTTTTCGGGCGAGGTCTCCGCGCACGTTCCTGACCAGAATTATTATCCTTGAACGTTTCCACGGCAAAGAAAAGCGTTCCGAGGGACGAGAAAGCGGGCAGGAGTGAGTCGACGATGAAGAAGCCGACTGATAAGCTTCGAGCGAAATGGATCCCACTTTATCACGGCTAAGAGGGCCCGGTCCAAGGTATTCAGGAGGTTTATCTGGGTAGTACAAGGGCTTACATCGGCGCCGCGATCCAATTTGACAGCATAAGTGACGGGATAGAGTATTTACTCGAGATCAGGCAAGGTCGTGTAAGTGCGCCGTACATGCTTCCGCCTGATATTAGCGGCCGATTGACATACCCGCCTTTAGGCGAAACGACGTCGGTAAACAGGTATCCTGGAATTCTGCCAGCACGCTGCTTATACCCCGTTGACTGGCTTCAAAGAGCCCAAGAAATACCGCTGCGGGATTATTAAATGGTGTCCAAACATTTCTAATAAACTGTTTCTCCATACCAGCCCCAGCTCGGGAACACTCTTTGTGCGATTATGGTCTGCCGAGTGTTTAACTGACGCCATCGAAATGGCATCATAGAATTCGTGGCTTCCATTGGTCCTTTCGCGAATGACTTGCGCGAGTATCGATATGCTTCCAATTTAAAGTAATTATTGGAAACAGAGATTTTCAATAATAGAATAAATAACCTAATACAAATAATCGATAAAATACAAACCGCAGGAAACGTATAAGAGATAAAATAGTAAGGTATGCTGGGAAAGGATGAATTATTTGAAACGACTCAACAAATTAATTGGCAGCGATGAAGGTAAATTCGGCGCACACGTAAAGCAAAGGTGTTAAGAGTATAGAACCGAACCGGAATCCATAATGCTTTGGAAATCTGCAAACTTGCTGAATAGAAAATACAGTTTGCTCCCATCAATTTTCCATCGCCAACTTGAAATGGACTCGCGAGTCAAGATATTGAAAGTGGTTCGATTCAAGATACGGGGTTCGTGAATAATGAAATACGTGTGGTTTTGACGAGAATGAATAGACGGTGATGTTAGCAGACGTCGAACAAGAAAGTAGTCATAAGGATCCTTCGATATAATCGATTCGTCATCTATTATGAAATGCCATTATCTCGCTCGAGCTCCCTTTGTTAGCCGTATTTCATGGAATATCTTTCACGGAAGCGTAGTGCTCTGACTATGAAACTGATACTGCATTGTCATTGAAAAATGTAGACTCTATTCTAATATTTTCGGACTGGAAACCAGACTATTTCCACTTAAATATATTCAGAATTTTCTTCTCAAAATCAGATAGTTCATTCAATTCTACTTCCAGTATGCAGAACTACCACCAAATTTTTCCTCATTTGTTCCTTTCACTCCAGTCGATCTTATTATCCTGAAGAAAAAAATATGAACAGAAAAAAGTGAAGTACAGCTCTTTATCAGGCTGACATCAAATTAAACTCAAATGATAATGAAACCCAAAAGATAATGAAAATACTCGAAACGGAAAGAATGAGATGTTCTGTGAGTCTGATAAATTGATAATTTCGCGACCTTTTGTATCGCAATTCTTTTATTGTATCATTATAACCTCATTCAATGACCATTCCTTTGAACTGTATGTTATTAGAAAGTTCCGAATTTTGCGATTAATTTGATATAAAATACTCGCGCTTAAAAAATATATATAAATGTGACTTTGTTTGACAAAATGTGGAGGTCGCGAACTTAGTTGCCAACCTAATATGTCTACTCTGGTTGATATAAATTCTAGTAAATTCTCGCTCTAGTGCAAAGGCAAAGGGTTACATTCAACACGTTACAATTCGACTACACACATTCGCTGACAATACCGGTTACAAAGCGAGAATATAATCGCACAATTCCGTTTTCGATCGAGTATCCAAAGTAACAAAATAGTTGAGTAAAATTGGACTAGTACGCGAAATTCCTTCAAACGACCGTTCGACAGCCAACAGTCTCCAAATAAAATTAATTTAATCTATCGATCATCCGGCTGTTTGAAGCGAGCCTGACGTTTGATATGCAGTCGGGGAAAATGGGTTTCGCAAAATTGAGCAATTTACCAGCGCCAGAGCCGGGGCAGTGTGCCGGCGGTATAAAAACCAGAGCGGCGGCCGCTTCGTCATTAATTCGCGGCGCGGACAGACGCAAATTGGCCGTCAATTAAATTCTTCCGGCGACGAATTGGGGTGGGGGGGAGGGGGAGAAATCTAAAATTATTGCGGCGAGTTTCGACGGATCCGGCGGCGCCAATTAACGCGATTCTTTCGCGGAAGACGTGGCCCCTCACAAAGCCGGAACTTTCGAATGTTGCGAAATTAGTCGATATTGGCTCTACCTGTTGCGTCGTTTCAGTCGCCGTTTGTACAACACGCTGACTCGTCGTGTCCCTGTACACTGTGCGCATTCGTGTGCGACGAGCATGTCCCTGTTTAGAGCAAGCGGAAGATTAAGAGGCAGGCCGCTAAAGAGTTGCCGCGTCACCGTACCGGCAAAACTAATGGGAAAAGTTCCCTTCAACTTCCGGTACGTCCCTCGGCTGTCCGTAAAATGTAACCAATAAAAACTAATTCATGTCCCGGAGTCTCGTTCGAGGGCAACCGGATACGATTTACGATTTACCGCGAACCCTAGAATTTCTATTTCCGGCGGGGGTCACACAGGAAGGAAACGTGCAAATTCAATTTTCTCGCAAAGGGAGCTTCTTATGAATTTTATCTCGCACGCCGGCCATTTTCTCTGCCCGCGAAAGCCGAGAGCTTTCGACCTCGCCATCAACGGGCTCTGCCCGGAAAAAATTTAAAATTTAAAATTTTTTGGATTTTGACACACACTCCGAGGCAACGCTTCTTGGAAATGGTTCCCTGAGAGCTTCGTCCGAGCGAAATTGATGAGCAGACTTCTTCTTTTTACGTTTATGCTTTCGGCACGAAATATTTCTGATACGTATACGCTTACAGATAAAATACTAGAGATGAACTAGTATATCAATTTTGGAAGGTTCTTGGTCTAAATAAAAATGTGTGGTTTTTAGAAAAACATATATAAGTACACGTATATTTAGCTTTACATAAACTGCAAATTTTTATGGATGATAAAAATTGTATTAATTGCAAGTTATAGGAACTACATACACAATTATTATAATGCAACAGTATTTACGAATTCTCTAAATTCATTTAAATTGGTCTGTTTCACCATTTTGCATTCGATGCATTTGTTTCTGTCATAAATGCATTAAATGCATATAATCCCTAGTCCGGTTACAGTAATAGAATTGAATTGAATTTATTTGGTCCAACATTGTCTGCTAGCGGTGTACGTACTTTACGAGATCGAACAACGTTCATACTGATAAATACAGATAAAAATATAAAGAAACTGGAGGGAGCAATTGATAATGCAGATGTTCATATAAAAGTACGCCTCCTGAACTGCAGACTACGCATACAATGTCCGTAATACTCGAAACCCGCAATATCTTTCTCTAATCTAAAGTTAATATGCAACGACTGAAAGACACTCATCTTTTCCCGTCGATCCGCAAGACCGCAAAGATACACCGCATTAACGTTGTTCCGCGGAATCCCGAAGCTATTCTACCTTAATATCCCCCCTTGAACTTTGAAAGATGCTTTCAGAGCTCGTTTTCGTGACTCCGACGCAAGGGTAAATGAATCACTCGAAGTGTAACTTGAAAAGAGTCACGCGGGAAACAAACGAACCGTAGCCGGCGGGAAGGATACGTTGGTACGCGAAGAAGGAAGAGAGAGAAACGCAAATCCCATTGACGGGAACAAGTAATTCTTGCGATCTCTCCTTCGATCGAGTAACCCTTTTTCACCGAGGAAAAATACACGGGTTTCCGGCCGGTCGAAGTAGAAAAAACGGGGCAAGAATGGGAAGAAGAGGGGAAACACAGAGCTCCGTGAATTTCGCAAATGAATGCATCGAGTGCATACGATGCATTAAGTCTCAACCGCAACGAATGCATTGTAAGGGGTGGATGGAAGAGTGGGAGACTCTCGCTTCGAAGGGCCGAGAGTGCTCTCGTTTGGAGTTTCCTCCTTTTATCGGAAACGAACGCGGTATCCAAGGGAAATGGGTTTTAGCCGAGTGCTACTATAAATTCCATTTGTCCCGCTAGAAACGGTAATATATCACGGCTTCGGGTGCCGTCTTACGGTAACCGCACGCCTGGTTAACCATACGCGATTATGCAAAAACCCTTAAACCCCGCCAAAGATAAACTACCATAGAATTTTTGTGTCTTAAAGAGATCCTTGTGTCCCTCGCGACGCTCTCCGCCGGATCAAATTTATCTCGAGCCTCTTCGGATTACTGCTTTTTGAAGTGGAAGCTTTCTTAGGCACACCGTGTACACAATTGCTGGGCAGTGGATTAGCCGAGCGGGCTACGGGTACTACGGGTGCTTAATATGATTTGGAGGCTACACCTGTGCCTGTGTGGAAACGGTATTTATGAAGAATATATTGTATTACAAAAATATTGAATGTAGCAAACTCATCTCTTTTACGTGCTTTAATTTATATTATTTATAATTATATTAATTTTATTTATATTCTCCCGTGTTTCTTTTAAACCCAAACGCTCCTATCATAAAGTGTGATCTTCCACCTTTAATTCGAGCCCTCAAACGTTCGAAAAAATTCCTATAAAAATTCACACTACAATTTGCTTTAAAATTTTTTCGTAATTCTTGGTGCACGGTGTGAATCCGCGTTCTCAATCGTGCGCGGTCCCAATTCGGGGGAAATCGCCGATCGTCGGGGACTCTGTTCGGGTCTCTCGCCCCTCTCCACCAATGAAAATGTTCGCGAGGGTAGCCACCCCACCGCTCCGCCGTATCTGCGACCCTCGCGGGCCTAAGATTTCGGCCGCGGCGTCATTAGTATAATGAGAGTAGACATGAACGCGTGCGTTTCCGTGAGTGACCGTGACAACCGCGTAATTTGTCGTCGAAACGCAGAAAGTGTACAAGTGTACATGTGTACGACGCAATATGGTGACAGTTACGCGGTGAGTACCGTTTTATTTTCCTTCGTCCATTCGTTTCTTTCTCGATCGTGTTCTTTGCTCTGCCTCGGCAGAATGAGCTTGTTCGGTTACCGGTAAAAGGTCATTAAAATGTGTGGCGTTCGCTCGTTCGCGCGTCAGGTTTATAGAATTTTCCGTTGGAAAAAATGAAAAACGGGAAAGTAGTTTTACAGCGGCGTAGGCGGGAATTGAAAACAGGACATAAATTCTCGGTGTACGTGGCGAACCATGCCGTTCCCAGCAAGAAACCATGGATACGATATTTCACGGATCAGGAAGGCCATTCGAGTGATTTACGCCATCTTAAGCGCGCCACCGCGAATTCGGGAGTATAGTTCCTGGGCTTTGTAAAGGACGTCGACGCGGAATCCCGTTCTTATTTTTTCCTCGCCGGTCGCGCAGAATCCGAGGAAAAATGGAAGTTGGATTCCGTTCGGCGATGGATTAACTCGCATTCGTTGTCCTACATGGTTTTGTTCGATAAATGCGAAGAAGGCGCAGCCAACGCAGCGCCGAACAATCCGCGATCGGATAAAATTCTGCTCGAATAATCACGCGTCAAATAAATCATACTCGCAATAATCACACGGCGTAAATCACGTACACCGCAGATTCCCGCGGCAAGCATAACACTCTGCCTTACGAGATATCAATTCTTCCCGGCCATTTCGCGCAAATCCAAGCCGATCGAATTACCAATGGATATATGCTATCCATTCATGTTCCCGATGACGTACACACGGACAGGGCCTATTCACGCGCACACGGCCGCAGTACGGCCGTAGGAATCCCAATTTGTCGCTTGCGTAATCGATAAACCAAATACCCAGTAGCCAGTGTACAAATTCCATTCGTTTGCGACCTTGTTCACTCATACTTAAACTTCACGTCATCCGCGAGGAGGGTGCGCGGACGTGGCGAAAGAAGCGGCAAAAGGGGGGGGGCGACAGGGCACGAAAAGGGTAAAAGGAAGTAAAGGGTTTTGACTGAGATAACAGGTGGTGAAGGGGTTGAAAGGGGTAAAAGGAGATAAAAGAAGGTTAGGTGGTGAAAGAGGATCAGGAGAACGATGGGGGTAAAAGGTGGTAAAGGGATGTAAAGGGGGTAAAAACGGGTGACAAGTATAAATGTGGTAGACGGGGTTAAAGGGGGTAAGTAAAGTTAAAGTGATAAAATGAGATAAAGGAGATAAAAGGGGGTGAAAGAAGGCGATAGTGATGAAAGGGGGTTAAAAAGGGTAGAGGGGGCTAAGGGACTGAAAGGGGTAAAGGCGGAACGGGGTTGGCAGCCCTTAAGGAGCACAGACACTTTAATCTTATCCGCGTTCGCTCTGGCTCCATCAGACACCCGAGCAGTCGATTCCGGCGAGTAGATCGAGGCAGCGAGGTAAGAGGAAATAAAGGAGCCCTTATCGATTCCCGGTGGTCCCGCGGGAAATCGGCAGCGTTGGCAGTGTCGGAACGTCGGGCGCAGCAATCCTGCAACGTGCAATTCTGCTCCTGTTTCTGCACCGGGCTGTAACTTTTACGCGACCACGCGACAGCGGCTCGCGGATATTTTGCCGAATGACGTCGGTGTCGTGGTGTTGCGGATCTAGAGACTGGACGGACAAAAGTCATCTCGGTGGCAGGCGTGATGTAAAAATTGTAATGCACGGTCCAACGCTGCGATCGGCGAAGGCTGCGCTCTGGTTGGTCCGTGTTTTTCGTTAATAACTCCTGAACAAAGCCTAGGCGGATATTCTTGCTTATTAAAGGAACTTTCAGGGAACTCGAACATTTTCGAATCGCGAGTTAACTGGTCATCCCCGGATAAAAGGTTAAAAAGTGATTGTAAAGTGTGAATATTGTATGTTAGTTCTGGCTTTTCGCGCGGTATCTAGCACGTTCTATCTCGATCGGCGTTATTCGGAAGTGGCGGAGCCGGGTTCGCCGACTCGAAGGGCACAATTTTCCATTATACCGAGTGCCCGGCCCTCTTATCATTGCCCGCGCATATTCCAGCACCGGCGGACAGCTGCCTTCTGTGCGGAGTAATGGAAAACAAACAAGGAAAATATCGCGCGTGTACGGGCCGGGCTTCTCTCGGCCATTACTCGCCGACATTGTTCCGGGCATCCGCTTATATGCACGCACGCGAGCGAGCGAACACCCACCGCCGGCACTTTTCCCCGCGATCGAATGGTTTAAACCGGCGGTTTTATGCGCGATGCCGCGAGCCCGTATCGTAAATTTCGGCAAACGGACTAGCCGAGGATGAGAACGTGCTCCAGTGCATCGTTCTTCCCAGATAGCCGGATTTTTATTATCCATCTTGCTTTTTTTGCACACCCCCGGGATCGCAGACAAATGTCGACGCGATCGACGCTCGTAATATCCGGCCGGCGCGGCGCGGCGTTCACGGTAGACGTGTGTGATTTGTCACGCTGGATGCTGGCTTGCATAGAGAGTTTATAGGAGGGCGCAAGCTATAGAACTTTAACTAATGGTGCTGCCAAAATGATCGGAGCTTTTCTTTCGTTTTCGTTGAGCAGATATTAACGGGCATTTTTTCGGTACGTAGATGGTAAGCCAATCTCATGCTGCTTTTTCTAAGAATTTGTGATAGAATTTTGATAAGAAATAATTTGTTAGAAAGTACCGGAGCGAACAGAAAGCTCGCAACAGAGTAAAAATCCCAGTAGGATGCGTGCTAGGAATGTAAGACGATTTTCTTTTTGCATGAAGCGTCGCTTTTGGAAACTTGTTTACCACTCGTGACAATTTCTATGCCTTCCACAGACGAGAATTCACTGGAAACCGGTTTATTTGAGGTCTTTCGTGGCTCAAGCAAAATTTTCTGTGCCCTGATTTTCGCTGCTGCTCGGAATGTAGTTGGAGCTATGAAATTTCTTGGGCTCCTTTTGAACCTTTGAATTTATAACCTCTATATATTTTCACATATGCACGAGAAAAACAAATTTCAAAAAGTGTGTGTGTTAAGCTGAAATTCGCCGGTAAACTTGTGTTTATCAGATTTTTTTAAGGCGGGTAGTAGAAGTTGTGTTGAATTTTTTTACATCATCGAAATAAGTTTTCCACTGGCAAGAGATGTTAGGAAAAGATGTCAGGCCAACGCCGTTTTCCAAAGCAATGTAAATTCGTAAAACAGTAAAAAGTACGATATAAACTTTGACACACACAAAGACTGCCACCTTCATTCTGTTTTTAAATTTTTCTGTCCGAGTTATCTCTTTCACATTACTGTACGCAAAGGGCTATTTAAAGTATATTTCTATCTCTAATGGTCTCCCAGATAGCCTCGTGGATGGCACTTCTCGATGGCTATTTCAGCGCTTAAACTTGGACTCCAGAGCCATAGAAAAAAAAAACGTTCCTCTTATTTTTGATTGTTAAGGATTATGTACATCCAGTCATGAACCATTCAAAATATTTTACAGACTTCTGCTAAAGGAACACTCAGAAAATGTGAATTCATTTATAAAACTATATTCTCAGCCAGTGCTAACAAGGGACGTTACCCAAGTTATCCTCTGCGAATTTCATTAAAATTGACGTGTTGCACTTAGGTAATGTCCCTCGTAAGGTTGTCAATGATAGAAATGAGTAACATTGAAAGATACACACTTTTAAAAATTCTAAAATAATTGCTGGCATGCGTTCACGATTATTTTTCAAACAATTTATTTCGATAATGCCTGGTCTAACGGACGCTTTGAAGCATCGTCGGTTGTACACGTCGTTCTAACGATCTGTTTAATGTCTCGCATGCGAGGAACACACAGGAACGGAAGGTGGTTACCTCGGTTAAAGTGCTTCGGGAGAAATTCGTGTCTGTAAAATCGACGGTCGTTCATTTTGGCGCACAGCGATCTGCGATGCGGTCGGAAATTTCGATAGTTCGAAGGGACTTCGGGATCACGATCGCATCGGGCAAAGGCAACTATTGTTGCGCGGCAGTAATGAACAAGCGTCCGGCGTTCCATCGAAAGTTGTTAACTTCTGTCGCGGGTCCATCGTTTCCGAACAGTTTGCAACGCACTAAATGAACACGATTATGTCGCCGGGGCAACACGTTACCGTCTCCCGATCGATAACGCTTTTTCGGGAAACGATGCGACAGCCTTTTATGGCCCCCGTAAAAGACAAACTGTCGCACATTGCCGTCCGCTCCTCGAAAAGTTCGCCGCGTTTCATAATTTTCACGCGATTTCCATGAAAATAATTAAAATATCTTATCGATTCGGATATCAGTGCGAGTTCTACTATATAGACTGAATTGTATTATGACAAATGATTTTTAACCAGTTTGGCAGGTTTGTAGTGGACACACGGACAGCCAAGGGTCAAAAGAAAGGTGTTATATTATCGTCGAACCTAATTCAATGCGATCACGAATTACTGATAACGTTGATGACGCAAACCACGCTTGGTAATTACGCTCGGGACACTAATTATGCGAAAAGTGCTTTAACGCTACAGAAATCCGGCAGCGCGGACCTAATTTCGAGCTTAATTCCGTTTCGGCCGCTCCGATTGTCAATTACGATGAGTTATAATAAATCGCGCGCGGGCTTGCAATCGCGAGTAGCCTTCCAACAGTGTTTTAATCGTGAACTCGTAAGATGCGCTAAAATTTATGAAAAAGCTGCTATCGAACGTAAAGAACAAAAAGCCGATCAAACCAGTTCCAATAGAAAATGAGAAAAATTTGCGTTCCACAACAGAGATTTCCAACCGGAAATTTATAAAAATTTTCCGTCTCATATTTCCACTAAAGATTAGATACAGGGACCATTTCACCGCATAATTGTTTATTCGTCCAAGATAAACGATTACAATGTTCCATCGGTGGTT
The DNA here is from genome assembly GCA_028455605.1 of Lasioglossum malachurum. NCBI lineage: Eukaryota > Metazoa > Arthropoda > Insecta > Hymenoptera > Halictidae > Lasioglossum > Lasioglossum malachurum. The sequence goes on along the minus strand of CM052311.1, from coordinate 22,168,125 downwards.
CAAGTACTTTTCCGATCCCTCGATTCTGTTTCCTTTTTGAACAGATATTCATTTTTCCAGCGAGGTTAAACGGCGATTCGTAAAATTGAAATTCTTCGCCGTGTTACGGTAGGTTTCGTTCTCGTCGCGTACAAAGTGCGTAAAGTGAAAAGTACACACGGAAAATTGGACACTTTGGAAGCACTTTGTGGTAAATTGCTTATGGCTGCTCGCGTGGCTCCAAATAGGACGTCAAAGAGACCGACGCCAGGTCGAAATCCTCTTGAACATGGAGCACGTAGAATGCGTTGGAACCACGGCCAATCCAATCAAACCTTGCATGACACGACAATATATACTTGTCCGTGTCGACCTACATTACAGTTTCCGGTACACGGGTCAAGTAAAGCGGTTCACTTATGATTCGACTAAAGCCGGACACATGGGAAAAAGAACGCGAATGATAGGTCAAAATAGAAGCGAGGCACAATGGATCGCGCGGAGGGATTTTAATCTCAATATTGCCACCGATCGGACATGAAACTCGAAAACTACGGATTCTTCCACAGGACTGTGCAAACTGGCCAGCTTTTCCGGAACGAGTCTGAATATTACCTCCGATCGGACACGAGACTCGACAACTGAGTATTCCCCTGCAGAACCGTGTAAACTAACTGGTTCGATTTTTGGCAGTCTGTTTTCTGGTGTAGAATTTCTTGAGAAAGATTGGCTAAATTTCACGCCTTCGTCGTTTTTACTCGATCGAACTTCGGAGCTGCTTGGCTTGAGTAAGTTGCTCGAGTGAAACTTTCCAGCAAAAACTTTGCCTCGCCACAAATTCTCTGGGATTATTAATTATCATTCTTCTTTTATGGACTTACAAGTGGGGGGGACCTACGAATATATATAGTATTAATACTGGAACTACCGAACCCGTCAAAGTGACGGATTTCAGAATTGTTCTGCCATAATCAGTGAAACAATGGATTTGACTTCAGAGAAGATTTCCATTTTAAATAATTTTCAGTTGATTTGTGTTTTGTCGGTTTAATAATCGCTCTCTACAGGATTGATAATTTATCGAAACGTCGAAAACATACTCAGCCAAAATTTGGGCGCATGAACTTTTAGCGTGACCCAGTCTTTTGTTTCGAAGCTGACCCAATTCGCTTGCCCAAATTCAATGAATATTCACCAATGCTAAAACGGAAACATACTTTCATGGCGACATGAGGGATCGATGCGACGAATAACGCGCGGAATTATGGATACATCAGGGAGGCATTCGCTAATAAGCAATCACTCATAGCTCATCGAGCATTCTCGTTTCTAGAGTACCAATTTGAGGCCGGCGAATTATGAATATTACGCCACTGTTCGATAATTCTGTTCTGTGAGCGAAACTCTACCAACAGGTTGCGCGAATTCCAAAATTTATTATTTCACGCCTATGTTACTCGCCTATACCAGTAAACATTATTTTGCTCCAAAATAATTGCTTTATTCGATAAAACTATATTTATATCGTAGTTCTATAAATTTCCATGAGAACATTTGTATAGGAAAAAAGAGAAATAAGTCAGAAAAGAATCTTCGCGATTTTAAATATATTAGTTTCAATTTGCTACAGAATAAAAAGATAACGTAGAAATGTAAATATTATAATCGCTAGCTTGATTTTTGTAGAAAATGGACTCAGGCCACTTTCAAAATAAACGGCTCATATTTACTATTATACTTTTTTTTAGAAATATATTTTAACATTTGTCACACTTTTCTTATGAATGAGCGAAATCTCCAGAGATGTGGTACTAAATTTTAGGGTTAAGTTTAGGGTTAAGATGATCAAGTCACCTTGTTCACCTCGCACATCACATGTACTCGAAATTCCCATAAACGCGGCTCAGTGGAGGAATAATCGTGCAACAACATCGGTAACGGAGAGGGATCGTCGGTGTGTAAACGAAGTCCGCAAAATTTCCGTGAAACCGGTTCCAGGCAGCGCATCGCGAAGTATGAAAATTTATAGGAGTGAGGAGTCTTGTGCGCGTGCATTCGCACACGGGCTAAAATGGACGGGCACAATGTCGGACATTTGAGGTGCAGTGCACGCGGGGTCGAGCAGCACGCGCAGCAGCAGTAGTGCACACGCAAATACGCGCTCCGAGAGAAATTCTTCATAATGGATGTTATGTGCCATCTGTCTGTGCAAGCAACGAAAACCGTTCTGTTCTCCGGAGAACGCTTAACATCCCTTGCACTCGCAGGTGAGAACCATCAAGACTTGTTCGCTCGTTTGTTCGTCTCGGTTGTATACGCGTCTCCTCCGAGGGAAGAATTTCACCGGCGCGGCGCGGCGACAGCCCGGCCGTTCGTACTCATACAACGGGATCCCTCCGCCGTGAAATAAGCGAACAGAATGCGAACGAATAAATTTTTTCAGCTTCTGCGCTTTCGAACGGTCTCTGATAACCATCTGCACCGTCCTTGGCATCGAATTAACGCGGCCTCTGCCATCGTTTTTGTTAAATGCAACGCAGCTTTTGCAATATTTATCCTCATCTGGCCGGGCAGCTGGCGAATTTAGAGAATAGAAACTATTCTGAGAATTTCTGGATTGAGAAACATATCCCTACTATGTCTAGGCCAGTGAACACGCATTCCACAGGGGGTCGATCAATCGAGCCGACAAAGAAACAATTTATTTCGCTGTCGGCGCGGTTTGGGCGTCAAAGGATTAATTTCTGGCAATTAAATTCGAACGATCTATAAATACCGGATCGTCATCGCCGGTCGAATGATCGAGACCCAGTGAATCCCGAAACGGAAGCGAATGGAGGTTCCTGGCCGGGTTAACGGATTCAGCGGAGAGGCGCGGAGAGGAGAGAGTGGACGTGCCCGGCATCGCAACTGCATGCCGGGCGCGCGCGACGCGCGATTTGCAATCGTTGCACGGTGCATCGTTGCACCAGCCGCGTCACGTCGTCGATCGGCCACGACGACACGCCGCACGGTGGGGAACCGTGGGAAGGGAGCAATTAGCAATTAAAATCAGGGGTTCGGCGATTGATCGGTCTAGCATGATACGAGCCAGTCCCACGGGCCAATCGACTCTTGGATTATAATTACGGGCGCTAATTGCGCGGCACCTGCCACCCGCCTCTCTTTCCTATCTCACGCCCTGTGCCCCCTCTCTTCGCCATCCGAGAGCTGCCACGTGATTAGTAGGGAAAGGGGTCGGGTTAAAATATTCAGGGAATTTCATTTCCGGGCCACGGTGTTCGACTCGTGTCTCCATTTCCTAATAGCAGGGGGTTGCGTTCATTCGTGCCGTCTTTTTCACTTGATAGAGTATTTACTGCTTCCATGTCATAATTAAACATCAATTGAAATAAGCCTTTTGCCTTTGAATCATCCTCGGAATTCCTCCAGGTGGGCACCTGCGTGTCTTCCAAGGCCGGCTGCATGGACCAGAAAATATGAAAATCTGAAGGTGTCATATCGGGGAAATATGCTGGATGCCAGGGAACTTCCTAGTCCAGGTTTGTCAGTGTTTCTTCATAAATTTTTACTTGGCTAGCGATATTCTTTTCTACATTAATCCCTCATATTTTACATGAAGCTCATGGTATACTTTGGCTTCCACATCCCACCAAATGCGTAGCATTATCTTCTCCCCCGGAATATTCGCTTTGGTGTCGATATCGCAGGTCGACCGAGTTTCTCATCCACAACTTCAATATCACATTGTCTAAGTCGTTGCATCAATTTCCTACACGTCCTTTCCGAAGGAGCGGCTTCGCCGTAAGTAGAATGCCATCTGTTCCAATTGGCACGAATTAATGCGTCCTCCTAAAAAATTCACGCAAATCCTCCCACGTATAGCTTCTCTACAAGGTCCCGCAGCGTGAGAACAAGAACGGTTTTCGATCGAATGTGGACATAGGATTCTCTCTTGTCAGAGCCGTTCATCCGGATGCAGCGCATTTTTCCATCATATTTCATTCCGCTGAGTTGGACAGTGTGCGAACTCACGGCCTGGCGCTGATCGAAAGTCTCAGCTTTAATCCGGAATCTCGATTGAAAAATTTCGAGAACGTCGCACCGTTCTCCAACTTACAAGATTTAGTCGAGATCAGGGTCCTACGTGAAGTTCGAACTTTCGAGCAGTTTGGATTAATGAAACGGTTCGAAGTCTGAACAAGTTCGATCGTTACATCGTATCAGATATTTGAAGTTCGTTTTAGATTTTTGCCCGGAGTTTTCAACATTCTTTCCAACCCCTTAAATTTTACCGGTTCACGAAAATCATTAAACTTGTTAAAATAAACCATCAGGAGTCGAAACTAACAAATAGATTGCGGATCTTATGGCTTCTAAAAATGAAATGAAAATGTTCTCGGCGCAACGGTTCGATCTTGTAATTACAGAAAAGCAAATTGTGCAAGTTTAAATTAAACTTTCAACGTTTCAATCCCTATATGGATCATTCTCAAGAAAGAAGAAAACTGCGTCTGAAACGATTTTTATTTATATAACAAATTTTTTATATTATGATAATGAAAACGTTTTCATTTCATTTGTTAACAGTCATACGATCGATAATAGGAAAAATATTGGCTTCTAAAAACGTTCAGAAAATGCTGGAATATAAAATTCCACAGAATTCAATACGGTTTTTACTTATTTCAGATCTATAAAGACTACTACCATTGAAAATAAGATTTCATTTTTTCCCGCGCGCGCGCTTTCTTGAAATGTGTCCGTAAAAATGAATAATTGCACAAACATCCGCAGTCTACTAACAAACAAAGACCGTTACAAAATTTCGGCTGAATTGAGGGTGACTCGCATTTTGTGAACATTAACCCGATTTTGTCGGTCGCTTTCGTTGCTTCGCAGAAAATGAAAAGAACGCCGCGCTGGCTAGATTCATGGAATTCTAATAAAAGTTCGGTCGCGATAGGCCAACGTGAAAACGAGATTCTGGGACAGGTGGATCGGCGGGACCATGAACGCGTAACGAGTACATGCGACCCTTCACCCGTTCCCCAAACCGGGTTGCGACCGACCAATACCGGCGCAGAGATGATGAAGCCGAAGCTGAGGCCGAAGCCGGCATGAGATATCGGGCAACAGAAATATATTTGTAACCGAACTCACGTCGTTTTGAGCGAAGGTTGGCGTAATTGGCCCGTCGCTGGCTTCCCATTTGTCGGCGATGCGGATCGTCTCCGCCGTTTTCTGCTGCACCGATTTCGACTCGTCGAGCAACGTCAGCTCGTAAAACTCCTGGATATCTGCAACAGCCCGGAAAACGGGGAAGTCATTAATATGGGTCGATCGGTTGCCCCTTGACGCCGGATGAAATATTATCGTGTCTCAAGTACCCGTACTTCATACCACGTAATGAATTTCCCGATTGATTCGATGCATTTATGTGGTTGTTGCACGTGAAATGTCTGACTTTAGCATGCAAGCATAATTTGTGTGAATGCTCATTTTTAAACCTCCAGGAATGACATTTGCGCATCGTGCTGACTCTAGAGAGTACCTCAAAAAATTGATTACACTTTCGTTCGTATTACGTTCGTATTAGTTTGTTGCAAAAGGAATTAAAAAATGGGGATAATTGTCTGGGTTAAGCGATGAACTATGAATATTGAATAAAAATATATTTCATCTGGTCCACTTAATATGATTGCCATATATGTGTGTATCCAATATGTAATAAAGAAAAACTATGAGTCTGTAATTCTGCCTCGCGCAATATTTCAACCATTAGAATTGTCGGGCGGATAGTGTGTTTGTTTAGGTCGAATTAGCTGTACATCGTCAGTGGTTGAAGTTAATTACAACTAGCTCTGTATGATATCCAGTAATATCAGTATACAACGTAATGACATAACTCCGAAATTAACTGCGGGAATTACTCGCAGGAGAGCAAGTAATAAGTGACACACCTGAGGGCGATGATTCAAGGTAGCTCGGGAATGCCGATTTATTAATCCTTTGAGCGCATTCCGAATTCATTTAGATTTCGGATGAGATCGTGAAACAGAATTCTACGTTTGCCAATCACACCGGACCGCTCAAAATTAATGATGGAACGAAAAGGCAAGTTACAAAATTATAAATTACAAAATTTGTAAAACAGCCAAATCATTTAACAAATTTAAGAATACTATCGTTTTCGACTTCGATAAAAAATTTATATAAAAATCTGCTATATTGGATGATCGAAGTAATAAAATGCGAAGAAGGGATTACAAATCGCCAGTATATCAAACAATCCTAATAGTTTCAGTTAAGTATATCGTATTCATAATTTATGGACGTGTTGGATCCAATTGAATGGGACACTTTCATATATTACACAATGCAGTTCGACATCAATACAATATGTATCTTCCAATAATATTTCCGTGGCGCTTCTAATTCCGACCACCAGTCCAGACAGTGTGTATCTACCTTCCATTTCGAGAGAGCCAGTGCGCGCACATACTTTTTCAGGTCGTAAAATGTAATTGGATCGCGAAATACCGTAAACGCCACAGAGAAATGTTTTTAAAAAAAAAAGGAGGAGCCCGGCTGAATTCGTTCGCCAAGGTCTCGCCGGAGAACTAAATTCGAGGTTACACGTTACCCGGGCACTAAATGTCGAAGAGGCCGCTTGTTACCCGCCGCGAAAAAATTCTACTACTTTAATTAACGTCCCCGACTTTTTGTCACGGCAAACAGAGGGGCCGCGCTCGGCAACGTAGCTCGGCGTGGCCCCTCTAATTTTTCGTTTTAATTCACATGTAATGGCATCTTCTCGCCGCTCTCCAATCTCGTGGCTGGAAGTATGTCGTCGCCACTATTTATGCAACCGACAGGAATCTTTACCCGTTGCACTCCTGGGAGTGTAGAGCGCAGAGCCGTCGCGTCGTGTCGCGTCGGCGGGCTACAAAGTAGAGCACTCGAAAAAGCACGTTTCGAAGCAGCTCTCGAGGGCTTTTTTTCAAGAGGGAAAGCGTAAGACGTCATTGCACGTGATCTCCGGTGAATTGCCGACGCGTGTTCTCTTTTTTCGATTTTTTTCGCCTCCTTCCTATTCCGTCGGTGTCATCGATACGGACCGTGCCGCACGGAACTCAGCATGAAACGACAGTCCCCTTTATTCCTATTTCGCGAGCCGGAGGTGACGCGGCACGTTGATAATTAATATAGACGCTTCTTTTCACTTTGACGGATGAATCGAAATGAACCGAGCCAGTCGCGTATATTTTGCATTACCGAGTCGCTGGTTGTCATTTTTTTTTTTTCGAAATGATGTAAATTGTGTTGGAACTGCTGCTGCGCTGCACCGTTTCGAACAGCTTTCGTATGCTGTCAGCGTACGCATCAATCTGACCAGTTCGAAAAAAGCTACCAATTTTTTCATCCGCTGCCGCGCGTTCCAATATGAAAATGCGTAAGTATCACGCAAATGTTCGTCACCGGAGGTGCGAGAAATATGCTGAGTTTATTCGATGCTTCCTCTCCGTGATTCGTGCTTGCTTCGAACGGTTCTCGACAGTGTTTACTCGAAACCATATCTGACGTGCGCGAGAAGTACTGTTTCTTGATGCAATTGAGTAGATGTATTTGGATGCAGGGAATGCGATGTATCCATCTCTGTGTTTTGAACGGAGTGTATGCAGTACTGGATAAATCAAATTCAGTGCAGATATTACTGGACCCTTGAAATACGACTCGCATTGACAGTATGACGCGTTGCTGATTTGATGTTGGGCTGCTCTCTACTTTACCGGACTCAAGCTTTGTACCTTCCTCCTGTAAATTATGATGTATTTGGTATGTAATCCAGTAAATTTATAACCGGGGCGGCTGAAGATCGAAGTTTCGATCCTGTAGGATCAATGGTTCAGGAGCTACGCTTGCTTAAAGTTGAGCAGTCTGGAGTGTTTTTGACGGGTAAAGGCGCCGCCATATTGGTCGTGACGGTCGCGCGCCGCTTACCGAGTTGGTTGTGATTAGGTCGAGGGGTGAGGGGGCAAGGACCGGCGGTTCTGCTCGGTAAGCGGCTCGCGGTCGTCACTACAAACCAATATGGCGGCGCCCTTACCTGACAAAATCACTGCAGATTGCTCAACTTTAAGCAAGCATAGCTCTTGAACCATTGATCCTACAGGATCGAAACTTCGATCTGCAGTCTCGAAGAGTCTCAAAATTACGTGGGTTTCCAAAGTTTCGCATGAAGGGATCTCAAGGGGCAAAGGGCTGAGCGAGGTCTGGCAAGTTGAAGAACTCTCCAAGGGTCAATGAAGTCTTGGCGACCCCTAGAGTCGAAGAAACGAATCCCATCGTTAGAGGCATGAGGTTCGTGGGATTCCCATGGAGAATGTAAAGAGTCCCAATGGCCTTGAGGGTTCCAGACACCTCGAAGATCTTATAAACTTTGGAATATATTCAAATATTCAAAAACAATAGTTCACAGAAATCGCCTGAATATACTTGTCTACCATTCAATTCTTTTCTAAGCACCAAACATGCCTTTAAAAGTCCGTCCAACTTGTAGCTGGTAACCATTTTTAGAGGACCAATGCATCATGGAGTTTAGGCGACGCACTATTGTGTGTAACACGTTCTAGCTATCCATTGTCCTTCGCATTACGCCCGAATCGTTTAACGTGTTACGAGTGCCCAGGGTCCGATGTTATCTGTATCGAGTTTCAAAGGTCTCGTGTTCTCAATAGCCGTTGCAGGATAGCTGACGTTGTCCAGATCGAGTTCCAAGGTTCTGACATTGCTATTAGGTCCCCAAGTATCCGACGTTTATCGATTGGGTTTTTGGCGAATGGTGTCGTGTTTATTAGATTGTCAGTGTCTGATGGTATTCCCGTCAAGTTCCAGCAATTCAATTGTACGCGTACTTGCATGGGATCCTGAACGTCTGACAGCATTCGTATCTACTCTTTCGAGGACTGATAATGTCTGCACTGTTTGCCAACCGGCGTTACCCACGTTAGGGCTTACTCAGTTGTACGTTAGGTATTCAGCAATTCAAGCATCTGATGGTATCGAATTTGAACGATATTTCGAACGTGCTACTTAAGTTTTGAAAACTGTAGTTGATTTTTGTGGTGCGCGGCGAATATAACTCGTCGAAATAAATGGGTTTCGTTATGACAAAACGAGATTTCAATTGTTTCGCGTTTCCTGTTCTCAAAACGCTTGTTTCACGCGATTGCAGCAGCTTCGATTGCCGCGAGCTCGCAATGCCCTCGGAATCCAGGTGATTCATACTGATAATAAGAGCGCACGTGCACGCGTCCCCGCTGTAAGCGAGTATTCGGCGCATGGGGTGTTCAAATATTTACACTGGCATAATTACGTATTTCAGCGGGCCGGTACCACATAATTGTACTGAACGCGGCCAATATTAATATTGAATGTTCTGCCGGGCCAGTTGACGGGAATGCGCTTAATATGTTTACACCCGCAGCTGCGATGTGTGTTTTTTGTCGGGCCTCGTTTTCGCGAGAGCCCCGACGATTCGATTATGATGATCCGATGAAAATCGCACGTCGACGTATGTATGTACTCGACGTATGTATACCCGGGGACATAATGTTCCGGCGATTACCTACTGATTTAATCGGTTTCCATCAAAATTGTTTCCATGACAGACTTATCGCGCGCTAGTCTCGCGAGGCAAATATGCTTTTAATTAACAAATCGCCGACTGGGCTGTGCTCCAACCACCGCCGTTTCCTTGGAATTATTGTAGAATATATAGGATCGCGATGGGACGAGAACAAACGAACCCATCGCCGGAAGAGAGCACGTATCGAAATATGTATAGGGGGAAAAAACACCGAGCGAGAGCCACGAGCCAGAATTTCACAGTAATTTTCTCCGCCCGTGGGGGTTTTCACCGCAAATTTTTTTCCCGACGATTTATCTCACTTGCAGCCCCCTTTTTTCCAACAACTTTCCGATGCCCATGCATCGAAAAAAAAACCTTGCAGTTAGCGTAACAATTAAAGCCCCAGCACAATATTGGCAATGTTTACTAATTTTCCATTATTTTTTATGCGCTGAAAACCTCGTGCTCTTTTCCAGTCAGCTCCAATGAACCTTGTGCGGAGGGTTCGTTAAAATCACTATTGATAGACAATCCGGCGAAACTGGGTTAAACAGACAACAGTATTCGTCGACTACATTGTTGACTTGTACTAATTTTGCTGCAAATGCATACACGTTCACCAATTTAATAATATTTACAATTTCATCATTTGTAGACGATGTACCTACGGCATTCGCGTCTACGTCACCGCATCCACACCAGGGATATTATCATCTCTCCACGATATACGTTTAATATTGTAATTTTGTTTGGTGAAAAATAAAGAATATTAGTTACAACAGATAATGTGTTCTTTTTTCCCCATCCTGTACATGAATATTCGATAGTAGAATTAGATTAATATCACCAAAAATTTTGGATAGAGAAGAATATTTCAAATTAGACAAAAATTAAGATTTGTATTTGGAGAATATCATATACATAGTAAAAGAGGAGGCAGGCAAATTTGGAGCTACCTCTTTCTCTATCATGTTCTCCTACTAAATACCCAAAAATTTCCGAAAATTTTCGAAAACTTCGAAAATTGGATTTTCTATTAGGAGAATATGATGTCGAAAGAGGTGGCACGAAAATTCAGTAGTACAACTCAACGACAAGCCAGACGGCCGAAAATTGTCGAAAATTTGTAAAAATGCCGAAAAATTGAATTAGTATTAGGAGAACATGATATCGAAGGAGGTGGCACGAATTTCAGTAGTATAAGTCAACGACAAGTCAGACGATCGAAAATTGGCGAAAATTTTTGAAAATCTCGAAAAATTGAAATAGTATTAGGAGAACATGATATCGAAGGAGGTGGCACGAATTTCAGTAGTACAACTCAACGACAAGCCAGACGGCCGAAAATTGTCGAAAATTTGTAAAAATCTCGAAAAATTGAATTAATATTAGGAGTACATGATATCTAAGGAGGTGGCACGAAATTCAGTAGTATGAGTCAACGACAAGTCAGGCGGTCGAAAATCTTCGAAAACAGAGTGGTACAACTCAACGATAAGCCAGGTGATCGAATATTTTCGAAAAATTACTTTATAACTCTGCGAGAAGTCGGACGTTCGGGAAAAAATGGTGTTTCAATAAATACTACATACACAGATATGCTTTTTAATACATTGTCTTTATTTATTCCTTGCAGATTCATACATCTATGTATTGTGTTGTACAATATATGTACATAACTTATATATATTCCGTGTTACATTTGCGCACCCTGTGCATAAACGCTTTGATCTCTTGATGACGGAAAAGGGAACCACTGTGAATGAGAGGACGCAGCAGTCGGTTAACGCCTCTGTCGATGAGTTTTCTGTCGGCGAGCTTCTGTGTCTGACAAACCTGGTTTTCGAGAATTCTTCTCGGTGAAACCGGTGTCGGCGACTTCAATGGAGTCAGACACTCGAAGCACGAATGTTTCCGCTCGAACAGATCCACACTCTCTGGAAACGTATTTATAACAACGACGTTTATTTGACTCCGTGTCTGGCGCTCAACATCCCCGAACCACCTCTCGCGGCCCTTTAGCCGGTTCTCGCGAAATTATCGCGACCCCGTGGGAACATATTTCACGCGCGACACAAATTCGCCTTAATTCAAACCCCAAGAATTCTGTGCCGCCACTCGACCACTTTTCTTTCTCCTCCACTAAGCTTCCGGGGCGTGAAATACGGGGGCTAGAGTTTCGACGATACGTGTTACAAATATACCTGACAAACAATTGAATCCACGCCCTCTTTTCCTGGTTTTCCGCCATCGCGGAGCCGCGTTTCTCGCTCCTACATATACTCACGAAGCTAAGCGTTTTTGCAATGGACGCCAGAATTCTACAATTCTAGGCGGAAGTGTTTATATGCAGAATGAAAATCTTGAGAGTCAGTCGTACCGAACAGATGATAAATAAAAATGTATTTCATTAAAACACATTTCAAGTTTCAGCTCGCTACAATAAGCTGCATATTCTAAACAGCAATAGAACAAACACCAGACTGTTTTCCAAATGTGAACACACTCGCAGGTCAAGATTGGTGCTTCCCACCTTACCCATACCCGCGGAAAAATTTTGTAAGAGGGGGTCTTTGAAGAGACAGCAGAACTCCATCAGGAAAAAGTGAACAGCTTCCGCTTATCCCGTCGAACGATCTTTCGCCAGGTGAAAAGACAGACGCAGTACATTGTAACATCCCCTGGCGTGGAAGCACTCAGGCCATTGTTATCGCAACCACTTGTGCAATAGGAAAAGGGGGGACGTGATGTCGTTCGACGTCGTCCGCAACGTCGTTCAGCCGTTTACGTACGAAATAATTTTTAATTTCGACCGAGATACAAGCGAGAGCTGGGGGAAGAGCTCGCGTCGACCTGCGCGCGTTATCTCGATTTCCTCTTTCCGAGGGATCTTTTTTATCTCCGCTTTATGCGCGTGCCCTCCGCGGACAAAGCCGAGGGCTGCAGCTCGCAGCCAAGGGAACTTGGATCTCGCAGTAGTTATATACAGAAATGGCGTATCTCCTATGAACAGCCCCACGGCTGGTGTTAACGAGCTTCGGTTTATCGTCGTCGGCGTCTTCACGGCGCGTTCATGCCGCCTACCAGTTTCAGTTTCCGCCCCCGTGAAAATTACGTGTCGCCCGTTTAAAGTTCTGCCGCCTCCGGTATCCGAAGCGGCCAGCACGCCGATTACGAACCGCGCCGGGTACCCACCGTGAATCGAGCAATAAACGTAAACTGCTTCCTTGTATCGCCTATTGCGACGTATGTAGACGCCACTGCTGCAATAACTTTCAGCCACCTCGTACCGAGCCCTCTGAATACTGTCTTGTCGCAGAATATCCCCTTAAAGGCCAGTGCCACTTGCCCCGGCGCACTCCAACGTCGACGAATATGACGGATAACTCGGACTCCATTTTGTCGAGGAGAATGTTACGCTACAAGTCAAGCAGGCAGGCAATCTGGTAACGCATTAAAAAAGCAGGAACATGTTAAATCCAGGGCTTCCTTTTTACCTCCGACTCCGAATCCGACTCCAACTCCGACGCCGATTTCGACTCCGACTCCGACTCTCCAAATTGACAAAAATATGTACTCAAAATAATTAAAAGTTGTAATAAAACTGAATAAATAGTTGAAATATTGTATTAAAGTCTAAGAATATGGAACAGATAACTCTGATACAACACAACACTTGTTTGTTACTTTCTCACTTTCAGGAAATACATAGTGCCGAGTGCAATTATTCCCAAACGCCGACTCCGACTCCGAAGGTCTGGTCAAATCTGCTTTTGTCCCATTTTGGCTTCCATTCATACTTTTCTACACAAGACGAGCCACGGTGACGCAAGTCACGGCAAATCATCGAATTAAATACGATCAGTTTGTATCTCAACGACCAGGTTCTCTTCGCTCGGCCGCCGGAAACTTATTAATCTCCAGAAACGAGAAAACTTCGAGTCTGTCGAGGGCGATTCTTTAAATTAACTTAGCAACTCGGCGCCGCGCCGCCGCTGGCCAACTTGGAACGAGCCAAGCTCCGAGAGCTGGTAAGTTTCGGCCAGGTGAAATTACGTGTTGCCGTTTGAACCAACGTCTTTGATCCGATCGGAACGCACCACCGAAATTCGATTCCCGCCGAATTGCGGCGCACGTTCCGCTCGAGGCGTCGCCGTCACGTAACGATGCGATGGTGTCGGCCTCGTACCTCCAGTCAAATAATTATCGCACGATCTCCTCGGCTGGCCTGCAGCGATTCCTCTGTTCCAGACGACACGTTTCGATCCTTCGGACGAACTTGCCACCGAAAGTTTGCTAATTCATTGTTGGACCGAGCGGAATCGCGTGCGACGCGCGTCGCACCGGTTGTTCACGTTATGCTACGTTAAAGCTTACAGGTAGCATATTTCAATTTTCAAAGATCTTTCGACAAAAATTTATCGTAGATCAAACTTCATATTGAAGCATTACAACAAAAAGAAGTCTATGAAATTCCAGTTTACAATAAAGGCGAAGTTTAATTGGTTCCTATCAGGCTGTGCAACTTGCGGCTTCTCGCGTCCCGGCATCCTGGAGTCTAATTATAATTAGATGCGAAGATTAATTTCCTCAGCTGTCTTATGAATTTCTTTAAATTTCAAAAAATGTCTACCAATGTCTTTTACCAATGTTTAATACAATTTTGTTGAGTGATCAATTTTCTCTCGACACAAAGCTCATATTTTGAAAAATACTGTATTAATTCTTTCCTTCCTTAATGTGATGTAATTGTTTGTAATTACACGACGTGTAATATACATATACACGCGTGCCATTGCGGTCTTGTTAGAATTACACTAGAAAAAACATTCCATTAAAGCCATAACTTTGGAAGCAACAAAATGTAAATTAAAAGATAAATTACGCTAAAAATGTTATATACGTCTTTTTTGCCGCAGCATTAATTTTTCTAAATTGCGGGTTGCGTTCTCGTTACCAACAGTTGACGACATAATTATACTCAGATTCATTAAAACGCATAGCTTCCGACGTCGCTACCTGCACAAACAGGTGAGAAGATTGAAGTCGTTGAGAAAAATATAAACGATCTCTCCTGCGACCTCAATGTGTGAGCTAATCTTTGAACTCCAATTTTCTCAGCTACGTTGCCACACGTACGCGAAAGGAGTCTCAAAACTGCGATTACCAAGGACAGACAGGACCGTCAAAATTTTAAACTTGATACCCTGGGGACCTCGCGACGTATTGTAGTTTCGGCAAGTAAATTATGGCAGTTTTGCGGACGCACGCCGTTGATTGCCGCTCGCCTAGGTACAGAGAAAGAGCGAAGGAAGGAGAAGAGAGGAGGGACAGAGATAGAGAGAGGGATGGTTGAGCAAGGAAGTTGTTCAAACTTCCGTCTCCAGCAAGAGAAAGTTACAGGATAGTCGAAAACCGCGACGAATTCCACGAGAGAGAAAGGAAGCGTTGGTTATAGGAGAAGGGAGCAAATTAGTCTCGCTTGGGAACCTTCTGAATTTTCCTATTTCCCTGATCTCTCTCTACACAATCTGCAATTATCAACCGAAATGGTAATAGAACCTGGCCGAGAATAGCGTTCGATTCCACGGAGGAGCTTAATTCGGTTGCATGCGCGGATAACTGCGATTATTACCGAACCAGAAAGATTTGCTGTGTACACTGGTGCATTTTGAGTCTTGTGAATTCCGCGTTGTGTTCAGCCGAACGAGGCAAATTTTATTCATTACATTCTAAGGCTCCATCTTTCTCTTGCGAAGCTTTTCTGTAACATAAAGCTACGTCCAGTAGATTACTTCACGGGTGTACAACGATACTGAAACATTATTCTTCAGACCTTTAACCACGTCGGACAATAAAAATTTTGAAATCGACTTTTCTCTGACTTTTCAACAATTTAGGTAATAATTTTCGAGAATACTTTTACTCGTCTCTTCGAATACTGTGTTACGTAGTGTAGGGGTGTGAATGTTCAGATCGACTGTGGACGCGGCATTGTGGCGCCAACGTGTTCGGGTCCTGTGTGAAAGGAAGTCTGTTTGGGCCGGTTAGGCCGAGGTGTGAAAGAAGAGTGTCTGATTTCGGTGAGGATCGCCGCGCTTCAACTTCCGCAATAAACTATGCAAAGATTTCGACTTATCGAGAACAAAAGTTATTTTATTGAACCGGCGGAACGTGCCGTAGCAGAGGTTTTCGTCGACTAACTCGATACAAGATTTTTGAGGGTCTTATATACTAATGGATAATCTTATGGATATAATGGATAATCATTCAGGGCGCAAAGTTTTGGGACTGTTTGATGGTTCAAAGTATTGGGGCGCCGAGTCAGTGATGAACTTGGGCCTGTGATGAACTAGTGGTGCCAAACGCAGGGCGTACGTGAACGACTGAGTTTTCCGAATGGATGCGAGACTGATGGAAAGAGAGAATGGGAGTACGAGAGAGAAGAATGGGAATGGATAAAAGGAACGAATGCAAGGGCTGAGAGGTCAGAAGTGTGAGAGTCGAGTGCGAGTGGAGTTGCGAGTTGCGAAAAATTAATAAAGAGAAAATGTTAGAAGTACTAGACCTATATTATTTAACCCGATACGCCGCGTTCAAGGTGTAGGGGTTCCTGCAAAATATTCCTACAATAGTTACCTCTGGTGGCACGGTAGAAGCAACGATACCGAACCGTATCCGTCACACACGACGCGACGGCACCATTACCCCTATTACATTAACAAGCAGATTAGCAGCGATTCGGGGGTTTGTTTACCGAGCACGCGGGAACGTCTGCGCGAGTGCTCCCCCAGATCCTTTGACGAGGACGAGCTTATTCCGCGTCGATTCGTCGCATTATCCGCGGCTCTTTGGTCCCAGTGTTTCTCAGCCGTGTGCCAACCCTCTCGCTGAAGGGCTTGTTCCCGTCATCCCCCGTCTACTGCACGCCAACCCTAGGCCAGGCCACGTCTCTTGTCACACCGGTGCCGCCTGTTTTCTCAGGTCCCCTTCAGTTTCACGCCGGGACCGAGCTCGTAACTAATTACAAATCTAATCAACGGGCCGGGCTCGTTCGTTGCGAACCGCTGCGCCCGACAGTGAATTTGTACAAGATCATTGTGCATAATACAGTCGTCTGTGTGCGAGAGCGCCAGACACAGGCGCGTTGGCCCTGTCGTTTACTCTCCCAGGAACGTTATTACAAAACCGGCGCGAAGATAGTTCTCGCTGCCCGGGCTTTATGGGTTAATACCGAGCCACCGAGACGCCTTCGACCCTTTTTTTTTTCGCGAACGACACCCTCGACGACCCGCCGCGAAATGTTAATCCGTAACGAGCGTCATTTTTGGACTTTCTTCCGGCGAGGCGGGAAAAGCTGCTCGCCCCTTGGGAACAAGCGTAGTTGCCTGGCAATGCCGAGGATAACTGGGTTTAATGGGGCTGCCGCCTTTTATTCTGGAACCTGAGGGTGCAGTTGGGCCTGTAACTGCGATACTAAACCGTAGAAAGAAAGCAAACGCTGTCGGAGAATTTGTTGTTGGCTGCTTGGAATTTCTTTGCGGCGTTATAACGCTGGTACTGAACGTGACTTGTACATGCATTCGAAGCACACTAGCCTCACGAAAACATTTGGTAATTATACAAAAAACAACCTTTTCCTGTATATGTTGCAGCCTGTTGCTGCTACTAGATTAGATAGATTAACGCAAGACACTTTGCGGCACTTAAGTTGTAGCGAATCACGTTCAAATTGCATTTCACTTTCACGCTTGATACACTTCATTTTGCCATGAATCACTTTTCTCGATCAATTAGGAAATCGATTAGTTCGTTGTGAGTATTGCATATATTTAAAAATTCCTTTGAGAAAAGGTCAAGTTTGCGAAACTTCTTCCCACGGATCTGTAAAGAACTACTGTATTGGTTCACGGCAAATTTTGCATCCACCCTGTTGCAAACAACGCGCGCAACAAGGCGCGAAGGAGGTCTGGCCGTGCGTAACGTGTTTACTGATCGATCAAGGAAAAGTAAATTGATTCTCTCGGTGGTGACGGCAGTTCGCAACCGATCCGAAATTCCGTCTGGAGCTTTGAAAGGCCGGTTCGGCAGTTCGGCGAGTTAAAGCGAGACCCCGGGCTCCGGGAACCGGCGACACACCCCCGACAATGGTTTGTCCCTTCTGACTCCGAGGGCGGAACGGCAAAGGGAAACGCGGCTAATTTCCTGGCAAGCGGAGTGAAACCGATCGAAAACGACGCTCGGGGAGCGAGTAAATAAGGGGATTGGATCGACGATCGAATTTGTTCCCCTTTCGCCGGGAAAGAAAAGGTCTCGGAAATGGAAAGCAATTCCTCGCCGACCAACCCCGCCATTTTACTCTATATACGCGAGAGCGTGGTAAAGGTCGCGTGTCTCTTCGTTCCTTCGACCCGCCCTCGTAGTCTTCTTTTTCGATCATCGTGTCACGGATATACGACTCCACTTGCTCGGCTTGCGACCACAGTGTGCCCTCTGGCCGAACACCGGGGGGAGTGTAATTGAGTGGAGGCGTTGTGGCTGCCGAGAAGCATTTGAAAACTGTTTCTGACTTCCTGTATTTGTTCCTGAATTTGTGCCACATTTAAGTTTACCAAACAGCTAAAAGATATTGTCAAAAGAGACATCAAGTTTCGGAGGGTCGCGTTGTAAAATGATTTGTTAGTTACATTAAGCACGAATTAATGTAATTTACACCAACGGCTAGGAGCTCCAGGAACACAGGGACAATTGCTAACCTCAAAATTCACAGACGCAAGGATAAAATCGTTGCACGCGAAGAACATTTGCGTGCAGCAAAACGCTATTTCCAGAACAGATGATTCAGGCAGATATCAACGAACAAAGTGCCAGAAGTCAGCTCGTGGAAACGGGATGAAGTCGCGACTTTTGTTTGAAACGTTAGCGCACCGTGAAGTAAACGAGCAAAGCAATCAAGGATTAAACATTAATTAGTAACGGGTTATCGCTGTACGCGCAGCCGTCGGGCCGTATTGTGCTTGGTGTCCTTTCAAGAAAAATGTCAACGGGACGACTACAGTCCGTCGAGTGGCGGCAGAGCGTCGAGAGACAAACATTAACGCCGACTGAGCGAGGAGGAGGAATTATTCTTGCCCGAGCGCTCTTAAGAAATTTCTCGACAAATTCCCATTCGAAATCTCGCATCCGTGAGCGCACTGATTTTGAGAACACTCTCGTGCCGAGAGTACCGGGAGAACTCTCGCCAGAATTCTTTTTCTGCGCCATTTAGACGTCGCCGCCGCGCCACGCCCTATACAAAATGTTGCTTCCATCGTTCTTAATAAATGATTAACAAACGAGCTGCGCGCTTCGGCTCGCGGTCACAAAGGAATTCGTGTCGAGAGATTCATCCATTTAATAAGAATTTTTCGTCTGTGTAACTATAAATTGTTCCCTTGACTTGTAAAATTAACGCGAACTCGTGCTGAAGATTTTAAAAGTGAAGTTTCTTTTCAATCGAAATACGATTATACCGATATATCAATATTTAGCCCCTCCATCTGATTAAACGTATGTATAAAATAAATATAAATTTTCTTTTTCATATATATATATAGAACATTATGAATAAATTACAAAACATGGTCTGCACTTTTCGCGTGTTCTAGCTAGTCTGCATATTAAACACCGTTTATTTTCATATTAATTCTGCTCGATCCGTTTTCCGGGGCCAGTGAAAATCTCGAATTACTAAAACGACATTTCGGAGCGCTGTGCATCGCGCGTCGCGGAGAATGATCGTTGGTACGGGCAGCCATTACTGTCCCGACAGCCTTTACGACGAACACGGGAATAAATAGGAGTACCTACCCAGCTGCAATCAGGTAAATAGAATAAAAATCGGATTAACGTGGTAGCGGACGAGAACGCCGCCGGTATCACGGAATCACTTTCGAGATTAAAACCCGGTGCGCAGCGGCGCGATCGTCGTCGCCGGTCTACGTTATCAAGTGGGCGGTATAAATAGTTGTTATCATATTCACCGTGCCACTGCGAAACCGCGAGACAGCTTCCGCGGGCCAGCTCAACGGAACACCGATAAACGGAAACCGCTCTTATTGCGGATTTTTGCGCGTCCGGGCCGCGCGGTAACAAGCCGGTCGCGTCGCCGGTAATTAAATAACCGGAGTTGTAAAACGTGTCCGCGAGATCGGCCGAGTGAATTCATGCACACTATATTCGTGTCGTTCCGTCCGGACCCCGTCATTCAGGCCGCATAATCCGATAAACGTGAGCGGAATCGTCGCCGCGACAATCGCGGACCGACGCCCGCCATTCTGTCTCGCGTTACCGAATGTTTACCCAAATATATTGCCGTGGCCGACACGAATAATTACCGCTTGTTACTAGGTAGCTGCTAACATTTATAAGAAAAAAAAAGGTCATTTGGAACACCGCGGTGATGGGTCTAGCAGGATAAGCACGGTGCAGCGGCCCCCGCAACGATTTTTATTATTCATATCGTGTGCGAAACAATGCTTTTAGGTTGAACGATAATCCCCCAAAATTTTCAGTCGCTGACCTCTCATATAAGGGTAACATGAGGGTGAACATCAGAAAACCATCAGAAGCATTTGATGAATCCCTTGCGCAGAGCTTTTTAATGTCGCGCGAATTTTAATTGAACGGGACGGGAACGTTTGTTTAACAAAAATGAAGGAAATCGGCTAAAAATCTGCAAGAACGAACGAAAAACGGTGTCGCAAAAGTGTAGAGCATGTGGGAAACATAATTTACTGTCGTTAACAGGGAGCGCTTCGCGAACGTTATCAGGTTCTCGGACTGATAAGCCGCGCTGCGTAAGATGAATGGTAATGTCCAGATAATATCAGCATCCGCCGTTTCGCTAAACCGTTCATTAATCAAACTTTCCGTATACTTATTGTTCGATCTCCCGGGACTGTAGATTGATGCGAGCAATCGGTTTCCACGACTGAACGATGAATTTCTCGCGCACGCGATCCGAGACCGGCGTAATTATCTAATTACTCGTAGAAAATTATCTCGGGCCGGGAGCAATCGATACAGCAGCGTAACGCTCTCGGAAAATCGTCGTTTTTAATAAACCTTCAGTCGCCCGACCGATGAATAGATTTAATTATTTTTTAATAACTCCCCCTCCCCCGCTGCTCATGTTATCTAATTTCCGGATCCATCGCAACTTCGTCCGCTCATCCATCTCGAGCCACTGCAAATTAAAGAAACTTTAAACTGCGTTGTCCATTACGCAGATCGCGCGTTTTCTTGCCTTAATGGATGACGAATAAAATACACTGTTAGAAATGTCTCGCTGTATAAACTCCGATGGAATAACGTTATCGCTGTACCGTCATGCATTTGTGATGGTCGCAAATTGAAAAAGATAAGAGTACGTTTATGTCGAGCAACGTTCGTGACACTTTTATTTTTATCTTATGCGGTATTTTAATGAGGGATGTATAGTAATGGTTCATGGAAATGAGAATGTGCGTACACGTATGTATTATAGTAGACACCTAGTTCATCTATTTGAAATAATTATGACTAGACTGCGGATTTTTATGCAAAATAAATATTGTCTGCATTCGTTCCAAGATACAGGAGCTATGCAGACGTTTAGTTCTTCTTTAAATAACTTCAATGGAAAATAATACACACACACAACACACCGTTTTAAAATTCTTTAAATATGTCCATTGCATAAAATCCACAGTCTAGTCATAACACATGTTTTGTTATCTATGAATGCAAAAAGACTAAGTTAAACATCTGCAATTTGCACTGGAGGTTGAACTACATTCAAAGGTGAAAAATGTTCGTAAGTTTATTCGCCACTGAACGTACCATTTACGTCGAGAATACCACGGCCCCGCAAAGCGATGTTTTCATCAGGTGCAACCCAGGCTGCAAGCACTTCTGACAAATCACTCAAAATGCCGCGTGAGGTGTGCTGGAGACAATGGCCGGCTTTCACACCGGTTGTCAAAGACGCAGACACTCAGCATCGGGTACGAGATAGCCGTGGATGGCTCGTGTATTCGCGATCGAGTGGCTAATGCGCCGACATTTTGCTTGTTTGAAGAAATTACGTTTCTGGACGAGTTTCTCCAAGTGTGCCGCTGTCTTTGGGGGAATTAGTGCGTCTTTGCGCCGACGCGTCGTCACGTAATGATTCCGGCACAAAGAGATATCCATTTCGGATTCCGGCCGAGATCGCGTGGCCCGAACTTTTTCTAACACGGATTAATTAAACACCCTCGGAGTTTTGCTCGCGCCGCTAATAGAATTAGCGCGGACCCGGCAAATGTTCGCCGAGTTTATGTGCACTCCGCGCACACTTTCCTTCAAGTTACAACCGTACAGATGTATCCGCCATTAGGGGTTTTCACCGCGGTAATTTTTCTCGCTGGACGCCGTAAAGTGGCCGTCGAAGTGTCTTACCGCAGTCTGTCGAGTGCCGTCTATCGATCGTGCTGCTTGCACGAGTGCTTCAACAATAATCGACGATGTTCCGCTTTGTCGTTCGCTGTGTTGTAGCCATCGTGAAAGACAACCCTTCCGCTTACCAAACTAATTCTTCGAACACAAGGTGTTTCGGTTGGAACAGGCCACTAATGATCATAAATACAGAGGTGTACCCTTTTCTGGAGAGCCCTTTGAATATTGCACTTGGTGCCGTCTATAATCGAAGGACCCCCACTGACATGGCCTATCATCTATGCTAGTCTGATATACCGCGTGCACGACTAGCTAACGTCTATCTAACTGCTCGCTCACCTAGGTCTACCGAGCGCCCTTTTTCCTCCTCCCCGAGTGTAGGGTGGGGGTGACTGGGTTACTTGTGTTTTTACCTGATGCTTACTTGCTGCAACTTGGACCTTCGGCACTGGGAATTTACCATACGATCTCTGCGACCTGAGAGGCTAAATTGAATGCATAAGTTAAGAAATTTATAAGAAATGACAAAGGCCCGATGCTAAGAAAGAAATTACTGAAAACATTAAATAAATTCTTCGTACGTTGACGGTGAATTTGATAATTATCTCGACACAGTGTTCAACTGTAGAAGTGTACACAGAGGAGTTTGTTGTCGCTTGTGTCGCGAATAACCATTTTTAAATTAGGTTTCTGATTACTTTAAAACTTACTTACAATTAGCGAACTTTTTATATCAGCTCTTTGGTTTGTAGGGCTGTAGGTCGTGGCTGGGTTCGCAAACAAGTAACTTTCTTGCTCGGAGGAACGTTGAAGCAGTGCGAGCTCTTTCTCCTTGATTAATATTCAAATTTTCATTAACGATTTTTCGTCGAGCGAGTTTTTGTCCACGTCGGGTAAAAACAGATCAATTTGTGTAGCTAAATGGAACATTCCCTTTCAAGGGGTATAAGATTAACATAGACGAGAATCTATGAAATATTACGAGAATATAAAATTATACAGGAACCGTGTGAGATAAGAATTAATGTGCCTAACTGGCTGCAACTGCATTAACTGTTAAACGTCTATGACCAGTATTTCTCGCATAGGTACATTATTCACAACAAGCTTAACTCTATCATCTGCAATCCTCAAACAGCATCAAACAGCACCTAATCCCTTGATGCAGTATCTCTTGTGAATTCTACTCTGTTCTTGGAAAATAGCTTACCCAAGCCTAATGCAACTGTATATTGGCACTTTCTGGCAGTGACTTTGATTATAAAATGTTAATAAACGGTCTTACCGTTCTTCTTCCTGTTTTTATTTGCAGATCTTTTTAGTTGAGGGCTGCTCAAACATGCTCAAATGGGCATAACCTGGGAGTCTCATTTATAGATCACAGGTGTAAATATATTTCTGTATCTAGGGAATCAGAAACAATTCTGATGGATAGGTTACACTGAAAAGATTCCCTTTCAAATCGACTGCAATGCTGTCACATCTCCATCATTGCTATACATTAACTTTGTATTGTATTCAAGATACGACTGTGCAACTTGTTTGTCGCAATTGGCAGCAAGCTACGGATGGGACGCCGCACGTGTGACGGAGAGCATTCAAGACGTTCCAAACACGCTCAAACAGTGTCAAACGTTTCAAGCGCGCCCGTCCAGATGCGTACGCGGGTATCAATTAGCAGCAAACAGTGGCCGCTCGTGTTCAACCGTGTAGACTACGCGTAACGCGTACTAAACTATTAATTATAACTGTCATTGTCAAAATCCAATTGGCGTATCGTACCAAGCACGGGGTAGACGGGCAAGGGGTGGGGGAAGGGTGCCGGTAGCAGGTCGAAATTGCAGCTTCTATGCGACACTAACGAGCCGCATTAGGCCAAGCTCTGAAAGTGATCGATCGCGAAGTGATGCACCGAAATGAGAAGAGAGCGGCGCGGCGCGGCGTGGCGTGGCGTGGCCAGACGAAGCGAGCCGAGTCGGGGCGCGCGCGTTGCATTGCAAATCGCAATCAACGGTGCAACGGGGAGAGAGAGAGATGCGGCACAGCTACGAATGCATTCGCGTTTCGGCCCGCGTAGAATGGGAAGAAACGAAGTCGAGTAATCCCACTAATGTTCCTGTTAGAATCGCATCTACGGGCTGACCACGACCCAGATGCGTTTCTGGCATTCTCTTAAACGCAATAATGCATTTCCTGACCGAGCCGATGCGCTTCGGATCCTTGCATCCCTCATAATGCGGCCATTGTCGAACAAAGAAAGGGAATGCAGCTTGTCGAAACGAACGTGAATTAACGATTCCGTTTCCTGTCTCGGGTTTCCACGCTGCGGCGGGATCATTACGATCTGAAACGCGCCTCGTACGAAATGTTTCCGCCGTCAGAAAATGCTTGCGAAACGGCGCGGCGCGTCCGCTTTGCAATCGTTCAACACGTAATTAAGATGGATTTACTGTGTTCTTTATATGTGTTCTCCAACTGTTCCACTCTTAAGTAGTTTATATGCGGAACATTTGTGTGTTTGCAGCCAATTATATTCATTGGAATAATCAAAAGTAGTGTACTGTATAATGTATGCATCGTATATACAATAATCTCACAAGTTCGATGTAATTTATTTCGAAACCGGTGCACAGTTGTTCGAAAGTCACAACTTGGTGCATCGGTCCCCATCAGTACGGCTTACCAGAGTTTTCAATTTTTAGAATTACCCGCGGTATTTCAATGAACGATTTTCCCAGCGACATGAAACCGTACATAATCGGCCATGTGTGCGCAGTGTTCGCCACCGAAGAAAACCAAAAGAAGCAACGGCTTGAAGGGATTACGGTTTCGTGCCGTAACGTGGAAACAACCACCAGTTTATTTCCACCGGTTTGTCATCTATCCGCTGGATCCGGGGAATTTCTCCCTTAAACCCCCCTTCGCGATTCTTATTTATTGCAAAACAGTGGAAATTAATAGAAGCGTCGAGCGCTTTATTCTTCGTCTTTATCCCACGAATTGCTCTTCGAGAATTATCGGACGTTTTTCTACCGTGTTACAGAATTAATAAAAGACTCTGGTTTCAAATTAGTTAGATGAAGAATTATAAATGAAACAGAACAGTTTTGTATTATTTCCAGACATGACAGCGCTGTGTGTTCGTTTATTAGAATGATATTAAAAATTGGTCTACATTTTTAAATGCTTGTTCTGATTATAATTTTTATGAAATTTCATTATAATATATATGCTAAACATTTATACAGCAATATAGATGCATTAAATAGCGACATAAGACTAACCATTTTTTCAAATCACTGTGCAGCGTCTCAAATAAATCCGATTCGAGCGTCTAATAATTCCGTCTAATAATCTCGACGTCTCGCTTACGGACCATTTGCCAATTTAACGAATTGCCAGTAATAATATTAGTGTACGCTTCGTGGAAACGGTAGCACGGGCCGGCGCGACGTCAGAAAAAGAGTAAATCTGTTGGCGCACGGATTACGATTAATTTGATGTGCCAGCACAACGGCATAAGTACAGGTAATTAGCGCGGCTTTTCGCTGTAGAACTTTGCGCCGCGTTTTGCGCCTTTACCACTTCGTCCGACCTCCTCAGCTACTAAATTTCCCTCCATTTTCGGCTTAATTTATATCGCTCGCTAACCGCCTAGTCGTCGAGAAAAATGCTCGCTGAATACGCGTGGCAATAAAGCGAACCGAGGGGCGAAAAAATGTGGAACAGGAAGAAGCCCGACGGTACAGATTCGAGAGAAATAAATGGCAGGACGCGTGCACACGCCGCGAAATTTCGTGATGAAACGGATTCAAGGGCCGTCGAGCATGTTGCTGTTTTCGAATTAAAATTTTTTCGCGCACATCTGCCTCCGCTTTTGATCTTAATGAACCGGAATCGCATGTGGATCACGTTCCACCGATTCAATATTATTAGCTTGCTTCAGAAATTTCCGGAAATTCGAAATACATTATTCTTTAATGACTTTATACGCGACAGTATTTAATAAATTGTCCGATGGTCGGTGTTTTATTTTGGAAAAGCGAAATGCGAATCGATGTTCGAGATTTTAAGTAATTCATGTAAGCGTGACGCATTTCAAAATAAAGGTACAATACAGAAAGTTTTATCATATAAACATATTCAATTATTTTAACCGCCATCAACTTCAATGAATTTTGTATGCTATTTTATTCAATTAATCGATCTTTTTCTTCTTTTTATTGATCTTGATCTGTTCGCAGCAATCTGATTGAAAAACGAATTACAACAGTTCTTTTCCTTATGTGAATATTCCGCCCAAATTTTAAAGGCACATAAATAATTTTATATCATCAGGTTATTTCCTGATTCATTACTGTTTTTTAATTGGTCAAAGGGATTATTAATTGCAATCATCTCTGATCTCTGCGACTCACAAACATTGTCACAAAAATAAATGCATATTTCGTTGATCAAAATTTATAAGTTTGCTCTAAAGTGTGCTTGGGCAGTTGAAATAATTTATATCGATTCGTTTATTTATTATTTTTTTTTTAATGAACTTCAGCAGCTACATTATTGCATTGATTTCGCGTCCATTTTTATTCGTGTGGCGTTTCTGAATTGCATAAAGTTATTAGAACGAAGGAATGGCGTTTTCACGATATTTTACGGTGATTTATATTTTATTATTATTATTATTACCAAGCGACTATTCGAAAATTCAATAGGTCTTCAGTCCGGGGGCTCTGGGCGACGTTAATCATTCGTTAGAACCTGAACAATCAGCAAGCTAAATGTCCGTGATGTTTGAATATGACGGTGAGATAATGTAAAATAAATGGAGTATGATTGGCAATTGTTGTGCGCCACAGTGAAGACAAAGGATTGCACAGCTGGTGAAAACGAGTTCGTCCCTCGATTCAAATGTGCTATTGTTCCAGTAAATTAATCTGCTCCGAACTCATCTAAATCTTCGCGTCTTCACTGACAAACTGTATTTCCCATAGGCACAATGGTTTCAATCACTGATAGTTTCTCAAAAATTCGACTGCGAATCCGCGCGCGCCAAGCTTCAGAAAACTTAAAAATCTGAATAGATCATAACACCGTGCCTAATAATAGTAAAGATAGATCATAACATTGTCTCCTATTTATTGAAAACAATAATGAAGAAATTAAAAATATTCCTGAATTTCGGGTCTCCGAATCCTCGTAATAAAAATCTAAAATCTCTAAATTTTCGTGGGTTCGATATGTTGAAAATATTATAACCTAAGCTCTGAATTCTTTTAATATTTTTACCGTTTTTCGTGATCCTTACCCAACTCGATTATAGATCGCTAGGGAGCCGGGAGCTAGCGAATAGTATAATACATGCAAACCGGCGCACGGCGCATAGATCCGTTTTAATTCACAAAGCAGTGAACCGTAGGCTGGAGATTAGTCCAGTTAATTCCCCGAAACGAAACTCTTCAATATTTCATGCGCATTGGAGCCGCAGGCGGCTGCAATATTTTCAAGACCGTCTCTCGGCCCAGTTGAGCGTCTTTTCAAACGAGACCGGCTCTCCCCGAGGTTTATCTAAATCAGCAAAGAGGCAAATGCGGTAATTCGTCGGTGGTAAAAAGCGGCACTGCTGATTAAAAAAAAAAAAAAAATGAGCATGAGAGGGAAAAAAACGGTCAGGGAGTGGTGGCGAGGGGGGAAGCGGGGATGATTAAAGGGAAACTGGTTCTACGCGAGGAGCGGTTGGCTCAAATCGTTGGAAATAGATATTTTCCGCGGACGCGATGAGAGATGTTCGCGTTAATGCGCGCATGGAAAGTTTTTTAGCGCACGAAGTGGTTTTCTTCCGCGTCCCGATGTAAATTAACATCGGGCCTGCTTTTGACGTTCGCCGCGTTCGTCGCGTTCTTTTTCCCACGGCCGGCGAATCAGGATAACGAGGTTTCCGGCTATGAGCCTCGTTTTCATTCGCTAAGTACTCCTCGCTGGCTCGTTACTCGCCCGATACAAGATAATAAATAATTCGCGAAACCGTACGCTGAATCGCGGAGTTTGTTACCTCCACCGAATTGTTCGCTCGGTCCAATAAATAATCTCGGACTTTCCCGCGGATTTCCGTACCCAATGTTTCCGGAACAAAAGATTATTCGTTAATTATGAAACACCGTATGCAACTTCAGGTTCAAACCTGTCATTTACACGTAAAATTAAATCTACTTCGAAAAAACTCACTAAAAAGTATGAAATAATTTCCATTTAATTTATGTGAATACATGCGAGCTTAAATACAAGGCATAATTAAAAATTTTCCTAATGATAGATGTTGCTGATTATGATTTCATTGGAATATGATGGACTTGGAAATAATTAGGTGGGAAGAGAAGGTACACACACATTAATATGTGGAAGCATGTAGAAGTATTTTAGGATTTTCGTAATTTCCAGTGTCGAAAATTTTCAATTTTGCGCCGCCTCCGAAAAGATTGTATTGTATTTAAGTCCGTGTGTATTCACATAAGTTAAATGGAAATTATTTCACACTTTTTAGTGCGTTCGTTCGAAGTCGGTTTAATTTTGTTGAATTTGTAGAACACCGTAGGCTGGTCTTTCCGTCTTATTGATTATTTGCAATAAAAACCGTAAAGAATGAAAAAATGCAACATTTTTTTCAAGGGACCACCCGGGGACATATTTTACAAGATGCAAAAGGTTTCTTTCCGATTGGTCCATCTATCTCGGCGTAATCGGTGAACATACATAGAAAAAAAAGAAGGCACATACAGATCGAATTGAGTAACTCCTCCTTTTGCGAAGTCGATTAATAATTTCATGCAAAATAATATTTTTCTGAAAAATTTCAGGACACAGGAACTGAATGGGAATTTGTCTCCTCTTTTAAGTAGTTTAATAATATCACGACTGGAGGTTCTATGCTAGGAGACGTTTGAACGTTCTGTTAGATTTAACATAGATTTAGAGCGTTTTGTACATTACGACGCAAATGAACGACTCGTTTGCAGCAAATATTCGTAATAGCTAATAAATTTCCGACATTAATTCCTCGACATTCAATTAGATCTCTTTGATATTTAATACGGACCCGTTGCTCAGCTGCGTGCACATGCATTCTTCATTTTGCTCGGACCGCGGTTCGATCACGAAACTCGTTAAAATAAATACATTATTGCGGACACTCAGATGAATAAGCAACAGTGATTAATTTGACAGTCGGGATAAATGGGATGGTCATCCATATTTAATTTAATTTTACGATTCGGACGGACTACAGACTTCCGCCGTGTCAGTAACAGTAACTTTTTAATTGCGTCTCTTTTATATGCAGAACTGCGGAATGTTATGCAAACTTCTATTTTTGTGGATTTATTTTAAAGAAACAAAAATTCCAGCGAAATTCTATTTTCTCCGGAGCTGCGTGAAATTTCAAATGACTTCATATTTTAAACGTTCTCGGAAACATAAAGCCTTGCAGTTTTCCGACAATGAAGGTACTTCCAAAAATTTTCATATGCCGAACACTATTCCAGTCGCAATATTTTCCGGATGTCTTATTTTAAGGAAAACCATATTATTCGGAAATATTTTCTCCCGCTGGTCGCCTGAATGGTCATGTTCGAACGCATTGATCAGTACAAAACCGAATGGAAATCGTTCACGCACAATACCGTGCAGTTTACATGAAAAATTTTATTTAAATTCGTACCAGCGATTCGTACATTCTTCGAGCTCCGTATAATTAAAAATTAAACGCGTAATAATTTCACAGAGCATTCGTGCAATAACTGCAAAAGGCTGGGAAATTATTTTTAAAAATTGTGACGAAACTCTGAAAGGCGCTTTTTAAACGAGATAGTAATGCGAGAGAACAAATCAAATTCGTATAAGGATGGAGCAGCGTACGCGAATAATTTTTGCGACAATCTCATAATTCGGAATTACGTAGCCAAAGTGGAATTTGTTGCGTTTTTGATTGAACGCGTACAATTAAGCGTACCTTTACGAAATATTCATTTCGGAGCTCGAGAGAGCTTGTGAAATTAATTTAAAAATCCGCACGGTTTTCAAAGTTTCTACTTTTGCAATGTTAAGAATTATCTCCACATTTGACTAGAACATTAAAAAAAATACTTAACCAACTGTAATAAAACCTTTTAAAATTATATGGTTAAATCCTACCTTTATTACGAATACGTTTTATAAATGACTTACAAAGATAACTACAGTAATATCTTGTTAAAATTATATTAAATTTCTGTTCTGATCCTGTTTCTACGGTTTCGCCTGTTTATACGGCGAATCGAGCCCGCATTTAACAATGCTTTCGTCTTTCCGAACAAGCAGCCAGCAGCCGTGTGTAAAAAGTTCGCTCTTCTTCGGTGTAAATATCCTAAATCACGGGGCTTTCCTCCGTTCTCCCCTCGTCCATTCCCATCCATCGGGCATGCTTCTCCTCCGCACGCTATGTTTTATTCGCTCTCTTGTCTCTCGCGGGCAAGTGAGAAAGGGAGCGAGAGATAGAGGAGCCGGCTCTCAGAGGCTGATAATAAACTGGAAACAATACGACAAGCGGCGTGCCTGCACGACACGAACATGCTTTCAGCTTTAAAGAGCGATACCGCCGAGTCGCCACGAGGAAAACTATTTCATAACTGGGTCGTGCAAGTAGGTGGACCATGGGCGCGCACATGCTGGATGCCGGATAAAAGGGTGCGCCGTGGAAAAAAGACGGCCCATGTAAAACAGCTTCTCTTTGCTTCCTTTCATGGTACCCGGGAATGGAGATTGCACCTCGAATATACTTTAACAATTCTGGCTTCGCTCTATTAAACTTGTAACGTCTCGAACCCCGAACGAATTTTTTCTCGATGGTAGAAGAAACGCGAAAATGGAGATGACAGTCGTGTGAATGAAGAAGGTGAACGACCAAAAAATCCAATTACCCCTTGACAGAATATGTTCATCAGATTGGTGCTTGCTTCGGCGAAGAAGATTTATTCAAGAAAAAATTATGGTCGGTTAATGTAAACGGTTAAACGGTTAAACGGTTAATGCATTTCACATATGCAGCAACCAATATATTGAAAGTTTGCATTTATCATATTCACATTATTTCTCAGACACAAATCTAACTGTTGAGAATGACCCACATCAGGATCGAAACGTTGAGTTTTTGATTTAACTTGCAAAATTGCTAGTGTTTTCATTATTGATCGAACCTGTGCGCCGATATCATCTACGTATTATTACCAAAATTACGATCGAAAAACATATTAAATTAATGTTTTCCTTTGTTCGATTTGAGCGAACAGAACACTGTAGAACTAATCATATCCTCCATGTATGTAGAACGCCAAAACGTGGACGCTGCCAATTAGTTTGAATTTCGTATTCGAGTGACATAGTCGTCTGGGTGCGCGACATATGGAGATGTTGAACATTGAGATACGCATCGAATTATCTATCCCTGATTGATATTCAACGATAGTCCCCGGCTGAATCGCACATATTTCTGTCCGAGACGCGTAAACTCCCTCACTTCGGCCGACTGGTCTTTAATGCGAATTCACCTTGCTGATATGATGCCGTTCGAATGGCGGCCATGGAAATGTGGAGGATGTGGAGGACGAGGGGAACGTCGAGGGTTGGGCTGACCGACTATAGAATGGATGCTCCCTTGTTGCTCCAGAAACAATGAGAGTGCTCGACAAAAGCGGCAACAAACTCAACAACTCATGGCGTCATGATGTCGCCATGTCCAACAGATGAGGAATACCGATAAAAGCCGATTTGCCGGGAGACGCTTGGCGGACGGCTTTTATAGCGCGTCAACAAAAGCCCGGGAAGCTACCGTTTCCCCGCTTACGTTACACGGACGCGGCTCTTCGCGACCATAACTTCCAAACGTTAATTGCGACTCTGTTCGAAAAATTTTTTTAATCGTCCGCGTCCCTTTTTCCGGTGACTCGACGACAAATAAACCGCGATTACATCCTTTCCGAGCGAGAACTTTTTTTTGTTGCACTATACGATGCACCGTGGGGTCGTGGCCCCGAAAACCTGACAGACACTCGAGATATGAAAATTCAAGAATTCATTGGAATTCAAAATATTGTTAAGAATATGCTCTGGTAGAATCAGTAAAGAGTAACGATGCCGAAAGGCTAAGTTCAGTGTCATTTGATTTAGTTATGGAGTGAAAAATAGATGTTCCAATCAGTATATTTTTATAAATAACATGCAGAAGGCTTGAGGAAATTAAAAAGAGAAACGCAGGTCGTCTTTAAAGAAGACAGGAAACGTTATAGATCCAATTTATTTGGAAGAAAAGCAGTGGGAGCTCCGTTCAAGGATATCAATAATTGAGTTTGGAACAGGTACGTCCACCGGCATTGAACCGGAAACGGTGATTTTGAAAGAGTAAGACACGCCAAATCGTTTCGATAGGAAAATAAAAGTTTTGTCTCCGGGCGCACGCTGCGCCAACCATGTAAACGACCTCGTTCGATTTTGGTCGGTGGTCGTATATACGGAAGACCTCCTCTCGGCGTTATTCTCGTAAATTTGAAAACTTCTACCGAGCACCCCACTTAGTAACATTCTTCTATTCTTTAATAACATGAGCCCGGCATATTACGAAAGTAGCGGGAACTTCTTAAAGTACCTCGAAGGAAATCATGATCGTTCTTTCGAACTGTGGACCATGGATTAGGATACTGCGTCACTTGTGGCTCGGAAAACCGTCTTTATACTTTGTCACAGTTCCCGGACAATGAGAATTGCTATCCGATATTTTCCGACAGAAATTACAGCCAGCTTGTACAATTATTTTCGTGAAACTTTGATTCTTCTGCCCAGTGAAATACCGTCTCAAGATCGTGAAAAAACTCTGGCGGATTTGTTGCAAAATAGGCAACGAAGAAATTATAACGTTTGCGGCATTTTTGCCGATTAAAATGACATCAAACAGGACACAATTGGGATCATGTTTGCTTGTTTAATCCACGATACAACCTCGATTATTCGAGCTAATGGGACATACGTACTGGAATAATGGAACAGCTATCTAACTGCAGTGTTAGATTAAATCTCTGCTGATTTGTACAATCGTGTTGCATATGAGTCGCTTTAGATTGAAATGTTTCAGATAATGAGGAATTTAAATGTTGATCCGAATAATCGATGTTCCACCGAGTCGTGAATTGAAGAATCAAATATGCTTCGAACGATGTGTTCGATATCATTTTAGAAGGAAGAACGTCACGAATATATTGGCAAAAGTTTCTTAGAAAGATAAATAATTGAAGAGTCTGTCGAGACTTAGTAACTCGGCGACTTCATACGCAACAACTGGATAATAAAATCGTGATGTAAAAGATCAATGATACTACCTTCTTTCGGCTGCACGAACCCATGGACCTCGCAGTAACTTCCGGCGGAGCCAGCAGCGCCAGGTGTATCCAAAGTGAACAAAGTATTCGCGGAGGATGTGACACCGTCCTCCGGAGTCTGCAGCAGACTTGTGGTCTGCGACAACGTTCGTTGTTGATGATGGGGATGATGATGGATGTGATGCTGTTGCTGCTGCTGTAGCTGGTGTTGTTGTTGCTGCTGCTGTTGCTGTTGCTGCTGCTGCTGCTGCTGAGCTGCCAGCATCTCCTCGTGCCGGCATTTCGAGCAACGGCGCATCTCCGAGCGAACACGCAACAGCCAGACCATGCCGAACAGTGCCATAGCAATCTCTAGTCCCGGTGACCTCGATGGGTGCTTCATGCTCGCTGAATCAAGGTCATCGAGGCTCCAGGAGCCAACGCGATGCATAGCACTGATATCTTTTTTCGGACAATGAGCTGGCTCTTCTCGACGACGCCGGTGTCTCAAACGATGAGTTTGTGCGCTGCTTCAGCTGTGCCTCTCCGATCTATTCGATTTGTTGCTTTCGAAGCCCTAGCTTCTATCGCCTCGAAGAAACCGTGCAATGTCTGTAGCCGCTCAATAATTTCGATCCTTCCCCGAACTTCGCGCGGCTAGTTTGTTCCCTTCGTTATTGAGATCTCGAACGTTCGATCCTCGGTTCTCATCTTCACCGTTCCGATAACGCTTTCTGTTTCATTGTTTCATCCTAGTCGAATCACGAAGATTGCCGCCGTCGTTTCTCTCTTTCCCAGTCTCTCTCCTCTCATCGCCCATTTTCCATCTAGGCAGTATACCTCCCGACGAATCGTTCAAACGGATCGGCAAAATCCAATTTTTTACTCGGCGACAGCTCCACGCACGTCGGGATCTCTAGGTGTCTAATGGAACCGATCTTCCATAAATTCTTCGTCACTTCGCCGCCATTCCTCTCTGGATCCCCGAAGTATCGAATTAATCCTACCTCGCCTCCATTCCAAGTCGCGTGCACCAGGTTCCATCGATTCCGATCCCCTAGCTGGTCCCGTCGAACCGAGCCGACATTCTTGTCCCGCAGATTTGTCCGAGCCGAGGATCCACCGCGTCGAACCCTACGCCCCGTTTCCACATTTTTCACTGACAACGGGTCCAAGCCGAATCCGTCAGGATTAGGGCAGCCGATGTAGCTCCGTTCGAAGAGCGCCGCGGTCGGATCGCTATCAACCTGGAAACGAATCACTTTGCCGACTGTAACTGGGCCAGACGGCGACCGAGAAGGATCGATCGGATCCTGCGGGCCACGTGGATGAATCCGACCGTCGATCATCAAACCTCCAAGTGGTATCGAAGGCACGATTATGTTTAGCGCGAACGATTATCTCGAGAAGAAAAAATCCTCGAAAACGACAGAAGATAGGAATAAGACAGCAGTCGCGAGTGGCTCGTCAGGTAGTTGGCGAAGCGTGTTCGGCGAGTGTCCTGTGGCAGTGGTGCGCGCGTCAACGGACGCTAACGACTAATGAGATCGAGAACTTCGTGGAGAATTGTCCGCGGAGAACGATTACGGCTAATGAAGCCGGCTCATGGACACTTGGGTTACACTTGGTCCCGGAACGGTTACGGCAACGGCTATGGCAACGGCAACGAGTTCACTTATAAAAGTAGAAAAGATTCCATTGAGCCGGGCGCGGGTCGTAACACTTCGGAGGAACTTTTCAGCCGGTGCAGCACGCAGGAGGAGGAGAGGTATCGTTCTTCGGCTAGCGAAGTTTCCCGTCTGCCCCGGTGCCGTGGAAGTTGGAACGAGGCGGGCGAATCCGCAGCACTCGAGCACTCCGGCCGTTTCAACCTCTGCGTCTGTTTTCTCTCGGCGATTCTCCGTGGCCCATCGAGCTGCGCGAGGCTGACGTCTTTCCGAAGGCAGCCTCTCGGAACGGGGAACCTCTCCCATTGAGACAGCACTTCCGGCCACCCTGTATTTCACTTGGTACGCATGAGTGGCCCGGCCGGATTCTTTCTCGGGGAGGACACACGCTAACGTTTGATAGCACCGGCCGATAACGCGCGTCGTCCACCCCCGAACCGAACGTTGCAAACCGAGAGAGCTCCCTCCAAGAGGTTTTGCCTGTCGTAACCACTGGGCCGGGAACGTTCGATAAAAGTGACCCAGGTCTTCTCTCTCTCTCTCTCTCTCTCTCTCTCTCTCTCTCTCTCTCTGTCTCTCTCCCTGTCTCTCTTTATCTCTTCTTTTATCCGAGCAACCGGCGATCCGATCCAGCCCTCGGTTTTTTCGATGAATTCTATTACGGAGTTTTCGGGTCGTCCCTTTCTTATGCCAGCCTGCAACAGTCACGGATGGCATTCAGCCTGGCCCCCACCGGGATCCGACTACCAAAAGGAAACACACTCGAACGGAGCCGACGAACGGTTTTCCTTTTGCGCTCGGATTTGGACGGCGGGACAGGATTTTTCGTTCTTTCGTTCGTTCGTGCGCCGCGTCTGTTACATCTGGTAATCTCGCGTTTAATACAGGGAAGCCGGAGCTAAGGGAATCGAAGGGTCGGGCGAGATTCGGGGGTAGGATACTCGAAGGGATCGGCCAAGTCGATTTCTTTCGAATATAATTTTCTGACACCGTACAAAATTTAGATAATCGATAGACCAACGGTACTAGCGATATGCAGGTTCTGTGAGAAACAACAGGGAAATGTATTGACTTGACAAAGTTATGAATGAGAAAATTATGAGAAAATCGACATTACTTGTTGACCAACCAATTTCTTAATTATAGAAACAATTTTACTGTTTTATAGTTTTGAAAATAGTTGAAATCGGACACACCATTATGATATTGCGAAAACCGTCTCTAGAAGTGTGGCTCTGAGAAGAGGGCGTTTGAAATTTTTCACGTATTTTTCTGAACACAAAAAATGTATAAATATTGTTAAAATTACAATTAAGTCATCAGAAAGAACTTACTCCAAGTGCTCTTAAATTCTTGGTGAGGACGAAATGTCATGAGTAGACTGCGGATTTTATGCATTTATGACAAGACTGACTTGCAGGAGTCTAAGAATACCAATGCATTACTTTCAGAAGTAAGGAAGTTATTAAAAACTGAAAGACATTTCTCCACTCAGATCTTTCGTAAAGATCCGCAGTCTAGTTATAAGATTCGATCACATTACACCTGCGTGTTTTAAGCCGCGCGAAAACTGTATGCGGGTAAAACGTGAACTCTGAAATTCGAAGCAGAATGTCGCGGATCGGGCGGAAGGGGTTGGGAATTGCAAGAAGGGTCGACGAAGGGCGTAGTGGAAAACACTTGTACGTTCTTCGAGTACTGACTGCTGGCACTCCTCAACACTGCGAGGAACAAGATGCTGGTATCTGTCACGTACATGTAACAATTAAAACTCGAATCGTCCGCTCGAGGGGCTGCTTGTTAACGACGATTCGCGGATCGCGAATATTATTTGTCCATTATTAACGCGAGTCGAGCTACTCGTGTCAACGATGGCGCGTCATGATTCATTCCAGCTATTATTACGATCATTGACGTCACTTAACGCGAGATATTATCTCTTAATTGTGTTTTATTGTGAGCCTGTGCTTTTTCAGTTTCGGAAAATAATTTATTCTCTGCGAGCAATGCTGCTGTTCGAAATTATATACATCTTTATACCCTCAATAATTATTGGGCTGCGGATTTTCGTGTAAAATAAAAATTGAGATGTGTGTTCAAAGACATTATTTTTAAATTCTTTATGTATTCTACTGTTTTGCATTCGATCTTTAAGTGACGCACCCTGTATAGTTTCCTCGATAGATTGTATCAGAGCTACAAATCAGGGGATAAAATGAACCATAAATCTTTCCGTAATTCTTTAAACTGCGCCATGGGAGCGATTCATCAAAATGGAGGAGGCGATTCTTTCACGCCGACGAAATATGCAGAGGCATCACGCGAGCCGACACACACTATATTTAATTTTGCGAAATACGCTAACAAAGTTATTTCAGCCTGAAAACACCGGTTTTGCATCTATAGCTGTCGCGTGCCATCGGCAGCCATTCTGATTGAGTTTTTCAATTTCTTGGTGTTCCGCCCGAGCGAAAAACTGGATCGCGTTCCATAGACTATTTCCTCGATACGAGAGATCAATCAAAAGAAACAATTAACCGACGCTGCGGGGAGCAAGGCCAGGATATAGCGGTCGGTGCAAATTCGCGAATCGCCATAGCCTTTGCGAGCGTTTAATCTGTTCGCTGCAGGGCTTTGTCCGTGCGTTGCCTCGATCAAAAGCAACGCAAGCGGCTAAATAAACTGGAAACGAATGGGATAATATCGCCGGGAAAAATAATGCAGCTGCCTGTACACGTCACGGCGGGGCAGTAAATCACGTCGATGGGAACCGGGGAAATAATGCATCGTCGATGAACGTTAGGGGCGAGGAGTCATCCGCCGACTAAATGAACAATCGATTCAAGCTGTTGGAAAATCATCGATTCGATCTACAACGTACTGCTCCCGATCCAGCAACGTTCCCATTGTGCAAAACAGCGCCGCAAATTAATCCAAAAAAATTCTTAAAAATCACTGCCGTTGCACAAAGATGCCCCTTAACACTAAACCTACCACCACCGGTCAAAATGACTGATCCCAGATTTATCATTTTACAATTATTGATATAATAAAAATCTATAAATATCTTTAGTAGAGCACGTATTATAATAGCGGTTCAATCAAAATTTATGGTCACTAATGTCAAAACTACCACCAAAACGAATCCAATGACCTACATTACTATGGCTTTAAATCGTAAAATAATGCTGAAACAGTTCTGACCCGGTAGATTAGCATTTTTGCACACCGTGAAGTGGTAGGATCATCTGCTGTACTTGAAGATCCCTAACTTCCTAAACACCAA
Organism: Lasioglossum malachurum; assembly: GCA_028455605.1. Classification (NCBI taxonomy): domain Eukaryota; kingdom Metazoa; phylum Arthropoda; class Insecta; order Hymenoptera; family Halictidae; genus Lasioglossum; species Lasioglossum malachurum. The sequence continues at coordinate 22,129,728 of CM052311.1, read as the reverse complement.
CGAATGCACCACATTCGCACAAGTTCGAGTTCGCACAAATGATAAATTACCGGAAGAGGAACAGTGTCGGAATAAATATTTTCGACTTCCCTAAAAAATATGTTCTCGCTGACATACAGCATCGTCCCTTTATAACCTGGTTTCGGTCGCCTCGTTTTAATCGCGCACTCCTCCCACAAAGAACAAAAGTTCCTCTACGGTACCGTCGACGGAAAAAGAAGGGCAACGAACAGCTCGCGTGAAAGGAATATTATGCCACGTGTTCGCATGGGAGTCATTTTCGGGAGTAGCTCTTACGTTTGTGTCTCACGAATTTGACTCTCGAGAGCGGCGCCGAGCGGAGTAAGTTGCCGGAGACTCGGTCTCGGGCCCGTGTGCATTACAGCGTGCTCCGCTCTTGAATCAACCCTCGAGAGTGAAATTTTCGAGGCGACACGTTACGCTAGTCAGTATTTTATCTCGTAGAATTAGCATTCTTGAGCTGCGTCATCGTTCAGGGGACGATCTGTCGCGTAACGCTACTTTAATTATCCCGCCGCCGATTTATTTACAACCTTGTTGCTTCAAAGATTTGCTATGTCGGACCCTACCATCACCGGTTGAGTCGATCAATTTTATATTTTTTATCCCACAACTGAATGATTGAATTTTGTTATTCAAGCCCGATACACAGTTTTTCGAGTTCTCTACACAGATTAGCGCTATTCGTACTGAAAATACTTTGAATTCTTGCGTTGAAATGCGACTCGATATAGATCGGTCATTAATCGATAGCATTATCGATTATTATTTTCGTGCAACGTATTATGCAGCACGGAAAACAAGTATTTGTAATGGTGCGTTGCAAACTTCACGATACAGTACACCGTATAAAACAATGTTCGGATAAACGATCCACACGTCTGATATATTATTATAACTCTGCGTTCTTTCCATTTTAACACCCCCGATATATTATTGTGTATATTAAAAGGATCATTGTTCTGGGAAATTGTGTTCAAGAGATAAAGATAAAAATATTTTTAATATACTATTTGCAGGTCTTCCACAATACACAGCGCGGTAATATCATTCATTCTATTTATTACAAATGGAGGAAAATGTAAAAATATAACTGCATCGCGTACGAAATATTGTGGTATATTGTTATTACCAGAAATTGGAAAAGTTTCCGTGGTATCGACAAATTCGTGTGTACAAATAATGGCATGGCGTGCAAGTAAAATTTCAGCTGAATATTTTAAAAATCAAGCACACCCGGTATATCATCCGAGTTTACTTTAGCCCGACGGTAATCTCTCGAATAACTATGCAAAGGGGAACTGAGAACTATCGCTCATATTTCTCTCCGCGTTTACGACTGAACGGGACGAAGTCGCTCGCGCGAAACTCGGCGACGAAATTAGGGGAAAATCCAGGCGGGATACGAGCCTAGGCAACACGTTCAACGCGATTAAACGGGATGACTCGCATGATCGCGACGCGTCGCGCTGCGGATTCGCTCCGCTTACACAGTCCGGATTCACGAGGTGTGGACGAAAACACTCCACGGAATTTATTAATAAAAATTGTTCGTTTGAACCTCCGTGAAAATTCTGCAACTTTCTTTATTTCACATCTCGTCTCCTTCATTATTTACCTTCGAATAGGACTGCCATATTTGTACAGTCTCAAATTTTAATCTTTTACTAGAAAAGAAATAGATTCACAGATGGGTCAACGAAAAAATTGAGGCATAAGAATATGAATAAATCTAGTCAAGACTGTCATTATATCATTAAAACCATCCACCTTGCGAGGGTTAGGAAATACTTGTTCAGAAGAGGTTAAAGTAAAATTATTCGCATCGTTCACGACTAAGAGCAGGCTCCACGGGCTGATCAGCTATTCCGAATCAGCGAAAAGTGTGTCAAATTGACGGAAGGATCCTCAGCCTTAAATCATACCCAAAGAATTGGGTGCGCAAATACGTTTTCGATCTGCTAAAAGCTGCAACTCCATAAGAACGACGAGCAACATCGTCGCGAAACTTGACCAGATGACGAATAGGGCCATTACACGTTCCAATCGAAGGAACAGCCTCGGTGCGGCAGAAAAAACTCATTCCGCGAACTTTTCGAGCGCACCTCGTATTTCGATTCGGCGGGCGTCGAAGTATTTCCCGACTTCGTCCGCGACGCATGAAAATGAACGGATATTCTCGTTCGTCCGATGGCTCGCTCGGTCCCGCGAGAAATTTATTCGGTGCGCGTTATTTAAAAACGTGGCCCAACGACACGTAACGGCCCGGTTCTCGCACGTGTCACTCGTATATAAAACCTGGGGGGCAGAAAAAGGCAAAAACATACGAAACGATATTAAAATATTATCGCGGATTCGCGTCCGTGCCGTCGTATATTCGATCAAGGGATGAGGGGAGGGCCGGGGGGAGTGGCACGGAGAGGGTGGCGCAACAGCGACATAAATATGGAACAGCCAGACAAATCGATATCGTTGAAAAATATGGAGAGTCCGTCGAACCGGGGATCTTCGATTTTATTTTGATCGCGAGATCGAGAGCAGGCCGCGAATTATGCAACGAAACAATTCCTGTCACGCAGTTGCCGCGTTCGCATCTATTCGCGGGAAAAATTTCTCGGGGCGTGACAAATGAAAATATTTGACGAGGACCACACTGCGCGGTATGCACGCGTACGATTCGAGGCGGGATTTTTCGCGGCGATCCCGGTGACACAATCGGTCGCGACGCGATCGTTGCCCGCTGCAAAATTGCGAGCCCACCCCCTCTTGAACCGACCGATTCGAAAGCGTCAAATGCGACGTTTCGTTTGCGATTTTTAACTTGCGCGTCAAGGCTTCAGATATCATATAGATGTGTTATAGACGGAATTGAAACATAGTATTTTTTCAACCCTTAAGTGGTACGTGCTGACTCGGTTCATACTTCGAGATTCCTAAAGTTCTGTATAAACTGTATCAGGTACCTTTAACACTAAACCTACCGAGCCCCAAAAGGAACTGGTACATGTTTCCTTATAGAAATGATAAGATTGATTTTATTTACACTTTGCGCGGCTCTTATCGTAATACGTGCACTACTAAAAATATTTATGTATACAATCGTTTCACAGTTTTATCACTTTTCTAATTGTAAACTAAAAAATCCAGAACCGGTCATTTCGACCGGTGTTGGTAGGTTTAGTGTTAAGTATATAATTTAAGACACGTGTGGGTGTAGGAAATGTGGATTTGTATGGTTTCTATTGTATTCATAAGAACTTCTAGAAGATTCGTTAAATAAAACATCCGAGCGAGAGTAGTTTATAAAAGGACGCGTTCACACGCGGCGGCGTGTCACTTTTTCTCGGGAAACACGAACACGTCAGGTTTCATAAAATACGGAAAATTACGATTAAAGAATTTAATGTTTATTCTCGCTGTTTGTTAAATTGTATATAAGTCGTGTGCTTTCTTTTCTCAAATAAAATTTTTTCTCAAATAACATCTCTTCTCTTACAATGATGTATGTTCATTTTCGAGAAAATCGAGCTCGAATATGCAGCGGATACGCGTGCTATTAGACAGGAATCGGCTGGTGCGTCTGACACTGATTGTGCGGTGACACAATCAGCCTCGACGCGACGATCGTTGCCCGTTGAAAAATTGGGAGCCCAACCCTCCCTTCGGACCGACTGATTCGAAACCGCTAAATTCGACGTTCCATTTGCGATTTTTATTTATCTGGACGCGCTGGACATCGATCGCCAGGAATTAATGCGGCGCCGATGTTATCGGCACAATCCCGCTGCGTCACGTCTGGAAACCGGACCGGAAGCGGACCGGAAGCGTTGCCAATCGTAGCCGAAAACGCGTGCTATGTTTTTTTTCCATTCCCACGGATGTTTACACTGCGCCACCGTTGTTCCCGTGACTGCCTGCTCCAGGATCGACCCGGGCTCCCCGTTGTTTTCCTTGTTTGGGATTGAAGACACGTTCCCCGGGAATCTTGGTTTGTTAGACCGTGCAACGCCGGGGTTCACAAACACAGATCTGCGAGACGGTGTTTATTTAATCGTGGAATAATACGGAATTTATTTAACGTTGTGTAGTTGTTCTGTAAGAACGTGTACTATTGAACTTTTTCAAGCAGTTGGTGAAACAGCGAAGGTCAACTATTCTTTTTAGATGTAAAACGATGTTTCTTGGGTAAATTAATTTGTGCATCTTATTAAGAAAATCTTATTAAAAAAAATTGTGCTGAATATCTTAAACTGAAAGGACTTGAACGTGCAAATAACAGTCTCTTATTTGTTATGTTGTAATTAAATTCAAGCCCCGCAGGAGTCGCAAAGATTTACCATGAAGCAAGTTTCAAAGCCGAAGGTTCCATTCGCCGCGGCAGAGAAGAATGGGTATAAGGCAGAACAATATAGCGAGAATGTGTAAAATTATGAAACTTAATTATCAGGAGAGCATTATTCTCGATTTAGAAGACGGATTTCAGCTGGCTACGGCCTCTAAACCGCTCCTTAAGCTACTTCAATCTTTCTGCATTATGCAGTCCGTTCAAACAATACTTATAATGGGCACAATGGGCTCAAAAATCCTTTGTTTCCTTTACCACCGTAATTTCCATTCAAGAAACTAATTCCCCAAGTGGTAATTTTCTTCTCGGCCAATAAAAGAAACTTCTGTCGCGAGCTCGCCAGTTCGAAAGCCCGGCTCAGCTCGCTTCGAGTCCGTAATCGAAAGTTTTTAAATTATTGACGGGAAGGGGGCTACGGCGTATACACGCTCGGCCACTTGCGAGGTGTGTTTGATAGAGTTCCGGAACTGTGTTTATTAAAACTTTCCCGACCGTGTTTATGAGCGGCCGGCAGAAATATGTGCAACCCATTTCGGGAGCTCGCCGGCGAGATTCCAAATTGCCCGCCGGTACCCTAGACTGCGTCTAATTTAGAGCTGGAAATCCGTGTCGGGCGTGTTACACCTGGTAAACGTCCTGTCTGCTGAATTTATGCCACGATATTGTCAGACGCACGCCGGAAAACACGGTCAATGTTAATCTTCGCTCTAACGGCTGTCTGGAGGACGTTCCGGTACCTCATTCCCCACGCAAATTGACGTTCAGCCTCTTAGATCTGCACCGTGATCCTTTAAGTGTCGCTCACGTTCGTGTTAATCACGAAAGTTCCAAAATTTCCGGGTAAAATCAAAAAGATTTAACAGAATTTCTAAATATTTGTCACTTTTCGCCAAACGAACTGTTAGATCGGCCCCCCGCGATTCACAAAATAAAAAGTGAAAAATTTAGATTTATGGTGCTAATTAATTTTTTAATTCCTTCATACTTCACACAGGTCACGGGCGAATTTAGCACACTCCATTTGTCAAGGCAGAAACGAATTTATAAATCGGGGGATTAAGTTTTTACGCTGCGGAGCTTATGCGTTTGCAACAAAATGGAGTACCATCGAATAAAAATAGTGGAAAGATTAAACGAATGGAACAATATCGAAACATTTTTATTCTGCAGGAAAATCCGCAGTGTACTAATTACGCAGACAATTAGCGAAGCGAACGCTGGGAGCGTGCTGAAGCTGCCGCTAGCCCTTTTTAATTGATTCAGGCGCGGGATATCCCTTCGGTAAATTTGATGACGTGGCCCGGCGATAAGCCGGGCATAATCCAGTGCAGATAAGTATCGGGTAAGCTATTATTGCGGAAACGTAGGGCAAGTTATGTTCCAAGTATACGCGATAATCGCGGTGACGGCGTGGACATCGGCTGATGGTGGGGGGTACAATCAAACACGGGACATATTAATATTCCGCTAATGCTTCGCGATTGAATTTCAATGGAAAGAAAAAGGTATTGGAGGGGCCGCCAGGATCGGTTCACTTCGATTCCCCATGCAAATATTAGCAGCCGTTACCGGTTGGCATTGGTTTAATTGGTTTTCTGTCCGATCACCGGGGCTCGATCGTCGAATTAATTGGTCCAGGTTCGGGGCGGAATGAGCACAGGTAAATCCCCGTCGAATAACCGCAAATGAATATCGATAGATTTGTTTACCAGATTCGGAGCGCGACGAGAGACCGTGCCCGGGGTCCCCGTTAATAGGGAAAGTATCATAGTTCCGGACTATCGGCTATCGTGGCCGGAGCAGATGCTTTGAAATTTCACCCCCAGATCAGCGGCAGCATCCCCCGCCATTGTTTTTCCATGGACCAGGAGACCTGGATCCTCTGGCAACGCGATTTCTCTTTGACGTACCGTGATCACGCAAACCGGTATTATCTGCTAACGCGGCCGATAGATCCTACCCACAGCTTTAAATATTTCCAGGATCCGGCACATTAATCGCCCAAACGATGCAATCGATACGCGCGCAATACGCGGGGCTGCGGTCCTTCAACCCTTCGCGAAAGAGACACGCGAAAGGAATAACGGGACGCGCGCACACTTGTCCAGAAGCTACAGCACATCGATTTCGGTGGAAATAGAACGGAAATGAAGGAAATTCTCCGAATTTTTCTCCAGAGAGAACCAGCTTCCCTAGCTTTAACCCCCGGAGGTCGACGGCCGATCGTCGGTTTCTTTGTTTATGATGGATATTGTGTGACGTTAGGGATGTTACCGTAATCTTTTCCATAACCATGTTCAAATACTGTCTACCAAAATAGATAGAGTATGTCTGTGTATCGTGTCAAATAAGTTTACCACATGTAATCCACTTTTAAATTTCCGTCAGAGTCACTGTGTACTGACGTCATCCCCGAAGGGTTAACGGGGCCTTCTCTAGAGCCTGTAGGCATTGATTGGAAATTTTTGTAACGAAATCAGACGAGTGTTTTAGAGATGAGGAAGAATTAATTTGTCAATGAAGTGGTAATAAGTCTGAAAATAAAATAAATTCAAGAGAAAAAAGAATTTAAGATATTTAAACTTTTACTATAAGTCGATTGGTCTTTTCTACGAGTCGAATGGTAAAGGAATTAGTTTGTCGATGGAGTATGAACTGACTACGAAAGACGGAAAGAGCCGAATGCGAAGGGGTTAATAAACGAACTCATTACACGCGCAGATAGATATCTAGAGTCAACCATCAGGCTCCGGGTTGCTTGGTGTAGCTCTATCTCACTGCTGGTGTATTCAGTTCACACTTCCTGTCAAACAGAGCCAGCGAGGCGTAACCATGTTTAATCAACTATACACGGATTCGTCGAAGCGTGGGGTGATTAGATGACCATTCCATCTCGATGTTCGTTGCTGGTCCTATATCATGAACTACCGTGGACGTACTATAGCATGCCGGATTGGTTTCCCTACTGGTCTAACACGAAAATGTTCCTGTCCGATTGGAAAAATCTCTAGTGTTCTCAGTAAATAATGGAGACTGTTAAGCTACTCCTAAGCGTGTTATAATTTATTCTGACGACGATGAAGAACCCAGAGGACTTTTTCGTGGCATGTACAAATCTCCAGGCGAACTTCAAGCGAAACAGATCACGGCGCAGAGCTTCGGAACTGCCGCGGCTGGCTCGTGTATGCAAACGTATACGGGTAGCAACATGCAGATACTAGCGCGATTAGGCACGGCGCAGTAACGAACGAGAAACAATTCCCTTTGCCGTGAACTGGCCCGTCACTAATACTTTAACGAAATACACTAACTACCCTTCCAGACGGATGCGGCGTTCATTTTATACGTTCAACAGGATGATACGCTCCCAATTTTCACGAGTGTTGCTTTAAACTTCCTCGCTCCTGCGTTTCGCTGCAATTCATTGTAACGGCGATATTAGGTTGCCAAGGGAGCTATTTTCCAATGGAAATGTTTCGCTAAATTGTTTGATACCGGGAGCGAGAACAAACATCCAAAAAGTACGTAGCTCGGAGCAATTTTGATCCGTCGTCCGACGAAATTGGATAAAACGCAATTACATTACGGAACCACTTTATACAAACCGTATGTATAATTCCGCATACGGAATATGTATACATATTTTGTCGAATATAAGAACCAATGGAACATAAAAATGTTTTAAACGCATGAATATGCGAATATTTTCTTTATCAATACTTTTTAATTATATTTTAATTTAACTCTCGCATGAATATAGTAACAACCGGGAGTAACGATGTTGATTTCCATCCACAATTGGTAATATCGATTTTTAATGTTCGTCGTATTATTGGAGACTTCAAACATGATGGTTCAATCGTCCAGACTAATGAAATATACAACCGAATAAATGCTTTCAAACTGCAGAAAGTAGGTGGGACTAATTTCTCCCCCCCCCCCGCCTTCCGTTACGGTTTAATGAAACTTCTCGCTCCGGTATTGAAAATAATGTTTAATCCCGAAGCATTTCTACTTTGTTTAACGAGGAACAAGCGATGGTCGTTTTTAAAATTACATCGAACAAACTGCCTCGGTGGCCAGAGAAACGCGTAATTTAACCGCGCGAGGTCTGCTCGGACGAAACAGAGAGGAACGTAAGTCTGGAAACGCGAGGGAGAGGCCGAATTGTAAATTAAACTCTGCGGTCCATGCTGGATAATCGAGCATACATTTCAGCGATAAACGTAACTAGGTGTTTTTCTCTTTTAGGTCCAAGAAGACTTTCAGCCGCCGTCGTCATGCGAGGTTTCAGAAAACTTTAAATTAATTAAGAGAAAACAGAAACTGGTAATTCGTTTACTGTCAAAAATCGTACATTTCATACGCAACAACCTAATTTAACCCTTTGCACTCGGAGCTATTTCAACTTGAAAATTAAACTTTTCTTCCGTCCTAGAATAATTCTATATAATTTTTACCCTCCATAACTACACCACAATAGCAATGATCAATTCTCAACTGAAATGACATCGAACTTAGCCTTTCAACATCGTTATTTTTTATTGATTCTACAAGATCACATTAACTATAATTTACTCTGACGGATAATCATGAATTCTGGAATTTTCATATCTCGAATTTGTTCACTGTGCAACGAATCGAAGGTACGCAACCCTTAAAATTCACCATCCATCGTTCCGAAATTGCAGGGGACAGTCTTGACGGTGGTAGCTCTGGCAGAAGTTCCCGTGTCCCTTGAAAGGGTTCTCGGAATTAGCCATGAAAGGGCGTGCGCGTTCCGAGCCGGTAATTTTCAAGGGTGAACTGTTAGATTTTACGTTTCGGATCCGACATGGGTGCGTGCCGGCGAGAGGCTCTCCTCTCGCGGCTACCCTGGAGAGTGCTTTTACTTTTAATTCAAGGAATACGAGCCTCTTAGCCGGCCCCGGTAAAAGTTGGCCCGTCTTTGCCCGCGGACCGGGTATTCATGAAGTTTTGAAATAATTAAATGAACTCGCCCCCTCGGGCAAGAAACGGCTAAGCGCGACTCCCTAGGAAATTTCACAATGACGGGGCGGATGGAAGGGATGGAACGAGGATTGGTAGGGGGTCGAGGAAGAACGGAGAAACGAAAGAGGGGGACGACGACGGAGCTAGGTCTCCAGAAGGGAGGGAGAAAGATTCCGCAAGAATCGCGGTGAGTTTACGAGCGACAATTGAAAGTTTCTCTCCGGGGGAAAATTGATTTAACCGGTAAAAATGAGAGAGCGCTTCCGCTTTTGGCGGTGTGTTTGCCGTTTCCCGTGATCCTGTTCGGGACTTCTCCTCGCGCAGTACCCACGTAAAAGCGGAAATGAATCGTGGAAATTCGACTGGATTACTTTCTCCCTCTTTCTTCGGAGAGCTCCGGGCAGCCCGGGACCCGAGGAGAAATCGGTTTGCACGGTGTCCCGGACTGTGTTAACTTTCGTTCGCCGGCCGGAAACCATTTTATATTTGCAGATTCCCTTTTTCCTTCCGCCAACGTCGCGCTCCGCTCCACCCTCGGAAAACTCCTCCGCAAACTTCGACGGACTTTTTTCGGCGGAAAGTTTACCGGTCGCGGCGCGCCGCCGCCGACCGTGTTCGAACCGTTCAGGCTTCATTTAAATAATTTTCGCGCGGTCGATCCGACCGTGTAAGTTCCGCGAAGCGAGACGCGCCCGAAAGCCGCCGGATTATTTCGCTTTAAAACAATTTACTCCGCTCGAATAATTGGACCGGCGCGAGCCGACTCGAGTTCAGGATACTCCTGGAATAATTGCCCGAAGAATATGTGATTTTTCCCGGTGAAAATTGTACTCTGCGCGATGAGGGGAACTCGTTGGATTTATTGTGCCACGAGTTTAGAACCGGCAAACTTTTCTCTTCAGTTTTTAATCAACTCTATATATAATAACTTCGTGCATTTATTGCGTTTATACATCATCGAAACGCAAGGAACGGTTCAGTTTATAAACATTACAAGACTGAATTTATTTAGATAGTGTGCGATATCTATCACGACATGTGTTGGAATGATTTATTATTGCTCCCATTAATGAATGCAATCAATTTGTGATTTTACTAATTGTAAATTGAAGGTGGTGGGTTCAATGTTAATATTTTAGTAAAACTAAACAACGATCAAATGGGGTGCGCGAGTGTGAAGAAGACGAGAGAAAGAGTCAATTATTTTATAGCTTCCGCCGGATGCTCTGGTCAGCTATTGAAGAATCCACCGGAAAACGAGTATATATACGTTATCGCGGGGCCGTGTCTTGTCAGTTTTCTTTTTTTTCCTGCTCGCCTGCCGCCTCTCTTTCTCCATCCCGTTTTTTTCCAAGCCTTTTCTCTAGCAGCCTTTATATTCTCAGGAGTAAAAAAAAAAAAACACACACACACACACACACACTGAAAGGGGAGAAAAAAAGAAGAGGAAGAAAGAAAAGCCCGCTACCTTTCCGGCTCGCGCAGACTTTTAAGCCTTCACGAGCCTCGACACACAGCCGGTCGTTTCTAGCTGATAGCCGGCACGGATGGAACGCAATAAAAGAACGACTCGACGGCGGCGCTGGATGCAGCTGCATGGCGAAAAGAAATTCCTTCCAGTCGTTTTAATTCGCGTAAACGCGCACCTCGGTTTTCTCTATCCCTTCTCCCCCCGAGTAACCTCCCCGCGAAATCATTCTTTCCCTCTTTTCTCCCTGTTCGCGTCGAATCTTTCCACGATTTGTTTGGTTTCCCGGTCCCGTTCAACACATCCAGTCAAAAAAAATGGCGGATGTGCGCTATTATAATGTGTCCGCGGAATTCGCTGACCACTCGATGCAAGTCAGACTATCTTCAAGTTTTACTTGCGTATCACATTACAGGCGTGCTATCATTTGGTGCTTGGTGTAAAACAATTTTGTTTCGGTCTACACAGCGTGGTCTAGAATTCCTGGCACAGCTGAAAATATGACTAGAATAACTAGACTGCGGATTTTATGCACTTACGGCAAAAATGGATGGGCGTAATTTCAAATATTGAAAATATTGTGCAAGATTTTAAGAGTACGAATAAATTTCTTGCAACTTAATAAAATCACTGGAGAAAGGAAGAAATTCCCATTTGTGTGTGTGGTCCCAATGACTTGTAATTAATGAAACCGATTTTTATTTTGCATAAAGATCCTCAGTCTAGTTATAACTTTATGTTATTGTTTCATACCCTAATGTCAATATTAACTGTATGCTTTTGTGCAAATTATATATCTAATATGTTATAAATCATTTGGTCGCTAATGAACTCACACAAGTGCTATCTTTCTGACTGGAAGGCTATCCGGGCGACGTTACGCGCCTTAAAAAAAAAACGGTGTGACGTAGCGAAAGGGATGCGATCATATAATGAGTTCGTTTGTAGCTGCGTCGCCACCCCCGCGGGTCGCTGGCCCGTTATTATTGCAAGTGCAGGTCGCCGACTGCGCCGAGAGCTCGTTCCGTTTCGTTTTGGGGCGAAACGCGAGGGGAACCGACTGACATGAATTTTATAGGAAGCGACAAAGCGACCGTGTCGAGCACACTGTTCGTTATTTCGTTCGCGACAGCGAAGTTTAATTAACAAACTGGGCCAGAGCCTGGTCGCAAGACGTTCCCGGCCGACGACGGAAGTCAAACGAAAGTCGCGGCTAGACGACGACGACGACGACAAACCCGGCTGCCAACTGCGGGACCTGTGCTTGCCAAGCGGAAATATTTGCAGGCTCGGCCCCAGTCGCTGCCTTTTATTTTCGTCCTAGCAAACGCCCTTGTCATTTCCTTTCGCCACGGACTTGACATTGGTACCGAACTATTTTTCCTCGACGCGCCGCCGCGCCGACATTCGGAGTTGAATGCTCTCCCAGTTGCTCTCTTTTCCTCTCTCTCGTGCCTGCAATTCTCGATGAAAACGCTGTCACGCTACTTTTTAACCAATCGAGGACGACCAAATACAACATCAAGTCTGTACATTACGATGATTGTTATTTTTTGACTTTCAATCTTTGTTTTGTCAGTTTGCTGCTACAGGGCATCCTAAAAAAGTTCAATTTGGAGCGACGTTTTCATTTGAAAAAGTGTCCGCCAGAACGCGGCCTCAGCCCGCGATGGCGGCGAGAGTCGGGCTCGACGGCAGATTTCGCTGAACGCAGCGAGTGAACACAAGAGAAGGAATAGAAATTAATTTAATTAGAACTCACTTATTCTGACGTAAATGCAGTTGCTGCGTCGAAATGTGTCACTGGGCTATTGGGAGACGAACTACACAGCTAACTTCACGTATACGGTAGTGCCGAAAGCATAGGGACGTATAGTCAGGTTCTAAACTGCACAACTGGTGGTAGATAACAACCGCGAGCTTCGAATTGACATGTATTTAGAGATGTTCTCTCTACCGCCGTTCGAAGGATACTGGCTTTACGCAAGACTTTTCTGAAGAGTTTAGGGAGAGGGGATTATGTACGTCGAACGATGGGATGATCAGACAAAAAATACGACACGAGAGGGACAGCTGTAAGACGAGAATTTATGACAATCACATGTTTCGGTTTCCCTGCAGATTGGTATGTAGAGTCGATAGGTAACTGTTCGAAAAAAAGTCTGTCCTTTTACCCAGCAAGAGGTAGAATTGTTGGATACACGTGGCGTTTGTAAGTCTCTATTGTCTAATACCTCCCTTAACTCCTAGCCCCTTGAACCGTAAAATAAATCGTAGAGGGCAAAGGGTTAAGAAACATTCTAGAAGAAGACGATGTTTTCAAAAATAGTAAGACGAATGAAACAACAAAAGAAAATTACTAGTTAGTTTAATTATTAATTAGTTCATATTATTTTTTGTAAATTCTCCCAAAAAATTAAATAAACTATCGTTTTGTTCAGGAACCTTTTTGTTGTATATGGATCGGGGCATATATTTATCTATTTTGTTTTCTGAAAATGCAGAAATCCTGCTCGCAATAAATTGCTTTTCAGTAATCTATGGAGATATACTACGTAGCTACTTTAATGCAAAATAAATGTTTACTGATGTTGACGTAATGTTCATGCTTGAAGTAATAAATTTAATATTTTAAAATTGTAAATATACTACACGCGAATAATTAAAAGTTAAACAATCGGATAATTACTTTCTGCAGTCGCACGATAGATTGCAATTGATAGTGTTAGCAAGTTGGCAACGGTACATCATGTTTCTTTGTACGCGCAGAATTCGATTATTTCGTTCGTTCGAGGAGCACGTTTTGTTTCCCGGGCGTAGGGGGAGCCAAACAGAATAGAAAGGTAGCTTGAAGTCTCGTAAACGGAGTATAATTCAGCGTCGTTTTTGCTAATTTCCAAACAACCCCCTCGTTATGTGTAGAACTGAAAGCATCGCAAGTAGTTCCGGAACGGGAACGAAACAAAGCCTGTTGGGGGATTATAGTCACGTGAAATTTCAAGTTTGTTTGTAGACAGGGGGAACGTAATGAAATTTAGAAGATCCCTCGCGAGAATCTGCTTCGTTACCTTCGTTACTCTTGTAACTACGACTTTGCAACTGGAACCGAAGTTCTTACTGTAGCAGCACGAACGATGAATTTATACTTCGGACAATGCAATCATGACGTCTACTTAACTATCCTCAACTCTCTAGACGGCTCTCGGCGGAGGATCCTCTGCCATCACTAATAAACGAACATAATAACGAGCACGACAAATTTCATTTTAACTTTGATCAGACGCCATGAATTTCATACGAGTTTTGCTTACGCGTTCAGTTTTTGAAAAGAAATCTTCGATGCGTCATCTATCAACTGAGTTTTGGTTCAATTTTAAAAGAGCGACTCGTGTGTGCTTCGGGATAGTCCGCGTCTTAGCGTAACGCATTCACCGACCTATCATCGCGGATACAAGGACGGAGAGAATTAGATTAATTCTATAAAACAGCAATGCAATTTTCGCGTTGAAACGAGAGTCTCCCCGCAGGAGTGACACTTTAAATCAGCAACGTAATTGCATGCAAGAAGAGGGAACAGCGAACAGAAGGCACGGGACCGAGCAAAAACTCGGTACACGCGTTTTTCCCAGGCTTAATAGAACGGAGACGACAGCGTCGGCCGCGCGAGCGAGCAATATTGCGCCGCGCGATTATTTATTGGCAAAAACGCGCGCGAATCGGGCTGGCAAGGCTAGGGCGAGGTTAGGCGATCGTGGCCCCAGTTAATTACCACCGCGTTCGTATGCGGCTACAACACGTCACTTTCTTGAACATCGTTTTGAAGATGCGTTCAAACTTTGAAACTTTTCCACGCGACCAGGAAAAAATGAAAATATTCTCTGTGAAATAATCGGGTATTCTAGTCACAACCTTTATAAAAATCGACTTTTTAAAAAGAATGGACGAAGTTATAACTGTTTGAAATATACGTTGATCGTTCAGAACAATGACGGCAGAAATTGAAAAGAGAGCTGGAATTTTTTGGAGAAAGGAACAATAAAAAAATGTGCTGAATTTTTATACAAAGCCCTGGGTTTTTGGAGGGGAAAAATGTCAACGAAACAATGGATATTTTTGCCCAGTAAACTGGAGGATTAATTAACGGCGCGCCCGTACGCGACGAACATGCTACTTCCTTGAAAAACGGCGAAGACGCATTGAAACTTCCGTGGACGATTGCATAGTGAAACGTTTCCGCACGACCAGTCCTGTTTCACGTTCGTGTGTTCCCTCTGATTCATACATACGAACGGAACCATTGTTACCGGCGGGGTCACTCCATATTGAATTAGGTCGCGTCCGTCGCCGGAAATTATATTCGACTGCAGCTTCCGTGTAATCAGTGAGCCGGGAAAACTGTGAACGAAGCGAGATTAAAGTCCGGCCGTGGCCGTTACTCGTGAATTATTGAGGCTCCCTGAATTTCTTTCGTTTTTCGTTTCGTTTCAATACCCCCCGATCGAAAATCTATCCTGACTAGCCGATTGTCAGCGGAAGAACATATTTCGAATCTATCAGGACATCTTTCGATCTTTTTAACTCTCGGAGAGACCGTTCCATCTCTAGATTTTTAATACAAAATCTTCTCTATTACCGTGCTCACAAGATAAATGCGATACTGAGTTTATACCTCTGAATTAAGTTTTCACGAATTTAATTCTACAAATTCGAACGACTGCGCAATTCAAACAATTTTCTGCCAAACTGATTTCCACACATGTCATCTTATAAAGGAAACTTTTAAAGAAGCAGGTTCAAAGATATTTTTAAAAACGGTTGCACAGCAGAGTTGGGCATTAATCGATTAAAATTTTAATCAAGATTGATTGATTAATGTGTACGATTAAAAAAGGTAATCATTGAAAAATCGATCGAAAATTTATATTT
This sequence comes from Lasioglossum malachurum, assembly GCA_028455605.1. Taxonomy (NCBI): domain Eukaryota; kingdom Metazoa; phylum Arthropoda; class Insecta; order Hymenoptera; family Halictidae; genus Lasioglossum; species Lasioglossum malachurum. The sequence goes on along the minus strand of CM052311.1, from coordinate 22,113,976 downwards.
TCGTCAGTATTCATATAGTTTTGATTCCGTATTTCTTTTCGAAATTTCAGCAGTTAATCAATTATCTGATTGACGACTACAATTGAAAGGAATGTAATCGCAATTAAAGATTAAAGTAGAAATTTAACCGTTATTCCCAATTAACGATTAATAAGTATTTCATCGCTAACCGCAATTAACGACTAAACTAGAAGATTTATTGTTAATTGCGATTAACGATTGATGTAGAAATTGATATTCGTCAATCGTTAATTAAATTTTTTCCCAACTCTGTTTGAAAGTATCCAGTCGCGTATTAAACATGAAATAAAATGTGACTTGCGTTTTCCGAATAATCCCGTCTATGGGTGAAATTGATATACGTTCAATCAATTGGCTCGCGCAAATAACAGTAGAATCAATCGCACGAGCATGTCCGCAACTTTTTTCCCTCTTCGCGGCCGTGTTCGTGAAACGTTCAATTTCCATTGATGAAATTGTAACGAGAGAAGTTACGTAAATAGAAGGTGGTACACTGGTTCCCGTCGATGTTGATTGAAGTTTGTACTTCGTTCCAATTTATTCAGTTGTGTCTAGCGTAAATGCATAAGATTTACTGCTCCCGGCCCAGACGCGGCGCGGATTATTCTCACAGTATTCTCTGTTCTCGAGTTTTCCGAAGATAGTACGGAGACTCTCCGCAACTCGGATATAAAACGGAACATGTTTATACGAACTCCCTACCATCGATTGTACCCCTGGTTCCCCCTTAATATATAATTTACTCTGTCTATGGGTGGCAAGAGGATATTCGGTTTGAAAAAGTTAGCTGGAAGTTTGTTGGGAGATTGTTAGTAGGAGAGATTCCCTTAGGCGCTTTTAAAAATTCGAGGAGAATCTTCCGCTGTCTGCTGTACAATATTAATCATATGACCTCTTGTGAAGCTCTCCTTCCTCAACTACATTTTCGTAGTTTGTTATCCCTTCTTTATGAAAGAATAACATCATCGCAATTTGCTACGCAATGTCTCAACGTGTGCGTTCAGTCTTGAAAGGCCAAATGTTCCGCCGGGATATATACAGACATTAAAAAACCCTTTGATTTTCTCACCAAAAGGGGAAAAATCCAAATTATATTATTGCACCAAACACTTGGTCGCAAAAATCCACCCGAATTGAGTGGGATCCCTTGTCAGTGGTCCAGCCAGTGGAACGAGTCGGCCATGGATCAGACAAGTGGAACGAGCCCATCTACAGTCATACGAGGAGACCATTTCTATCATCAGGCAAGTGGAATAAAATCGACAAACAATTACAAACAACAAATAGGTTGCCAGATCAGTGGAATATGTCAGTCCATAGCAGAGTTGGGCAAAAATTTAATCAACTTCAATCGTTAATCGCAATTAACAATTAACCTCCTACATACTTATTAATCGTTAATCGCAACTAACGACTATATTCTTTTCAATTGTAATCGTCAATCGGATAATTGATTAATGATTAACTGCTGAAATTTCGAAATGAAATACGGAATCAAAACTATATGAATACTGAGAAAAATGTAAACTGAGTTTACGTGTACTATCATTTGGTGTATAATATAGTACAAACTCTGTTTTCGTGCTTTTATGTTTTTTTTCGATTATTTCTTTTTTTAATCAACGATTGACGATTAACTTCATCAACCGATTGAAACAGTCTCCAATTTTTCGATGATTTCTTTTTTTAATCAACGGCTGACGATTAACTTCATCAATCGATTGTATCAGTCTCCGATTTTTCAGTGATTTCTTTTTTTAATCAACGATTGACAATTAACTTCATCACTCGATTGAATCAATCGTCGATTTTTCAACGATTACCTTTTTTAATCGTACACATTAATCGATCAATCTTGACTAAAATTTTAATCGATTAATGCCCAACTCTGGTCCATAGACAGACAAGTAGAACCAGTCAATAGCCCAGGAGACAGTCTGACTCCAACGGCAAGAAGATGGGAGTGTAAGTAATCTGAGTGCAAGATCGCGCGATAAATTGTTCAGGAAGCTTGAGAATTCCGCAATCTCGAGGCACACGAAAAAATTAAACAGCTGCCTATTGTCGCTGTCAGATTGATTGCAGTTCTCGTTCGAGTGTAACGGAGCACGTGAACGTGGAAAGGAGCAGGGTGGAGACAAACCAAGGTACTTTGACACGGGGGAAGAAGTTGCTCGTTTCATCGACGTTGACAGAGTTCCCGGCGGGCGTTTCTTCTTCGAAGGGTACCCCGTCGACTTTCTCTCGCGACTAGCAGAAACCCTGCTCGGCCACGGAGCCTTAACACGTTATAAGATCCCCCGATAACGTCTCGCGAGACGTGTTGAATCTGCTCTCTTTCTAATTTCTTATCTTGTATTTCCAGAGCGGTCGAACCGAGTGTTTTGACAGACCGCTGCTGCCACGACACACTGTTCCGTTGATTTTTGTCGACGGAGCTCGATCGCAGAATAAACATCCCGAAGAAAGAAATTCCTTCCGGTGGCCGAATGTTGCTCAATCCGAATAGATGACCGTGCCCCGGATTCCATAGCGGAACGTGACCATAAGTTACAATGCAACTTATACGGAACACGAGACTTGGACGGGAACAAGCTTTCTTCGGCCGACTCGATCGAACCGCAAGCTTAGTGGCCCGCTTTGCTCGCGAAAAATACGCTCCGGACGTATAATACGATACCGCAGATGTTCGGAACTTATTGCCGGCCGAAACCATGAGAAATTCAATCGAACTAGTTAGCTATTACCGCACTGCGGACTCCGAGTACGTATTTTCGTGCGTTGATTTACGGAAATTGGAATCCACTTTCCGCGCTTTTCTGTTTGGAGCTCTCGCAGTGCCGGAATAGAGTAAAAGCATCAATCGTTTCTTTTCGATACTTTAATCCTTCACGATTGTTGACTAAAAGGAAGGCTGATTAAATCATGCGTGGATATGTGTGGTGGGAACGAGAAAGAAACACAATGAGTGAAAGGCAAAATGTATGAAGTGAATTTGGTTGAATGAAATAAAGAAATGAAATGAAAATTTGTCAGTCTTAATTGAACATCATTTGTGTTACACGTAATACAATTTGTTAAATATATGGTTCGTTTATAAACTGATCAGATTTGTAAATTTCTTCTGTGATAATGAAATGTTCGCCTCAACTTATGTGTAGGTTATACTCTAGCAGTTTGGCTGACTAAGTTCGGGACACCCTATAGAATTTCTTGAAGAAAAGACTTTTGTAGGTCTTAGGAAACAGTGCCCGGAAGAGCACGAAGACCGCTGGTAACTACTTCCGGCCGCTTTGAAACATGTCCTTCTCTCGTTAGCCATTCGACTCGGACACCCTTTTCTTCCCAGCCACCGGCCACACAGTTCGTTAGGCAATTCCTATTTTGTCCCGTGTCCAATTCCCACCTCCGAATTTTCGGCGCCATTACATTCTTCGGGAAAAATTCTGCGTCGGCTGCCCGGTGAAAAAAATTCGGCCGCAATCTTCCGTCTCGTTAGCCGCGTGCTACGGCGAAACTTTATTTAGCGGAAAGTAAGGACGCTCGAAATTGTCGCGCGGGTTCGATCGACGTAAACATCAAACGGACGTTGATAACAATTCATGTTTTTTAAGGCCGATAAAATTGTTATCACGACAGTTAGCGTTTTCATAGGTAATATTGCTCGGAGGTGCGCGATAACTTTTTTTCATTGGATGATATTCACAGTTTTATTAGGCCGATAGGGTATTAAATCGTCGATTAAGGAGACAGCATTCATACGTTCGTGTAAAGCTTCTTTCTTAGATATTTATTATGTAGTATTCTCACTCTCTTGTTCCATTGTCACGAAATTCCTATTTTTCAAGATTTTTATCTTTGTGCAGCCGAACAATGGAACACTTCTAATGTCATTGTATATTTTTATACACTTTTATCAAAATTCTCTGAAATTAGAATATATAAAATCTTTGACGGAATTCGCAATTACTATTGTTGTGGCAATCAGCTTTTCTTGAAGAAACTGGTCCGAGTCCATATTTCAAATTGCATAAAGTCCGCACCGTGGTTATAAGATTTTCCAATTTCCCCGAGATAGATAAATATAACCTGCTCCTCTCTCTCTCTCTCCCTTGTTATAAAACAAAGTCCGGACTCATCCCCTATTTTCTCTAAGAACCAAGCTCACCGTATCGATCCCGAAAACACGAGGAAACAGTGTCGAGACAAGCAGAACAAGGGGGCCAGACAAGTAGCAAAAAAATTTAATAAACAACGTCCTGCGAGACGTGAACTTCTTCTAGACGACAATCTCTATTTTATCATCGCGTGTCCTTGGTTGGTCCGTGTTAAGAAACTTTCTTCGCCCGGGCGTTCCCTTTGAACGTTACCTAAACAGAACTGCGACCTGCAGAGCAAGTACATACAGTGACCAGTTCGTCAGACACAAAACATGGGAGCGAGCAACTGGAACTACGAGTGTCGCGTGGACATTATTAAATCGATAATGGGGTTTCTTACGGGTTCGTGTTTTGCAGTGGACAGCGCGAGACGTCCCTGAATGCGTCTCGCGGCGGAAAGTTCGGCCCGAGAGTTCCGAGAGCAAAAGGAAAGTTTCCGTTTGCGCGAGAAGTCGAGAGTAGCCGACAAGCTGCATTGTTATCGACTGGTTTCCCGTGGTGCACGCGACTCGAAACTTCCCCGATATTTTATGGTCTGCGCGGCGTCGACAATGGACGGCGAGCCGGTCGGTCGGCGGTCCGCCCCGGGAGATCCCGTTTCTTCAATTACGGACACCCGAACCCGACAAAGTCGCCCTGCCCTGGTCTCCCAGGAATACGGAGTAAACAGCCGGTCATAGACGGCGACATGCCCGACCGATTTTTAGAACGTTGGCCTAAACTCCTGGACCACCTTACTTCAACATTCTTCAAGCACGCGCGCTTCCAGCGCTTTCATAGACAATACACGAAGCAGAACTTTCTTCAGTTCGAATTAATATAAAATTATGTGCGCCTCGATTTCTTCATGACGATCTATGATATTTTAATGATAGTTTCATTTTTTGAATTTTGTTGCTCAGTGTATTAGCATAAGGTTAACCCTTTGCGCTATTTTAACTTGAAAATTTTTTTACACTATGGATATAAAATTTTGATATAATACTTCATACAATATTTAATTGTGCAGTAATTGATTTGATACTAACACTATCCCCCCTATCGAACCTTAAAAGTAAGTGGTACCTTATAAAAATGAGAAGATTGGTTTTATTTAGACTTTGTGCGGCTCCTATTGTATATAATACGTACTGTACTAAAGATATCTATACAATAACTTCTTATGAAGCCATTTCTATTATTTCAATAATCGTAAAATAAAAAACCAGGAAAAGGTAGTGTTAAGGTAGAAGCATTGAGGAACAGTTTTGTAACCAAGTTTCAAAAGTTGAAAAAGCTCTAAGCATCTCGCTTTCCGACGAATTGGTGGCGCGTTTCCACCGTAGGCCGCGATTCATAAATCCGCGATTGTTTCGCAAGTATCCGAAGAATCCGCGGGCGCCCGGTACAGCGGCGCATTTCTTCGAGACCGCGCGAGAAAGTTTCGGAGGTATGCCGACGATGGAAAGGCCTCGCGATTTCGAAAATGTTCCACGCTTCACGGTAACTCGCGACTGCTGCGTGTTTGCTCGCGCTCGCTACGGAATTGTACGCGCAAGAACTTCCCCGAAGCGAGCGGTTCGACGCGTTCGACGATGCGACAATGTTTATGTGGGAATTGTTGGAGGAACTCGCGAGTACTTTGCTTCTGTTGATGGAAGGCCAGAGGTGGATAGATAACAGCGGCTGCCGATAAACGTGTTTTGAATAGGTTAGCGGCGAAGCATTGCGCTGCTAAGTACGGGATCGCAATGCGGACCGCGCTTGCGCCGGAATCTGCGACAAAATTCTCGAAAATCTCTTCGCACGAGTTATTGTTACGCTGGTGTACAAAATAGTAAAGTTGCTTGGAAATTGTCGGCGATTTGAGTCATTTATGTAGACTGAAGCGAATAATATAAGAACGTTTTAATCGAAAATCATAAAGTTTCGCTGGAACAAAAACAGAAGATTGGTGAAAATAATGGCCAAGATAATAAAATTAAGGTAGGGTAACTGCACCAGTGAATAAACGGGCACCAGTAAATGAACGCTTTCGTATATTTCAACGAATTTTAAGCCAATTACTCGAATGTAGTGTTCATTGACTGGTATTTTTTATATTTTTTATTTTACATTTAATAAAGAAAAATAATAATAATTTCATTTTATTTGTGTGTTCATTTATTTTTGACAAGTGAAGTATAGGGAGCCATCTGGCATATATGAGATTCCTTTAATTCACTTTTTTTTTTTTATACAAAATATCTTCCTGAACAATTTCTTAAATGTTCATTCACTGGTGCAGTTACCCTAGATCATTGAAAACTTTCTAACAATGGTAATGGGTAAATTCCTTCTTTATTTTATACTATCTATCTCGTGTTGGCACCGATAAAAGAATATGTTTGACGAAGCCACTGACTTACTCTAAGCCATTGAAACAATCGACACCGTTCTGGAAGCAGGCAATCGCCATGTATGGATGATACCGTGTAAACCCAAGGAACAGCCTCTATCGCGCCATTCGTGTGGGTTTTCATTTCCCAGAATTCAATAATCGGTTACATCGCAATAACCGCGCGAGCCATCCGATTTTACAACGCTGTGTAACTACCGATCATTGCCGGCGCTTCAATCTCGTATACGACGTTTCCAAGTGTCCCATTTCGTTGCTCATCATTTACTTCATTTCCCATAGAAGAGAATAAATTCTTGCTCCTTCCGCGCTATTTCCACAACGTATAGTCCGCGTAGTTATTTCAGTAAATCGATCTACCGGCAACTTTGTCGGATATCTCCTTAACGTCGATGTAAGTTTAATGAAAGAGAACTATAATAGCCGTTCTTTGTAGTTACGGTCCTCGCGAATGGCGATATGATTATAGAGAACAGCGAACGCAATTTTCCAGTCGTTTCGTCAGCTGATAGCTTCCGCGTTTCCTCCTTTTATTTGTACGATTTCAACAAAGTCGAAAAATTATAGCCTGCAGTGAACTATTACAGTGTCGGAGTTGCAGAAAATTACTCCGAGTAAGTTCTGCCATAGTGTGTCCAGCTGTGTGCGACATGTTCCACAGCATGCTCCATAAAACATCTTGTGATCACTGCGTACCATCTCATTTGCAATTTAACAAGATAAACTTAATTCGTAAGTCAAGGTTGTCCGGATGTCGTGTGGAAGCGTAAACTCGTCCCTGCACACCTATCTACGAGATCTACATCTAGATTTTCCATGTGGGGTTAATCTATGGACTGAATCGCATCTTCAAACAAGTAGATTCCCCATGACGGAATAATCTACGTTCTAAGCTAGGTATCTAAACAGATGGATTACTCGTGATGAAGTTATTTGAGAGCAACCTACGCCTCCAAACAGTTACGATTTCTCATAGAGAGATAACCTACGAGCTAGATCGCATCTCTTTACAACTAGATCTTTAATGAACAGAGAATCTACGAGCAAAATCTCATCTCCAAACAACTATGTAGATTTTCCACGGAGGGATAATCTACGAGATAAGCCGGGTCTCTAAACAGCAAGATTTCCTATAAAGGGCTGATCTGCTGGTAAAACCACGCCTCTAGACTTCTCAGTTAGGCTCTCGGAGAGATGAATAGAATGGTGCAATAATCCATAGTCGGAATAATACCTGTGACCAACTCAATTTCCAACGAAGGAGTATTGCGGGCCTTGCCGTACCTCTAAACAATTAGATTTTCTGTAAAAGGGTCAGAGAGGGGGTTTGATTGGCAAAAGTCATACTTTTGACGAGCCAAAATGAGAATATTTGTTAATATTGTTAATCCTCGCGTCAGCACCTGGGCATCTATTTTCAACTTTAATTAATAATTCGCACATATGGTAAACAATCTTAAAGTGATACAAATAAATTCGTGATCCACAGAATTGATGGATTGTAACTTTGTTTTACGTTCAAATTTGTTACTGGGTTTCCCAGTCACCTATAAAATCACGCAAATATGGAGATTATTTCTAAGAATTCATGCACCTAATGGTCGGCTAACTTCAGGCGGACCGTCAGGCAGCCGATTTATCATCATTGCTCCATGACATTCTCCGTGAGCTCACCCGTCAGATTTCGTTTCTCTGGCCGGCGTTAGCGACGCGTATCGCATTTACGACAATCCCATAAGCGCGTCTGCTTGCGCCTCCCTCCGCCTAATGATTATTTTACGGTGTTCCTCGCGACAAGCGCCGCGCGCCGTGGGAATCAGTTTACCAGAAACAACCCGACTTAATGACTCCAAGTTTCCTCTTCCGTCATTACCAATGCTGACAATTAGTCGCGAACTACGGGGCCCCGCGTTTCGATTCTTGGCGTCGTGATTAATGGAGGCGCGGCGGGAATCTTCTTGCGTCCTCGAGTTCCCAGCAACCGGTAAGACAGCGGCGTAACTCGACATTTGATTTCCAGTTAATTAGTCCGTTGCGCTGGCTGCACCTTAATTTCAGCTCGGGGATACGTTCGATACAAGTCGCGCCAGCCAAGTAACACCATTGAAACGAACACCATTGGAACACGTCTTTCTGTCCCCGTTCTCCCTCTCTGTTTCTTTTAGCTCGTTTTCTCTCTCCCTCTCTCTCTCTCTCTCTCTCTCTCTCTTCGGCTTTTGCTCTCCTCCCAATTTTCGCGTTTCTGTCTCATGTACCAATTATTTCTACAATCCGCACGGTTGCCAGGCAGTGTGTGCGATGCAGTGACGAGGCATGAATATGACTGCCAGAGTCAGAGACACGGGAATTACTGAATTCAGGGATCCTCCGTGACTGGTAACGCCGATGTCAGCGCAGATAGGCGACGCGACTCGTGTTTCTTATTTGGATACCAAATACCGTTCTGCCTCGCGCTCGCTCGCGTCGGGATTGGTAATACACGAGGTTCTCGTCCGCGCCGTAAAACAAATATTTTCCGGGAGCCCCAACGAAAATAGCAATCTCTGCTAACGCGTTTGTTTTGCAAGCCTCGAACGACACGCCGCGCGGCGTCGCGGCTTTTTCGATATAAAGGCCCGCCTTTGATTTGCGTTGGTATACGTATACGCTGAATCGACATGTACCGTGTCCTCCCATAAATCGGCTCCGCGTCCCCCTATCGCACACCATTGAGGAATACGAGATGATCCCCCTGAAGATAAGCAAATATCTCGTTCAGTTGCGGTGGTATCGAAAATACTTTGCACGCACATCGATGGAAATGGATTTCATATAATAATTTGAATTTTACAAGTCGAGGTTCGCTCCTAGATACGTGCTATTAGCAGGAAAAGCCAGAAATGCTTTAAATCAAAATGCTCAACTATCAACCTATTGAAACAATAAATTATTAAAAGAAAGTTCAACTTTCCTGTTTCATTTCTTATTCAAATTTTGTAATACTGTAGACAACATTGTTCATCACATGTATTCGTTCACTGAAACCATGGGAATTGCTTGTAACACGTTCTTTACATATTTGAAAATCAGGACTACACAGTACGCTACATTTTTCTATTATATCAGTACAAGTTGTCACTGTACTTGTAAAGGCAAGTATAATTGAAATTTTTTATCAAGCGTGTAATATAGCTTCGTTGCCTTTGCCTTTATTATACGCGACTCGAATTCAAGAAAATTTAATTTCCTACACAAATGTGGAGTCCAGGGAATTTCTGTACAATATATTTGATATTATAACGCGAATTACAGCTTTCTCGAGCTTTAAGAATTAATTCCTGCAATGATTGATAAACTTTCTTACGATCCCTGAAATGTGATATGATTGAAAAAGTATTTAACAGATAGATTGCCACAATTTCACCAAATTTTTATGGTCGCCGCGCGATCAACGCGTTAAGGAATCGATTGGTATAAATCAGATCGTTGCGAAAATTTATTAATGGCGGTCGTTTCTCATCTTTGTAAGGTTGAGGTGGACGACGAGGGTGATTGTGGTGGAACGAGGAAGAAGGTGAAGAGGCATAGTAGCTCGGGGACGGTGCAATTATAAATGCATAGCGGTGGATAGGAGGGCTGGTGTTCATCGATGCAGGTAGCGTTCCGCGACGAAGGGAAAACGTTTATTTCGCAGCTCCTTTATTTATTGGTAAACAGGGGTGTGCTAGGTTGGTTGGCAGCGTGGCCGGTTAATTCAACGCGACGACGGCCATTTCCTGCGGCAAAAGAGATTGCTGTAATTATCCTTTTACGAGCAGCCTGCGATTTCGTAATGTCCTAAGGAACCGAGCCTGCTCTCCTCTTTGTACAGCGCCTGCTTCCCTTGAGCGAAACGGAGGAAGGAAGGAAGGAAGGAAGGAAGGAAGGAAGGAAGCGAGTGAGGAGGAAGGAAGGAAGGAAGCAGCCAAGGGCAACAGGAAAAACGAAGGAAACCGACTGGATGCCTCGACAGGGAAACGGCACGACTCATACCTCTTTTATCTTTGACTGTAAAACCGAACATCGGATTTTCTACTACGATAAAGGCGTTTTCTGTTGCCGCTTATATCACGTTTTTTATTGCAGCCTCCTTAATCCACCGTCTATGGGAAATTTCACAAAACCTGCTCGCCCTTCCGGCTCAGGGGTCGATTGTGCGGCCTCTAATGGTGATTGTGCTTTAATGTTGCTAGATGCGTCCTAGTCTGTTTCTCGTGGCTTCGATTGGTCTGGTCGTAGGGGAAAAATGGAATAGAATTTTTTCGCGGAATTAGATCGAATGGTTAATAGTGATTTCTTTAAATATTTACGTCGCTTTGTTAACTGCCAGGGTTATTTCGCGACGGGACCTACAGTTTTTAAAAGGTGGGTTCCGAACCACCTTGGGCACCACAGTTTTAAATAGCACATGGAATTTTGTCTATTTTTGCCTATTATTGCGTAAGCGAATGGGGGCCCTTTGTGTCGTCGGATGAAAGGTGGGGTTGAAGGACTCGTTTCATTTGTCCAAGTTGATGTTTTTCTTTAGAGTTTTTTTTTTTGGTGGTACGAATTACAGGAATTCGACGAGATCTGGAGGTTAGACGCAATTATTAGACCGAACCGTACGTGTTAATAAATAAAATTGTGAAAGGCGCCGTTTTAACGTTTCTTTCACGATTTTTATAAATTACAATTTTTATTAAGACTAAGAAACTACTACCCCCCGCCCCTTTGATCTCTTTTGATCATACTCCGTCCTCTGTATTACGAGTTACAGACACTCTGCGAATTACGTTAACATGACGGTAAAATGTGGAAACCAGTTGTACAGAGGGAAGCGCACAATGGGATCGTTTGAAACGTTATCCGAGGAAAGGATGGACAAAGAAAGGAATAAATACAAGAAATAAATAATTGTATATCTTTGTGAACGTAACAGTGGCACCGTTGTTTCATCGTGCAGCCATCGGGGTACCGTCGTTTTACAGCGCGAACGGTCCCGTCGACGTGAATAGTCGGCATCGGGGCAAACAAACGGCGCGGCGCGACGGCACACGCGTTGTAAATCGTACCGGTTACGTGGATAATAAATACATCAGGCGCACGTTCGAATAAATAAATTACCGGGCGCGATGGCAAATCGCGACGATAGCTCCCGTTCGAAGGAAAATACAGAAATAAACTGTCGGCCTCGGCCTAGCCACCATTGTGCACGAGGAGTCATGCGTTTTTAATTTCGAATATCCGAACGGCAAGAGAAACAACCGCGGGAGGAGCCTGATCGATTAAACGTTCTCAGGATTTAATACGAAAATCGGGCAACACGAGTCAACAATTTCTGGCTAAATTTTCACGCGGTAAATAGAACGAATTTTGCATTTAGCAAATGTTTCCATATTCAGCAGCATTTAGCGGCAATATTTGCCGAACAAACTCGATTCCCCCGGCGGAACTGCGCCTGCATGCGCCCCGCCCGACGAATCTTTTAATACGTCGAATTTATCGCGCGAAGTGGCCAATCAGATGATCGCAATAACTCCGACGGACATTATGTGTAAATCGTCGGCCGTTTAAACGCTTTCAGCTGTAAAACGCGGCCGGCTTTCAGGCTATCAAGCATCGAGCGCGCATCCCCTCGACTTCCAGCGACAATGAGGAAAATTATTGTACCCGTACCGCGCCGTTTCGGAACTTTATTGGAATTGCGGATCGGACTTGGACATGTCAATTGTGCGGCCTCGAAGATCCATTAACACTTATTATTAGACCGTGGACTCTTAAGCAAAATAAAAATTGTCAGGATCAATTGCTATAAAAAGAATAACTTTTTAAATTGACTAGTAATTATGTTATGTTCAATATACAGATTCACAGTCTACTGATCAGCGCGAGTCTCTGATAGGTATGCAAATCCTCAGAATCGCTCGTAGACGCTAATGCAAAGTCCACGATAGTTATTTATTCGGCAAACAACCGAGCGTCGACAGAGCAAACTAGACGAACGAAAAGCATAATGATCCCATCTTAATGCGCTTTTCCATTCTCCCTGAGAAGCAGGCGTTTCCGCTCGCCACAGTAACTGGGTAAATGAGGAGAAAAAGTATTCCAACCGGTTAAATACATTCGTTCCCCTTTTTATCATCTGTTTCTCGTTACCGTGAATTAGGGTAGAGAATGACTGGAGAACAATAACGAACCCTGCAAAATCGAAACTCCCATAAAGAACTTTTATTGACAGAACCTACTTCGGCATTGTGAAATTGCATTTTTTCCTCCTTTATCCTAGTGGATCGTAAAAAACCTGACAATGATGAGTGAAAAGATGAGTGAATTACCTAACCGGGAATATGTTGGAAGAGTTCGAAAATATTATGCCAGCTTTTTCGAATTATTAAAATTATTGAACGCTGAAATTCATTTTCATCTACCTTCTATTGTTGTAGAATTGACTCATAAAATGGGGATTTTCAGTTTATGGTGCTTTGTTGCCGTGGAATTATATAAATTTGTTGGCGCAGTTTTGAATGAAATCGAGCTCGGTTCAAGCTCGTTGTGAACGGTTTCTTTCAGACTTTTATATGCCATTTTCGATAACGATTTCAGACGGCGCGACAGGGGCGCAAATTGATTCTGCGCGGCAGATGTATTTTTTGATAAAGCCCTGACAGTCGGATGAATTTGAAATATTTCAATAAAAGCGGCGACGTTAATGGTTTTCCAAAAACAGTCGAGTCTCGCAATAAAACGTGACAGCGATAAATTTCAACATGATTCGGACGATCCCGATAAAAATTCGTGTTTAACCCGGGCGTCGCGGGTCGGTATACCCGAAAGGGTTCGATTTATTGGCGAGCTTCATTTCGATTAATTTAAAGTCACTGTGCGCTTTTAATTGAGTTTCTCTTCTGAAACCGAAGGCGAAAGTCCGAGAAGAACTCTCTGCAAAAACCACGGTCGAGAGAAAATTACTTTTCGGTGCGACAAAGAATAATGACAAACGGATGTTAATTGGAACATTTCCAAGCACACATGGTCGTGGCTTTTAAACGACAGTTTCGATTCCACCTTTATTAATTCGCATTATTACGTTCGGCGAATTGAAAGAGTCGACATTTAAATAATGTCACAAGAAAATTAGTATTAATTCGAACGCCGCCTATGATCCCTGCGTCCCAGACTGCCTGAAATTACACGTTAACTGGATCTTAATTACCATTATTCCGACAATTTATCATGTCGACACGATTCCTGGCTCGACGAATCAATTTCGCATTCGTGTCGCCGTCACAGGTGACCGTAATAACGATCAATTAATCCTTTGACATTTTTCATTCAATTTGTACCCGTTACTGAAGCAGTTAGTGGTCTGGCAAGCATTATCAAACAGTCCGTGATCGGAAAAGCGGATTTAGTCTGTCTGTGCTCAGACATGTGGAATAAGTCAGCAATAGTAATAAAATTAGTATGTTATTCGTCAAATAAGTGAAATGTGAAAACAAGGACTGTCTTGCTTCATTACACCAAATGTTCCTACAATGTAAATTTGTTAAAAATATTTGGCAAAATGTAGCAACACGAGGCGACAACATTTCTCTCACTTCGACGAGAACGCAAATGAAGGCAGTCGAAGTAGGACCATAATAAATAAGATTGCTCTAGATCACAATGCTTCGGACATTCGTGAAACTAATATCTACTATCACGATTATAAAACTTATATAATTACTCCGATCCACCGATTCCGCCGATCACTATAAACTAGCTGCTTCACTAGCGCGGGTAGCTATTATCAATGATAGCCAGTTTTTAATGCAATCAGCGTTGCGAAATTCATTTTTTCAAAGACTGTAATCTGCATATTTAGTGTTAACGGACACTGTTATTGTATTCACTTATATTATTCCTGTAAAGCTAAATAAACCCAGAAGGGTTTAAAATGCCCTTACAAATAAAAAAGAAAAAATAAATAAATAAGACTAGCGTTCGAATCGGCGTCACAGGTGACCATCACACCTATCGATTAATCCCTTGACATTTTCCATTCAATTTGTACCCGCCCGCCGTGACAGAATCCGCGGGATGAAAATTCGCGGATAAGAATAGTACGGGAAATTATATCCGAAAATTCGTCTGTGCGAACATGTGAAGCCTGTTTTGTGTATGAAATTCGATTTGTCGCGATCCGATTATATTCTTCCACAACCCCCCGTCCCAACTCCCTTCTGCCCCCTCGCGCCGTTCCACGCTTCCGTGAATCAAGGGATTAAGACATAATTCCGCTCTGCATCTCTCTCGCTCCCCCTCTCTCTCTCTTTCCCTCTCTGGTAATGCAGTAATTTATCGATCGGTCTTGAAATGTATGTTTCATGAGACGCCGACGTCGACGCCGATAAAATTCCGCGGGAAGAATACGTGCTTCCCGAAGGGTTAGGGCGTCGATGGTTGTTCTTCTTCCGACGAGCTACGACGTCGGTGAACACGTAATTCCTTGGAATCTTGGCAGGGTCGCGGCGAAATCGAAAAACGCAACGACGAATCAATCCTTCTGGGCAATCGTAAACGAAAAGAACCGGGAACCGTAAAATTTTTACGGAGTCCCTACCGGCGCATCACCCCCGTGATTCGTCTTACCTCGTTCACGGCCCTCTACGTGCTCGACAACGTCCTCTTCGACGTGCCCGCCGCCTCTGTTCCATAACGGCCTCGCCATTAATTATTAAACCGGCCTGGGAATTTATGACCACTCTAATACACCAGCGCCGAAAACAAGATTCACCGCCCCTCGTAGCGGAGGAGAACTTCTCCTTCTTCAGTATAAATTTGTTCCTCTGAATAAACACTAAAAGGCACGCTATACTACATTACCTCCTTAATAGACGTTTTAATAGTACGTTCCCGAATTTTTTCTCTGGAAAAATGTTCGCGTTTCTGCCATATAAAAAAAATATGGAAATCCGTTGTGATAGATGATGATAGAGTCTACGGCAACTTTTTGACGAGTCTAAACGGTGCCGGTGCTATCAGACTTTCAAAATTGAAAAATCGAAGGCCATTTGTATCAACGCGTTTATGGATGTATTAAGTTGCTGCATATGAAATGTCCGATTTTCGAGAATTGAAATGTTACGAAGAATTTTACTCAATATATACTGTTACACTCGACAGGTCTATTATTTTGAAGTATCTCCAATATTTTATTTTAGATGTCCAATTTTACTGTTATAAATCAATTCGATTTTAACATTAAACAATATGTGATCTTTTGTCAGAATATGGTGACTAATCAACATACGGTTCGTTGATGGAGAACACAGAAAAACATAGAAAATTAAGCTGGTGTCAAAAATCGAATTCCAGCCAAAGGGAAATGCATAGTGAACGCAGTTTCGAAAACTGCTTTACGGCGAGAACGTGTCGAAAAAGCTGAATGACCGGCGCCTGTCGAATTTTCGATATTTGTGAAATGTTTCGCGAACAATTCGTGCGACAGGATTTGTTTTAAAAAATTCTTACAAATTCGCCGGACCGTGCGACAGTATTTATTCGACCCGCGACAAAATTGACACGGGCATGGGCGCAGTTCGAACTGTTTTAAAGCAATTTAGATGCAGTTTGCGGCGTGAGGTACGCGTCGAGCTAATCACGTAACCCGTTTAGGCGTTAAAAACATCGCGCGCTGATCAAACGCGAAATAACGAGATTCGGACGCCCGTGAATCATTTGGCAGGCTTGCAGTTTCGGTCGCGGAGGCATTGATTAACGCAATCGAGTAAACGATCCGCAGCCTTTGTGTACGCGGCAGAGATGGGCAAGTTTTTATATAAAATTTTTAAGAAAAGATTACCGAAAGTTATCGCTTGACCAGCACCACACCACCATCGACGTTTCGACCTGCTTGTATGTATAATAGTTCCAATGTGAACGTCAGGTTAATGCAGGTACTGTGTATTCCACGAAGCGGAATAAAAATCATAGAATTACAGAATTAAGCTCATAGGATCAGCGGCGATTACATATTTATGAGCGCATAATTTAGCCAATACATATTTCCAGATAGAGTGTTTTGTAAGTCTTTTTGTACTCCCTCTGTCCCATAATAACAGTAGCAAGTGATTATTTAAACGGGAATTATTGGCGAATGCAGCTGTAAGTTATGTTGTAGCGCAAAATTGCGAAGCCTCCAATCAAAATCAATGTTTCATGACATCTGACATTTGCTTTGACGCATCTTTAAATTTTTAGGTTAACCTAATTATTACGAATTATAACTATTTTTCTAATTTGTAAAAGTAAGATGAAAAATTGTTTAATGTAATCTAGTTTTTTTGATAATAAATGTTGCGTTCTATATTTATTTTCTTTTGCTACCATTATTATGGGACAAATTCAACTCATCAACTGCTACTATTATTATGGGACAGAGGGGGTAATTCATACGATTTGTGAAATGTTTCGCTTCAACGAAACTAATGTTAATTCAAAATACGTCCGTTGTCGTTATTTTGGAAATCCGAGCAGATACAGCGGGAAACGATATCGAACAATTGGAAACTTTCTGAAAAAAATAGCTCAAAGGCTTCCTTGGCCTCAATCCCTCCTCTGTTCCATACATTTGATTATCAAAATAGCAATATAGGATTTTTCAGGCCGTGCATGGGACGCTTTGACTGTCGGTTACACGGACAGGCTTCACATCTCAAAGGGAAATCCGTCGACTTTCTTTCGGCGATCGCATGACTAAAAAGAAGTACAATGGACTTTTATTCATTTGCCAGCTGGGTATAGTGACATACAGATACCTTTCTCTTTGAATATTTTTATTATTCGGGTTTTATTAATCTTTTACATTTGCTATTTATAAAACAAAGAGTTTGTTACATTATTGGCGATTTTATGAAATTTTTAGTAAAGAGGGTCGGGAACTTTTCCTTGGGCAATACTACTTTTTGTTTTGTTTATCATCAAAATCATCATTTAAGTACTGAATTCGTGGAAAGTAAAGTAATTCGATAGCTGTTGCATTGGGTATATCGAAAAGACTAAGATATCAACACGAAATATAATCAAAAGTAAATTTTAAGAAATTATTTTATTATTTAGAGATGTGAATTCTCCTAAGCATCGCCAATTATATATCTATAAACATCGTCCATTGTCCGATGGATAAATTAGATAACGAAGCTGTATGTTTACAGAAACTTCTAAGCAGTAGATATTGGTTATACAGAGTGAGAGTCACCTTACGTTGCCACCTTAAATATCTTTGTTGTTTTTAAAGATACGTCGAATGTCTGTATCAATGTCTGTAATCAAAGTAGAACAAGACAACAAGCCTTCAGGCAGGTAGAATAATTGACGCAGTGGTCACAGAAACAGGGTAAAGCATGCAGCCTCGGAGAACAGACAAAAGAGCCTCTACTCCAACGATCGTCGACCCTGTCGCGAAAAAGAGAAGCTCTCACAAGCATCGCAGCTTTCTCGCGGCGTTCAATCTTTCCTCGAAGATTTCCTTGGCACGGTCTTTACAGGCGACCGAGGCAACAACCGCGCGCGTTTCCATCGCCATCAAAATTGATTTTTCCTCGTGGGGCAACGGTAGCGAGGAGGATGGACGCGGAACTCGTAGAAAAACGGTGCATCGAAGTGGCCCTCGAGGAGCAGATTGTCGAAGCCTCCAGTCAATTACCGACTCTGGTGGATGGTCCGCGGAGAAAAGGAAAAACGGGGGCGAGAATCTTTTTCGAGGAGGGATGGTAGGAAACGTTGGCGGTGGTACGGAAGGACGAGGGGGCGCGGAGGAACGAGAAGGCGAGAAGACGAGAAGACGTAGGCCGGGGAAGCGAAAAAGAGCCGAGAGAGAATTCGCCAGATGATTCTCGCGTATGGAATATCGCTGCGTCAGCGGTAAGCTTATAAAGGCAAGCGGGCTCGTACGGCTTTGAAAGCTTGCCGGCGTTTCACGACGTTTCACGACGTTCGTTCGCCGTCGCCGTCGTCGTCGTCGTCGTCGTCGTTGTCGACAACGTCGTCTCGCCCTCTGCTGACTGCACGTACCGTCTGATTTGGTTTGTTCGAGGGCTCGGAGATTTTGCAAGAAGCGACCGGAATAAATGACCGGCCTGAGACGAATTGCGAGCGACACACACACCGATCGAGATTTTACGCGAGCTTCTGAACCTCATGCATCGGAAGCGTGTTCATGCGAACGATTATCCTCGTCATTAACAAGATCAGAAACATAGACAACGAGCGGACAAACAACTAAAATGAGATACTAGTGATGAAATAGTACGATAAGGCAGGCAGTATTCTGTTAAGAGCAGTCAAAAAATTGTAGAACGTTGTTTAATTCTTAATGGAAGACCGTGTATGACGAACACACAAACATCCGGGCATCACGAAATCTGTCTTCAGCCGGTTGAACTTTGCTCGATCGCGTGTTCTTTTGAATATTCGCGGAACGAACTCGCGCGGAGAGTAGCTAAATATTTAATCGCGTCGCTCGGAAGACCGATGCCTCCATTAAACCCAGTGAATTTTCCCATAAAACGCCGTGCTGGTGAAGGTAAAGAGGGAAAAATTTAGACGTAATCCGGAAAATAGACGAGGGAATATAGGAGGCGAACCATGTACACGAAACGGCGGGTCTGTATGTACGCGCGGTTTCGAAAGTCTGCGCGAGCATATAAAGTATCTTCAGGCCGATTTGCGAGCGGAACAACTCGGTTTTGTGGGATTTCACAGACAGTCCGGCATTCGGTGAATTTGCAATAATGCCTTCCGTTTTCATTGTCTAGTCTGCCGTTTGCGAGCCTCGGTCGATGCGTGAGCATACTCCTGCGCTCTACATATGTATATCTACGCATGAAACACTGTGTGTCAGCTAATTGAGATCTAAATGCCTGCCTTGTGCACTATTTTAATTATGAAAAACTGTTCAGAACACAATTACACTGTCTCAAAAGGTAGGTACGGGAAAGAATCATCCCTCATGGACGTCGGTAATTTTTTATATTTTTCTAGAACATAAAAAAACAGACGCCACGAAGATTACGTCAATATAGTTTAGCGCTCCACGCTTTTATTTTTATAATCTCTCTCTCTCTCTCTTTCTCTCTCGCTAATGTCACGATTTTATTTAAATTCATATTAAATTTGTCTATCAATTCCTACACTAATTTTTTATAACAGAAGAAATTTTGAACTGATTGCTTAAAATTTTGGGGAAAAATATTATTAATCATTTAACTCGATTCCGGTATTTTATTCTTAAATACTCTTTTGTTGTCATCGGAAGCAAGTGTGTATACAAAATTTCAACAAGAGATTGGACTATGGGAAGAGGTTGAAAATTCGATTACAAGATTTGACGCATACAACGACACGTCAAGTTAATATAAGCGTGGTAAAAAGATTTCATTTAAGAGAACTACTTTGAGATCTCGTTGAAAAATATCATTCAGATTTTTCCAGTGCTACATGTACAATATTGGCCACAATAATTTTTTCGTACAACAGTAAATAGAGCTGATACTGCGGTGATTTAATCGAGACACCCTGCATATATTGGTGCGCATACAGATGTGACCAGGTTTAGCCTACCAGCGGTCACAGTGCAAGCAACTGTCCGCTCGCGGCAACTCCGCTCGGACAGTTCTATAGCAGGGAATATCTTGCGGAATATTTCGCGAAGAATCTCTGTCGGCCGAGGCTCTCGCGGGACGCCGAGCGTCGGACGAAATTTTTGTCGGATTCGAGGCGTCGTCGCAGACGCGACGCTTTTTGCCGGGGCTATATACGTACGTATGTATAATATATACCCGCGGAAGGAATTCCTCCGGAAAATAGTTGGAGCTGTTTCGCCGCGGAAAGAGGCCACGCTATAACGCTGAAATATTCCGTTTCTCGAGGAGACCACGAAGATTCCTATCTTAATATTACTTCGATATCTCGCAACCAGCTTTGATGTTTGTCATCGATTGACATCAAAGGACGATCTTCTCGAGGGGCCGCGCAACTTCCTGTTACCTGAGAATATGAAAATTTAGTGATCGATTTTTAATACTTTCGCCCCCACTCCTCCGACGAATTAATATTCGCAATAAGAGCGATTTTGGTAGTTGTTTCAATAACATTTTCAAACGTTTTCAATTAATAACCGCTCGATAATCTGTTCTGGCAATTTTATTCGCAACAGAGTTGCTGAACATTTTTAAATGTAGCGCAAATATTAAACTCTCCGGTACACGTTTACATGTAAAGCGATACTATTGATAAATGTGTATGTCATTCGGAAAGGTCAATTGTTTCTATTATTTGAATGTGTTTTGCTGATTTGAATTTCATTTTGATAATTACGTAGTCGTTACCTCGATAACGGGTTGCCGTTGTATTAATTGAAAGCAGAATATTTATCATAAAATCAATTTAATTCACATTGACGTGCATTTGCGTATCATCAAATATGTATATAAAACAATTCAGAAACACATGGTACAACGTTCCTGTTCGTGAGTACGTAAATGTGTTATACATACGTAGACGGTGTAGAATTACTGAAATTGCAAAAGTAAATTTCGGAGTTGCGATGGATTCTGCACACTTCATTTTTCGGCTGGGGAGACGTGCTTTTCACTGTTCAACTGGTTCCCGCTGGAAATTCTCTTTTCGAACTGCGCGACTAGAAGTTTCAGGACATGTTGTAACGCGGCTATCTGTAACGAGATTCAGACGCATTTGCGCTTCCATCAATTTACTGCGGCAAACATGTTCGCGGAACTCGCAGGCGAACTGGGAACAACGCCGAGCGAGTGTTGTTCGGGTCACCTACGAATTTTGGTACGTATACGCCAGCTCGGAGTCCGAAGTGACTCGCGAACGATGTCGAATGACTGAGAATAAAACAATCGAGACATTCCGCACAGTTCACTGTATCTGCGAAGACATCACCACTCTACGACGCGACGCGTCGTTGACGTTCCCGAAGATTAATTC
Source organism: Lasioglossum malachurum (assembly GCA_028455605.1). Classification (NCBI taxonomy): domain Eukaryota; kingdom Metazoa; phylum Arthropoda; class Insecta; order Hymenoptera; family Halictidae; genus Lasioglossum; species Lasioglossum malachurum. The sequence continues at coordinate 22,092,424 of CM052311.1, read as the reverse complement.
GACTGACGAAAAATAGTAACTCTATTTTTCATGCGAAGGTCAAGATCGTATCTCTCTCTCTCATTCGGATATCAATTTTCGTACAAATAAATAAATACAAATGAATTCGTGACAGGTCGGAAAAATTGAAAGCGATTATTGGTCAGACTGTTGTCTCTGGCAATTTCTATCTAGTCGGAGTGAATACTAATCGCCATGGACAAAGGGAAGAAGAATTGCAAGTGTGCGGGATTCGTCTTCTCGTTTCTTGATAAAACAAACACGGGGTTTTTCAGTAGTCAAAAACGCTAGATAAAAGATCGATCTTGGGCGCTATCTCCCTCAAAAGTCCTACTTTTTCGTTTACGAAGCGTAATTTGCATTATTCGGAAGGATATAACTGTATAGCTATTTTCGTAGCTACATGCAGCTGAATAATGCAAATTAAGCCTCGTAAACGAAAAAAAGAGACTCTAGAGGGAGATAGCGCCCTAGATCGATCTTTTATCTAGCGTTTTTGACTACTTAGAAACCCCGCGATTGTATTATCAAGAAATGTGAAGGCGAATCCCACACTCTTGCAATCCTGGAAAAGGAGCCTACCCCCTTAAGTCAATTTGTAGGAAGGCAAGTGAATCTTGCTTGCCAATAGAACTGTGGTTAGTCCACCAAGTGAAATAATACAGCATATAACCAGATAAGTCGAATACCGTAACATGTTAATCTATCGGTTTACAGCATATAGTGGGAAATTTTCTTTCATATTCTTTGTGATTAGTCGTCAGTTTCTCGCTCGATCCGACGACAAATAAGATATACTTTAAAGGGAATGTTTAAAGGTATTGGAAAGTTTCGGAGCGACGTTCGCGGGGGAGTAAGTTTCAATTCGAAAGAGCAGTTCCACGTAATCTCGTCCGCAGCCGCGTTTTAAGCGAGGAAAGTGTTCGAAAGTTCTTTAGCCGGTGCAGCCCTGCATAAATCTCCTGCTATCACTGCATTTTTCCTTGGTTCGCGTTCAGCCGCGTCGTTCCTGCCCCCTCGTTCATCGTTTCACGCCCCCACCGCCCCTTCTCTCACGGCTTCAGCCCCCTTCGTCGTTCGTAATACTTGCCCCGTTAGCGTCGGGCGACACGTACCGATATTACCTCGACGTGCTTTGTTGTTCTGCATAAAAGAATCCATTGAGATTTACGATGCAAAAGCGCGCGGGCGAGGTGGTCGATGCGCGTCTCGCGTTCCAATGATTTTCTACGAGAACTCTGACAACGAGGTCATTCTCGCCGAAGAATAAATCCAATCATTCGCGTGATTAAAATGGTATATAGTCGATGACGCAGCGGTTTCAGAAGACAAAGGGTGAGCATACCGATTGAACTAGTTAGGAAATAGGATCTACCGATGAAGGCAGATAAATGTGGAACAGGGTAATAACGTTAGCATCTGGCAAAAACGAATTATTGTTGGATGAAGTACCAGGAAGAGTGAACCGAGCAAGTAGATAAAGGCCGCACCGGTCAGACGAGGCAATCGTGAACTACCGTTCGCGTTACCATGTGAAACGAGGCAGTTGCGGATAACAATAGCCGGACGGAGTAAAAGTACAGTAGCGGGGAGAAAGTGGATGTAGATCACACCAGTTCGCCGAAGTAGAACGGCATCCTAATGGTTCGGGCGAAGTAGGTGTGGATCGTAATGGCCGGATGATGTAGCAACGAAGAATAATAGCCGGTCCGTGTAAAAACAAGTCGTGAATTCGCGGTGAACTAGACGTGGATTACGGCACTTCCGTTTCTACAAAACTGCGAGACACATTTTACGATCGGCAAAGTGTCATTCCTCCCGTTCGACCCCGTCGCATTACTAAAAATAGGCTCGGTGTCGATCAAACGAATTATTACGCGGGGAAACGTTGCGCACGCGGGAGAGCGAATTTTTTCAGCGGTTCGTAAATGGGTACGAAGAAATTGATGTCGGAGGACTCGAAAAGGTTTTTACCGAGCCGCCGTGAAACACGAAGATTTATAACGTCGGAGGAAAAAGGGCGCCGCGGAAAATGCATTTTGCGGTACCCTGAGGAACACACGTGAATTTTCATTGGTATGACAAATTGATGGCGTCCTATGCATACGATTCGTCGCTATCCGGGTAAAAAATTACTCGGGAACATCTCTGAAACACCCATATCCGGGCCATTGTTCACCTATCGCGACGAGAAGTTTCATTTTATTTACGACAGGAAACGTATTTTTCGACCGGAACACGGGGATGCATTAAGCCACAACCGTTCTCGCCATAAGGACCGTTCTGCGGGCGAAGTGATCGAATATTTTTACGCGTGCCACGATTTTTCCGTGGGTGGAATACCGTGATTTACGCGCGGCCGGATGGAATCGCGGGAAATTCCGGAGCCCTAAAATTTTATTGTAGATGTAAAACTTTACAGCGTCGCTGAGCAGTGGCAATACAGATCGTTTCCGTCCCGGCGTTCGTCCCAAGACGAGGATAACGGGTCGATTCGCTCGAAGCATTTAGGCGAACGATCCGATGAAACTAACGCCGGAGCCGCAATACTCCTGCGAATTTGCGTGAAATTTTGATTCCGCTCCAACCGTTCGCTTTGGGTGAGCGACCATTCCCACCATTAACCTTCCTCTCGGTATCTTTTTCCACGGCGTTCGTATAACGCTTCAAAGGAAACGAGATTCGCCGAGGGACACGCCCCTATCGGGCAAGACGCGACTGCATTCACCGGACAGACTTCAGTTCGGGAACGCCGCGCCGACTGCCGCCGTGTTGCAACGGTGCCGGGCCAGAGATACCAGACTCGCCAGAAAAGAGGAACGGCGCCGATTTTATCGCGCACGCTTCCCCGCCAATCTCCGATCTTCGCCTCGAGACCGATATTTGGCCGGCTAAAAGTAATACCGGTCCTCCATGAGGGAAAATCGACGAGGATACCCGTTTCTCGGTGGTTTAAATGCAAAGATTTTCAAGCTACCACGATTTTCCTGACGAATGTGTTCAGTGAAAGAGAACGAGACAACTATAATAAATAAAATAAATCGGTAACGGTAAGTCTCATCGATTTTTATAGGATTTGTGTTCAGTCGAGTAGAATGAGACAGCCAGTGGTCAGGCAAGTCGAACGTAATATGAAGGAACGTACATAGAAATGGTATGTCCAATATGAATAAATATAATCCAAATGTATCTAGAACTCGGACAATTCTCTCCAGTATAAACAACGTCGCTTAAAACTCATGTACTACAGATTTGTCAAGCAACAAGAGCATGAGCACTGTTTTCATTGAAACTCCTGGAGAGCGTTATTCAAAAGAAAATTCCCTGACGAACAATTCGCGATTGCGAATCTGATTTACTTTTGCCGGGGCGGCGACTCTCCCTCGAGTTCCACCGGATCCATGAATTTGCGGGGCTGCATAGAAATCGTAGGGGAGGACGCTAAACGGATATTCCTCGTTAGTCAGACACAGAGGGAGCGGCTCGCCCGCGCAGTCAGACACATACTGTGGTTTCGCCGACTTTATAGAGGGAAGTCAACCATTCTTTCGAGCACGGTGTAGACCGGGACCACCGAGGCGGGTCCCTTCGTGAGACGTGCGGAATTCAGCCCGACAGTTTCCGAGAGGGAGAAAAAAATGTGCGAACGTTACTCGTAAGTTTCAGTATGCGACGACTTCGGAGACGCTGGCCGGATTGCTTCGGATGTCCGTGAAATCGGCGATACGTATGCGGGCTCGGTGGCCGGAGGCGTAAATAACTGATAATGTCGAGTCTTTTTTCTCGCCCCGAAAAAAGAAAAGGGGAACAAAAGGATATCTCTCTCGACGGAGAGCGTTGCGTGCCTTTGTGTTCGAAAAATGTTGTCACATCGGACCGGGCCAACCAATTACATTAGACCAGGCCGGGGGAATTGTCGGAACGTTCGAATTCGAACGTCGGTGACTCGTAACAAAAACACGGAAAGCCGTGTAATCTAATTGCGACTCGAGCCTTTGCCCGGGCGGAAGCAGTACGGGCCCCCGGTTGCCTGTGTAATGCAAATGCGGAGGAGCGTAATGGCCGCGCGCGGCATTAATGGAGAGGGAGAGAAAGAGAGAGAGAAGTCGAAAAATTTCAATAATTCCGCGGGACCGGAGCCGAGCCGTGCCGAGCCGAGCGCCGGCCACAAGAGGAGAGATCATGAAAATTCATTAAGAGGGAAAACCATCGGAGGAGAGGCAACACGTTGCCGTGAACATCGCTTTGACCCCGTTACCGTGGCACGACGCCCTGCGACGCGACGCCGCTCCGATAATCAGAAGGCTGCTCGTTCCGCCGGAAAATCGGAAAATGAAATAACGAGCGGCGATCAAACTTTCAGAGGGCGGATGGGTATTATATCCCGTAAAAACCCGAAGGCAACCCGAGAAAGTTTTGACAAGAAACCATGGGGAGCGGATCGCTCGCCAACGATCACCTGGACGCTGATGAATTGCAAACGAAGGAAATGGACCATCGGCTCTGACTCCAACGACCTGTTATTTATCCGCTTCCTCTCGTTACGCCAAGCTTTATTTCCACCGCTCCATAAACCCCGTTCGATGGTCGTACCTTAATCTTCTGTGATATAAATTCCCCAGTTTGATATCTTCATTGAATCAAAACAACAATGGCGTGTCGCGTCCCGCTATAAAACCGCGGGACACCGAATCACCAATTTTTACACTTTTATGAAGTTTTTGCGATCCTTCCTTAAATCTGAGATTCGTCTAACGTTACAATTTGTTGAGTTTCCATAGTAGTACTATAATACTGTCGTAGTTATTTCTCTATATTCTATCCCAAAAAATAATCAATCAAACCTGTATAATAAATTATTTTGTACGCCGAAAAAAAAATCAGCATAATAAATTATAAAGAGGTCTGTCTAACTTTAAACCATAACTGCAGGGAAAGTTCTTTAAGATAAATAAGCTTTGAAATTTAATTTTGAGAAAATCCTTTCAGGAGATCTCAATAATCGGAGCACTATGTTTGACGAAAATGGAGGAAATCGGAGTGGATATGGCTCGGCATTATCCTAAAAATTTTGTTCGGTTCAACCCTTCGAAGAAATTACGATACTGGGAATTGCCATGGCGAGACACCTATCGATTGTCCGAACTATTACCTAGAGCGTTGAATATTCCACTCTGCGTCACGGGAGACTATTACCATCCATATTGCACACGGGCAACCATGCGTCTCTGTGTAACTTTAGCCGAGTTAGACGATCGATGACAGGTATGGGTGCGATAGGCTGGGCAGGTGACAGCTCGGTATACCAAACTCCAGTCGATGAATTAATAGTTCACCAAGAACTTTATCTACGGCTATATGCAGCATATCTTCGTTAATCATGCAAATTTAAGTAGACGTTCCGCCTATCTATGTCCAGTGAAGTATCCTCTATCGACAAGCCGCCCCAACTATACCGATGTTTGTACGGACTGAAATTACGTAAACTTCGTGCTATATAGTTCACTATCCCGAGTAAACACAACATGCCCATAACTCGAAGTCGGTAACTTATCTCAAAGAACCCAGGAATTTGTAGACTATCGTTGAGTATGCAAGTAACATATCACTGTCATTGGTCAGATAAGTAGAATGGCACCTCGCATTTATCGGTCAAGTAACATGTCCCGCGCATTTATCAGACAAGTAACGAATGCCCATCATTACTCAGGCAAGTGGAATGTTCCTAATAATCGTCGGACAGTAGCATGAGACGATTAATGACCGGTTAAGTACTATAGGTCGGTAATCAGACATAATGGGGGTCGGTTATGACTGGACAAGTAGTATGGGTCTACATGCGATAAGATAGTTCGTGGGAGACTGTGAATAATAAGATAAGTAGTATAGGTCGATCGGTGGAAAGACAAGTAGTATGAGGCAGCCAATGTCCACACACATAGATAGATACAACGATCAGTAACCAAATTAATGAAATGTTATTAATTGCAATTTTTCCAAAATTGTTTCTCACGTTATACAATAAACCAATTGTTCTATTAAAAAATCCAAGTACGTTTAAGAGTGTCCGAATATCAATGGCGTCACTTTACACGAACGCATTCGTGTTACTCATAAGGTACAGAACGAGGAAACTTAACACTAAGTTGAGAAGAGGTTCCGAGTTCCCTGCGCGTCGTACCGGCCACAATTAGAATATGCAAAATACTCCTCTTGATCACGGCCGTCTAATCCTTCGCCGTTCAGGGTTGGAACGAGTTCCCCCGACTTCAGCCAAATTGTTGAGAGTCTACCCGCAGACGCATTTCGTTAAATTATCTAGACGGCGGCCCTAATTTCGGGCAATTATAATTACGAGATTACAATTAGTTACCGGTTGGCGGCGTAGGCGTCCGCCGGAGGGTAGCCGGGGGAAAGAAGGAGGTGGGAGGTAGACGGGCCAGGTAATTCGAGGATGAATCATCGTTTGGACGGTGACTCGCCGAAGCTTTACCTAACGAGCTTCCACGGTATTCGTGGTAATAAAGTGGTCGGGAAAATAGTGGGTCTCCGGGCAAGACCATTGCCAAGATTTAAACGCACCGCAACCGAGTCAGCAAGTTCCTGGTAGCGTGACTTCGGGATGCAGCTATGCAGTCCGAGGTCGCTCAGGAGGGGAGAGGATTCGACTCGCAGAGTGTATCCAGCTTTCCTCTATTACCTTCTTTCTTGGACAATGCTGTCCGCCATTGTAGCCTCCTCTTTTTTCAACCATTTACAGGATCAAGTTTGTGACGACGTTGTTTCCGTCTTTTCTTCGATCCTCCGACCGGCATTTGCCTGTTCACCAACGGCAACGGGATGAAGCATTTTGTGCTCGGATGTCCGACTCGATAAGTTGTTGCACCGGATAAGCAAAAAAAAAAAAACCGGGACGAAAGCCAATTCTCGGTTGTATCGGTTTTCCACGGGCACAATGAGCCGCGAGTCGGGCCGAATTCAAAGACCGCGGCGAAGGGGGAGTCGTTTTGACGAAGATTGGGTTCGTATTCCGGCTGTCTGTGTTCGGCCAATGAAAAGCGTCGGGGCGGCGGCGCGGAACGGCGTCGAACATGAAAAATGAAAGGCCGTTTTAATAGGTATGCACCGCGGGCGGGCTGATCGCGATACAAATTACGCGACACCGAACCGAACAGCTTTTTCGCAAAATGGTTTACGACGCTCCCTTATTGGCGCACAATGGCCAATGAAATTGTCGTCCGGTCGGCCGCAGAAAAAATGGCCGCAGCAATTTACAAGAGATCAGGATCGCTTTCTCTCTCTCTTTTTTTTTTTGTTGTCGCGCGCGGTAAGCACAATTGAATTTTATCGACAAACCCGGTGGCGCCCGGTGGATGAAAATTGGCTGAATTAAACCAGGCGTGCCGAGATCGCGGTCGCGCGTACGTTCTTGACTCGCGATCGGATTTTACGATCCGCTGAGCCGGATAATAAACAGGAAAATGTCTTTTATCTTGCTCAACAGGACATTTATATGTTTCAGCAGAACAACGCGGCACTGTTGTACGCTGCTGTATCGCGCGGATCCCGAATGTTTGTTATCGAGGCACGCGGCGATCGCGATACCCAACCCGTTTCGGCTCAACTTTTGTTCGATTCGGATGGCAAGAGTTAGGAGAGGAGGGACACGCGATGATTGTCAGAGGAATTTCTGGCGCGTTGCACTTGTTTAATACGCGCGTATTCAGAACGCCGTGGCCATTGTCATGCAAAGTGCTTTGTTCCTTTGGGAGTTTTTCTCCTCTAGGAAACCTCGTTGCAATTCCTACGTTTATAATTCCGAAAATGTTCTTTGTATCGTTTTGCTCCCCCATGTACAAATTCATAGAATCCTTTGTCGACCAGACACTCGAACATGCGAATGCGTTTGCCCGTTAAGCACGCTCTCGCCAAGTTAATACGCTTTCATCGAGCCACGCATAATGGAGTAGTATGCTGGAGTTTATGAAAAGCTCGATTGTGTTTTATATACATAACGAAGATTTATTATCGAACGATCGTTCGCGGACAATCAGCGACGTCACGCCACCATCATCGGCCGGATGAGTGGGATATGTTCACTAGCGCTGAAAATCGGGGAACAAGACGATGCGTGATCAGATGAATTGAATAAGTCTGGCTCCTGTCAGATGGTAGGTACGAATAATCAGTATGTCGATATGTATATCGATAATTATTGACAAGTGACTTCTTAATCGTTTACAGTTCGAATTTTTGTTATGAACACGAACAAATTTGCTCGATGATGCCAGTGATTGGGCAAATAATATACGTCAGACATCTAGTAGTATAACCTAATAAGTGTCCAAATACGTAGTTGTATAGCCTACTCCAGGTCCAAACAAGTAGTATAACTGAGTCAATATCCGTACAAGTAATACAGGCCAGCCAACATCCACAAAAGTAGTATATAGTTCAATGTTCAAATGTTCAAATTCAATGTTCGAAACAAGTAGTATAAGCTTATTACGTTCAGACTTCGCAGAATTTTCCTTGAATTATATTAAAAACGATTTCCGTACCCCTCGATACAATAATTTATTATGTTAACTATTCTTCTTATATCCAACAAAGCTTGATGCCGATTGTATTGAAACCTGTTTGAAACCCGACAAGTAAAAAGCACAATCACGACGAATGTCCATCTTCTAATGGTTTCAAATGTACAGCCACGTTCGCAGTTTAATTATGACCAACAAATCCACATTTCGCTAATGACAGAACCGCGACGCCTCGGTATAGATTACCAGTCGTACGCGTTGCACGGAGGGCACGAAGCCGGAGGCGTATTCCGCGAGCGCGTGAGAATTTTCTATTCCCGCGTGATATTCCGTCTCGAGGTGGGCAAAAAAGAATCTCCGGCAAGCCGAAGGCTGTGAATGGAGATCCGTGGCGCGGCCCTACTGCCTCGTTATACGCGCAGGAATATCGACGGGTGGGTGGCCCACGGTTTCTCTCCCAGCCTATCTCGTTCCCTTGGGATGCCCCTTTTCCCGTCGCCATCTATATTTTCACCCCCGCAGCACCAGCTATCCGGTTGGTCCGGCGAATGAAACGGGTAATTCCAGCGTGATTCATCAAAGGTAAAAGCTCGGTGTGAATAGAAGGGATGGAGAACAGCCGGCCGCGGGGGGCAGAGGACAGCGCGGAGGGCTTAGGAAAACGCGGGTCGGACAACGGGCAAAAATGAAAAACAGAATGCGAAAAATAATTGCGCGGGCAAAAAAGAATATCCACCGGAAACCGGTCCCGCGCGAATTGCGGTGTGTTCTTTGTGTTCGCGAACGTCCCCACGCGCGCGCAACCCTTCATATTCTTCGCTCGCGAGGGGAAAATCATCCCTGCAAATGACCATTAATCTTGCCACGGCTGCCGACAAATTGCGCGGAAGAAGTGGACAACTGCCAGTTTTTTTTTTTTCAGAGATCCCGCGATCTCTTCTGCAGCGCGCGCGAAACAGTCAACTCTTTGCGATTACGCCGGCCGACACTCTTTTAGAATGTTTATCGCTTATTATTCTCGTCGAAAACGCGTTGGGAGATACGTTCACCGTAGGACATGAGCTGGGTCCATTTCAACAGACAAGTACGAATGAATAAAGAGATAAATAAGATCAAATAAATTTGATGCTCGAAGATTTTAATTTTTCACGGATTTGATCATAATATTTTTAGATAGAGATACTGAAAGTTTATTGGCCTCCCTGAATTAATGGAATTATTGACGCGTGACGTTCGCAGCTGCTTCATGCCCATCGGTGTTTCACTATTAATTCACAGAGTGATTCAAAAGTTTCGCTCGCTAGTGTATTCGAACAGCACGGAACGTTTTATCCCCTTCAGCTTTTAATCCCGATACATATCTCCGATCTCTCCAGCCTGTCACGAATCCTCCGAGCGTGGATAGAGACGTTTCCCCTGTATGAAATGTTCGACAGAAATCGACGGCAACAGCCGTGTTCGTACGGCAGCTAAGAAATAAGAAGTGGCAGCCAGTCAGTCAGAGGTCGATCGAAAAAAAGGAAGATGGTGTCCTAACTGAGAGCGACGTGAATGCGACGTAGAAAATACGAGCGGCAGCTCAGACACAAATGGAACAATAAATCCGTAAAATGAATGTTTGCAGCCGTTTCGTACAGTCCAGGAAGCTAATAGTAAACGAAGCAACGTGTCTTCGAAATCTTCTATACGAGGGGATGCCTTCGAGCTTCATCAATTGTGATGCTGCAATCGTTTTGTATAATAAATCATGTTGCGATTAAACGAATTCGATATTGTGTCTGACATCGAAAGCATTTCAGTATGTAAAAACGTCGAAGTCACTGAGAACGTAGGAATTATTCCACTACATGTCTTGCAATCAAATTGAACAAAAGAATCAATTAACATTTACGAAGGATCAAGAATGGTAGGATGGTAAGAATGAATAATGTGTGTTCTCAAATGCCAGAATTTGCGAAGTGTTTAGTCATAGAAATACGTCGTCCATTACCTAACGTCAGCGTTCATGTATAATGAGGATTTTCTGCCGGATCATTCGCGGCCGTGTTTTATTTCGCAGACCTTATCCGTCCAGACGTCGTTTTTCATTCCCTGATCCGCATTTTCTTTGCCACCGACCCGTCATTTTTATTCCCCGTTTCCCCTTCATTTCTATTCCCGGCTCATACGTTATTCTCAGCCCCTCTTTGCGCCTCGGCAGCACTGTTTCATGATACCTTCGATATCCTGTTTGCAGTTCATTTGAATGCATGGGGATGCCCCCGGGATCAGAAAGCCGTTCACGGAGCGCAACACGTAGGATTTCGAAACTCAGATTTATTCCCTTAAGTACAGTCAATATTCCGGCGGCTGCAGCTACACACACTTTTCTATGGCTCCACGACGCGGCGCCGCTTTAAATTGATACCGAAGAGTTTTAGGAAATTCCGTCTCGCGGAGATTGAACTCCGGCGTCCGACTTTTCCTATTTGTTCTTGCTTTTTTCCCGGACGGCGAAGCTCGTCCACGCTGTACTCTATCAGAGCCGGTAGTTTCAAATAAAAGCAACAATTATTTGACGGTCTCTCACGTAAAAGTCCAGAACGTCTTGAATCATGAAATTATAGTTTTTTAAACAACCCACAGTTTATGAAGTTTAATACAACAAAATCACGCGTCATTGTTAGATTATTTCTCAAGCATGGAGAACAGTTTCTAATATAAAAGGAATTTTAAGCTTGTCGAGATTTCAGCCAAATTTCGTGGAATTTGTACAGTGGAATTCCGTTTATGCGCAGATATTAATAATGCGTGAGATTCTGCTGGCGCAAGACGCCCTGTTATTAACATATATCAAAGGAAAACCGATTCAATTAACTTAATTACCCTGTCTCGAAACGAGAGAAACTCGCTTAAGGCGGTAGTTACGGCGTGCACCGTCTCATCCGGCGGTGTGTAACGTGATCCCTATTTAAACGAGACATAAACTTCCCGAAGAATGACGTGTTCCTTCCTATACGGTACGAAGGCCGCCCTGCCAAGAAGTTTATTTGCTGGATTCAGGTTGAACAACTATGGAAACCGAGTCTCCATTTACATCTTTCTCTACCCACGCTGTCTATCGGAATTACAAGATCCTGTTTCACGATTAAGAAAACAGGATGCTAATTACGTCCGTCGGAAAGTTCACCATTACGTTCACCATTTTGGTCTCTTTGTTACCTATAAAGTCCATTGTTGCCTTCCTTATAGCCATTCAATTCATCAATACATTTTATGGTTATTAGAACTTCTATACCGTTCATAATCTCTTCGAATCCTCTTTAAAAATGTTACATAATTGTAATAGAATAGAATACAATACAATTTTGTATTGTTTTATAAGAAGTTAATGACATACGTATTTAGTAGATTCTGTTCGAAATCTTCATCACGAGTCTGACTCGATGTTCTAGTACAAGCGGTTAATGTAGTTGTAACAAACAGCGGACAGCCACGAAAACAGACGGATTAAGCAATTTCGCAATATCTTATTAACGCCGAACCATTAGCGAAAATCCTTGCGATTCATTGTCACAATTGCTCAGCGACTTCGCGACTAAAGCAAGCGAGGGAAAAAAAAGTTGATGGAAGTCCCGTCCCCATTCAAAATCACTTAGTCACTTCATGTTTGTCGCGCCGACGCGAGCGAAATGTTCAGCGAGCCGAAACGAGTGGCTCCGATAGGGAAGTTTCATTGTAGACCGAGCCGGGAGGTTGGCCGTAAAACTATTTCCCATAATTCCAACGAAAACACGATTCCCCTGCATTAAAGAGTTTCCCTTAAATCCACCAATCGCCGGGAATCACCGATACGAAAAGTAATTACAGAAGCAACGAGGAACGAGCGAGAGAGAGAGAGAGAGAGAGAGAGAGAGAGAGAGAGAGAGGGGTTAGTTGAAAAGTCAAGGGGAACGAAAACCAAGGGAAGAAAGCGGACGGCTTCGAACTCGAAGAGAAAGAACCAAAGTTTCTAGAGACTAAGGGATAAAACTCGGATCGATAGAGGTCGGACAAACGAAGAAGCACAAAAAAGATGGAGGAAGAAGAGAGAAGAAGGAGATGAAACTCGAATTTTCTCGAAACAAATTCTTGGCAAAATTCGATTCTGATAATCATTTTATATAGAATGTCCATCCGTAATTACTTAACCATTCAATTACTTACACGTATCTCCTAATACCGTTTCTTTTGTAATGTATTATGCTTTCACTGGCTGCACTGATACCTTAATTATTCCTCAGTATTAACTAATATTTTGACAGGTATGTAGTTATGACAATAATGTCTAAAAACATTCTGGGTAATTTATGCTTATTATCTTTATGCCAAAATGTAGTGTGGAGATTTAGGTGCAGCTTGAATTAATTCTGAAGGAAGTTGAGAAGACTTATTTTCGCGTTTTGACGATATTGTGCGGCATCTTGAATAGTTTCCGAGAGGCTGACTATGAAACAGAGATTCCACTTTATCTCCCGATGAAAGATTTACAGAACGGGTCGCGTCAACTGCGCCCGACACCGGCGGCCGGCGGGTACAAACGGTGTGCTGCCCTCGGAGAGCTGTTTCGTAATTTAGTAGCTGCAACTGCACCGACTCGAATGCGCCGCAGCCGCTCCGCATACTGGCAGGAATGCAGTATCGAGGAACCCATTAAATACCGTTAAGACAAGTTAAATTGAATTCGGGCCACCCCGTGTTTTTTCCCATTAAGCGGAAGCACTCGTTGATGACATCCGGTGTTGGCCAGGCGAATTCTTTGTGTCGTGTTGCACGGTCGCGGTGAGTTTATGCAAATTTACGCTATCCCCTGCACTCCGGATTAAATGAAACTTCCTTCCCGACTTCGACGGATTCAACGAACGAAAGATCAAACGGTGCCGAACTATATTAAATTTTTCCCTTTTATCCTCCTCGATCCTAGAAGTTCGTAGCTGCATGTAGTTTTCTTCGTAAAGGACGAAATTTTATGTGCATTTTGCGAGCAAGATGAAAGCTAACTGCAGTTGCTTGTGTAAACGTATATTCTTTCAGATAAGCTGCTTTCGCGAAGTTTATCTCAAAACGGAATACGCATGGTTTATTGATGGTTCCGAATAGCAATTCCAGATACTCGATTCCAAGTACTCGATTCATTAAATGTAATAACTATACTGCCGACTTATCATTTAAACTATTTTGCTAATGCACCAGCATTTTTAAGTTGCCGTTTCCACTGCTTTTACCATAAGTACATAAAGTCCGCGGTATACTTTAGCAGTAAAAACATTAAAACAATTTATAAATGCTGTTGCATTAGCTTATTAAAGTATTCAGAAGAAAATTTCATACTAGTCTGTTATAATTGAGGTAGACAATGTTTACCTTGTACAAAGATTTACACACTAATATAATAAAGTAGCTGCGTGCATATTGGACAGTTCCGAGTAAAAATATTTTAATTTGCGAAGGCGGAAGCTGCGAGACAACAGAAAACGTTTGCGCAAGCGCATAATCACACGGGTTATTTTCCGAAATTATTCCCGAAGCAAAAGTGTTTAAATTTTTTTAGCTGTCAGCTTGAAATAAAATCAACAGCTGGTTAAATGCTATCAAACGTTGGATCGCAACGAATTGTAGTCGATCGTTGACGCTGTTTGTGCATAAACATCCTCAATACGGGAGCAACAAAACAAATTTCACAAAAGGCCGGGCAACTTCGAGCGCACATCGAGCGGCCCTCACCGAAAACATTTTCCACAATAGTGCACTAAAAAAAAAAAAAAATCAGAGTCGAAATGACGCGAGCGACGTGTTTGCCGGCGTTCTCCACGCGTCCTCGCTTTCGGCGGCCATTATTAACAGTTTAGTGCCCGCCATTGCATACCGTTGTTGCTGTACATATTTATTTCACCCCGGATAGCACGTACACTGAAAAACATCAATTCGTAATAAACTTGAGCCCGCGGGGTGAATAAGTCATAAGTTTCGAAAGAGTTCTCAGGCACATTAGGCGAGCATAGTTTAGTTACATGCCACACTTCCGGTTCGCGAGGCTGCCCACACAAATTCGCAATGCGGAGAACGCGTTTCTAATTACGCTGGTTTTACTCGCACCTCCAACGGTGGAACTGCTTATGCATTAAAATAATTGTTTACGGATGTCTAAAATGAGTTAGTATATTTAAATGAAATAAAGTACCCAGTCTCGGGGCACCCTGCACACATATTGAATAAAATATTTTCCGAAACTTAACACTTTACCTACCGGAAGCCTATTAATAGGATTCTCAATAATTGTGCTGTACCAAAAAAAAGCATAGAAATATTCTTTTACATTGCAATCTTATCTGAAAATTGCAATTGCTATTGAAGATTCCATTAAAAAGTGTTTAGCCGTGTACCATAGATTTTTCAAAATTATGCAATAATCACAGGTCGGTAATGCGTTAATAACCCACGATGTTGATGCGACTGTAAACTAACTAGGAAAGTTTCGATTTGGTATTATCTTTAACGGCTCATTGATTCTGAACTGGTAAATCTTGATCTGGGATCACTGCGAGGCGAACTTCATCCTCGGCAGGATCGGGCGATTAAGTTTTCGCGTTTCCGAGGGGTGTTCGCGTTTTCAGGAAAGGATCGAGGAAGTCGCCCGCGAAAATACATCGGCCGGATGGTCGTTAAAAAGTATCCGCTTCCCTTCGAAGTTGCGCGGCTATTAAAGCAGCGTTAACGAACGCCGCCGAAAAGTCGTCGGTATTCCGGCGTGGCCGGAAATGCAGCGAGTTGCATTTAAATGCCTTATTTTCTGTGCAATTTACTCTCGACTCCTTTGCCCTTGGCTTTCTTAATTTTCCGGCGCGGCGTCGACGGGAACACGGCTTTATTGCGGTTTCCCCGACAGTACTTTCAATTTGAATTCGCTCGTGATTCCTCGAGGAGAATTCAAAGGGAACCCGCAAAGATGTACTTAGCGATCGCCCGGGAAGACAGACGTAACTCGGAACGAAGTCGCCGGAGCGAGCAAAAAGAAGAAACGGAAAAGTAAAAGCCTCTTTAAAATAATTTTCAATACATGAGGGAAAAAATGCTTACGCCGTAGGTAGCGCTTAAAACGGCGCGCGTTGGTACCGTCGCGTCGTTCAAAGACGCAATAAAACGCGGAAGGTCAAACCTCTCGCAACAGTCTCAAACGCGTTTCAAACTCGCTCAAACCCACTCGAGAAGGTTTCCTGGCTTCGTTCCATGCGGATCCGGTGGTCTTCAGACTTCGTTCCCCGCTCCTCAGTTCTCGAAACTACTGGAGCCATCCCTTTCTCCGTCTACCGGGGATTTATAACTTTCCAGTTTGCAACATCCTCTAATGACGATCCGCAGCAAAATTTCTGACGACGGTAGTTCCCTCGGTTTCCCGGAGCTTTTAAGATGTCTCCTGTTTCCTGTGTCTCCGATCGAGCCGTCTGTCGTCTTTCGGTTCAATTGAAAGCGGCCTTACAGATCTCTCGGGGCTGGACGGTGACGTGAAAAGAAATTTCGATGTTGCGCGATCGCGACCAGCGCAATAAAGGATCCAGCAAGGGAAGTTACAGGGTGGATAAGAGCTGCGACGAAGATGTAACGGCCCTGCTACGTCGAGCTAGCCACTAACCACGCGTTGCTTTATGGTCTGACGTTTTCTAATTTTGTTTGTGATCCCCAGAGGTGTGGACACCGGTGAGAACGAATTAGATTAGCGACGATCGTGGCCGCGATTCCTTTGTTCTTTCCCGAACGGTAGAACGCGTATCCATCCGTTTCATTCCCTTTCGAATCCCCTCGGTGACAATTCCCCAAGATTCCGAGAATCCAACAATTTCCGCTCCTCCTCCGTCCCCAAACAGTTCGCTTTAATTTCGATAGAGACCGTACAAACACTTCTGTTGCCTTTCGCAGTTGGTTACACTTTGCTTCATTCTTATTGTCATAATATTCGCGGAAGCTGCAACAGTTCCAACCAGTCTGTCCCGTTTAATTCAAGAAATAGCGGAGTTTTACTCCGAAGGCGCGCAGAGTCGATTTAACGCAGAGTTGCCGGAGTTTAAGTATCTGTTTTTACAGAAAACGCCGACTTCCGTCTATCCTGGAAATTTCAGTGTCGCTGTATACCAATTCGCCATGAGCTCAGCCGGAGAATTCATTATTAATATTATGAAGTAACAGCAGACTTAAACGATGGCTAGCGAGAACAGACTACAAGTTTTAAAAGGAGAACAGGTTTATTGTTGCGTGATACTTTTCTACGGAAATATAACGATTTGGATAATTTGTCGAACTCGGAAATTTAAGATGAGACTCTTCACTGAGGATGAATAGAAATAGGTTTCCGGTCAATGTGTGTCAAGATAAAATATTTTACTTTCTCACAATAAAAATGAATTTCTAAACCAAGTCAAAGAAGAGCGTCTCCCATATGGCAGTGAACTTGTTATATTTCGCCTGACAAACATAACAATTATTTCCAGTGGCGGAATAAAATAAAATGCTTACACCTTGCTGTGCTTCGTTTCACCCTGACGCTTCCATTTTTCGGGCGGGCTTGAGCAGGAAATTCGCGGGGAATTGGTATATTAAGTTGAAAATGGTAGCGTAATCTGAACCAAAATGACCCTTAATTCGTTTCGGTTAGCCCGGTTACATGAGGAATTCAGAAGGTTTAATGTATTTGCAGCGGAGTGGCGCGCGCGCGGGGGATTCAACGTAACATCGCATCGGTTCGTCCCGTCGATAGACCTCTCCATTTCAATTTCCTCGATTGAAATACTGCAGGCTCGAAAAAACACGCGGAGGCAGGCATCGCATCGACCGAAACGGAATTTCATATTGCAGAAAGGGAAGGAAAATAAACCATTACTTTTTCCTGATCCGCGTAACGGAAGGTCGTCGAGCAATAATTCATGTCGCTCGTTTTTTTCTCCCTCTCTCCTCTCTCTCTCTCTTCTCTCCGCTTTTTTTTTCGGGTTTCCATCGAACCGATATCCATACAGAGATCCTTGCAAATTTATTCTGTCCTCGGGGACGGGAACGAGACGGCAAAACGAGAATTATTTACCGTTGCATGCGGTGAAGTTCTGACGTTCGGGATTCAAGATCGACGCGACGTCTGCGCGAAGTCCCAGTCAGGCGGACGTTCGTTCTAGTGATCTCGATCTCTGGGCGAAGTAGATTCTCCATCGAGTTCGCTACATCGACCAGTGCTTTGTTTGTGTTTGCAGAACCCACGAATTAACAATAATGTTATGCGGATTGTTTTGGAAAATACGAGGCTCAATCAAATATTAACCAGATTTTGTATTGCACAACAGTATAGTTGTTCTTACACAGATAAGACACGTGGAATTTCAGTACACAGAAGGTGCAACACGCACTGAAATCTTGCATAGATCCACAGTCTAATTATATCAAAGGTTCTTGAATAGAAAAAATAATAGGAAATAATTCAACTATCAATTAAATGGAAGTCGTTTTCCTTCACGTAACTCTTTTCGCAATCGGTAACAAGTCTCTAGGTAATTTTTATACTTAATAGCGATGTGATAGTTTTTCTTGTAAATTATATTGTGGATAATTTTTATTATATTACATATATTGTGTGTGTTTGAATAACATATAAGTACAGCAGGTATTGTGTGTGCGTGTAATGTATGAAAATCAACTACGAGAATTATTGTTTTTATTGTAAATTAAATATAAGGATGCATTCAATATGTATGTGTGTGTGGTAAAAGTGAAAAAGAAACATAATGAGTGATGAGAAAATTTGTCAGTCGTTAATTGAACATCGTTTGTGTTAGACGAAATATCTTTTAAAAACATTGATAATTCCATCCACTGCTTGAGCAATACTTTGTGGAACGGTTAAGGCCGGTTTTATTATTGTACCGAAATGCTCCGGGTGACGGAGAAATAGTGATATACTTACACGTCTCAGAAATTCGAACCTTTCCGAGAAGTTCTGCATCGCGAACAGGAGAAGTTTCCAAATGTTCCATAAAATTCTTTGCGACAGAAACTCGTCGAATCGTTGCATAGCTTGAAACGTCACGGGCTGCTTGAATATTCGAGGACCGACATAGGATGTCGTGTACAAGTGTTGCAGTAACACGAAAAAATCGAACGTCTGGAAGAACCGTTTTCCGCATTTGAATTTCAAATTCGGATCAATTTTAATCCGAAACTCTTCGTTTCATTTTATTCATTCCACTTCGGAGTTCGCCGGCGCCCCCGCACCAAGTAACAAAACTTCGGAAAAAACATGCGGAACTTTTTCTCGAAATATCTAGCAGTTTCTTGCAATTTCTGATACAGTTCTTAACCGTGGTCAACTTGGAAACTCGTACACACTTTGTACAATTTGATATTTAATATACGTTAGTAGTTAGGAATAGTTAAATAAAGGAGAATAATATTTCAGTCTCTTTTGTTTGAGGCTGCAATTGATACTGACAAGCCATTGTGTTGCGTTTCATTGAAAATAAGTAATACATTAATTGATAACTAATTCATGATATTTTACAGCTATATTCATACGCAAATTGCATTCTTATGCAAAGAGCGTATGAAAGTTAACGAGCGATTTCACTAATGTAGTAAACGAAGCGTTAAGTATTGCAATTATTTGACGTGAAATATATTTTTATGAAAAGTTGTCGTATATGCAGACGATATTAACATAAAAGTGAATACGTTTGATCATGAAGTTAAAAATGAGGAAATTTAACGTTGATTCGAGGAAAGTTTCAATCATCCTCGATTATTTCATAATTCTCGCTTAACGGCTACATTATTTCATGCTTGGGAAAATTGTACAGGAGAGCGTCTGTCATTTTATTAACATAAAATCAAGGAATTATTTCTATTAAAAAATTCCGAGCGACTAAAATATAAATTGCGATTACGGGAGGACTAATTACGAAAATAGGGAAGAATTGCTGCGCGTATGTTGTGGATCGGGGAGCGATAACTTCGTTACTGTCATCAGAGATTAATAAATTATTCGGTAATCCACTTGAACGGCGAGCGCGGTGTTCGACCGTCTCGCGTAAGTATTGATAATTAGATGAACGCTCGTTAAACGGCCGTGTGGAACGTTCTATGGACAGGTCGAGGTGGCTAACGCCCCCGCCCCTCGTGGACCATTAATTTCTCGTCTAATTGGCAACATCACGGTCTTTCGTTTGGGAACGAACATCGCCGGAGCGGATGGTCGTTGACTTTATTCGCGCGGCGCGCATGTAATTACGAAAGGAGGATGCGCGGCATTGTTTCTCCGCGTTAGCGGCTGCCTGATCGTTTGATCGTTAGTGGCTAATTAACGGCGCAGTAAACCGTCGCGAGATTATAACTTGGCAACGACAGTGGGGAACGCGCGAGTTCGATACCGCTCGGCTCCACTTTGCTCTGCTCGGCACTTATAATTTCCGGCCGCGACAATGCCTAGAAGGAAAGGGAAATTGAGATTTAGCCAGGTGCTCGGGTGCGCGGGAATTTCCCCGGAACTCTGCAGTTAATTATTCGCGTTGCCATTGAAACACTTAAGCCCGCTTCCTTGACTCGATTCGGGTTTAAGCAAGTGGAAATTGCAATTACAGAATCCCGCATCGAAAAATGGAAATTCGAGTAGTTGAACGCTTCTACGCTTTCGGTGCGTTCATTCCTATAAATACTGATGTGCAAATGCAAAAAGTTCGGTCCCAAAATTTTCATACATTTCGTACATTCACAACGTCCGAATTTCTGCGAAACACCGGGACACTTCGACGATTAGATTGCTGAAGAGACGCCCGGCAAGAAGTTAAAAATGCAAATCCGATCTGGGTGGGGGTTGCTAGAGGATGGCGGGCGATGTTCCGCATCTCGGCAATCCGGGGACAAGAAAGAGGGAGCTGAACGGAGGACAAAGGATCGCGAACGATTCGAGGAGTACGGGGATGGTGCGGCCGGAGGGTCGGTAATTATAGAAACTGCGGACCTGCTGGGAACGTCTTGCCATTCTGCCAGGAACGTCTCGCCATTCTGCCGGTAATTGCGTCCCGTATTGCCCGGCGAAAAACAGAGCGAGCAAGAAAAACAGTGGAACAGGGATGAAAAGAAGCAGGGGCGAGCGATAAAGACGAACGAAGAGGAGGGGAAAGGGGCGAGGGTGCAGAAACGCAGAGGGTGTCCTCCGCTCCTGTGGCTACCGACCGCCACCGAGATTTCACCCCCTCTCAGCACTGCCCTCCCACACTCTTCACCTCCGTACCCTCCACAGAGCGAACCACGAGAATTATGAAAGCTCGTATTTTTCTTCCGTCCTGGCATACCACGACCAAAACCGCAAATTGTGCGACACTAAAGTGTCGTTAACCGTGCGGAAATCAACGCGAGCGTAACCAGTATTGCATTCGAGTTGGTAAAATGTGTCCGAGCCTCCGGAACGATGATTTCTTTTCTCTCCTTGCTCTCTATCTCGCCGCAAATGTTTCCCTTCGTTTACACCCCTTTTTAATCGGCCGCGGAATATTCGCCGTGGCACTTTGCGGCTGTTTATTCTGCCGCGGAATTCTGTACTTGGATACTTCATATAATATGTACAGAAGTTATTAAACATTTCATACAAAAATTTGATTATTCTTCTAACAGATCGCCAGAGATTTAAGAAATCAGAATGACAGAAGCTTGTGAAATTGTGATTTTAAATACATACATGTAATTCAGAAAATATAATTAATTACTTTCCGAAAGAAATTAGAAAACACTACACGGCAGAACCTAAGATTTTTCTAACGTAGAACTTTCTCAGATCGACTCTCAATGCATTAGTAGCAACCCTTATGCGATTTTCTTTTTGTATATAAGAATAAAAGACAACACTGTAACTAATCATAATATTTTTGAATCTCCTCGCAATGTTTCGAGAAGATTCAATTTTGATGATCCTCGCAGAAGGCTACATATATTCCATGTGTTCCTCCTCGAATCGTGTCCCGAGTTCGCAATGAATCCCACTTTCGAATCCGAACGTAGCGCGTCGCCCGCCATAAAGTTTCACGATTTCATGCTCGAACTGTAACCTGTCATTCATTCGTCGTTACTCGACCACACATAAACGATCATTACAACACGTTATTCGTTCGAAGCACTCAGGAAAATGTTTCAGACAACCGGAACGTTCGCATAACTGCCGCGCCGGCTGCCACCAGTTCCTGCAGTAAGAGTTGAACCGCTCTGTTCTAACAAGTTCGGTAAATAGGGTAGCGACAACGAGTAGAAATTTCGTTCGGTTAAACGACGCGTCTTGTCGCCTCCGGAACATCGAGGAATCCTGGAAACTCGGCAAATTCGGAGCCATCCAATTCGTGATGCCCGCCTGCCTTCCTTCCTTCGATTCTCTAAACAACAACCTAATTCGCGAATCCCAATTATCGAGGGAAATGACCAGTCCGCTCGCGCAATAATGTGCGAACCCGGCATTATCTCCGTTGGTCGATCGCTGGGAACCAAATTGCAACCCCGGACACTGAAAATCAGAATTGTGGTAAAGTCCCGAGTCTTCTATTTACTCTCGAAAAAGTATCGACAAAAATTTACCATCTAAATGACGAAATACGATTAGAAGTAATTTTTCTGTCAGTAAACAGCGACATCTAAAGACATTCTACCATGATTCGACGAAAATAAAACGAAACCTAACCCAGACCTATCTCAAACCAAACGAAAGAGCACGAAAACTATTTTTAGAAATTATCTCGAAACCAAGGAACAAGTCGGATTGGAATTTACAGGAAAAAGTTATTCAAAATGATAACCTTGACAACGTATTTCAAGGTCATCAAAATCGGTGAGGCGTACCCTTTTCGGTATGATTACTAAAAAACTCTGTTTTTCTGTATAATTACTAGAAACTTATTTCCGACTTAGAGTAAAATTATTAAAAGATTAGAAAAGAAAATATTTTTGAATGAACATTAGGGTAAAATGGTCACAAGAATGCTGTTTTCAATGTATGCAGAAAAAATCTACTTTTTCGGCCAGTTACACTCTAGTGTAGAATCCGTCCTTAGAGCAGCAGTCCGCGAGTTAAAGGATATTCTACGGACGGATGATCGGGCGATATCAGTGATGTGCGTGCGCGGAGAATAGTAATCGCGAAGGGCATTGTACCTAAAGGGCGTGTTGCGTGTCTGCATCGATTCGTTTACAGACCGGATGTTAACACCTAACGGAATACGAATCGATAGGCCGCAAGCCACAGATCGTAAATATCTTCGAATTCGCACGCAGCGGCTCGCAGCTTGCACACAGACGCTCGCACACGCCGGATATTCGGTCATCGAAAACAAGCTGCACCGCCAAAGTTGCGGTTTTAATGCAGGCACTGCCTGGCCTGCGAACCTAGTCGCGTCCGTGTCCCAGGGCTTTACAAGCGTGCTCGTATTCACGCGAGCTTCCACTTACGCTTTATTTACATTCACGTTGCTCCGTGTTCTGCACTTACATTCGCGCGATGGCCGCCGCGCCGCGCCGCGCGATCTCATTTCTCCCTTCGGGGATCGAAACGCCGGGTTCTCTTGGAAATTTCCCAAAAATTTTCCAGCGAGCAAGAAAATTTCAAGGCAACTCGCTCCTGTTTGCATTTTGCTTCGGGTCCAATGGCTACGGCGCGCATTATTGCAAATCGACTATCTAGACGGAGGAAATTCTAATTTTCGTTGCGAGGTATCTGTGAAGATCTGGAGCAACTGAGAGAGCTTTTATTAATTAATTTTGTGAAGCCCAGCATACTATATCTTGCTCTGAACTTTGAATAATTGAACGTTCACGAAAATTTCATGAGGCAGGGCATAAAAGAACATGAAATTTGCAATATCCCATTGCCCTATTTATTTTACGAGTTCACCGAATCGGCAGAACTGACGGACGGAAAACTCGATATCACCGAGCTGCGTACGAGCATGATTATTAACTCAGCGCTGCACTTGGACCGGTATCGACGCTAAAACGGTTTCCAAGTCGTCCATAACGCGCGCGACCACTCGCTCGCGTGCGCGAAAATTACCGCGCGGCTCATAAATCATGAATACATTTCGTCAGCAGACGAAAAACTTTTGCGAAACTGGATCCCGTCAATATTCACGGTGTAATGCAATGGGGACTACAGCCACCTGGCGAAACATTTTCTCTCCTCCCGGTGGTTGTTCAAACGAATTTGAAGCCGCGACCGCGGGGTAGGGTAAAAATAGTAAAAGCGAGCGCAGGAAGAGGAGAAAATGCGTGAATAAATTCGAAAAATGCAACGTGACTTTCTCGCGGTCTCGCACATATATATATATATATTTTTTTTCATGTTTTTTGTTTCTCTTTCAGTCGCCGG
Organism: Lasioglossum malachurum; assembly: GCA_028455605.1. Taxonomy (NCBI): domain Eukaryota; kingdom Metazoa; phylum Arthropoda; class Insecta; order Hymenoptera; family Halictidae; genus Lasioglossum; species Lasioglossum malachurum. The sequence goes on along the minus strand of CM052311.1, from coordinate 22,068,493 downwards.
CTGTTTTTTGTAGCCGCCGCCCCTTCTCCTTTACGGTCACGCGTTCCGCGTGGCTCGAATAAGCAAGTGGTTCCCCGGGAATAATTGACGGGAAAATGATTACACGACAGAGGGAGTAAACAACGGGGAAACAACGGGGAAACAACGCGCGTTCGCGCCCCCGCGAGAAAAACGGAATCCGCAACGTTCCGCCGCGTTAATCATCCAGATAACACCCGACGTCCTGTTACACGGCGAGATTAATGAGCGACGCAAGGCGGTGTAAAGTTTACAGGCCACCGAAAGCGCGCCGACGTTGTTCTCTATTAAATCGTCGCAAGACCCGTTACACATTGCGATCGTTTTTCTGAAACGCGAGACGATCCTTCCGTAGTGCTGATACGTTCCCCGAACGCTCAATACTTTCTACGACTACGAGCATAGCAGAGTCTCAAGTTCGCACGAACTGCACTTTTCCTGTTGCATCGTTCCCGGTTTATCGCGTGCCAACAGCTTACGATGCAATCCGACTTTCGAGATGGCGAAGAATTTTTAATTTTAGCGGTTGGACTGCGAATCTTTGCGCGAATCCTCCGTAGATTGAACAATGGAAGGTAAAATTTGATTTCGTTGACACTCTTTATGCTGGAAATGAAATAGAAATTCTTTAGTATTGATTCATTGATTTCTGTCAGCTGGTCAGTGAGTTGTTGCTCTGAATAACAAATTAAAAATACAATTTTACCGAAACAGTATTCCTTCTATAAAAGATGAATTGTTTCCGTCACAAAAGGAGATTCCATTGTGATAAGACGGAAAAAATTGAAAATCGTATTGAACCAGCATTTGCATAACAGGAGGATTATTTCTGTCTGAAGAAGAGATCCAATTGTAAAAAGACAAGAAAAATTGAAACTTCAGTAAGATCAACATTCAACGTATAAAAAGCTAAGTTGTTTCATGTTCTGAAAACAGATCCAATTACACGGTAGTCCGCAGACACGCGTAGACATTTATTCGAAACTGCAACAATTCGGGGCGGGAAACACAAGTGACACCATAATTCCGACCGGAATCGCGGAGCTTTATTGAAATGTAAATATTCAAAGCTCGTTACGAACCTTCCACGGTCCATCAGACCTGGCGATGAATACCGGCCGGTATCACGCAAGAAACGCAAGAAGTTATTTCATTAGACTACGACGCGCGATGCGGCGTTTCGTCCATCGTTCATGCATGATTACGTGTTCCGTTGTATTAATATACCCGGGCCAAATAATTTCGCACGCGTCGATCATGCCTGAAGTTACGTTTCCTCGGAACTTTAATAAATTCTCGGCTCGGGGCGAGTTCCTCGTGTAGAGCATCGAGTTCGGGGGAGAATCCAATTTACCAACTTCTCAAAAAATCGATTCTTCCCTACTTTAATAGTTTAGCACGCGGAGGTTATAGCCTCGTTAGTTTAACGCAGAAATTCGGTTTAACTATTGTAGTACAACTGCTGTGCAGAATGCCCAGCAATTTGAACTTCTTTTGGCGAGGCTGAACATGAATGATTATATATTTATGTGTGATATTACTCTACAAATAAATGTGTAAATATTCTTTGAATGTGACATGAACTATATCCTGAAAGTTTCAAAAATATCCACCTCGTGGTTCCTTCAGGAAAAAATTACAAATATCACTTTATCTCCAGTGTTCTAAACCGAGATCTCTCCTTTAACTCCCTTCAAATCGAAATGAAATTTTATTTCGAAATTTTCCACCTGAATTGCAACAAACCGGAGTGGCATAGAAATTTATATTCTTTCTTAACATCTTTAATAGACCGAAAATAATATAATAGTGTTTTTAAATGCTTCTATTTTTACTGTTTTCATAAATGCATAGAAAGATGAGAATTATCCACCGTCGTGGGGCACACTCTTCGAAACACTTTCTCCAAAAAATCAAAAACGACGGATACAGTTCTAGTTATTTTCCTCACTCGTTCCACCGTGCCTGCAGGTTCAAGCGGATGTAAAATTCCGATTTTTTTTCCCGAAGTTCACATCAGATAGCCCTTTAATCGTGTGCTCGAGATACAGGGTTTGCAGGCCGGGCGGAAGCCTGCGGTAAGTGGAAATTTTTCCTGCAACGAGAACGAGATGCGGACGATGTGGGCGGAAACGAAGAGCGGCAAGCCGAGTGGGTGGACGATCGCTGATCGATTTTTCCTGCCGAGCGGCCACGATCCTTTCGCCCCGAAGGTGTTCATGGACTGATTGCCGGGGGGACAAACGGAAATAAATCACCTTTAGCCGTAGACCACGTCTACTGCGGGTCCCGGCTCCGTCATTGTCCGCCTTGTAGAACAAGCTAGCCACTTTATCGAAGATTAAAAGGGGAGCCCGGTACCTTAATCCGACCGGGAACCGTGAATAGATCGATGAAACGGACACCGCCGACATCGTTTACCTCGAAATAAAGAGATCGAGACACGAGGGCAAGCGATACCCGGCGATCTTTCCGCAAACGAATCGACGGGAGAGGATCCGAACAGATTCGAAAGATTACCGCCGCCGCGCGCCGCTCGGAGATAGCGGATGCGAGTAATTAAAAAAACATTTCCTCTGGGAACGCCGCATCGGGAAAAGTTTCCAGCGAGACTACGGTTTTTCAGCGGAACTCGTTGCTGTCGTCTAATTTCGTACTATATTAGACCGCGGTTCTTTTCAGAAAATAATTTCATGCGGCGACTGCGGCTAACAGGAGTTCAGGATCGAACTATTTCATCTCTTAACACTTGTACAACCGGCTGTGTTGTATGTTCCGTTTTCTAATAAATTATTAGCACATCCAAGTCTTGAAGATACTCGTATTCTGTAACTGTTTATGTTTATGTAATTAGTTATTTTTTAATACATCAATCCATTTTAAAAATGAAGTTGACCTTCATATGTTCTTTACGCGTCCACCTACAAAAAAGCTACTAACATCAGATTAATGCGCCCTCGAAACCATGCAAGTTCCATCTAATGCATTTCTTCCTAACACCAATAGCATCTGAGTTATTCAGGTGGCCTGTTTGTAGCGCCTCACCCTGTATAATTAATCTGCGCCGACGCAAAGCTCCGAATATTTCTACCACATCCTCGGCGTGAACATTGCTCTAGCGACTCGAAACTTTGGGAACGTTTTGCATATATCCTTAGCCTCCAAATCTTTCCAAACACTAGTCCATTGGATTAAGACAACTTTAAGCAAACGAACAGACTTAATCTGACGTTCTTCGGCTGTGAGACAAATCCGCGCAATGCTCATTCGGCATTTTACAAAAATGCATACTTGAATTAAGCAGCGTTTCACCAGAGATTACACTGAAGGCTCGTGGCAAATTGTATTTTCTTGCTCCGACACGATGGAAGAATATGAAGAAGCACGAGCATTAGAACGACGGTTTCCAAACACGATATAGTTCACTCGGAATCTTCAAAAACCGTGGGTTCTAGTCACGAGGTGACGAAAAAGTGTATGTGCGAGTAAAATAAAACGTGGTCGCGCTGTCTGCGGGGGCGTGGAACGTTTCTTTCGCGCGGACGGAGTCGCGGGAAGAGGTAAACTATTATCTCCGTGGCATGCGACCGAAATCCCAAGCGTTTTCTTTCTGCGTCTCGCCTTCCCTGTGACCGTGTACACATCCCATTGTTTTTGGATGATGTCCGCGATCGATACAGGTCCGTAACACAACTTCATACCACGCCGAAACGTTCACAGCGACGTCCTATTACAGCGGGGTGCGTTCCGAAGAAGACATTTATTCGAAAACTTTGGAATAGCAGTGAATCAGGAAGCTAAAGGAAAGTACCGTGAATAACATTCTCGTGGACTACCAATTCCGATTGCTATCGCGTGACGTAGGGGGCTGCGAAAGTGGAAAATAGTCCAGGAAGTTATGCTTCTTTAGTTGCTGGTAATTTGGGACTATCGGCGGACATTTAAAGAAGCGGAGCAGTCAATCGTCTGGATATAATGAATATTCGATTTTTAATAAAAATCACGCGATTGATTAGATTGAAGTCTGTACTTTAAAAAATGTTGAGAGTACAACCGAATTTAATTATGTTACGACCTAATACATGTAGACACAACGCACGTAGAAGAATGGTGGAAAAGAAACGGGAATTTCCAACCTAACCTGAACATACTACTCCCGAAGAACGTCTAAAGATTTTTAAGCTCTGTCGAAACGGGTCGAGTGAAGGAAAAAGAAAGAAGCGTTACACGCGTCTGCAGTAGAATTACGTTCTCACGCTTTCCGCAGCACTTTGGGTCTACAATGGGCTCTAACATCCAATTAACCATAGTTCTGACCATTCCCTTTGATTCGACCGAATACTTTCGGTCAAAGGGTCCCACCAAAATTCGATCATCCCGTAGAATGTCGACCATTCTCGCGCCACTCGGAATCCGCCCTTCATTTCGACACTGCGCAGGCCTACTTGGAATGTATACTGCGGCGCAATAATGCCGTCTAGGTCAAACCTCAAATACTACCACTTCCAGAGGGTGCTGTCTGTTCTCCTAAGTCGCCCGTCTCACATCCGTGTTTACTGCCAGGTCAGAGGAAGCCAACAAATTCTTTCTTAACCCTGCTACGGCGCACTGGGGTCTCCCACCGCTGCAGAACAATTGTCTGTGTTCCGGCATTCGGTACTGTGTCGTAAAATAGTGGCTTTAACACGCTCGCCGCCACATAAAAATCACAAAAAATCAGGAGAACTTACTTTATAATAGGAAAATACAGAAAACAAGATTTATTATAGCAAATATTTCTATAACCTGTACCTTGCACAGATCCTAACCAATTTTGGCTTAATGAATTGCAGTCAAAATTGATTTTCAAGTTTGATCGAAGAGGTTAAACATTTATTTTAACTTCCATAGGCAATTGCCTGTTTTAGACTTTATTTTAATAATTAGTCAATGCTGACCTGTTTTTGCAAATTGATAATGAAAATTAAAATGTAATATCATGCAGCAGTGACAGTTCTTTCTTTGGAAATTTTAATTAAGAAACATTTGCTTGGCTACCAGCTTAATGTTGATTGATAAGGCTGTTGAACTCTCATTTTCTGTACTTTGAAGACCTCGGTAGACAATGCAGTGGTTGCAGGTATTCTGCAACTTCTTCCAATCTATTTCCTTAGAAAGAAATTTTCCGAGGTAATAATATCAGTCTGAACGAGGTTGATTGCAATTTATTACTACCCGGAGGGTCTCCCTAATATCCATCGCTGCCTTTTCATGGAGATTCGACGGGTATACCGCAGAACCTTATGCAAATTTACACTTCCAGTAGCAATTTTAAAATTCGGTCAAAATTTTCCCGCTGCGATGATGCTTTGAACATTTCAAAAAGAAAGTAAAACGGTTTTCAATTCTACTAAAATGTGTAGTTTACAATTCTTTGATGATGTGCATACAATGTAAGTGCATGAAGTCCACACAATCGACCAATAATGTCATCAATAGACTGCGGATGTTTATGCAATTTTCAAATTACGTAGGCAAATTTTAAGAAACTGGAATCATGTAGAACGTTATTTTCGGTGGTAGTGTCGTGTTTGTAGGCCTGAAATAAATAAAAGTCGCACTAAATTCTGTGGAATTTTATTTTCAAACACTTTTTGAAAATACTTTGATGTCATAAATGCATAAAGATCCGCAGTATAGTCGTTAAATGTAAAGAAGGCGCAACAAAATCGTACGCAAACTTGTTAATATTTTAGGTTGCTATACAGATGTGCTATCGTTATGGCAAAAATGTTCTTGTTGTCGAATAAAGCTAACCGGGTTGGTAAAATCCGATTCGATTCTATTTAAATATGTTATTAAACTTTTTCACACGGTGTAATATCGTAATAGTGTGAGCATAGCCGTCGAACGCAGCCTAGAAAGACCAGTGAACAACGGTAAAGTTTCCCAAAAGCAACATTGTTTGTTCTTTCCCGGCGATGCATAGCGGTGGCGGAGGTAGACGAAGAACGCGGTTGGTTCAGAGGATCGACCAGACTGTTCCGTCGGTGGTATGTTTCGGGCGTTTGGCCTGAAAGGCATTATTACACTCGACTGTACGTGTAGAGGTCCGCGCCTCAGTTTCCTGTCGGCGCGGAGTCCGCGCGAATCCGCCGCGACGCGAGCTCAAAGCCACATAAAAGGCTTTCAACATGCACACGGCGCCGAAACGAACGAACGCTGACTTACACTCCCTCGAGAAGGCTGAAGGAGCAGACGAGGATGCGAAGGATCGAGAACCTCGATCTCTCTTTGCCGCGGAAACGTTTGCGAATAGCTCCGTAGGATGCGGCACGAACGGTCGTCTGATAGCGTGTACAGGACCAGCCCCGGTTTGTTCCGAGCGACTCGAATGCCGGGCGCCTTTGAAAGACCACCACCAGCCTCTTGGCTTCCAGGCTACTCCGCGCGAATTTTCCGCTAAATTTCAGTTCGTTGTCTCCCTTCGAACGTGAAACGAGCGTAGTTTGCTATGGGGTATACTTTCCACCGGGAGAAAGTGCGCTGCCGTTGGACGTCAAGATCTTCAGCGATCTTGCCGTTTTACAAGTTGCTTAGGCAGGTATTGCGGTTTTTCATTTTCCAAAAATCGATTTTTTCCTCTCTGCATTTTCTTTAAGGATTTGCTCGAATTCGTCAAGTTATTGCGCTCAAGCAAAGAGGATCGTATTCACAAAGTGTTCATTTCTAAATGCTTGTTCTGATATCGACAATTTCATTAAATATCGATATGGGACAAGTCATTTTTTTCCAAATCAGCTACTAGATCGGCCGCCCGGACCACTGCGTTATTAATTATATTTATTTTGCATAAAGGAATCTAATAACAGCTAAACTGCGGATTAGATTTCGAGCCTGTGCTTGAAACACAGCGAATGAATAGTAAATTAACGAAGATCTAGCCTTGTCGGCTGCTAACTCCCTGCCTCGCCATCTGGGCAAAGCCGTAAATCCATTCGCAACTGAACCGCATCGTTTTTAGACGGATTATAAATTGTGTCGGGCTGTTCTCCGTCTGGCAACTTGCTTAGCCTGTTTAATCCAACATGATTTCTCGTGATGAACGATCTTCGCTCCGCTCCGCAGCAATCAAATTTTATTCCGACCGGTAATAAAAGTTTCCTCCGCTTGTATAATACATAATTGTGAGCATACTTGATGCAGAAATATCGATGTTTCATTGAAAGTTCCCGCTAATAGGTACTTCGCGCATAAACCGTTAATAGAGAAAGCGATCCAGCAGAAAGTTCCCCGAGTAGAAACGAGGGAGAATTTTACTGAAAGATGGCGCAAGTTTTCTTTAATCAATAGTTATAATTTTCAAGTGGCGCCGAGTTCTGAAAATTTGCGTTACTACTAAACAATTTGCGAGATCGGGAATTAAAACGGAAGTGCGTTCTCTTTATCGAACTTTCCGCCTAGCGGACGACCGCGCCGAAGTTTTGTTCCTGAGCTCGGCTAATATTTTGCCGAATTCGCGACTTTTGAGGATTTTTACACGATATTACATTCGAGCAGCAATCCTTCATTGCAGGTAAACAAGAATAGTAGAACGAGAATATTAACACGTTCTGAGTTTCGCGTAGGGCGCTGGCCCAGCGTTTATATTACATTTTTTACAATTTTGCCGATATAACATATTGATGAAGTTCGGCGGCGTTCAATTTTAGGAAATCCAGCGTGCATTTTTCTCTCCCAATATTTACCTGACAGATTATCGGGAGGGTTTGTTGCCTCAGCCGTCGAATTCGATGAATTCGAACGTCGCTATCGATCGATCGCTCCGGCGACGATACGTACTTCATCGAAAGGTTTTGCATTTAGAATAGAGCAATAATGATGGGGATGAACGTACTCCGAGGAAAAATGGAAAAGGAGATAACGACAATCGGCTTCGTTTGAGGAGGGTTCCAGTATGTCTCTCTAGCCGAGGTATGAAGCACTGATAAAACTTACAGGAAAGCCCAATTATCATAATGACATCGTTACGACCAGACGGTCTATCCGAAGTGTCGATTTTATTGTTTTGTTTCCCCTCGTCCCCCTTTCTTACTATGCATACTGTCGATTTATTGTACTTTCCTTTCACACGTATTATTCTAACACATCGAAGCAGTAGAAAATTTCAAATAACAAAGTAACAAATAATACAATATAGAAACAATGTGATATATTTGAAACCAAAACCATTATGCAACCAAAAACAAAAGAGATATTTGACTCCATATTAAAACGAGCGAAATATAAAATTTTTCCTCTTCAAATTGACGTTGAAAGTTGCACACGAATTTTTCGGTAGAAACGGCAAGCGATGGTCAGACGTGTTTGCTTAACATTGTACTTCTCGTTATTTTCAAGTCAAATTATTTCCTCGAAACATGGAACACTACATTTAAAATTTGTGTTCTTTCACAAAGGGAATAGCTATTTACTTTCGCGCAATGAAAATAGAGAATATCCAGCGCGGAGAACGTTTCGGAGCGGAAATAAAATCAAATTTGTTGAACTTGTTGACACAAAGCGATTTGATATCGATTTTACGAAGCTGTCTCTCTGCTGAAAATTTATGAGAACATATTTTTCGGTTTCGTTTATTTGTCAGTCAAAGTTTCAATCGAAAGCAACCTAGACGCAGAATCCGTTGCTACTAAGAAGCGGAATTCATTAATATATTATGCCGCTGTTATCTTCCGCTTCGGAGAAGATTTACCGTGGCAATTTCCATAAGAGTCTTGCTGACGTGATTTAAAGCCACTACGGAGATACTCTTGTCGTTGTCGTTCTTTCTGTATGCCATCGCGTTGGAAAGCACGAAAAGACTTTGCGAACCGTGGATCCGTCTTTGATCAGCGTCCGTTGCATTTCGCTCGAAGTAATAATGTCGACGACATGGCTTGTGATTTGTCGTGCAAGTTTGATTGCTTCGAGAAAGTACGCCCAACTCGTTTTTTACACGATGGATACGTTCCTCAAAACGCGTGCAAAGAAGTAATGAAACCTGATCTACGTACAGGGTGGACCATGAAGCGTGATCAACTTAGATTATTCTGAGAGCGGAAGTTGTTTTAGCTAAAATAACAAAGTTCAAGCTATAAAATGATTGTACCAAATTTGTTGTCGACTTTTCTAAAGTTATCAAGGTCACATACAATTTTTTATAGGTAAACCTACAATTGTTCTACACCCAGCATTTAGAAAGTACTGTGACGAATTCAGCAAGCTTCATAACAAATATTTTTTTCTGAATCTAAAATGATCAAAAAAGTCATTTCTTAACCTAAGTGATTACTACTGCGGATCTTTATGCATTTATAGGAAAATTTATTGGAAAATTTTAAAAATTGACAATGTCGATATAATATGATTTCTCCTCTAAAATCGTTAAGGGAAGAAATAACATTCAATTTGATTTCTACAAATGATTTTCATAAAGATCCACAGTCTAGCGATTACACTTCGTGGTTCACCTTGTACAATACATAGCACTGAGATATGCACAGTGGGTCCATAAAGAGAGTATTTCAACATAAAATTTCTAATTCTCGAAAAAATTCGTACTTTGCATAGAGTGCAAACTAACATTATTTTGTGACGTCACTGTGTACATTACATTACACGTTAAGAAGAAATCAAAAATAGTAAAGGAAACCAAACAAATCCATTTTCACTGCATTTCCGCGTGGAAAATCAGGTACTCATCTCAAAAAAATTATAGATAGCAGACATTAATTATTTTAATATACAGGCTCCGCGTTTTTCTCTTACGAATTTCGTTGAACAAGGAAATATTGCTCAACGGACCGCGCTGTTTCATCAAAAACCGAATGCTCACGGTCCACAACACCGGCCATTGTTATTTGCTTCCACACGTTGCTACGCACGAGAAATTTTATTAATTCTCGTGAACGAGGAATTACTTAGGAATTTGTTTGGCTTCCGTTGCCGCAGCAAAAATTCGTCGGTGCAACGGCGCGACGGTTCTTCGATTTCGTTGGCTGCTATTTTTCATTCATCATGCACGGCTTCGCGAGCACGTCGGATGGGCCCCGTATGCACAGAGATTCTCCGTCGAATCGTATATATTATTACAAGCTCGGCTGGGTACGGTTTACATAGGAAAATGAAGGGCGGAGTGACAATCGGCCAAAGTTTCTTACGATCTCGGATCCGGTTTAATACGTCTCCTCGCGATTCCTCGAATAACATAGCGAGTTCCGTCTGCGCATAATGGATGAGTCGTAATTGAAAGCGTGCCATATAATTTTCTCCGGCGCGTATCGATGCGCCATTGCTTCCTCCAAGCAGTGCAAGTAGTCTTCTGTTCTTTGAACATTTCCGACAGACAATCTTGCTGAGAAAACATGGATGAAGTTGTGCGTCTTAATCAAGCCACTGAAGGAGTCACGTATCTTCAAACGGCTGAGGAATAAGAGGAATTCGATAACCTTTTTTATACAGGGTGAATTACGAGAAACAGAACACGAGAAAGTTTCAGAAGCGAAATAAATCCGCTCAAAATTGTTCAAATCACCAAAGTTGCAAGTATTTAGTGGCATGCCACGCGCGCATTAAACACGTGGAAATAGAGTAGCCCGTTTTGAAAAAAATTGTTTTATTTCACTGAATGTACGAGTCGAGTGTCGATAGCCTTTAAAAATCGGGCGGGCCGCGAAACGGCGGCGCGCGTATTCGCGAAATAAAAACTTTCAGTTCGCTGTCGTGGGCGGCTTCAATAATGTCAACGGCGAGCGTCGTGGATGTTCGGGCAGGTTGTAAAAAAAAAAGACCCGGCGAGCGCAATTAAATGGAAATCACGAGGGAACGATCGCGCGAGCAGGAACGAGCACGGGAGCGTGAAAGCTGCGCTGCAACCGCGGCAAGGTTTGCTAGGCGGTTGAACGACGTGAGTCCAGTTAATTTCCTGATCGCCTTTCATCGGGCCTGTCAACATAATCCACTCGAGAAGTCGACGGTGTCAGTGCCGTGAGCGCAGACATTTTGAAAACGCCACGCGTCACCCGGCGAGAGCAAATGAAAGGTTGTCGGCGTTACAGGAAAGCCTGTATGTGTGTCAACCTGTCAGCCGGTGACGCGCTCGTGGATTTCGGAGGATCGCTCGTCGGCGAAGGGATTACGCCGATTTAAAAGTCCCTTGGAAAGTGCCGGCCGCGACGTATAATCTTTCTAAAGGGCTCGGCGCCCATTCAGAATTATTCGAACGACGGCCTGCTCCCGTGAAAACTTCCCGTTCGTTATACCGTTTCAACTCCACCGAAGCAGATCTTCTTTCAAATTTGCCCGGAGAGTCTCCAACGCCCGTTCACGCTCCCGAAATTCCTCGCGAAAAATCCGCGTGAATTCTTTAATACGTTCAACGAATTTGGCTGACGATGTTGTTCGTCTCGTCTTGGGAGTAAGTCGTTGCGCTGATGGATAACGTGTGCAGAGTATACAGTGAGTCGAGAGAGTCTCCGTACGCATTTCAAAACAGAGCAACTTTTCAAAAATTAGTTCAGACGACTTCCGCTTACTTGAGGTATTAGAAGGGGTTACTCAAGATATACATTTTAAGATAGACAAAAAAGTTGCAATCACTGTAACCGTGAAATAAATCATGGTGAATAAGTATCGAGCTTGTTGACAGTGTCGTGATAAATGAAAATCTCGCCGGCAGACGAGGAGACGAGCCCTGAAAAAATAAGAATACGGCCGCGTGCTCTCGTTAGGTTTCTCCAAACATCGCGCTGAAAATCAGACACCGTCCCCACGCCACGAGGATTTTAATTACGTTGGCCGGAAGTTTTACAACGGAAAGGGGCCGCGTCACGTACAAAATTCAAACGGCGCAGCGCGGCGTTTAACGACCGTTTATAATATCCGTCGTTCTTAGTTGTCTCGCGTTTCATCTCGTTGTATGCGTCTTCTTAGCCAGTCGTTTCGCCGGCAAACGAAATTTAATTAACGCGGCTCTTTCTAGGTCTTCGCGACCGACAAGCCTCAAGATAGATTAATCCGAGAATTTCGTAAACTCGCGCCGCGCGGCGTAACTATTATAATTGAATTCCATAGTAACGACACGCTGATTCGCTAATTAAAATATCTCCAGCGATAACTTCGACGCGCACGCACGCGCGCTTCTTCGTCGCGCATAAGTAATTCGTCCGCGCGGGAACTTGAATTATGCAGTAACGTCAAGAAAATTTAGACAAATATAATATCCGAAGCGCGGATGTCCGGGGCGAATTCTTCGGTACTAATTTGCTCAAATTACAGAACCCTCGTTTCGTTACGATTCTCATTATGCTGATCCCTCGACGATCGTACGTACTGTAATTACTAATCTGAGAATTTTTAAGCGAGTCTCCTACGAAGCATTTCGGAAAAATCAGAATGAACTATTTATTTTGATGCTACGAGCTTTGTGTTGTCGTAAAGACTTTCATTGTATGATGGAAACTTTTACTGTATGTTGTAAACATTTTTTAGATGCAAATGAACAATGGATTGCAAAAGTAGTGGCTTCAAGTTTTAACCCCTTGCCGGACTGTGACGTGCCAGACTCGTGATGAAGGTTTTTAACGATGTCCGACAAATATGAATGTTACGCGTTTCATTTTAGATGAAATACAATTTGATTCGTTTCTAATCGATATGTAAGCATTAAAATAAATGTAGCCATACAAAGAATATACATTTTCTTTCCCTTCTACGACAGTTTTGTGCATAAAGACGTTCTAATCACTGTAACTGTAAAGAAAATGGTACGGCAAGGGGTTAAAATGTATCCAAGCGAGCATAAAATACGAATTAAATTTGTTCAGAGACAAAAGACAAATGATTGCTTCGATCTCTGTATCTGATATAGAAAATTAATTTTACACGATTTCCGGAAGAGTGGCAGTGATCGAAGGCAGCTACTTTTACTGGTGTGTGAAGCATGCACAACACGATTGCGTCGGCACGAACAACTATTGCGCCCAGGAATTATATCAAGGATCGCATAATTATGGCAGAATCAGTGTGCCCTGCATGAATTAGCGGACCACTGGGTCTGTAGGTTTCTGCGGAGAAGGCGATCTTTATTAGCAACCGGGTCGAATCCCGACCTCTCGATGCGAAACACGTAGACGTGAATGAAGAGACGTGAACAGAACCAAGATGAATGGTCGGAGACGGTAGAAACTTGATGCGGAAAGCCGAAAAGCAATGGCACGGTGATATAAAAGTAATCGTAAAATTCGTTAAACATTTCGAAAGTAATGTAGATGTGCATTAAAAACCGAGACAAGTTATTTTTTCCAAATCAACTGTTAGATCGGCCGCCCGGACGACCGTGCGTCGCACTGCTTTAAGGTATGAAAAGAAAAACGCTAGCTCATCTCTTTGATTCCAATTCCTCTCTGAAATACATAGTCGGGTGCGTGTCTTTTGAACGGTACGAGACCGAACATCGCAGAAGGAGGTGAAGTAGTAGCACAACTTATGCCCAGTGATTCGGATGAGTAAGCTGTGTGTATCCGTTTCAGTAGCATACGTCTGACGCAGCATTTTTATGGATCACCGTAATCTATCATGGTTCTGGCAGCGCATAAATTATTCGTTGCCGTAAGAGATAGTGAAACGAGGGGGGTGGGGGCGAGCTGCCGGTACTCGATGTTGGGTAATCACTGTTGCGAGGAGTACCCTTCGCCGGTGCTCGGAGATATTACTGCAAAATCCATCAAACTGAATGCAACAGCATGCAAACGGATCCCTGGCAGAGAAAAGAAAGCTCTCGGAGCCGGAAACGGCGCCGTACACTCGCACACAAAACGAACGATTCGAGATGTTGAACCCTATTTTTACTTCTTCCTTTTCTTCGTTCTCGTTTTACCGACGCGTCGGCGTAAATACTGCTCGTTCCGTTACCAGCTTAAAACGAGGCTTCCCGTGTTAATTAACGACGACAAACAAGACCCCGAACCGAAGTTTCCTGCTACTCGAGATTCGCCGCCGACGCGGAAGAATTAATTGAAACGCTGAGCTGTTTGAGAAATGATCCTGGTGAAATTAAACGCCTTTCCATATTTCGCTATCGGCCAGTCGAATCTGCCTCAGCGAGCAGGTCGCTGTTTCATCAACAAGGAGATTGCTATTGTCCATGAGCACCTCGAAAAGGCAGACGTCGAACATTTTAATTTCTCATTAGTAGACTGCGGATCTTTATGCATTTATGGCTTTTGAAAATTTTCAAAGAAATGCTGTAATAATAAAATTCTACAGGATTTAGTACGCGATTTTTATTTATTCCGGATCTACAAAGGCTGCTACCACTGAAAATCAGATTTCATCTGTTCAACCGAAATAAAATTCTACTCTGTTGTTATAAATGTTTAGCCATTAGAGGGCTACTAACAGTTAACGAAATAAAGTGTCCAATGTCAAAAACAAATTTCGTATTCTCACTACAATACGCGTGTAAATTTCAATGTGCACACCGGAAATAAATTGGTGAAACTACAAACTTGGCAAGATTATTCTAGCGAGGCAATTCAGTTTTTACAAATTGTTCGATGGAAAGACAATACGCGTATAATTCGATTTCGTCCGATATTCCGCTCCCTCCTGCACGAATTTCATCGCCGCGCATATCTTCGTTAACACGCTGAAACGATCCCAGGACGTCCGCCTGCTGCGTTACATAAATCCCATACGAGAATAGCTAATATTATTTTCTCCAGTGTGTGGAGCATTCTGAAAAATTGTTCTCGTTCAATGCAGAATGAATTAGGTGTTACCATTGTCGGAGGTGTGGTAGCTACAGGTAAATGAAACAGACAGTTGCGGGAAGAACTCCGATGTTCCCTATCGCGTTTTGCCTTGTCCATTAGCATTCTAACGATAGTTCGCAAGTATAATGTGCTTGATCTGCTAATCCGAACGGTGTGAGCTAACCGAAGGTCTGCTAACTTCCGATAGAACTTCTTCAACTTTTGATAGAACAATCTAGAGTAACTGAGTGGAAAAGAAAATTTGATTTTCAACTTACGGAGATAAAGAATCGCCTTCTCTTTGATCATATCATCTGTCTGCTGCACTCTATGTCGACTTCGCGATTTCATCGAACGATGTAACGAAAAAAGTAAAGAGTTCGGAAAATGTAACGTCAGAAACAGCGCTGCAGACTAAACTTCCATCGCAGTAGAACAGCTTTAAAAATTCCTCAATGCTATCGTGTCTTAGTTTCACACTAGACGGGATGCTTCAATGAATTATACCAAATAAGTTTTCCGACAACGGGCTACACATGATCCATCACATTTTCTGACTGAATACGTTGATTAACTTCGGCAGCGTTGTAAAACAGCCCAAAAATTTCAAAAATATTGGTTCCACCCGCTAGCCGCAATAAATCATCTGCCTCGCGCGTGCCTCTTAACGATCAGCCATTTTAATGAGACGCATCAAAAATCATTTCGATCGGCGGGCCTTAATTAAACCCGGGGAACGCGGCCGCTTTAATCGGAAGCTATTTTAATCTTTATTCGCAATTTACCGCGGCGACGGATTATGAGATTACAGGCGCGAAAATGCGTCGCGTGTAGCGCCCGTGTTTCCGCGATTTCACCGGGCGATCGAGCGGTTGCCGATCGATCATGGGATCGACGTCATTAATCAAGGGATGAGACGTGGGCTCGAATTTCGAAGCTTAGCCCGAGCCGGTGTCCTCTTCGCGCATATTGGACCGAGTCTCGCGGACGTTGGCGCCGGGTTTAAGGTGGAAACCACGCTTCGTTACTCCGATAACTATCTGTCATCGCGCTAGATCCGGAATGTCACCGATCGCGACTCGCTTCCTGCGAAGCGGCGGACTAGTTTAATCATGTTCGCGTAGTCGATGCGCCTTATTGATTTATCGATCGCTCGCGGTGTGCCATGAACCTCCGTTGATGATTCTGGAAATTAATGCCATTGTGTTTTCAGATGTTATGTATTTTTTATTAAATACTGTTGTAGCTGAGAGAGACATCAAGTAATGCTGAAATAGTTTTGGTCAACTGTGCCTCACGCAGTAGTCGATTTTCATGTGTGTCTGTTTTTAAAAATGGAGGCTCTTGATTTCCTAGTATCTAAATTCAAAGGAGCAAGATAATAGTTCATTTCTGTTTTTCTCTGAATATATATTATCAACGTATTAGAATCTGTATGGCTTAGAGACGATAAATAAACGATTCACCCACAAGCTTTAGTAAATATACAGCTATACAATATGTATATATATATATACAATTATAAAGCGTTACAGACGAATATCTCCAAAAATATTGATTATACACAAAAATGTTTCAGATGGAAGTTGTTCAGTACCGAGGGGGACATCATGCAGTGGCGCTTTTATTTTTGTCGGTGGACACTCCAAGGTGAGGTGAAGGTCAAATTTGTTTTTTTGAATGGAATGTCCTATTTTTTATACCATAAATCGAAAGAGTATCAAATCCTGAGAAAAAGTGTGAACTTCATATGTCCTAAATCTAATACGAATAATAGTTAACGAGATATTATCCAAAGAAGAAAGAAAATTGTTTCGATAATATCTCGTTAACCATTAGATTTAGGACATATGGAGGTCAATACATTTCTATTCAGAATTCGATAGTCAATCGATTCATGATACAGAAAGTAGGTCTTTCCATTTTAAAAAAATCAAGGTGACCTCCTCACGTTGGAGTGTCCATCGGGAAAAATAAAAATCCCACCACATGATGTCCCCCTCGGTACTGAACAACTTTCATTCGAAACATTTTTGCGTATAATCAATATTTTTGGAAATATTCGTCTGTAAGACTTTATAATGTTCACCCTGCATACATAGACACCGGTTGTAGAGAGAATTGAATTTCGGGTTATCGATATTCGATACTCCCGATGATTCGACGCGTATCGATAAAACGCGCAGTATTTTAAAAAATTATCAAATTTTTCGCGAATACGGATAGACTTGTTCCACCCTTTTCACAGTACGTTCGTTTCGCAAGTTTTCTTTTCACGGTGAATATCTCGTGAATGGAATCTGCCAGAACAAACTACGTAAAAGAAAATCACGCGCACAGTACAACAATTTTTGTAACGCGCATTTGCACAAAAACAATAACAAAAAACCCAATTCTGGTAGAAGCAATCTCAATTTTGCTTTTTTAATTGGATCCGAGTTCGAATTCTCGTTTCGCGGAAAGTTCGATGGGAATGCATGTTCGATAAATATTCAAGGTAAATGTATTTTCTAGTCGCAAGGAAAACGTACCGTATAAACGAGATATTCGTAGCGCAGGCCAAGAGGCGATTCTATTATGAATGAAAATCACACATACAGTAGCGGACAAAAGTTTAAGACCGTTCTAAAAAAGACGATAAGTTTTTTAATATTGTACTATGAGTTTCGAACTTTTTTGGGAAGCTGGAGCAATTAGTTTGCTACAGGATGTGAAAAGAAATTTTTTCAGAAATTCCAATTAAACGGAATTGTTGAAAAAATGCTAAAAGTTAAATTTTTAACAGTTTTATGTTGGCCTATATTCAATATTTTGAAAATTTGCAGATTGTAACTGCAATAAATCGTGAAAATCAGAAATTTTTTACCATCTTTAAACGTTTGTAGCTCACTGCAACGTCGACCGATTTTGACGAAATTTTCAGAATATGTTTAATTGACACGGATCTACAAAACGCGTTTTTTTTTTTTAATTTTCAATATAGGCCCACATAAAAAAGTTAAAAACTCAACTTTTAGCATTTTTCCAACAATTCCTAGTATTCCTCTAGCTTCCCAAAGAAGTTCAAATCTTATAGTACAATATTAAAAAAGTTATCGTCTTTTTTAGAGCGTCTTAAGCTTTTGTCCGCTGCTGTAAATGTTTGCACGAAAGTTATGGTGAGCGTGTGCACGTTTGCAGAACTATTAACGCGTTGTATGTTGCTCGCTTAACTATTCAGCGGTTTGTTTCCGCGGAAAAATTATTTCCGCAAGTCCATCTCTGCCGGATGCACTATTAACCAGAACAATTCATTTATTCACGCATCCATTTTGCGTTGAAACTGTTTTTGTAAAGAACTGTCGAGAATTACGGTTAATCCTCTCCCCATCGCTCTTTTTCAGAAATATTTCTGGCTGGCTGCGGCCTTAAGTGCTCGCAATTTTATTGTGACAGATCGCCATGTCCTCTCTTCTCTTCGACGCGAAATTCATTCCATTTTCTCCGCATGGACGACTATTTCGCTCCCATCTATACCGCGCTGCGTGTCAGAAACTCGTGATCGATGTCTGTGTAATGTTTGCGGCCGAAGGAAAAATGAAAATGATTACTTTCCACAGTTTGCTGTGTCTTGCGTCAGGCCTGATGGCTCTCTATGATCGATGGGATCTATTGTTTTCGGGAGCTAGCTCCTTGCCACTGCTATTGATATTTATTATCACTGCGGAAATTCTGCTACTCCATGAACCACGATACAACAGAGTAAGAACCAATATTTCTTTTACATTTTATTTGCTGCGTTCAAATTCTGATCTTTTATTCTGTAATTATTAAAACTGTAAAAACGAGTCTGTGGAAAATGATAGGATAAATCTTATTCAAGAAACAAATTTTTCGAGTCATTATGATAATCAATCGGGTTCAAAAGCCCGTGACATTCGCTGTCAACGGCGAACAGTACAAAGAGCTTTCTGCCATTGACACCTATCCTCATTTGTACTACCCTTTCCATGATAAAGAGCTCTCATTAATAAAACTATAGACAAAAGCTATCCATATCTATCAATCCTGACAATCCAAAGCCTGAAAAAACCACAACAATAATTATCGACCAGAAACAGTACAAAGCGTTCTCCCTCTGTTGACGTGTAACTGATCTCTAATTCATTATGATATGGAAGCAGTTTTCTGGTCGAACATGTCGCGTCGATGACAATATTGTTATCTATTGGGACAGCGGCACATTTCACAGAGCGTTACATTCGACAAACGGCAGGGGAGGGAGGGGGGCTGATGCGTGGCTAACATGTAATTATCAATTGTTAATGGGATCTCCAATTATATAGTGAACCGATCAATCGGCCCAACATTTGAATGGTGAATCCGGCCGTCAAAAAGCTTTCTCCAGGGAGCGTAG
Source organism: Lasioglossum malachurum (assembly GCA_028455605.1). Classification (NCBI taxonomy): domain Eukaryota; kingdom Metazoa; phylum Arthropoda; class Insecta; order Hymenoptera; family Halictidae; genus Lasioglossum; species Lasioglossum malachurum. The sequence continues at coordinate 22,049,308 of CM052311.1, read as the reverse complement.
CCGCGAGCCTCGAATGAATAATGCACATTCTCAGACGCAACCATTCCCCAGGAGAAATCTTCCCGTTCGCCGCGCTTACATAGAAAACTACGGGAGCCCGTCGAGACAGGTGGTCTTCGCTCGTGACGGAATTCTCCTTTGTGACGACGCCGGGCGTCGCGCGTCGGGCGGCGGCGTCGTCGTCGTCGACGGCCGCCGCGGAGTCCTTTGAAATGCGGGCGCAAGACGTCAAAGTAACACCGCGCGGCGAGATATGGAAATAACATTGCAAAGTGCATTCACAATGGCCGAGTCGCCGCGAGAGGATGGTTCTTTGAGAGCAGTACCAGACCCGGCCACCTTCAAAAGAGTTTACTTGACCGAGCTTAATTCCCGGCGAAATTATCCGGTCCCCGGGAAACTTTCACCTCGTGTCCGCGAGTAATTAAGAAATATTTTTCGAGAGAACTATTCTGCCGGGAGCCGGACGGCGCGTCAAAATGACTTTATCAAAACTTGAAATTATTTTCCTTCCGTTGGTGGATGCTGGAACTGCCTAGTCTCACGCGACTGATATATTTTGCTCTGCGATCACGAGAAGACAATTTTTATCGTAAACGTACGAGCTTCTGTTCGTTCGACAATTTTTGATGGAAACACTTTTGCGATTTCAGTAAAAATTGCCTGCATCGATTGTGGAAAGCAAGAGTTAGCGGAAAATGTGCTTCTTCGTTTCACAGCTTGAATAAATGGGAAATAGTGTAGCAAATATTCTTAAGGATGTTCTGGAGCCATAAATGCATAAAATCCGCAGTCTAGTCGACACCTAGGTCATTCGAGGATCGATCAGTATTTATTATTATTACATATGCTACAGCCGTGCACTCTGGTTTGGCACACTGATCCGCGGCCAATACCGATTCGTTCTTCTCAACGCTTCATTAAGGAAGTTGTTTAATGAAGAAACGGCCGGAAGAAAGCTTCCGGAACGGAGCGCGTCGATGAACATTCTTAATTCCTTTAATCGACCACGTCCCTCGGGAATGACCGTACAGCGCTTCTAATCGGGAGGGTGCATTATTATTCGCGGCGCGAGCGAAATCGACGTAGAATCGAGTACGGGCTCCATCACGCAGCTTGCCAACGGTAATTAGGGAATATTACCAGGCTCTCGCCGTGCCGACCGCTTTATCCGTGTCCCGCTATCCATCCCCGTGCCGGCCTTTTTCACCTTGCACCGCTTTCTCCACGGAATAATCGGATCGCGTCGGATGCACGGCATGCATATGCATTGCTGCTTGGGCGAATGGTATGCAAACGACGTGTAGGAAAAGTAACCGTGCTACGAAGACCTCTAACCCTCGAGTCTGATCCATTTGAACCCTTTGCCCTACGAGCTAAGGGGATGAAGAGGAAAAGGCGTTGCCAGCCTCTTCGACGCCTTCGCGATCCCATCAGCCGTGTTCTTCCATTCTGTTTCGTAGCGCGCGAACGCCCGGATGAAATTCGCTGCTTTTAGGATCGCGTAATAATAAATGGAGGCCGGTCTACGCTGCGTGTTCCGCGATACCGTGCAGCATCGTCCCGTGTAACGAAATTGGCACGGTAACGAGCATCGGCCAGCCCGAGCAAGTGCGCCGCGTGCACTCGATATGCGCGATGTTCTGTAATTCTTTGATTACTCGCCGAACGTGCTGCCACCTTTCACTACACCCGTTTCGAATTTTCCGGGGCTCGGTCGCGAAACTCTGCCACTTTAACTTACCTGACAACTGCTTGTTACATGGGAAAACGGGATGAGATTAAGTTGCTTGGTATTAGACGTAGAGTGCGAGTACAGTTTTATCAGTTTGAAGCTTTAGTGTAGTAAGATACCTTCGATTTTTTCGATGTAGTCTTGACAGTTGTCTCTGGCAATCTTTTCGGAAACATTGGAAAATTTTCTCGTGACTCAACCTATCTCACAGATTCAAAGATTGAAGCTTCCTTTTTACAAGGAGCTCTTAAAACTTGATATACGATTCTTTCGATACAGTACGGTTTCGTTTGACACGTTCTCCCATATAACATTAGTCTGGAAGTAACTTCGAGGGACAGAGACAGGTGAATCACTTTGTGTATCAATTTTTCAAATCCTAGGCTTCGCCTGGCCTTTGTAGGTTATGTTGGAGTGACGTAGCATGCTTTACTTCATGCTTCTCCGTTCTGTTTTTTCCTGATGTAGCACACACCTTTTGTCCGTGCAGTGCACATCGCCACGATTTCTCTTGTATTAAACTATACTACTTACGTGTATCTTTTTAGGGTAACCTGGTCCTCAATATTTTGAATTCATGCGAAGTTTGAAGTTTGATGGTGCAGACATTTGAATAATTCAGAAGTGTACTATTATACAATGTTTGAGCTTTCAGAATATTCGTAGTGGTTGTAAGTGGTAAAAGCACTTTTATGTGTATCTGCTTAGTATGAATATTTATAAAACCTCTTCGCGTACAGTATCATTTCGAGGAATTCATATCTCTACTTTATTTCACAGGGATGGCAGAAACCCCTTAAGCTCACAAACGGTTTCCTCGATTACATAAAACGTTCCAGTAAAGTTAGAGTTAGTTCATGCAGTTTTTCTATATTTTAAGTCAATAAAAACGTATACTACAGAAACGCATTGACATATTTTTATCTTCCAGATTTCCAACAATTTCAGCGCACACCCAGAAACATTGCGAGTTCTCGACGGGAGATCATTAGATGGAATCGCAGCGAACGATAGTTCTCGGCATTCATCTGATTCCCGATGTTATGAATAATTTTAAAAAACGAGGAGCTTTCAAGTATGATTGAAAACGAGGGCGGGTTAAATGCGAAAGGTGAAGCGAATTTCCCCGAAACGTTCGCCTCTCGAAGAGCAACACGGATCTCGTAATTACTAGGCCATCATCTTCTTTTTTCCCCTCTCGACTTCTTCACAACTTTTATTTCCGTCCACTCTTCTTTTTCGACCACGTGCCGCGAATGTGATCGCCAAGTTTGCATCTAACGCTGAACGTGAGCTGAGCAGATTTGCGCGTTGATGCAAAAGAAAGAGATAGAGAGAGAGAGAGAGAGAGAGAGAGAGATCCGGGGAGATTTAAAATCTATTAAACGAGAATTCTGTGAATTTAAATGGGACGCTGCGCGGTACCGTGCTTCCTCTATTTTCTTATCGGCTCGGCTTTCCACGCGGGACACGGTTTTACTCGAATCGTATTTATTTGCTCCCTCGCGCGGGCGACAATGTATTTCCGTTCGAACAATGTACGAATGGAAACTTCTATTTATTGGATCTCAAACTTTATGCGCCACGGCTTCGGCTACTTGCTCGAAATTTACACACGCTTCACAGAGGGGTCGCGGCCCCGAAACCTGGCAGAAACTCGGAATATGAAAATTCAATAATTCTTGATTGTCGGTCAGTAAATTATAGTTAAGAATATGCGCTTTTAGAATCATTAAAAAATAACGATGTGGAAAGGCTAAGTTCGATGTCATTTGAGTTCAACATTGGTCATTGCTATTAACGAACTAGACAAACGGCGATACATTATTCGTCATCATTAACGTATCACATATTTTTATGCAAATTGTTATGAACCTGTTCGCTGAAACTGAATGCGGATTATCTGTTTTTTTTTTTGTAACAGTACGTTTCATTAACGCGAAGACGTAAAAGGTATTTTAAAGTGAAACCGTTGTGGTTTATTGCATTTTGTAAAAGCATAAAATCCGCAGTCCACAGATCAATTGCATTTTTATCAAATTTCTCTGTACCCATATCAAAGTAATTTCTACTAACCGAAAGCTGGGTTCGCGATCGCTTTTCTTTTTACATCACGAGATTCATTATCCGATGGAAACGCAAAAGGAATATGAAATATTAGCGAGGCCGCTCATTTCATTGCGTTGCATATGCTCGCGAAATCTGTACACACGCATAGAATTCGCGTTTTACAGATTAAATTCGTTTTTCCAGACTACGAATTCGTTTTTCCTTATCGAGCCGGTTGTACGGGCAGCCAAATCGCGAATGCGTCGGAAAGAAGAACGTGGATGGTTTTTGAAAGAATGTTTAGTGATGCAAAATGATTTTTTCCGCTGTTTTTCAGCCGTGTACGCGCGTGCCAATATCCATTTGTCCGGATCAAAGCAAGTGCGCCGGCAGAGATAAATCCGCGACAACAGAGGGAAACGCGAGGCAAATAATTGAAGATACTTAATAATGCCTCATCGAAATTCATTTAATTGTCCGCAGGAATTGTGGTCCGCGTTCTGCACCGCATCGCGATTCTCATACGTCGGATTCCTCGATCCAGGCAACGATACTATCGTCTGCCTCTTGATCTCGGAGACGTCGTTCAACAGTTTCGACTAACTAGCGAATTCTGCGGCGCGTAATAATTCAAAGCCGCACGATTACGCCGTTCATTACGGGCTACGGAATTATTCCTACAGGATAACAGGCTAACGGTCTCCATTATCGAGCGGTTTGCAATTTGCAGGCACCCCGTCTGGTGACTGTCCTATGAAATTCGCTTGCTGCGCCGTCACTGAAAAAAATATCACTCCGAGTGCACAGAGAAAAAACAATCAGACAACCTTGTCAACTGTTTTATTTCACGAATGTGCACTTCTGTGTGTAATTATTTTTGTTCTTTTTCTATACTGCAACGCGCACTTTAAATACATTACGATCTTTCCATAACGACTATACTCGACAATAAACATCGACAGAGTACAATAAAAGTAGCTAACTATTAATCAACCAGACTTTATAAGGACATCTATGATCTTTTTAAACAGTTGTGTGTGTCTCCATTCACATTTTATCCTGTTACAATTCAGATTTTTCTTAGCCCTTTGCAGTAAGGGTTATTTTAACTTGAAAATTAAACATTTCTTCCGACCTATAATAATTCCATTCTATACGATTGTTTCCATTTTATTGATATGAAATTGATATAATACCTCATACAATACTTAAATGTGTAGTAATTGATTAGATACGAGCAGATTTAATAATTTAAACAATATTGTGAATATAATTTTTAGTGGTGACTCACCCCTCGACTGCTAAGAGATAAATTAAATGTCCTGTCAAATGGCAATTTCCGAAAGTTGATATGTAACTCGAATATCGTTTTAATGGAATTAGGGTAAACTGTACTATCGCTGGCATATTAAGAATTCCTGACATAGAAAATCATTTTATGGTTTCAAGGTTGTAAGTATTCATAACAGAGTTCCACATATGACTGTTAGCAACGCTGGTACATCCAGTAACACCGACGGATGACCACAGTGCAATGTAAATAGTGTTTTATTAAAATTTTCGTTACGAGTAAGTATACTTTATCGCTTTTTATATATATATATATATATATATATATATATAACTTAATTTCGGACTGTGCTACAGATGTAACATATAAGTGCGTATATGTTTAATTATATAAGAAAAATAGAACATCGAGAGGAAAATAATAGTATTTTGAGAGAAGAAAATGAAATTTATTATAATGAAATTCGCAAGTGGTTTCAGAAAATGCATCTAGGCAAATGGCAAGGTAACATTTCCAGGTAGTGCGTGGAAACCGTAATTTCGATTACTTCGTCGGTTCGGGGTTAATGACGCGCGTTTGTCCGATCTCTTCTCGCGTAGTAAATGTAAAGCCATTGTTGGAATAATTAGGTGAACGGCCGGTGGCGAAGGGTGCACCAACAACGCCGAAGAAGCCATCGCAAATATTGATCGTAACAATGCTCGTAGTAAAAGTGCAACGAACCCGACGGAATGGTTGTAGGAACGTTTCCGGTCGGAAGGGCACGTTTGCGCAGTTACATTATGAAAATCCACTGTTTCGGATCGGTCCACATCGACCGTTATTACGCAACATTACGAGCATAGTCACGCACCGATAATCGTATGTACAGAATTGAAGGGCAGGTTAACTTCATAATTGACATGTGCGTTAAATGCCGCTGCGGACGTTTGACGCTATTACCATTAATCGCACCCGATAGAACGTAATTGAAAATCGGTGAACTCGATAGACGCGCGTGTGTCCCCGAGGTTTTAGCACGCTGATAGCAAAACGAGGATTAATAAAAATTCCGCGTTAAAGCTATTTTTCTAACGAAGCGGCGCGCGCCTGCCAGAACCATCAATTCGAAACGTGGATTTTATTCGTTTAATAAAAGAGCTTAACGTAGCGAGAGGTTGCTGCTGTATATTCGGGTATCAAATTTTTGTAAATTATTATAGAAAACCGGTTCGACAGAAAGCGTTATTCCGCGAGCTTCAATAGATTGAAAATAATATAACAGTATTTTTCGATTCTTCTAATGTTTCTATTGTTTCAAATAACACCCGTCCCGTATTCATTTTATACTTGTCCAAGATGGTAGAGGTTACATGTCAACAAGAGAGCATACAAAGGTTTTTTAAGATAAATTGGAAGTGGTGAAACACTTCGACGAATATGAGGTTGAAATAAATGAAATAATGAATATTCGCCTCAACGGAATCGCGAGCACGGCCGGCGCATATTCGATGAGATCCACCGCGGCAGGAATCGCCAGAATTGTTTGGTACACGGTGTTCATTACCGTTTGCAAAATTTATTGTTTCCAGCGGAACAATGCGAGTCTGCGCGGACACTATGCACGCGCACATGGGTGCAGAGCCTAACGAGGAAATAACCAGTATCCATATTGTTAAATATTCGAGAGCCCGCGCCAGACATCTGCATGCAAGCGGAGCGTCCGCGACCATCCGATGAAAGGGGACGTAAAAAGGAGAATCGATAGCGGGCAATATTTGTCCCAGTCCTCCTTCCGAACGCATAGAAATACTGTGAATTGTTGTTTCAGCGAGTCGAATGGAAGGAGTTGTTCTAACGTATGTATGTCATCTCCACGAATTAGATTATTCGTGACGGAACATATCGTCGCTTCATCCACCTCCTTCCGGTATCCCGTTAAAAAATTGTAACCATTTTTCTATAGGAAATAAAAGGACAATCATGCAAGTCGCACGTCACGTTACCGTAATTTTTCGAAAATGGAAACTGCACTTTTATCGCCGATAAACTTTTTATCGCGGAATTCCTCGTGAATTCTTCCACGCGCGCGTGGTTCCGCGCGGCCGATCGATACCCGCGATTTCGAAAATTTCCAACAGGATTTTTTCCCGTTCATTTTTCAACGGGAACAACTCCCACGGTCGGACAGAAAGACCCAGGATGGAAATGAGAAAATTCTTGAAATATCCGGTAACAGTCGTTCGAAAATTGTGGACGAAAGTAAGTCCTTTCACCGCGGATATCCCACCCCCGTCGTCGTCGACTCCTTTTTACATTCGGTCACTATCACAGTTCTGAATATTCATAGTGACCGTTAGCCGGTAAATCGATAAGTCGTTACTTTATCACTTTTCCAATCACGAATTACCGTTTCGCCCTTGGGGACCCGCAGAAACGTTCGAATGCCGGCTCGAATATATGATGAAAATTGGATTAAAGCTTGTCGGTGGCCCTCTGCATACGTTCCAATTTCTTTCAGCGGTTTCCATTCCGGTCTTTCTCGCGAACATGCCTAATGGAGAACGCCCGATAGCGTGAATTGACCGAATGTCAAACAAGTAGATGTACAAAGTATTCGTACACCTTTTAAAAACGAAAGACTTAACGTAGCTAATGCGTAAGCTAATGCGTAAGTAATGAAAATCTAAAACATGCATTTTGTAAATCTAAGTAAGTTATATACATGTACAAAGTTTAATTGAAATCGGATGTAAATTTAGGATTTTCAATCAATTGATCGAATAATTAATTGTATTAATTAAATTATTGATAGAAAATAGCAAAAATTGTAACAATCTACGATTTAAATGAATCGCAAACCCTAAATTAACGTTGCCCCCTCAAATATCTTTGTTGTTTTGAAAGATACGTCAAATGTCTGAAGGACAAAGTTGAATGGTAAAATGGGGCTCGTACAGTACCGAAAAAATTTTTGTTTTCAAGTAATTTCTTTTAGAGATATATGACGGTCACCTTTATTTTTTTTAATGAAAAACATATACATTCGTTATAAAAAGTACTAACCTATGTATGTCTATGTAAATAATTCTAAAACACCATTACCGTCGTACTAAGGCATTAGCATTTATTTACTAGTGTAACGTTGTGTAACATTTTACCATTCAACAAAGATATTTGAGGTGGCAACGTTAGGTGACACTCACCCTGTATAAAGTTTTCGTTACAGGCACAGATAAAAAATTTAAAAATCATGATCTTCACTTTTGCCTTCGCGATTGCGACCAATAACAATCTAAAAAAATATTATTTACCCATTAGCTAGTAAACTAATCCTTCTACCGCCTTAAAAAAATACAAGCTGATGGGTCAAATTTCGAAAAAGTTATTCGTTTTTAAAAGGTGTACGAATACTTTGTACACCCACTGTACGTTCGAAATATTCGTAGACTGACATAAATAACAACGAATTTGGGACAAGATGATCTTCGGCAAGGCAAGAACGCGCCTATTAGGAGAAACTTTCCAACCGAATGCTCCCCGTCAAAAGAACCTCTAATTACGGGGGCAATTAGTAGCGGGCGTGAAAGATTCTCCTCCGCTGATACGCGATTAGATAACGATTACCGCAGTTTACTGAGGGTGCTTGGAATGGAAATCTCTTTTAAGACTGGCTGCGGATTTCCTTCTCTTTTATTGGAGGGATTAATTCGGAGGCGAGCTTTCATGGTGCTCGGTTTAAATGTGCCCGGTGCTTAGACCTGTATGGACGTAGCTGTAGCAGTAACTCGGGATAATGAAAGAAGTCTATAGTTAATGAAAATCGAGCAACACTGTGCTTTGGATTTATACAGACCTCTGGATCTCAACAATTCTAATTGAGATTCTAATGAACAAAGAATAATTCTCACAAAAGTTTTTCAAGTTCTGGTGCTTACGGAGATATTTGAACTTTCTTGGGGACACAAGATAAAACCAGAAATCGATTAATTAGAACTGTATTAAAAAATGCTATGTACCGCGAAAACTGACTGCACAAGACGTATCACACTAAAAAGGTCCATGAAAATTGTTAAATTCTGCACCGCTCGCTGAAAAATGTTCCCACGAGCGCCGAACAGGCAGCGTTAGACAGAATCAGGTCGGGCAAGTAGCATGAAAAAGTACGCGGTCAGGCGATAGAATAGGAAGCACCGAAGAAGTACAATAATCTATCACTGACGTGGGAAGTAGAATGGCCCTACACCTGCGCGGACAAGTAGAACACGCTCGTAATAAATCGGACAAGCAGTATATGTCAGCACTTGATCCGACGAGCTAAACTTCTCTTTACGACCCATATTATGAAACAATCTGTTTGCGACAAAATCTGCATCCGCGCTGGTAAGTAGAGTAGGTCTACACGTGTGCTGAAAAGTAGAACTTTGCGTTCAATCGATTAAGTAGTATGTATCGGTACTTGATCGGACGCTTGACGCTTTAGAACTAGGCTGCGGATTTTTATCAATTTTTAGACGTCATTTCAACGAAGTTTTACGGAAAAATTTCAAGATAACGTAATAATTATTTGTCACTACGCACGAGCAATCGAAAAAGACTGAAACCTTCGCATAATGCACTTCTTATATGACTTGATCCTGGGTTTCTGATAACGAGGTATTGATGCACACGATCGTAAAAAGGGAAACGAGAACATTAACATAAAATAGGTATAGTTTACAAAAGCACACAGGTGCAGCCGGGAAGGTTTTGCGACCCGCGGCACATAGATTCGGAACTTTCTACTCGAACTCCTGCAACATTTATGCAGATATACATTGCCGGATACGATATCATTTGGGTCGAAGTTTTAATTAATGGCGCAGCGAACGGAAAGTGCAGTAAATTGTATAGAGCAATGTATTAGAAACCTGTCAACGTGCAACAAGCCAGAACATCGGTCTCTTTCTGCGAGCAATTACGTCCAGAGTTTCTTCTGGGCGAAAACTGCTGCTTATTTCGCTGAAAAGGTCTGCGAAACTTTGCGGAACTTTATTACCGATAATAAAACTCTCCCTAGAATTATGCAAATAATTTAATAGCTAGTCGATTAGAGTAGCCCACAGACGTATTCCGTTCGAGAATCACTAAAAACGTCAGGGCTTTACTCGTGTGTACGTTTAAATCTGAAGGGGCCTGTTCACGATCAAGCATATTGCCGAACAGTGCCTATTGCGCAACATGATTGATCGTGAATGATAGTGATCGACTAATTGCGCAACCTGTTGTGTAAAATCAGAATTTCCTGATATTTTGTGCACATGATAGTGTTGCACAAATATTGTCAGACGAGTCTCGTCACTGCTGTTGTGTGTGTGTGCATGGCTGTCTGTCTGCGTGTCTGATTGCTCAAATTATGTGTCAACGTGGATACAATTTGGATTTGAGCAACATCATGCTGCACAATAATTGTTGCACAATATGATCGATCGTGGAAAGGCCCATTAAGATAAACCTAAGTTCTGGTAGAAGTTCTACGTCGTAGTAACAGCATGAAATGCACGAACGAATGAAAATGTGGATCCACGAGGCGTATAACTCTGCATAAAAGAAAACAAACATCCGGACACGGTGCCACCGGAGTTACGAAACAGTGAAGTAGATTGGCTGAAAGCATTATTAAGATTAGCAGCGGCACGTTCTTCTTCGTTCTTTTTGTTTTTTCTTCCCCACTTCGGCATAATTTCTCCGGGTGTCCGTTGCTATTGTGCACCAGACTCTTTTTCGTCTGTCCCCTGTCTTACCTCGCATTTCTGTGTCTCCTCTGTCACGTTGTATTGCCACGATGCCACGCGTTCCCGAGGAAAATGTGTGCATCCATTTTCATATTGCAAGAATGAACCAGCAAACAGTCGGGTTACTGCATTTGAAACACGTGGTCGATTGTACGCGACATTGGACATTTCCTTCAGCCGTAGACAGTTTTGTTAACGAAAAATTTACATGGAATGTCGCATAAAATAGTTAGTTTTTAATGGTCCATTAAGAGACCATTTCGCCAGACAAGTAATAGAAAACTACAGGGTGTCCCAAGAATGTTCGGGGTCATCTGATGCGACATTTTCATTTGCAAAACTGGCCGCCTCGGCTTTGTTAAGGAGTTATTTTTCCACTGAGCGAAGCGTTGGCGTCGCGTCGCGGTGAAGCAGTGAACAAGAGAAGGAGCAGAAATTAATTTAATTAGAACTTACTTGATTAGCTGAAAATGCACTTGCTGCTTCAAAATGTGTGTCACTGGACATCTCGGAGACGAACTGCACTCCTGACTTCAGGTAAACGGCACTGACGAAAGCCAAGGGCGTACGGTCAGGTCGACGAATTGCACAACGTCTTTAGAGACGTTCACTGTGTACCGCGGTTCGAACGACACTGATTATACTCAAGATTTTTCAAAAAATCTCCTCAGGAAAATACCGCCAGGCCCCTTACGTTTCCGTCCCTCGCCTCGATGCTCCGTAAAGCCTGCCTTCGCTTCTCCCACTCTTACCACTACCGCTGATGCGTACCGAGTCGGTAGCATGGTCCACGCGGCAGCGCTAGTGGTAAGAGTGGGAGAAGCGAAGGCAGGCTTTACGGAGCATCTAGGCGAGGGACGGAAACGTAAGGGGCCTGGCGGGCGCGCATATGGCAACCCTGGTCCAGAGTACTGTCCAGAAAAAGAGTGGAAACTAGCGGGGCGGGAACGGGGAACAAAGCCCGACCATTCAGATTGCCTTTGTGTTCCTCTAGCTCCGTTCCCGTCCCGCTACTTTACACTCTTTCTCTGGACAGTACGTCCCTCCGCTTTCGGCACTGCTGTATTCCTGAAGTCAGCTGTGCAGTTCGTCTCCAAATGGCCCAATGAGTTCTAATTAAATCAATTTCTGCTCCTTCTCTTGTTCATTGCTTCACCACGGCGCCTCACCATCACGCGTTGAGGCCGCTCTTAGATTGGTCCGTGTTTTTCATTAATAACTCCTTAACCCGAACATTTTGGGACACCCTGTATAGGCAATCCGCAATTTCATGACAGTTTATGTAGGAATAAATTAATTTGTTTCATAGTTCTCCATGAATAAAATATGATGGCATAATTGCAATCATTTTCAAAATGGACTATGTAAATCCTAAACCAATTATAATGAAATGTGCGGTTGTAACTATTCAAATCACGCATGACTATGCTGATTATTAGTTTAATAAATTAATCTAACCGATAAACGCCGCGTACAGAAAATAGTTGCGAAATAAAATATCTCAAGAGGAATCATTTTTATCCGTTTGTTACATTTGGCGTGATATTCAGGGAATTTGTATTTTCGATTGTTAAATTGAAATTAAATTTCTAACAATTTTTTTATTTCAATTCATCTGCATCTTATATTCCTAGAATCGTTTTCTCAGCAGGAAAAACGTGGTGATGTTATTTACATCGTATGGGCATTCTACGAAGCATCAAATTTCGAACTTCCGACTTGTTAAACAGCCGTTGTCGGTAATGAAAAGTATTGCACATGGGCCGTTACACTTCGAGAACTCCAAAAAGAGAGATGCTAAAGAGTAGCTTTATGAATGTTTGACCGATGCAAGACGGAAACGCCATCTTCGATCGTAAATAATTCAGCGAGCTTCAAGGAAGGTTTTCTCGATCGTGCGCAGAGAAGACGACGCCCAAGGGGCTCCAGAATATATTCTCAGAGAGTACTACTGAAATTAAACATTCTCGAAAATCCAATCGAATATACCGTCTGCCGCGTTTTTACCGCGAAAGGAACGTTTCCCTCTTGCGCCGACATGCTACCCGGTGCATTCCTCTAATTTTTATTTCAATCTAACGTAATGCACTGCAGCCACTTTGCAAGACCTCCAGCAGAAAAGCATACTGGAAGTGGGAATAATTTTCCGATTTAGAGATACACTACTGCCCACATGGTTATTCACGGTTATCGCGAAGATGACAAAAGTCATATTTTTCAAACAGAGATTCGGGCTTCCAGTTATTTTAAATGGGGTGTGTGTGATTCTTTCGCGAATATGGTTCTAAAAGAATTTTTGTGCACTGCTGTACAATACAAAACATTCTTAAAATACTTAAAATACTTAAAATAAAATAAATAGGAAAATATAATCAACGAAAGTCGAAGCGGATTGCGCACATATGATTAATCACATTTAATCAGAAAGACAGGTGAAGTAACAAAGACGAAAATTCCTTGAAAATATCTGTAGCGAACAGATTGTAAATATAGAACGTACTTTTATTTTGCAAAATTTAATTCGAAAATAATCCGTCGCATGCACGAAAGCTCGGGATTCTGCGAAAATGGCGCATTCAGCGCAGCATTAAATCATTTTGAACGGATTCGCTATTGCACCGGCTGCGTTCGAAAATAAAAATATTTCTTTCGCATAATACCCTCGTCATTCGACACTGGTATGTCCGGCAGCATAAACTCGGTTAATATCGTTCGTGTAACACTAGCCACGGTGCACCACGCATTGCGGACGCCAGCACGAAATTATATGTGTAGTATTACATTATAATATTTACTCGCCATACATTAATCCTGCTAAAGCTCTCAACGCGGCTGTCATAATTAGACCGGTTGATAATTACACGAAACGCAAGGTAATGCGTTCAAACAAACGCGCCTCGTCATTCTTCTGTTTCTCGCGACTGGAATTAGGTGTTGCGTAACAAAGCGAACAAGTTATGCTTGTTTCGCCAGCAATTCCAAGATCAGCCGGGACGATAACAGGGAACGCGCATGTGTATCCGTAGAAAATTCCGATAATAAACTGTATTATATTAGACGAGTACTACTCCGCGTAGAACCGAAGTGCTACTATAAGCACACTACGTGTCAGCCGAGCACCGTAACGAGAAAGTACAAAGATAACGCTATCAGAACCGTATAATTTATGTTACGTATTATCCCCCCCTCGAATGCAAAGTGCATGCGCGGAATACGAAGACCGAGGTCGAGGGAAAAAACGATTGCACTTTCTCATTTTATTCTGGGGGATGGACTCTTTCATTTTCATAGTTCTGCATAGTTAATTTTTATTCCAATTTTGTCTCAAGGAATCATTCACGAGGCAAAAGAATTGTTTTATGAAGGAAACTGTGGAGGGAACTATAAATTCATAAATGTTTTACTCTTTCTTAGTCTATCAAGGATTGAATTCATTATATTCACAAATGATTTCGTCCGTATCATTTTTTATAATGAAAGGTTATTAATTTTATTTTTTAGTAGCTCGGATGTAACAAATCATTATTATCACTGCTCTTTAGTAATGAATTCGTTCATCGATGTTTGCAGTTTGCACGAGGTCCGAAAGTATATGTTCCGACGTGTGCTTATTGAAATACCTTTACGAATGGCAAATGTTTCGAGTAATGATGGCAATAGCCTCGTACGGTTCGAAAGGAAGAGATACCATTGAAATTGGTTTGCCTGAATCTCCAATGTTATTGTTTTCACGTAAATATGCGGAATAGGTGTTCTCATGATAATTAAAATATTCTACGCGAAGTTTATACTTGAATGATAAAAATTACAATTTATTAACCCTTTGCAGCAGGAGCTATTTTAACTTGAAAATTAAACATTCCTTCCGACCTAGAATAACTCCATTGTATATGATTTTTCTTCATTTTATAATACCTCATAGAATACTTAAATGTTTAGTAATTGATTAGATACCAACAAATTTAATAATGCAAACAATTTTTAGTGACTCCGAGTCACCACTCGACTGCTAAGGGTTAAAGTCTGTGACGTAAGCTTAACAATTTCATGTCTGCAAATTAATCTAATTTTACTTAGGTACAGTCACAGTTAAGATTCGGTAATTAAGGGAACAGATAGCGTCGAGTGAAGACACCGGTACCACTGTTCGTTCCAGCGCGCAAAATACGCCGAGAAAATAATGAGTACTCCCCGAGTGGGAGCTGGGAAAAGTGGCGAGGAGTCTTTCAACAAGATTTAAAAGTGGAGCAAAATTCGCGGAGATAAGACAACTATTCGGCGGAGCAAGTTACCCGTAATTCACTGTCTTAATGCATCTTCCTTTAATACACGCCGGCTCTGCCGCTGCCGCTTTAAAGCAATCCCGGGGACGGATCGTGGAAAGAATTTCACCGGGCCCGGCTACGGTGTCGCGTATTAGACCCCGTAATTAATTGCGCAGCGAGTTTATTAATGACGCACAGTGCGTAAACTTCTTGAGTCGCAATATTTCCTTAATCACCGAAACTTCGTTAACGATCAACAACGCGGCGGCTGCATGAATTCCGTCATAGTTTCTCGGGCACCGCGGTTTATCCGCGATCTTGGATCGTTAAAAATTTCATTAGAGAAATAGCTCCGCGCGCTTATTATGATTCGAGTAATCGATACGATCGCGTAAATACCATTTCGATGGCGCGGTTCAATCCTCCTCGCAGATACGAATCCAATTACCCTGCTGTAGTTAATGTGCAAACTTCGGAGCAAGCTTGGAGAATAATAATTCCACTGTAAAATAATAAACCAGGACGGAATGGGTTGGAATGCTTGATATTATCATTTCCTTAGCGTTACAGAATACTGTAACTGAGATTGCTGCTAATAATGTTGTTAATATCTCAAGCATGCACGTATGTATAGTCAGAAATGAATACGGATTCTGCAATTTCTGAAAAGTACAAAAGTGACCAGGTTGGATAATACATTCAAATGCCATAGTTGATCATAGCCATTCAAAGCGTGTAATTAATTTAATTTCAATATTAAATTCCCATACCGACGTATCAGTAAATACTACATTGTAAATACCGCCTGCCCATACACGGACCTATACTACTATCGCGAGCTATACATCCGAAAGCTTTACAACTCTGTTTATGATTCGATTACGATATTCTCTGTTATGTATAAACGGACGATAAAGTAAACATAATACCACTAGTAATAATAATTCATATAGCAGCGACTTATTCATACAAAATGGAATAATTAAACTTGCAGGACGAAACGAACGAATATAAAGGCGAATATGAAATACAATTTCGTGTCGGGACGGAGGAATAAAAATTAGAGAGAAAAAAACAAGTTAATCTTAATAATACGCGAGCGGAGGACAGCCGTGAAACAAACGAGACGCGCTTTGAATTTTTCAATTACGAATCGATATTCGGATTACGGCTAATGGCCAACAATTCAATACGGCTCGAGTTTCCGATCTATCGTAATTTTATTCGATCGTACAGCGAACACGCAAAGCCGGATGTGTCGTATCTGTTCGGGTACGGGTTTATGTTATTATGCGCCGGGTTTCGGTATTCTTAATTCCGCGCGCCGAGTGATGCAGACATAATCCCGGAGCCGGTATTAGATATTACGGACGGCACGAGAGAGAGAGAGAGAGAAATTTCACAGGTAACTGGTAATGGGGTAGGCAGTTACACCCTGTGGGCAATATTACGATAAGCAGGCCTCCGGTAATGCGTTTGCGACGTGGTCACACGACTAGGACATTATTACGCGAAATCCAGCATTTCGATTGACCGCGTTTCTGCCACCGCGACATCGTTCTTCCATGGGCTTGAAAATATCTGTTTGAAACTTTAATAGCAGTTGCCCCATCTCACTTGAACATTCGATGCCAAAGATATTTGATTTACCAAAGAAATCGATACGCCTCACGACATTATTTTCCGACGCGAATTTCTCGTCGCAGTATTACGATGGTATAACAGTTCGCGCGCAGATGTTCCATTCCGTCCGTAGCGGAAATTGTAATACAATTAATCAATAATCACAGAAACATTAATGTTGCTATAAGGCTGTTTCTCCGGAGCCTAGCAAATTGAATTTAGTCCAAACCTTCTCATTACGTGGTATCCTCACCAACTTAAACGTATTAACATGATCGAAGGAGGCCAACGTAAGCAGCTCCACACTGTCGATAACCCATTACGCGCCGTCCAATGAATAGAACTATGCATACCTAAAATAAAAATAAACAAGCGAATTAATCGTCGTTGTTGATACGTTCACTGAAATCGTTGACGTTTCCTTTTATGATTAGTATTGAATATGGTAATCGACATCGGTATCGGAATCAATTTCCTTTCCAAGCCTTTTAACGTACGTGTCCATCTGAGAGTTTCTGTCGACAGTTGCTTCCGAGAGTACTCTAAATTTATGTGTCCATTTGAGAGTACTTCAGACATTTTTTGCTCTCGGAGATTGATGCGAGTGTCATTCGAATTTTATGTGTGTAGCTCTCAGATGAATTTCGATAGTTATAAGAATACTCGTGAAAATCGGTGCCGATATATAAATATTTTTAAATTAAGGTTACTCTGACTTCTGCGTCGGACCATACTTTCCTGCCCATTGTTCGATTACTGTATATGTATAAATATATGTAGGTACATAATGGCAGAGAAAACAAACTGGAAAACTCTCAGCTATAAGAATGGTGTTCGTATAGCTGATAGTTGCTCGCCGAGGGAAAAACTGTTCGCTCTTCGAGAGTTTTTCGTGCAGCTCTCCGCAAGCATCCCCGACACCGTGTACACTGACGAATTTGACTCTCGAGAGTAACCCGCGATAGTTTTACTCTCAGATGGACGCGTACCTTACGGATTTCAAACCACGAGAAACATTGGACATCGCGGTTACAATTCCTTGGCCAGGGGCTACAGAAGCGAGCGATCTTCGGCAAGAGTCGAGCATCAATTCCCAGAGCTCAGAAGATGCCTCAATCGCGTGCGAGGTCGATCGAGTGAACGAGTCCGCGACCAAGTGGAAACGGAATGGCGATCGGGGAAAATGTCTGGGGGCGAACAACGGCATCTGTAAGCGGCGACAGAGGCGTTTGTAACGCAGGAATTTATCGCCGGGGGCTGGCGGTAGCCGCACTCGTCCATGAGTAAGGGGGGGGGAGGCGAGCAGCACTCCTTTATCCGTTGGAATCTTGGCCGTGAATCAAATCCCAGATTTACGACCGGTACACGTGTATATCAATTCCGCAACGAGCCGATTATCGGCCTGGCAGAAACGGTCGTGCCCGAGCCGGTCGTTGCTTTTCGTTGAATCCTTGCCAGCGATACACTATCCGCATCAAAGGAAAAGTATCGTCTCGAGCTTACTCTCCTCGTCCTCGAGCTTTTCTTCCATCGCAGCGGCTTCATCGAGTTTTTCCCGCTTCTTCCGCGCCGTTGCCGTCTATGCCCTCTCCACCTCTGGATGCGATAAGATATTTCGATCCGCGAGTCTGATCCGCGAGCCACGATTTGCCTATCCGGCCGTGAACGCCGGAATCGCCGAAATTTTCGAAAAATCCCGCGTCACCGTGCCCTTTTTCTCCACGGTCTGCCGCGTCCGCCGACCGGGATTCCTCATCAACGACGCTCCCGGTCCCAGGCATTAATGTCCTATCGAGTTATCGATTTTTCAATCGCGCGTTCCTCCGAGCAGTCCTCCAACCAGCGTATCTATTCGCGCATTGTTCGCGTTCCTCGAGACTGATAAGACACGAGGCGGTCCCATCAACCAGATCCACGAATTCTGCGAGCCGAAGCCTCGCGATGGAACATCTCTCTTAACAACCTTGTCTTCCTGAAACGCTCCCCCTTTTGTTCCAGTCGACTCTGAACTCGATTCGATCTACGCCAGTCATGCCAACAAGCATTTTCTACGCTGCGAGCGAGCTGCGTTAGCTACCGGAACGAGACTTCGGGGCGAATCGTGATGGAAGAGATAGAAGTAGGTTTACCTATAAACTATTTTATAGGTTTACCTATAAAAAACTGAAGGTTGATCAGATATCCCAGAATTACTTTGGGACGTTTATTTAGGAAGCTTCCAATTCCGCCCTTTGCAAATCGTGAAGACTAAATTGCCGAACTACGCTATCGCAGTCGCGCTTTCATTGTTTAAATATCCCTCTGCGGTGTCTTTGAACCAGCTCGAATTTGAGCAACCGCGAATGCAGTCGCCTAAACTATCCGACCAAACGTCACAGTCAGAAGACGCAGGAGTTCTGCGAGAGGTAGGGACGAAGTGGTCAATTCTGAATCGCAGTTTTAAAGTTCGCGCGTGTTCCGGCTCGCTCGCTCGCTCGCTCGCCAATGTTTTAATAGAGTTTTGCGATGTGCGAAGCGAAGTCGCATCCGCGCGACCCAGTGTTCAAGCTGGAATTGCATTCGAACGGAACGCGCGTTGCTGGGAAAATTACGTTTGACTTCTCCGAGCTCTCTCCTGTACTCTTTTTAACGTAAACTGCGAGCATTTTTCTCTATTACATGGCCGCCTCTTTACAATTCGCGGCGCGACGCATCAGAACGTTGCACCATTCTCAGGCTGCATTATTTATTCGCAGTTCCGGCGGCTGGTACGTGAGGCGAAACACTACGCGTAATAAAATTGCCTGTGTGTGTGCACTCTCGGTGAGGAAGGGAAAATTCGTTACATTTATTAATGGTATCATCCCGTCTGCCAGTGTTTGCCGGCCGAGCGGAACCGCGCTGAACACGTTCGCCTGGGCGACATTTTTTTCCACGGATTTCGCTCGCGCCTCCAAATTTATTCCTCCTGGAAAACGCCATTTATTTGCGCCCGCGGGATTCGCGGGCACCCACGTACCCGGGGTAATGAAGCGAACTATACTTCGGTGACGCCTGCTCGAGTTATGTGGATCGCACGGTCACGCTCTGCTAACAATATCGCTGTGTTCCTCCGCTTTAAGCACCTTGGAAATAGAAGCCGGACGGTTTCCGTGTCTCTCCTCTTCGGGGAAGGCATGACGGTATTATTCAAGCAGCAGCGAAATTATTGTCTCGACGAGGGTGGGAATCGTACAGTTGAAGACCCTGCAATTGTTGTATTAGGCTGTTATACGTGAAATGGAAGACGGTTTGCATGACTCTCATCTTCGGGAAAGAGTGACGGTATTATTCAGGGACGAGCGACATTATTGTCACGATGAACATAACGATCGTAGCGACGATATTTTCATTTCATTTTCTATGAACTTCAATGCCATTTATTGTATTTCGAATTCAGAAAGAGATTCGGTAGAATTTTAAATATACACGGTGTCCCAAGAAATGAGAATTTCTGTTTCTTGCAATCAACGCAGACATTTACTGTTTTGCATGAAAGTCCATAGTCTAATTATTACGAATAAATAGGTAAAAGTTGAGCCCCATGGAGCTTTGACGCCCCCAGGTTCCTCAGTAAACGGACAGAACCGAGAAAGAGGAGACTCTCAGAAAAATGAATGCTGCCACTACCGTATCTCAGGTACATTTCGAGATAAATACGGGAGTGTCCGAAGCTTTAAGTAATAAGTGCAAAACGATCCTTCTCCGCGCAGCGGACGATTAAAGTTAATCATAGAAATGCAACTTCTTGCCGGAGGAAAATTATGGCAGGGCAATAAAAGTAACGAACGGTGTTTTCCTTCGGACCAAGGTCCATTATACTCTTTCACGTCCAATTTATCGTCCCGGGGAATGGAAGTAAGAAGCAAATTGGCCGAGGGAAAAAATTTGATGGGAAATTAGACGAAAAAAGAGAACCACCCGCCGGAGCCTGCGCAAAGCGTTCAAGAGTAATTTGAATTCCGGAGGCATCATAACCGTCTTCCCGATAGTCGGGGACTGATGGGCAGCTCAACGAGGACAACTAATTAATCTGGCGATGGCGGTCGGAACGATGAGAAAGTGTTAGGAGCGTAAGGCGCACGGCCCTACATTATTAATGAGAGCCGATGATTAGTATACTTTCATTTGTCGCCGGGAATTCAAAGGGAATCTCATTACTCCAGCCCGGAAACACATTTTCGATAGAACGCAAGAAACGTGCGAGATTATGCTTCCGATAAATTATCGCTCGTAAAATACGTGCTATAACGTGAAGAAATTCAACAAAATGAAAAAGTCGAGATAGTTGTTTGTGTCCACCGATATTATTTACTTGGATTTGCACACGGAGTTTCCAGATTGATCTAGATCCATTTCGTTGTATAATCTTTTTGCGCTACGGTGCAGGTACTAAAATGTTCCTGGATAATGCAGCATCACAGGATTTCTCAGAGTAAATCATACGAACAAATAATTGGTGGCATCTCTTCAAAAAATCGTTTAAAATATTTTTCAGAGGCCGCTACATTGAAAAGTTAATTTGATTTGATACTGTTTCCAGAATCGAATTGATCGTAAATCACGTTGCAACAAAATTATTAAAATGAACTATAACAATCTATAATTTTTCAAGTTCTTCTCGACCTGTTTTCGCCGAGGAGCATTTTATTCAGGTGGGATTTTCGAGGAAATCGAATGATTTCCTCAAGGAATTTTATCCGGGCTTCGCGGATCAGCGAAAGAATGGTTCTCGCGTGGTCCAGTTGAGTCACGAGAGGGAACGCCGTCTGAAATCGGTCTCTCAACCGTGTGGTCCGTATTTCTGTCAGAGTCCACGAGCAGGCAAACTTATGTGCACGCTAAACGGACCGGGCAAAAGTAACGCGCGTATAAAGAACCGGGTTTTATTAGCGGGCGCAAGTTTCGCGACGTCTGGTTGGCCAAACGAAAGTGCGAAAGCCGTACCGGAGACCGACTGTTTCGCGGATCGAACGGTTGACAAGCCCGCGATAGCGGAACGATGCAATCCGGAGACTGATGGCCAGATATCAACTGCACTCCGCAGGATTAACTCTTATATCATCGTGGAACAGGACGCACTGCTCCCGGCACAGCGCCGATTAATTACGCTGACTCGCCGAGCACCCACGGTTCTTCGTTTCACGAGTGTTTCGCTCTGATTTCTCTCGATGAGTTTCTCCGTTTTCCAGTAACGCTAAAATATTCGTGGTCATCGGGCTGATCTAATCCCTAAATGACAAACGGAGAATCGACGGTCCGATGAACATTTGAAACGATGCGTTCAGTCAAAAATCGTGCACCCCTTCGAACAGAGTGCACATTGAATGTTCTTTAGCAGCAACTAATTTTTCATTCAGTCAATGTTACCAATTATTCGTTGAAATGATTTACTACTCAGAAATGTTCCATTTTCCGAGGAAGTTACAACCTCCAGCGTTCCGAATATTTTTCGATGCCATCAGCAACCCGAATTGTTAAAAGGAACTTCTTGAAAGCCACAAATCTTATTCTTAAAACATTGGACATGATTGTAAATTCATCTATTTTCACTTTGTTTATTCACTTGCTTTATTTTAGCATCGACGCAATTATTCGTTCAATTGATTTACTACTAACAAATCCTCAAGTGTGGTGCCATTTTTCGAGGACATTCCAGCCCTTAGCGTTCCGAATATTTTTCGATGCTATCAGCAACCCCTACTGCTACAGCAAACTTTTCGAAAACCACAAATCTTATACTGACAGAAGAAAAAAATATTTGGAAATCTATCTGCTCTGATTTCATTTAATAACTTGCGTTATTCCAGCGTGAATAAAAATATAGGATAGGCGAGAAATTAATTTCGGTATTTTAAGGTGAGATAGAGCCCAACTTTTTTATTCAAGTAATGAAGTTTAACGAATAAGATATTTTCCCTTTTGTTGAAATTACTTTCTTGCCAGCCCAATAGTCTTGCTGTGGTTGCTATTGAGATTGTCAATGCGAAATTCACAGTGGCGTGAACGGCGTACGAAGCGGCAATGATCTCCAACATCGAGACAACGTTAGACTCAACGAAAAATAAAAAAACGTATAATGCTACAGCAAGATCCGCGTAGAAGGTATAAAACGGTACAACTAGTTGCATAACTGGGGGCAGTAAATTGCACTTGGCCACTTAATGGGCAACAGCCGTCTATGACCCTATCGCCAGGCCGCGACAACAACGGCCCCCAGCTCGACTGTTCGCTGAAATGAAATTAAGTGGTGTGTTTCCGTGAGCAGAATACTTCGTGACATTTTCGCGAGACATAAAACTGAAAGAAGTACGGCGCGTCTCTTCACGTTTACCGGTGGCTACGATCAACACTCTCAACCCTCGAAACAAGATAGACGAATTGGTGTACCTCATTTTAGCTTTAGTTGTGTAAGAGGTTCCGACAATATACGGCGTGCCCCACGGTAAGTGCCGTTTGATATATGTAACTCCTGAATGGTACGCAATTGGTATGTGTAGAGGGACTTTTATCATAATTTTCTATGTATAGAACGTCTCGTTAGTTCAAAATTATTTCAAGGTCACCTCGTGTTTTTTGTTTCGATATTATGAAAGTACAAGGATTGAGGTAATCCAAGGTTGGATAAATGTACAACTTACATAAGAAATATCAGTACGATAATAATAATCCAGACAATAATGGTAAAAGATGGTGTTAAATATATAATGGATTAATAGAACTGTTATCTGAAAATGTAAATCTATTTCTTTACGTCGCAGAATGAAAGCAATGTCCCCGAAAGGTTTATTGAATTAGAAACGCACAAATGCAGTCATAGTGTTCGACAACGTGCGCCAGGGTACGGGACCGTGCAAAAATAATATATCGGGATATAAATACATCGAAGCGCGTCGTAAAGTTTGCTTTATTTCCCGAGCTTTTGGCAAACGGGGCCGGTTTCGGACGCGAGGGTGCACCAGAGTGCGACGCGGTGCAACGGAACAATGGGGAAACGAGAGAAAGAGCCGAGGAAAGAAGAAGCTCGTCTTCTCACCAGATCCTACGGGTTCTTCATCGTGCAAAAACGTCGAGGAAGACGGCAGGAGGGTGCCACGGGCCCGCAGGACATCCGCCTAAGTGATGCATCGTATCCTCCCGACCCGTGCACATTCTTACAATCCAGAAAACTAACGTTAAAACAATGCCGTAATAAATTTGTCGGGGCTTTTGTCCCGCTAGCACTATGTTCGTAGTTTCTGGGCGCGTTCTATGCGCGGAGTATTAAAATGTTAATGGAACGTAAAGAGAAGAATGGCTACCAGGGGGCGAACGACGAGAAAAATCTACGTCTATTTCGAAGAGCCGTTTCAAAATGGCCGCACTAAACTTTATGTGACGCCCGAAGATCCTTATAACCGCGGAACTGCACTGTAAACACGATAACGGCTAAACAGAATTCATAAAATTTTGAAAAACACGGATCCGAGGCCGTAAAACCGACACATCCGCGAGATACTGCTGTCTGATTAAGCGCTATCTGGTTCCACTGGCGATCGCTCTGTTTATTCTGACTTTTATACCCAGGCTTTTTGCCGTGATTTTTGCCTGTTTAGGAACTGTCTAAAATTATGGAAAAATTTGATAGAATGCTCTGGGGTGAACTACGTTATGCTGATAAATTTTTGTGCGTTTAGGATCACTCGGAAACCTGCGGCGAAGAGTACTATCAACTCGAAAAAAAATCGTAGAGTCGGATCGGATCTTTGACTTCTGGAAATCATTAGAAGACAGTTCGATAAGTTTATATGCATCTGGAGCAGTGAAGCCAGAACGGGGAAATCGAGGGGAATACATTTTACCCTCGCTCTAACGATCAGACCAGTCTACGGCATTATAGCAAAGAACTTCTGTTACATAGTTATTCAATTACGTAATTTTTACTACATATAAAAAAAAACTGGAGCTTCTAGGTTTTAGGTTTTTAGTGGGTAGGCCTGCCTGACCAACTGGGAGGAGAGTCCCACACTACCCCCTTCTGGGGTGTACGTAATGTACTTTCCCCCACATCTGTAAAAAGAAAAGACCAGTCTACGGCACGGGCACCGTGGTCTACGGTCTTAGTGGGGGACGTTGGAATGTGCTCATGGTGCTGGAATGGGATAGTGGAAGGGGAAAAGGAGAAGAGGAGAAAGCAACCAGTTTCGGTTGTTTCTGGCTTCACTGATCTGGAGTGCATACGTGGTCGTCGAAAGCCAGCGGTAAAATGCAATATCGATTCGAAATGAAATGATAAAAGATTGAGTCGGTTCTTCGGCATTAATCATTAGAAGACAGTTAGGTGAGTCGATATGCAGCTGGAGCGCATCGCGTGCAACAGCTTCGGGCACGCGGAGCGTTTTAATCGCTCGTTATGCGGTTCGGTGTTTCGGCGGATTCCGGCCTTTCAATTTCAGACAAGCATTCGATCCGGGCAGATTCATCTTGATTACCAAAATAATCTGGCAGGGTATCGCCGATGGCAATTCCATCCATCGACGTCTATCCTGGCGCGTCCTGACGTTTCCTAATTGCCGGGATAACTGGACGAAATCATCTCCAGACCCGCGGCTTATTATCTTCCAGCCCCGGCGTGTCTCGATTGACGTGATTTCGTAGTCGAGGGCACCTCCTATGGAAATACTCACGAAATTCGAACGTCCATCGGTCGTATGATCGAAACGACCGTTTTCGAAGCGTGCTCAACTTCCGCCTCCTCCTTCCTCCTCCTTCCTACTCCTCTCCCTGCTTTCGCCCCCCGCTCGCGAACCATTCCGACAGAGAAGCTCACTTCACCCTAATTGGAAACCGGCACTCTGATAATTGAATAATAGGCGTATTGTCGATTGTTCAACTTCGATTCCGCTTTTTAAGGAATCCGCGAAGCGAGCCGAAGATACTAGTTATGCTCGATGGAGGTGAAAATCATTTTTATTCCCCCGTGAAGTACCTTTTAGCGAAAATTGAACTCTTCTACAGCTATATTGTTTGGGGAAAGAATCCCCGTTGGCTGTGCGCGCGTGGAACAGCTGAATTCCCTCTTTATTGGTTTTATTGATTTTAGTATAATTAGTAGATTGCGGATCTTTATGCAGAAAAATTTTCATAACTGTAAAAAACTGGAGGAAAATAGAAATTTCGTTAATAGGACCGATCGATTGGAAATAATACCACGATTGATTCTTTCAATAATTTTACTGTTTTGTGCTTCTCCTGCTCATTAAACCGACAGGGTAATAATTAGAGAGGGGTGGATGATCTCTTTCAGGATTTAAATAATCCACATTTTTAAGAACCGCAGCGAGTATGCAATTCACTCTGCGCCTAACACCACGGTACACTTACTTTGCAATAGCTTAATATCGAGAGGCAACCAGTGCTGACACTTGTGAGTACGATACGAGATTCTTGAAGCATAGATCACTGAGCTGATGAAATCGACAGTATGCATCTCTCGTCACTGTTTTTGTTAAAAGTCTCTCACCGAGTAAATCATTTCTGAAGGAGAATCGTATGTTCCACAAAGATTGAAAGCGTGTTCGACTAGGATTAGGAAAGAGCTCGTCGGCAAAACGCTTTCGGGAGTATTTTTCGCGCGTGACTTCACACGGATTATTCTGTGAAAAGGAATTCATTTCAGGAGATTCGCCAAGAACAATTCGGCACGACTATGGACCGTGCCCACTCAGGATCAAGGAGATACAAGCGGCCACTTGCTAGTTAATTAATTCCCTCTTAGACCACCGAGTACGGTTCTTCAATGCTGTCTACGGCACCGAACCATAATTGACCCCTAGTACACCCTTAGTACCAGGAGGACACGGACAGGGTGGTGCTGACGGCGTTTATACGACGACAACGGCATTGAATTCCATTTGGTGGAACGTAATCAAGATTACCGAAAAATTCTAATTAGCATCCGACGCTTGCGGGGTGAAGCTTAATTAAAAATTCTCGGCAGGCGTTCAGCCTGCTGCCGGCCGGTCATTATAACGAGCCGCTAAAAATGAGCTCTTAATATCCTCACGCCGGACAGCCTGCATATCAAGTGTACACAGGCTCCGCAGCGAAGCATTCATATTTCTCCGGGATGTTTAAGGACCGTTTCATTGAAACAAATGGATTTGCCGCGCTTGCGATAATGAGCGAGAAAAGCCTTCACGTTTACGTTGAAATCCGTCGCGAAATGAAAGAAACGGGGAGCTTCTAATCGCTTCTATAGATTCACCGAATGAACGTACTTCTTTAGATTTTTCTCCAGACCATACCATCTTGCTGCTCCATTATAATTTTCTTTGTTCTCTGCTTTCATAAATTCTCCTAGTTGTACACAGTACTTCTTAACATTTTCTACGAACCTTTAAATTTAACATATTCATGACAAGTCTCTGATCAAAATGATACCAAACCCAACACAATTTGGATGATATTTACACATTCAATTCACGATACATCATCCGAACTGTTATCGCGCACACCTCTTGTACATATATCGGGGCATTACCGTAGAACTGATAAGTACTTTCAAAGATTGAGTACATACGTGTCTAACAAGTGTTATCCGAGACGGAGATTGAAACGGTCTCGGTTGCGATCTGTTTCCCGATGGCGGAACGTTAGCGGATTTATGGCTACTTAACGTCGATCCTAAAGGATTCCATTGAATCGTTCGACGATTCAGCAAGGATTCGGCGTATCGGCGGCGCCTTTGCCGCGTCTCTTTACTGCTTCTCTGTTAATTGGCCAAGTAAATATTCCGATCGGTAGCGGGGGAGGGGGAGAGAGCCCGTTGAGAGACATGTTGTCGGACATTCTGCGGTTGTCAAAGCGAGCGTCTGCGGCGCCCGCATCGGCGTCACAACGTCGGATAGATCAATATTGAATGACGCCGTGAAAATGCTAATATTGGCGTTTCCTTTCGGTCGCCGAGTAGCCGGCAGCGAAAAAGTAATCAAATAAGGACGACCGGAATGTCGGCCCGACGGATATTAATGCCGCAAACATTTCGAATGTGTTACGATCGAAACCGATAAGTACATTCCGGTAATTCAACGCCGATTTCTTGCACACTTGTAGCTCGCTTCCCCGGATCGACAACATTTCGAACACTTGCAAACGTTTCACCCGAGAAAGATCTCAATAGAATTTTTAAAAAAATTGTAGGAATTCATAGTATTATCACAGAGTATTTGATGAATACCAAAACGAGAGCAAAACAGATTTGGCTGGCTGGAAAGTTATTCAACGTACAATCGCTTGCTGTAGTTACGTTAAACAGATATGTAGGTCAACTTCGTTCCAGGATGAAGATGATGCCTGTTTACCATAATCGTTCCTTCAGTTAATATCGTTACGGTTATATCCTGAGTTCCTGCACTTTCAAGAGGATTTAAAAATTGTAATAAAATTGAAATCGTTGTCTATAAATCGCTCAGTACAATGGAATTTTATCTAAATCCGCCTATAAAGAAGTTGCAGCTTCTTAAGTATCCGCAGTCTACAGTCGGACATAGCCAAAGACCGCAAGAAAATTGTATGTATAAAGACCGTACTTCGCGGACTCGCAAAAGAAGTATCTTCGATCCACAATGATACGGGAATAATGGGTTATCTGCCTCGGCTATGATCCCCATCGCCGCGACAAAAGTTACACCCACAGAACGGAGACCAACAAAGTGCAGGGCGGGGACGGACCGCGGGAGTATAATTCAACTTCATTCGTTCCGGGAAGATCGCGAAATGACCGTCCGTAATAGAAAGGAGGAGGATAAAGGAGTGCCCGCCTTTGAAAACTCAGATACGTTCCATTTGAGCACTCAGACCGAAGAAATATCGTCCAATCCTTCCCCCGGCCAATTTTCCGGGAGCCAGTTGCTATACCGGGGCCACGGGGGCGAGTGTGTGACACGTTGCTCCCTCCCCTCCTCTCCCCGTTACCCCCCCCCCCAACCTTTCCCGTTCCACTAGAGCCAAGAACACGACATTAGTCCCGGTCTGTTGAGAAGTGGAAACGTAAATCACATTACTCCCTTCTGTTCCGTCTTCATTCGCCGAGTACCCTGTTCTGCAACCCCTTCTTCCCCTAGCACACGCACACACCACCTTTCTATAGCTGGTTCCTTACTGCGACCAGCGCAACGGAGACGGACGATAATGCCTGTATAAATGGACCTTGATGGACCCCGGGGTAAGTGACCGCGGTTATCTGTCGAAATGCTTCGACGCACACGGCATGATCTCCGTTAAACGGGCCCATTCGTTTCGCTGACGAGACGGACTGTCTAGAGCCCCGGAAACGAGCCTTTAAGAAGATTGCTGTGCGCGAACGCGGTCCGATGATCCACGCCTTTGTACTAGGTCGACCAGAATCGAGAAGTCGAAATTATACTTCCTTCGAATACTGTGTCTTGCAAAAGGAATCTGAACCTCAGCAGGGGAAATATTACAATTTTGAATATTGGGAAAACAACAGAAATTCTAGTTCGGTGGTAATCAGACTGCCAATCAACGGCGATTATCACGTTGATTAATTTGAAAATTGATATCAATCAATAGTAAATTCAAACGAAGACAAATATTCAGAAGCATATTAATTTAACATGTTTTTCGATCGTAATTTTGGTAATAATATGTGATGATATCGGCGCACAGGTTCGATCAATAATGAAAACACTAGCAATTTTGCAAATTAAATCGAAAACTCAGCGTTTCGATCCTGAGATGTGGAACATTCTCAAGAGTTGTAATTGCGTCTGAAAAATAATGCGAATATAATAAATGCAAACTTTAAATATCCTATGGCAGTACTAACTGAAACACTTTTCCATACCTGCTATATCAAAAGAAATACTATAGAAATTCTTGAATGTGAACTGATTCCACATTATTTTTCAGACGCAAATGTAACTCTTGAGAATGATCCACATCAGAATCGAAACGTTGAGTTTTTGGTTCAATCTGCAAAATTGCTAGTGTTTTCATTATTGATCGAACCTGTGCGCCGATATCATCACATAATATTCAGAAGGATCTTCGACCCGTTCCGCTGGGCTCGTCGCCAGTCACGGGGTGGTCAAAGACTATTAATTCCATCGTTCTGAAAACCCCGTAAAAGCATGATAGTCGACACGCATGCGGATTTACGCCGGTTCTTTTTAGCGTGACACGGCCGCTTTACGTGTCGCTTTACGACATCGTGAAAAGTATTTCCTGCGTTTTGCGTAATCAAACACTGCTCCCGGCTGTTGCGCCGGCACGCGTTTAACGTACGAAAATAATAACAATAATAATAATATCAACAAGGTATATCTTTACTGCCTCTGAAATTGCATCTAGCCTGGCGCGGCGTGGCGGGTAACTATTGCAGTCGAGTCTGCCGCTGAAACTTTTTACTAGTGCTTCGAAGACGTAATCCGAATTACATCGGGCCGGGTTGAAGCTGAATTATACCGAAGGCCTAATTCCGTCTTTATTAGCGGCTATATAGAGGCAATAGAAACGCAACGATGAAGACGGCTGTAAAATTTTAATAACAGCCATCGTAACCTCGGCGACGTTTCTTATCCCCGTCGAATATCTTCCGAAAAAAGACTCTTTCCTTTTATCGTTTTTTAAATGGAAATGAACGGAGATATCGCACGTAATTCAGACACTATCAAAAACTTATATAATTCATAAAATTTCATTTCTTTCGCTACTTATAAAGTGTTTTATGGCTCCTGCTACTCGCGCGTATACTCCGCAAATCCAGCATTCTCTACATGTACGCATTAGAAAATGTTCTCTTTCTTTTTTTTTTGTTTATATTATTTATTTATAAGGGTCGCACTAACATCGAGGTCATTATCGGCCACTTTTGGGATACAATTATATGTACAATGTTTTAAATTAAAGTTTCTGCAATAGGTCTACATTTTTTAGGAAGGTAAGAACTCTTGCAATGGTCTGCAACCAGTAGTGTAATAATTCGTTGTGCTGTTTCGGGTGCAACGTGTTAATATGTGTCTCGGAATGAAGATTGCTCGAATTTAGTAGAGTCTATTAATAAGAATAGCGAGAATAGTCCGTATTGTTTACAACGCAACGGTCGGGAGCGAAAATGGCGAGCAGACATGCACCTGGCCGCAATGAAGCCCGTCGCTGATTAAATCAGCGATTCGATTTAATTTAATGCTTCATATATCATTGCGCGAGCATATTTCAGATTTATTGCGAATTCAATGCGGTGTTAAACGCGATGATATATTCATGGAACACGGGGGCGACCGCCGCTCTGTCGTTTATTCTCGCAATCAACCGCGAGACGCGCTCCACCGCGGCATTGTACAATCGAGAATTATCCATTAAAGCACTTACATTAGACACGCCGGTCTACCCGTTTTCGGCGTTGCCTATGGGTGCGAGGAGTAATAATTAATGGACACGTTTTAAAGCGGAACGGTTCATTGCACAAATTTTCATATTCCATTCGCCGCAGCGAGTTTCTTAAGAGAATGAAATCCCTCGGGTGGAGGAGGGGATTAAGATGATCCTCCCCTTCATTCCATTTTCTATAAAGCACTCTCCTTCCTACGTTTCTTGCCAACTTCCCGCCCTCCCACCTTCGTACCTTCTCCCTCGTGGTATTCATAGTATACATATGAGATATTCCGAAGCTCCTCCTCTCCACGATATTAATGGCAAACCGAAAAGAAGGATCTGCGGACCCGCAGTTCATTATTTCGAAACGTTCGGTCCATGACGTAAGAATTGTTAGCTAGGATTTTATTCGTCTCAGCGAAAATTTATGGCAATGTTCGTCATAAACTGGTATGCTGTCTTCGAGAGCGCAATCCATTCTGCTAAAAGATCTTTAAGATCTTTTACACGTTCACTTTATTTCATTTTAAATACGAACCCGTGAAATAAATGACTTCTTTCAACCGTTTTACAAAGAGACCTACAGATCCAAGAAAGCAGCTCGAACAACTTCGAGTCATCTCGGCGAGCATCTAGCAGGACAAAAAATCAATTGGCAAATTCCGGACAAATTAGAATTCAAAGAAGAACGCCGCATCAATTCGCACGACCTCTCGACTGCAATGCTCCCGGCGCTGTCTATCGGGGGGCGAGCATTCCGACGTGCAATCAGGAATTTCAATTCCGCCCGAAAAAAATCACCTCCGAAACGATCGGCTCGCGGTGCGTCCCAGAGCAGTAAATCGTCGCGGGGCGATTAACTAGATAACAGCTTGTAACTCCCGTCGCGGCGGATCGATCCCGGAACACTTCGCCGGGGACTTGTTCCGTTCGCTTCCACTTGTTCTCGCACTGTGGTTCCCAATATGCATATCCACGCGGCTCGTAAACTATTCGATCGCGCGGCACTCGAGCCAGTTCGGATATATCCTCCGGCTGCAGTTTTCAGCGCGGCAAACGCAGCATGAACCGTGCAACGTGCTCAAGTCGAACGTTCCGCTTCGAGGTTGCTCCGCGCTCGTGTTACATTCTTGTCCCGAGCTTGGTCGCCTTGCTAGCACCGTACCCTGGTGGATTGTTACAATCGGTCGTAACTCAAATAAATTCTGGCGTGATTGTCTTTTTTTATTAATCGTTCTTTTCTTATTGACACCCTGCTCTACGATTTATTTTACGATTTCAGTGATTCGAACTTTCTTGCAGTTCGTAATTTCCTAAAAAAAGAAGAAAGTTTATACTATATCTATTAATTGTATGCCTACATGTTCTCCAATAACTGTACACATTAACAAAACCAAAATAGAATTTCATCTCGGTTTAAAGGAAATTAAGTATCTTCATCACACGAGCCAGACCCGATATTGTATGTGGTAAGTGGCTGGACACGGTTACTATGAATTTATAATAAATCACAAGTACACACGAAACTTCATTAGCATTTGTAGGCTATAAAAGGGTCCAAGAAGTAGTCTCGATAAGCTTTAACTCTGCCGGTTTCATTACAATGACCAAGTTACTCAGATTTTGTTGGATTTTTTGGGTTAATGGCAAAGGCGAGTTCAGTTTTCGAGTTAGTTTCTTAAAAAAGATGATTGAAATTCGGTTCATTGCTCTCACGGTGACGATAGAAGTGTCGCTTAAACTTCACGAGCAGGAGAATCCATCGCGTTTGAAGCCGCTTCGGCAACGGTGCGCCGATTGAACCGATTGAATCGGGTCCTGTCTGGCTCGGGACCAGTTTCCGTATCGAAGATTTCCGCGTCTCTCGCTCGGGGAAGCATATCGGTCGTATATCGACCGTCGGCGTCGGTCATAGAACGAGTTGCTAATGGTCGAGAGGCAACGGCGATCCGGAATGCCGATCCCGCGACGAATACGAATCTGAATCCGGCCAGACACTTTGTACAGATCGGAACGCACCCCGAAGCTTGACAATGCAATACGAGCCGCGCGCGAATCGAACCAAACTCGGCCGGCCGGTCCGTAATTGAAACGCTAGGGCCACGTGTTCCACGGTTGCACAGGATCGAGATGTCTTGGTAGCCTTCGAACTGTCTGCCCCTGGGAAACTAATGAATCCGCTGGCACGCCAATTACCGAAACCCGAGAAATGTAGCGAACCCGATCGATTTTTCACCGGAAGACGCCGGGGAACCTGTTTCCACGACTGATGAACTGCTCGCGGTCCGCTGCGCGTTCTGCTCGTGGCCGTCCGCTGTGGAAAGCAATTCTTTGCTCTTTCGAAAGGTACTAATCGTGCGTTGCATGTAGGAGCAGCTAACAGGCGTTTTTATCAATAAGGAACGTTTTGAAACAGGAACAAAGTGCGGAAAGCTAATTATGCGAAAACAAACTTCGCTTTAATCGCGCCATTGTTTTTTTGTGCCAGACAAAACGTCGCCGAACGCACAAGTATTTAATAAGTATTCTCGCCAAAGACTTTTCGGATTGAAGAAGTCGGGATTGTATCGTAGACGGTTAAACCGCTGAAGATTCTTAAAAACGGCTGGATTGCGACAGGGAAATGTCTCCGGACGCCGGGGAATTCAACTGTAATTAGGGCGAAGGCGACATAAGGTATCGCGGCGGAAGTATGAATAACAAAGGCCGGTTGAATTCTGTTGGAAGTTTAATAACATTCTTCACGCACCGTCTGTGATAAACCCGTGGGAGTCAGGGGGTCCGCAGTTCGACGAGAAGAAAGACAAATCTGCGAAGGAACGGCCGAGGACGAGATGAATTTTGTTCGGCGAGACGACGACGCCGGGGGTCAGGGAAATAAGAGGGACGTCGAAGAGTAGAATGGAGATGAAAGCGGCCGAATAGAAAGAGGAAAAAAAGAAAGAGAAACTAGAAGAAAGGGTGCCTTCTGTATTCGGGAGACAACGAGGAAGAAAGAATGTCACTCGTATCCGCGAGGGGAGTGGCAGAAGTCCCGGCCAGACTTCGAAATTCCGCGATTTTCTGTAAATTGTGCTCCGCAATGCGGCGGAAGGAAGCCCCTCGGTCTAGCCGTTGTGTTTCGCTCCACCGGAATTATAATAATTCGTCACAACGGGAGCGTTTAACGTTCAATGCTGACTCGTAATAACGTAACGTAACGCCGAGCAAACCGTAACTAATTCACTACGATGGGAACCGCGAACTTTTGTAATTTGCAGGATTACATGCAATTAAGCCGACCCGCCCTCCGCCGCGGTTCACATTTATCGATAATATCTCTGCGCGAATATTAAGTAAATATTTCATGGAATTGCGAGCCGAGCTATGATCGGAACGCGCAACGCGGGCGCGATACTACTTCGCGGTGAAATATAATAAATTGTTGACCGACGACCGCGCGGGCAGAATGCTCCAATTGGGAGCTAACGCGTGAGGCAAAATACTGTCTGAGTATTTTGTAATTAATGGTCTCAGGAAATTTGCTGCGCCGAAATAGGAACGTCTATAACACTGACCGTTCTATTGGAAAATGTACCGTGCGGTCAACCGCGAGCACTTGTGGAATTTAATGCTTTGAATGTCGAATATCAATCCCCAAGAATTCCAGAAAATTTAGGTAATCAACTTCGAAAGTTAACCTTCCGCCCGGCAACTTGGGTCGTTGAACTTCACGAGAATTTCCACTTCGCAATTTTCTCACAAATTTTTACTTTCATTGCAAGGAGGTCAAGCAGTTCGCTAAAATATCACTTTCACATTAAATTGAAGACTAGAGCAAGTACTTGCTCGGAATTTTTTAGATTTTTCAAAAGCCCAAAACAACAAAAAATTAGTACAGGAAAAGAGAGACCCGTTACGCAGATCATGATAATGCAGTTGGAAGTATGTTTATATGAGAATGACCGAAGCTAGTAAATAATGTAGTTGAAAATTCGCAGTCTGTTTATTACATTTTTCGTTTAGGACCGATCGGAACGTTGCATGTAAAAATATATAGTAAATGCATCGATAAAAATTTTCACCGTTTATCATGGTCCTTTGTGGAGACGGAATCAATTCAGTGAAGCAGACTGGAAATAATTCAAAAATATGGCTGAACTGTTTGCAGCATAGCTCCAAATAAAATACTATCTCAACTGCAACACTATTTTATAAACTTTCTACAGAAAATGAAACCATTTATTTTCGAAGCTGCGAGTGCAATTTAATCTTGTAATTTCAATTAATCTTTGTTACTGTTTATAGTTCTTACTTCTTACTCTTATTTTCATTTTTATATTTGCTAGCTTTCGAATGATGTCAAATATTCTTGGCTTGAATATGCGAATGTTCATCAAAATCAATTACTAACGTTTGACTTGTAAGATTGCAGCGAAAACACCGCTAACTTGGAAAAATTTTGGATTCCTGTAGAAATAATTCCACAATAGAACGGGAAAACAATTTTACAGCGTTTTATCGCAGCTTCCGCTTCGTGCGTAAGATAAGCGTTTAATTTTCGTTCACCGGAGCCTGGAGATTACCGCCTGCAGCCTCCAAACTACGTGTTCCATCTGGACTTTCGGCTGGGATTCAGCCTGGTACAAACATCCGCGTATATTCTAGCCGGCTGCATAAGATGCCGTTTGAGCGAGCACGGCGACCACCGACTCGTTCATGCGATCACGTCTCATCCCGAAGGAACGTCCAAAACCTCTCGGGAAGGGCGCACTGATATTCCTGAAAATGCACGGAGCATGTAACCACTCGCCCCCACGAAATACACCGAGTGAAACGCTTCGGAATTGCGGGTTCACCGAGTCGAACTTTCGCCCGGGTAACTCCCGCGACGCGACGTTCAATTTTCAGCAGGAAATCGTAATAAGACGTTCACGTTCCACAACAATACCCTGTAACTTGATTTTTCTCGGCGAGAATCAAATTCGAAAGATATTCGACGATCGAATATTAACAGTATTTATCTTTTTTGTTTTTTTTCATTGGACGATTGCAAACGTTCGTATCATCATCTGAAAATAAAACACAAGCGTTAAATTGGAAACAGATATGTTCCTGGGATGATAATTGGTAATAGGTTCCGTTGTGTATTTTATATTTGTACAGTATTTCATAATTGATTCGAAACTTTTACCATATTGTCTGTAAAATTTGCCATTCGAAAATAAAGGATTTTTCATCCCCGGAACACAGCCAATTGTAGAGAGAAAGAACGCATATAAAATATTGTTGTAAAACGTATCTGATATGAAAATTTCATAAAGGTCGTCACTGGTATTTGAGTAACTAGCATATACAGTTACGTGAATAAAACGTGATCGCTTTTGTTACGCATGCTGAAAAATCGAATAAAATGAGGCCTTTAATTGCTGCGGCACGTGTAATTTGCTTGCACTACTAGCCCGACAAAAGAGGTGTTACATTCACATTAGCTTCTCATTGAAGCGCATAATTCATTCTACCTGTCTGATTACATGCTAGCCTGTTCTATTAGCGCGAATTTGCACGAGGGGCGTAATTCATTCTACTTGTCTGATTACAGTAGTTCAGATTAGATTACAGAGAATAGTTCGTTGTATTGATTTGGATTAGCGCGAAGTTGTATTACTGATTGTATCATTAGCCTAATTACACGCGGTTTTACTGCACTTTTGGAATATACACAATGTTAAACAACTTGTGTGACGGTGACAGATATTATTTCTCCTCTGATTACACAAGGGACATGGGATAAGCTGGCGAGACTGCATTTTATGCCACTTGTCTGACCACGAGGTGTTCCTACAGCTTATTCTAATTGAAAAGTGACAAAAAGACTGGGTAGGATTTGCATTATGTGTCTGAATGTAAAGATGCATATGTATGTCGATATTATTAAAAATTTTATATACGATACTGTTGTTACTGGACAGCGGGTCTATATGCAAAATAAAAATGTTTACCTGAATTGCAACAAGCTCGAGTGAAATAGAACCTTGTTTTCTTACAACCCTATTTTCTACTTTTAAATTCATCTTATGTTTTTACTGTTTTAACACTGAACCTACCGACCATCAAAAGTGACTGTGTGTGATGTGCATAGTATTATAAAAATAACAAGATTAAATTTATTTATATTTTGTGCGATTTTTACTATAATATATACTGGAGTCAGAAAATATATTCAATAAATTCCCATGAAAACGCCTTTACAGTTTCAATGATTGTCAAATGAAAAATCTAAAAAGTATCATTCGACCCATCCTGGTAGGTTCAGTGTTAAATCACACCTATTCATTTGTGACAATAAGAATAAAATAATATATGTAATAAGAATAAAAAATTGTTGAACTTTACATTTTTATATTTCCACCCCTTATTACTACGCATTCGTATTGTAGCTGCAATTATTTGTATTTTCCTCGAGTGACTGTGCTTTCCTAAAGCTCTTTAGAGTACTTTCGACTTGCGGCTTTTTCTGTAGAAAGCATTACCATTTTTTTACGGAGACTTAGGGGACATAGTCGCTTAAAGAAGATTACGAAAATGACTTTCTACGGATGCTAACTAATTTGCAAGAGAATGCAAGGCTAGATTGTGACCAGAAACTTCAGAACGCCAACAAGAATTATATGCCATGTCTGACTACTTAAGGCTTGTACCACTAGGCTGACTACGTACGACTTACATTACTTGCTCGAGGTATTCACGGTATTGCACCACTTGTCCAATTGTGTAGAACTTACACAACTGGCCTGTACAATTACAAAACATTCTACTGCACACGCTTGAGATGTATGTTCCACGTTTCTATGTGTCATTAATTAAATTTCTTACGAAGCGAATGAAATAACTCTTAAATCAAATACAAAGTATTTTTCTAGCATGAAGAATAATTTCTTCTTCTTTGTCAACCAAACTATAGCACTGTCAGCAAAAGATTTTAAAGATTTTTTAGGAAGAAATATAATATTAAGTCGTTAGATGTAGAATATCCTACTTTCAACACTCAATTTATTAGCTTACCCAGGTACCCTTAGAATTTACACAGCCTCTCCAATAAATTTTTAATTTTTCAATCTCAATATGGCACGGACTTCGGGGAAGTGATGAATCTTTAAAAACATTTATGACAACCTCTCGAGTAGAACGAATTTCTTTGCGAAGAAACACTATAGGGTGAATTAAAAATTGTAAATCCGTCGCTTATAAACCGGAGAAATATGAAAACTAAGATGAAATTTCAAGTTTGCAACAATACTAATTCATTCATCAAATTTTCATCAAACGCGACGTGGCTCATGCGCTTGTAACAGCGTTACGTTCATTTTTTTGTACACAACGTTAATGGCTTGTGAGGTTTCCGTTGCGCCGTGTTCATGTTTCCACCGTACAGCCTGAGTTTTAAAATAGCGCATGGTGTATTCACGAAGATGAAAATATTTTTCACGAAACGATTTATAAAAATGTCATAGCTTTAGTAGAACTGCAGACGTGCCGTAACGTTCAAAACAATTCACGAAAACCGTTCGATTTCGCAACTTCGGAGTAGTATGCCGCGAATATATTTCTTCCATAAGTGAACAGTAGGAGTTGTTTTCAAATAGACCATCCGGATAAGGGTTAACTATGCGCGAGGGATTTCCCTTGTACCGTGGCAGTTTCCCGGAAAATAAATAATGGAACACGACGATGACGCTCCGAAGTATCCTTTCACGACCATTCCGGCCGAAGTTGAAAACTAGGGAACATGTTTATCCGCGACGAGGGCGAACTTTTGGAAAGAAGTTCCGGCCGACTCGATTGTAGTTATTCATACGTCGGCGCGCTTTAATGAACCTCGGAGATGCTGTTTAGAAAGTGCGGACGCGTTTAAGTCTACCCGCCCTTTCGTGCTGTGTCGTCCTCCTATACTTCAAAGTTAGGAGAAGATAGGGATTCCTTATGTAGCTCCGACGAGCTCCCCGGCGAGTTTCGAATTTTCCCAGCGAGAATTTTTCTACCTGTCCTAGTTAGAAAATTCTTGCCGAGCTCTTTGAAAACATAACTTTATCCACCGGTTCCAAACAAATACAAAAGATTCCTGATTTCAGATTACCGGACAATGATTGTGACATCCCGGAATTCGTGACATCAGTCGTTCGTGCTTAATTACTCTGGCGAGGCGGAACACTTGAAATTAATTCGCATGCGTTTAATTGAATCGCCGGATAGTCATTGCTTTAATCGCGTCAACCAGTGAGATGTCTCACGAAAACTCTGCAACTGTGTAACTTACGTGAAAATTATCATTCTGTAGAAGGCTACGATCAGCCCTCAAAGGAATCAAATATTGATTCCCCTTTCAAGCGTTTGCTTACATGCTTCAAAGGGTCGTACAAGTTCGGTAACATGGTATGGAAAATCGTTTAAAGATCCTGCCATGAAATCTTCATTAAAAGGATCACTGAAAATCGCAATCATATATCCCTGTAATTATTATGATCATCTTTGTCTGAAAATAAGCCATGTTTGAACTGTTTTATTGCATTCCTAGAAAGTTAAATTTTTCCCTCGGGCACCAACAATATTATGGACAAGAGAAAATTCGAAGTTTCCGACCCTTTTTTAAAATACAATCTTTTCAGGAAGGACGTTATAATAGCGACTAAATATGATAAGCGTTTTATACGTCAGTATTCAGTGATTCTATTTCGGAAAGTTCCGGAAGAAATATATATTGCGTTTGAAACAGATGGGCCAGTGTAACTTTATGATGCAAAGCATTTTAACGAATTCGTTAGCCGTCTGGATTGCATCCAGCGAAAACGATCCCGACCTGACGGGCCCGGAATCAAATTACAACGGCGAAGCAACGGAATTGTCTTATTTCCGACAAAATTATCTCCGTTTAATTGGTTTAATCGCATTACGGTGCCAATTATGCGATGGAATGTTATGAACGGAACACTGTGTCGTGCGGAGGGAATCCCGCGAAGTTAAATCCGAATATAATTACAAACAAACGACGCATTTGCGAAGAATCCTAATACAAGTATAAAAAAATACTTTGTTTCTTTCTCGTGCCGGCGTTTTCCTCGTTCCCAACGGCCATATCGCCGGATATTTTCAGCTCCGAGATCAAATTTTTATCTGCAACAGCTCTCATGAAAATATGTCCTTTTGCGTTGAAATTATACCCAGATAGCACAAAGACGTCTTGAATGTCCTACGTACGTCTTCCGAACGCGTTTTATGTTACGCCTTGACAATTAATAACTTTTCTTTAAAATATAAAAGGTAAGACAATATTTCATCAACTTGGCATTTGAGCAGAAGAATTAACAGCTACTCAGATAATTGTAGTAAAACAAATATTAATGATGCGATATGGGAGTTCCATTAAAATCGTCTTTCGTTGGAGCGGTGTTTGCTGAACTCGGCCACGATTTATGCTTTCATAATTTCCGTTCGGGTCGAGAGGAGCGTTCCCGGGACTTTTTGCTTCAATTACATCGACGACCTTAAACGGAAATTAGTTCGGGGACTCGAAGAATCACTGTCCATCTCCGGGGGACAGGTTGGCAGTTGACTTTAATTTGGATAGTTAGTAGGGACGAGGGAGAGGAATGCTACACGCGGGGCGGGAGCGAATTTGCAAAGTTAATTCGACAAATTTCGTGGGAGACGAGGGCCCGAAGGTGCCGGTAGTGGGTGGATCGGTCGAAAACGGGGATAGGGTAGAAGGGCCGAAGGTCGACAGAAGAAGAACAGAAGAGCCACACCGAGATTTGCAAATTCGAACTCTCGAATTCCGCTCGCTCAAGGGAACTGTAATTATTCTTGCTGGAATGTCGCGTCTGATTACAATAGCCTCGACGCACAGAGACTGGCTTAACTCGATCTTCTTCAAGGGAAACCGTGGTCGGAAGAGATACTCCGCTGACATTCTCAATTTCGCGTTGTCCCCGGGGGATTAGCGTACCTCTTCCTCTCAGGGTCACGCAAATTCACGTGTCCCGCTATCTTTCTCCGCTTTGAGCAAGCTGGAACGCCTCCTGTCATCTGTTGACGCAGTATAGCGGCCGCGGCAGATAACCGGATGGGAATGCATTATTATGCAATTTGTGACAGAACGCTTGAAAGTCGCGCCCCGCTGCGCCGCGCGCTGACAAAGCAATTTTCTTTCCTTGCTTTCGACTTGCTTCTGCTGGAAATTATTAACCTCTCGGACTAATAAGCGCGGACGCTTTTGACTCGATAAATTATATTTCGTTTCATACTTTTCATTCAAGTTATTGGTTCTCTTCTTTTGTTTAAATTAAGCTATAAAACCCCACATGGGATAAAGATAACTTATAAGCTAAGATTTAGACAATATAATGAACATTTTTCGAATATAACATTAACACTAAAGATATAAACAGTGAGACTTAAAAAATGTATGTATGCATAATAGAGGACAAAGAGATGGTCAGCAGCAAGTTTAATTTTAAAAAGTGAAGCATTCAGTTGATAGCGTCCAGATCGCAGTCTATTAACCCAGCAAATGTATCCCCCAGGGAGCCTGATTTATATTTGGTTCAGATGAACCATACAAATTATTGGCAAGATCTCTGAAGCAATAAAAGATTGCGCGACATGGCGCTGGTAAGATAAGTGGAGTCAATAAAGTGGTAGTGGCTCGTGTACAGTCAGACAAATGAAATTGAACAGTCAGCGAAGCAGTAACTTCGTTCGTATCT
Source organism: Lasioglossum malachurum (assembly GCA_028455605.1). Lineage (NCBI taxonomy): Eukaryota > Metazoa > Arthropoda > Insecta > Hymenoptera > Halictidae > Lasioglossum > Lasioglossum malachurum. Next base: position 22,007,456 of record CM052311.1, on the reverse strand, counting down.
GATGACATAAAGGATACAACTGACAAAGTAGTACGATCGTGTAAGTAACGAAACTAGTGGTTTACTTGATAAATGGGATACCACTTCTGATAAGTAGAATGAAACTGCACGTAGTCGGGTCGGATAAATTCTTACTTGTTTTACTTACAAAATATCTGAATCTGAACACATCAGTATTTAGAAAATTATAACATACACAATTACATACAGAGTCAAATTAATCACGATAACATGGATCTGGTGGTGTAATTATGCAGATATTCAAACCGATACTATGCCTCTATATATAATCAAACAGGTAGAATTATTGTGTGCATACCTGCACGTAGAACGTCTGTACATGATTAATCTATAGGGGATAGATACGTACAACAGCAACCAATAATTCAACCGATATTGTACTTATTATGGAGACACATAATCGCAATAATAATTGCTGTTTGTAAGACGAATCCGCGTAGGTCGAGCACTTACTGTATTTGGAGACTTTCGATGTGCTGACTGATGAATTAACACCTATGAAAATTAGATGTCACCGAAATCATTTATTTGGGAAAACAGAAATAATAATACTGAATAGGTGAAAAATAGAAAAATGTTTATCAGACAAATTCTTTTGAATATACGGAATCGGAACTTTTAGCTCAACGCTAAAAATACCTAATCGATTCGACAGAAACCGATCAAACAATCGTTCAGAGTGACCAGCGATTTCGCGCGTGGCTTACATAAACGACACGAGAATCGCACGCGAAACGCTCGTGCGGCGATCGGCCAATTTATTCGTCAGCAAAGCTAATATATTCGCGACATGCGACGGCGGGCGACCTTTGGAATTGAAGTGTGGGTAACGAGGATGGTTGGAAATTAAATACAGCGGATCGTCCATTAAGGCATCGCGTGACCAATGAAATTTCCCTGCTCCGGCGGAGCTTAGTGGTCCCTCGGCCCTCGATTAAAGCACTCCATCCTGAGGGTTGGCTGTACTCCTATTGATTGTAAGTATCGGCGTGGAACCGGTGGCGGTCGTCGGAAGTTTGCTTGTTACGACGGGAATTCGACGGTTGTCCACCGTGTGTACCCGCCGTAATGCCTTTGGCCCTGTGAATGGGCGACGGTCGGAACAGTCCGGCGTAGTTCGGATGTTTTCCTGGGTTTCCGGTTTCCCGATTAAACGGGAAACCCTCCGAAGATGTCCGACGGTCGTGCACCGCCGAAGGAACCTCGCAGAGACGTGACGCGCGACAATGCATATAGCACACGTACACGCCGAAGACACACGATGCGTATCCTCATCACCCGGCGAGACCGCAATCAATAGCGGCGCTTTTACCGATACACTGCACGCCCGGCACTGCACCCATCAATAATGGCTCGTGTTCCGCCGGTTGTACTACCACCCGACAGATGTTTCCTAGTAATGAGCGAGCCCCGCTAATTATGAGATTGTTCCGCATCCGAACGTTTTACGCGCGAAGCCTGGAGCGACGCTTATCGCTCTGCGTCCGAATGATTGGTGAAGTCACGCGACATCGAAGGAACTTATTTAATAACACACGAATGGAAAAGTCAAATAACTGCGGATCTTGTACTGTAAGACATAAAAAAAATGGAAACGTATTTTCTCTCTTTTGATCATCTTAAAAAATAAAAAGTATTAGAACGATGTCCTACGAAAACGTTCCACAATCTTTCGTTCTCTGTTTGGAGGTAATTGAAGGTGGCAGAGTTAGGTGGCTCCCACGGTATAGTGATCACGTGAAAGCATAGTACACGGACCGATATACAGAATGACGCAACCGCGCGCATCTTCGGCTCTAATTCTATTCGACGGTTCGCCGCAAACGCGCGTTCATGCGAGCCGACCGATTCGATGGTCACGAATATGCAAATCTGCCTCGAAGACAGTAGGGCGAATGTTAAACACATTTTCGCGGCCGAGGAGCGTTCTGTCGACTCGCTGTTGTTCTAGATTGAAAGCCGGTTTTTCACATGCGACCGGAATATCTGCTGAACTAACATTGTAACCAGCCAGATGTAATTACGATTGAATTATTATGATACAATAATTCTGATCACAATCGGATATTTGATCTACCGGATTCTGTCGACACGGCCAGGCCAATTGGAAATTAATTTCGGCCCGACGTAGTTTGCAAGTCAAGTTTGTCCAATTATCGACAGGAGAATATGCAGTCGATAATTATTGCTGGATGTTCCTCGTCAACCTTATTTTGACCATTGAGGGTTTCGATTAACAAAGGCATAAGCATAGTAGTCTTACAAACTGTTACGTACTGGTGAAACTAAATGAGAATTGTGAGATACATATTTTTTAGTTTGTTTAGAATGTAATCTGTTATTAGTGAGCAAAACATTGGACATATCAAGTCCGGCTGTTCCTATGATTCATAATTGATTCATAATTTATACTATGGAAATGCATGCAGTTGTACTAAACGCAGAATTTCTACAATCAAAATTAATATAAACAGAAAGGTTTAATAGCTTAAACATACGATGAAACTGAACCGAATTTTATGTCCACAATTTGCTAGTGTATTGTTTTGTGAGCAAGAGATACATAACAACACTGTTTCCATTTACGATGCAAATTAGACATGTAAATTATCGCCCATAAATATTTCGACATCTTTGAGAATATGCGCAATTAATTAATGATTCTAATGTAAATGTATTCAAGACGCGAGTGGATTATACTGTGACTTCAGAAGTGCTTCTTCAGTAATTCAGATTTCAAATCTCATTGCCTACCAGTTGAAATGCTGTCGTTACTACGTGCCTAGAAAATCCATTTTTCAAATATCTGAAACAATTAAGTTCCAAAGCAGTAACAAGCAGTTCCAAAAAAATGTTTTAAACAAAAGTTTAAGTTCAGCACAAAAAATTAAAAAAAAGATCGACGTCACCTTTAAGGTTATTTATATATATTTATATATTATTCCAAAAATTTATTTTTATTTAAATTATTTTATACTTTTTAGTCCGTTTTAAAAACGTGGTATTTTTTAAAAATTTATTTTTATTTTTCACTTCATAATATTGCAGCTGATGCCAAAACGAATTCAACGACCTACATTGTTATACCCTTAAATTTCCAAATAATGCAAAAATCTTAATGAAACTGCTAGATCGGTCGCCCGGACCACTGTGGGTCGAACCGAGTGTCCAGTGGACACTGTCCACATTGCGCTGGGAGTTGCAGACACGATAGTTCCCAGGCGAAATTCGCATTCGACTTTCCATCAGGATTGAAGGGACGGTTCAAGCGTTGATGTTGACCGACGTGCTCGCCCGGCAAACAGAAAGAATTTATGGAAGGACGGTAATGCCGTCGCGCGTGTCAGCGTAAGGATTATTTATTTCTATAACAGATCGAAGTCGTTCGGACTCGGTCCGAAATACGTTGGGGAATTTTCGTTCGCGTAAGCACGTTCCTGGCTGAAAGTTCGGCTCCGACGTGACGCGACGGTGAAATAAAACCGATCGTTCGCTTTGATACACCGGTGTCCAGGAGAAGTCAAATCCGGGTGCGGCGAGCGACGTTTATTCAACAAATAACTAATCAGAACGTGGACCGCGCCATTTGCAAAAACCAATCGAACCTGCGATTTGACCGGAACCCGAGTTTCGACCGTGTGCAACCGAGTGGAAAACGTTCGTTTACCGTTACCCGCGATTACAAATCATCGAGAGCCCCTGGTTTTCATGAATTCCGTAGCAGCGCATCATCATTGCTCGCCAAGGCAGCCAAATGTTTATAAACAGCCTTCCGCGGTAACGCAAATACTGTTCTCGTCGTGCGCCGCCTGCTAAATAGACGGGGATCCTGGATAACACGCGTGTGCCATGTGTGCACACATTATCACACGTTATATCGCTAATTGAAACACTTCCCGAGTTTACGATGCTATTTATGTGAACTCAATCAGGAGAGGACGTTCAACCGAAAGTATTTATCCGCGTGTTACACGATCTGTTGAGTGTGCTCCTTTTTGTAAACTACTTTACTCGATCTGGATTTGAAACAGCATCTTGCGCGCCTGCAGTAAATTCATAAAACTCCCAGTGTGTTCACGTGTGTTCTCCAATAGAAACTTTGTGTTAAACTTTTGAAGGTTGAATGTAGATTCAATGAAAATTTGCACCTCCTCTGTTCATTTCCTTTTAATTATCGAGTTTCTAAATGTTCTCATTTGGAAATTCCGGCCAGTGCTCATTAATAATAACCATTAATGTGTAAGCATCATTAAAATGTATCAAAACAATTAAAACTCGTCAAAAATCGCCGAAATCTCAAGAAATCAATGAATTGGAATTGTCGAAAACGTTATTAAAATTTTCATTGCGTATAACTCAGTATTGAAACGGTTGTGTATCGAAATATATGAATGCAGGATCAGAGGCTTTTCACTTTGCGACTTAGTAATCATTATTTTATCAAAAGTATACAAAACGAAACGGCTATAAGCCCAGCTTTTTCCGACTTAATAAAAGCGAACGGAGCGTTCTAGCTGAATTTTTCTCGCAACATTCGCGTGCGAAGACACGAAAGCCCGATAAATCGGCGATTTTAATGAATTCAAGGCGTCGGTAAATACGAGCCGATAAATTCGTAGTAACAAAGTACCGTATCGATTAATATTTACAAGTCTGTCAAAGTGATCCCGGTTACGTGCTCGTCGCCCTCCATATCGCGCTGTTGATTCTGCTCCCTGGTAGGACAATGCGAATCCTACAGTTGAACAGGATTACGCGGGAGCTACAAATCAGCATGATTCACGGGCTGCGTTTAGCGGTAAACAACGTCGACGTATCCGGCAAGAGGGTGGGTAAAAAAGTCGCTTGCCGGTTAAGTGTTACCGAATCGAAATCGATGCAAAACGGAACCCTTGTCACAACAGCCACATTAATTATCCCACGAGCAACAAGACTTCGAGGAACGTCGGAGGACCCGTCGCTGCGAAAGTTGAAATTCAACGGACATTTCGATGCCCCAGATTACGCGAATGATTTATCAGGCGGGGCCCTCGAACTTCGATGACGGAGCTCCCGCGTGACTAATGAATACTCGTTCAACACAACGCCTCGATAATCCGTTTGACAGCGGCATAGAGTTACTTTCCAGTGACGCCGCGCCGCTGTTGCGCGGGCACAAGCTCGGTGTCTATTTTCAAATGCGCAGAGTGTTATATTTTATGCAACAGACGGCTCCGCTCTACCGAATGATCGATGATACCGATACTCGAAGAAATAACACTTCTGCCCTGCTTCAGAATCGTGCAGACTTCCAGTTGCTCACCGAATGATTTTTTAAATAACGATACGTCGCGGAGACAATATTAAACAATGTGAAACTTTGACAAACATATTCCTGACAGTTTCCCGATTAAAATGACACCAAACACGACACAAATCATATTACCTCGATTATCCGAACTAATTCGTGGAGCAGGATTGAATGTGCTTGAATAAAGATTCCCAGCGCAACAATGAAACGTCTTTAATTGCCGTGAATATTCACAAAAATGCTGTGCTCGAAGAATCGATTGTGCAAATAGAGAGGCAACATTAGCAAAAATTGTAACACCGAAATTGAGTAAGAACGGCCACTGCATGAGCATTTTACCTCACAGCACGTTATACATTCATGTATGGTAATAAAGGTTAAGATCAAAGGTTCAGAACAATCGAGGATTACATCACAGAGAATACATTGACGTAATTGATTCTTTCACGACTACACTTGACGCTTTTCCGCCTCGCGGTTGTAATACCGGAAGAAAGCGAGCGTGCACGGTGTGACCGGAAAGAATTTCTAAATCTATTGCGACTTGTCTTTTCCCACTGACAACGCCAATTCTCGAACGAGAAGAAAGTTTCCCTCGCTTTTGTAACTTGGAACTTCTCTTGTAAAGAAAGAAGTTAGGGAACGGTCGCAATGTAACACGCGCGATACGTCTCGGTCAATTGATTGCGTTACACGAGACACTTAACTTAGGTGAACACGTGCTGGATAGTTAACATGGTCAGCTGAGCAGTTAGTCTCTTTGAAAAATGAGAAATGTACCATCCTCTTTCCCCTTTTTAACCTTTTTTTATAGCGAATTTTTAAAAAATGAAAAAATAAGTAGGTGTAATTTGAAACGGTAAAAAAAATTAAGATTATTTTCAGGATACTAAGGAAGAAAATGAATTTCTATTTCACTCCTGCTTGTTGCAAGTCGGGTACAACATTTCTATTTTGCATACAGTTCCACTGTTCAATTGATCATTGTATGAAATCCAATAGAATCATTTATCCGATCAGTTCGACTGCGAATACGTCAGCGTGTAGCAGTGAAATGACTCCGAAGGGATCCGAGGGGGCCATTAATCCATTTATCGTCACCGTTTCGCTGGATTTTTTGCGAGCTGGACCATCAGACGAAGGTCCGATGATACGTTTTTAATGCGTCGCTCGTTTCTCACGGGCCGCGCGTAATATCTCCGTTCAAGTTTCGGAAACTCGCGCGGTCTGCGACGTCCCCTCGTCGGCGTCGCCTTCTTCCGATTTTTTATCGGTCGCACCGGCAATTTATTTCGTTGATCGTTCTTCCGAGAGTTGCCCATAAAAGTCGTTGCCGACAAGCCGCGGAACCGTTTTGCCCGAATAACCGCCGCTGAAATGGATGATTGTTACGGAACAAGCGAAAAGTGACGCGCGGGAGGGCCACGGGAAAAAAGGAGCCGGCGTGCAATGCTCTCAACAAGAACTCTCGTAACTATGCTGGAACAATGGCGACCAGGCACGATCGGCTCGGAAGGGAAAACGTTTGCGGAGTTTCGAATCGGATCTTCTCCATCAGAACACTTCTTTCGGTCTCCTTTCGAAAAAAGCCAGATGCTTGCCGATGACGTTGAATAAGAAGCGGAAGCTTCAAAACTTCGTTATATTTCAGAAAACATACTAAAATAACTTTGCATTTTGTTCACGTTTCAACGCGACCAGCGACTGCTCAATTTAACGATATATCATCGTTGGCAGCGCGAGAATTATTCTATTCTAATTTGACTTGATTAATAGATTTATAATAATTATAGCCTGCGTATTCTATACATTTCTGGCCCGAGTGAGTTGATGCAATTTAAAACAGCAGAAAAATGCAATATTGTTTTGAGCTTACCAAACTCGTTAAAATAAAAACACTTTTGTATGGCTAGTGACGCTTGCAGTTGACACAGACAATTTTTATTTTGCATAAAGATCCGCAGTCTAATAATAATATACTAGTCTTTATAATATTATTAATATGTCTTACCAAATGCAACGCACCTCATCCACGAAATATTAAACACAGGTTATTAGACACGAGTAATAAAATCTCTGAATATCATGCTTTGGTTGACTGGTTACAGATTTTTTCTTTTAGAAATATTAACATTATAAATATGTCTTTCTGAGAAATTTTTTTAGTAAACTTCTTCACTGAAGCACACATTCAAACAAAACCCAAATGAAATTTAAATAAATGCAATTTTGTCATTAATATAAGGCAATGCGTGCCAATTGCGTTTACTGCTCGGTAGTTACAGTGTTAAACGACGAGGAATATACAATTAAGTAAATTGCAAAACCAGTAACGCCACAGTTCTGCACCGGTGGTATCGAGCGAGTTAAACGGAACCGAATTTTCGAAACACTCGGAACACGTTGGAGAAGAGTCGACGTCATTGAATTTGAAGATGGGAGGAGGAGAAGGGATGGGTAAGCGATAAGAGAAGAAAGGGTTTGACCTGCAGAAGTGGGAGGAGGATACTGCAGGTTCTTTTGTCTCGTGCTCGCTCGGTTTATTTCGCTCTTCGACGTACCGAACGACACGTTCCGTGTCCTTCTTTCGTCACGACGGCGACGACGACGACTGGAAGCGGGGATTCGATATCGGTGTTTCCACGACGAATTTCGGAGGGTCTGGTAACGAGCAATCCTGACCATTGAAACGTTTCGTTCGACGGATCGTGACGGGAATCGGTGGCTGGTTTCTCGATTGCCGCGCAACAGGAAACACAGGAACGTTGCGCCAGGACTTCGTAAATATTTTAGACGGCGCTCGTCGCCGCGACGCGACCCGATGCGACGCGTCGCAACGGTTCCCTGTCACTCGTGATGAATTAGCGATGCTGGCTCCGGAATGGGGGAGATTATGCACTCGCGTATGAGCATCAACAGGTTAAAGGATGCCTGTGCACTTTGGTAGTCTGCGAACTTATTACGGTATTACAGTTCTACTTTGCATGAAAAATTGATTGAACACTAGTGGCGTTCGTTCCCAAACACGGCGATTTTTCACAGTGATTCATAATTTTCGCGATCGCTTCTGATCGACGGAGAGCATAACTGTTCTTCGCGCAAATCACAGAGCCGTAATCTGTATGTTTTATTTTAACAAATAAGTAAAGTGAAAGTATGTTTTGTATTCCGAAAGTATAAACTTAACCCCTCCTAAGCTGGTCTTTGATGTTCCTAAAGAATGTTACATGTACACGCGTTCATTACAGTTCGTTCGAAAATTGATTTAAAGTTAAACAAAATTGCATTGTTTCAATCAAACGTTTGAAATAACTGAGTGCCGTGTGTATCAGTTTAATTATTAATTATTTATAATTGACGTGCAAACATCCGTGTCGGTGGTTCGCCGGGAATGGGCAAGAATAAAACAACAATTGATTCGTGTTTCGAGCAAGCTTTTGTACAATGATTAAGAAATGATATTAACGAGAGACATACTAAACACTGCGCGCGCGCGTCCGTTTAATAAATGTATGAAAGCTCGCAGGAGAGCCGGTCGAATACGCAATAAAATTAATAATAATCATCAGTTTCACTGTGCGCAAGAAGAACAGCGATAACAACAATTGAGTGAAATCAAAGCAATTCATTTAGTAAAATAAATATTGAGAAGCTAAATGGTATATTCAATCTTCTTTAAACGTCACAGATCATAAATTGAGAACATTCTATCTATCGCTGCAGAAATTAATGTTTAAGTCTGAAGAAATAATTTACGACGGACCAGTTCTATAATAAGTGTTCTTTTCTACGCACCGGCGACGCCCAACAAATGTGACCAATGCAGATTTCGCCGACGTTCCGTGTCCGCGGTTAAACGCAATAAATTCCATAAATTGCGAAGAAACCGTCGGCGGCCATTCATGAATATTCTCGGCGGCGCAGCATTGTTAGGCGCGGTGCATTTGCGGAGTGCAGCTCGGGGTACAAAGGGGATCGGCTTCCTTCGATGATGCACGCCCGCTTCTCGTTAGGTTCCGGCCGAGTTGCTCGTCACGAGAGCCACCTGAACCGCAGCCGAGTTTTCATTACCCGACACGTCGTTGTCACGATTCTTCTCGCAGGAAATGAAAGCCGTTGCTTAGCCCGCGTTCCGCGAAGCCTGCTTTCGAGGCAGCCGCGGCTGAAGTGCGGCCTCGAGAATTATTCGCGAACGATGAAAGCGGCCCCGGAACACCCGAAAGGTAAAAGGAAAAGCGGCAAGAAAACGCAATGCCGGCCAGACAAACATCTCCAGCACAGTTCGACCAGGGTTTCGCCGGTCTTCGATGCGCTCGCCTAACCTTCCTTTTATCCGCAGTTCAATAAAACTGTCGCCGAAACGGAGCAAGAGCCCCCCCGGAACTTCGTTACTTCCTTCCTGTTATTGTACAACCCACCCTTTATTTACTTCACTTTGCATCCGCACCGACAGAAATTAAAGTTCTTCCTTATCCTGCACTTGGTGCCGGCCATTTAACACTGAACATACCACCACCATAAAAATACCCGCACGAGAACTCATTCGATACATTTCTTTATTCAAGTATATATTAGATGATTGCATAAGTTCGTGCCCGATTTTCGTTGATGTCGCAAACTATACTGCACAGCGGAGTGTAAAAATAATTATATAGTCGCTATTCTTTTCTACAATTAGAAAATAATAATATATAATATATATATAATAAAATAAGACATATAATTGATTAATAAAGCTGTATTCTTTAAAATTTAACCACTGAATTTTATTTTCAAATCGGGCACGAACTTATGCAGTCATCTGATGTTATAATAAAGATCATATAGAATCTGAATAAATTCAGTGTTGATATTTTTATAAGACAGTACATAATAGCTACTTTCAGTGCTCGGTAGGTTTAGTGTTAAACATGGATATTGCAACCAGAGTTGGGAAAAAATTTTATTCAAATGAAAATTTCGAATAAAGTGGGTTTAAAACCCATTTGGAAAAAATCCAGTTTATTCGAAATTTTTATTTAAATAAAAGTTTTGCCCAACTCTGATTACAACGAAATAGCGAGCGCAACTTTTCCATGCGCTGCATTGGAATTTTTGCCGGAACCAGTGACCTTCGTTTCGTCGATGGCCTAAATCGTGCGAACTCCTTGCTACTAGACACATTCATTTTCTCCCGGTCCGTCGAGTTGCTCGTTCGTATCGCGCTTTCGAACTTCGTCGCGAGTCTCAAGGTGCAGCGATTTAATTTTGTTTGAAATTCGGCGAAACTCTCGTGGAAATATTCCGAATAATTTGTTCACCCGATCTAACGCCCACCAAACTTGTTTTGACCGAAGTCGGAAATTGTTATAAAAATGTAGTGAATAATCAAGTTTGATTGATATGGAGGTCTTGATCTCATTTTGCATAATGAAAATCGAAGATCTCCTTTCGAGGTTAATTCTTAGGATATATTTCATACTACTTTCATACTTTCATACTACTACGAAACTGTTTCTCAGAAAGCGTTCTACCCAGAAATAAAAAAGTAGAAAAGTAAAACATTGAGATTTCTCAGGAAGATAGTATAAAATTCTTCAGACAAGACTTTCGTCTTGGTGCTGAATGTAATAAGAAAAAGCTCCGACTAAAATTATTCAAATGGAAGTAAAGAAAATTTTTGTGGCGAACGGCTTCAGCCGAAAGAAGACGATATAGAAAAGATGAATCGTTCCATCCTTTTTTAAGAAACACGAATTTATACGGATGTGCACGTTTCGAAAATTGTTCTCAGGGATCGAGAATTCTATGAACACACTCGCGGAGTGATTATTTTTGTACGTTTCTACGGATTACTTGATGAAGTAACGTAGAACACGCCGTCCCACGACTTTAAAGAAATGAAGTCGCGGAGCTCGGGTTCTTTTAATGGGATGCGCGTGAAATTTGCATAACATGCGCATAGATTAAACATTCCTTTTCCTACGGAGCTCGATGTGTAACTGTAATTCATCTCCCGCTGAGTCTGTCATGCGGTTCGCTCCAAATAATCTGTGCGCGTGCAAAACGAGTCTCTTCGCCGTAAAAAGAGGGAACTACATAGTACGAAGCCCGTTCCCGGAAGTTCTCGAGGAACGTCCAATTTTAGTGTTCCGCTTGTGTCGCGCTAATGGGCCTCTAACCCATTTTTTTCTCTCGCTTCCGCGAGAGTGCCAGCAGTGTCAGTACCCGAGGAGATCGACAACCTGTAACAATTCCTTTGTGCAGGCGCGCGCGGTTGCGAAGGACGAACGAAAGAAACGAGGATTGAAAAACGACGAGAGGAATAAGAGAAGAAGAAGTCGGGGTGGCGAGAAAAACGTTCCTCGGCCAGCCCCGCCGCGTTTTGCACGGAGTGCGGTACGTTACCTCCTTTGAAGGCCGAGGAGATTCATCACGCGGGAAACAGGCGAATCATCGCGCGCAACAAAGCGACCGCGCTCCTCCGGAAGCATTATCCGAAATCGAGGACGGCTGAATGGAGCAGCGATGGTCCCAGTTCAACAGTTCGACGCCCAGCGATTATCGTCGCCAGGGGATGATGCGCACGGCGACGAGTTAATCCGTCGGTCCGATTCCCGGATGATCAGCAAGCCGCTTTCACGACGAATCAGCCGAGAACAAGCCCGACATCGGGCAACCACGCGAGTCTCGGACACGATCTCACAGAACGTCACGTTGATCCAGATGAAAAATCCGGGCGACGATCGACGGAGATGCACAGGAATCGTACACTTTGATCATTCACTCCAGATCACCCTCCTTCACTCCAGCTGCATACCGACAACAAGATCTGCACTTGCCACGAGACCTGGCGGTGGCATAGATGATCCTTGCAATCGATTTTAGGGGATTATGATAGTAGAAGGTTTTGGGCAGCGGTTGTTCCTTCAGTCAATTTTCTTCCAGGAGTGGACAGGTTTAAAAAATATTTGGGTGGCTCGATAGTGTCTGGTGAAGTTTATTTGTCTCTACTGGAGAATGTGATTATTGCTTGCTCCAGAAAATCTGACTGTATATATCAGGGCACAAACTCTATTTCTTTAAAAGAGCGTGAAGTAAAATCTGTTCTATTTCTAACTCGGATCATAATCGAGTTCTAAGAGCTCGAAACTGTATTCCGCTTTAGTCGCGTCACATTTCCTTTCGTTGCATAAGTGGGTAGGTTTAAAGATATTTGGATAATTTAATTAATAAAATTTGTCTAACAGAGAAGTAGCTAGCTAGCACTAATAGTATCTGGAATTGGCACTAATTATCGATAAAAATGCTACTGTTTGCTTCAGAGGGCCAGTTGTATATCGAGGACACGTTGACGGACGTCGCATTCACGAATCTCGAGGCACGAACGTAGTCTTCAAGGCAAAATCTACACTGTCTTTATCTCTTCTGCCTTCCCACTCGTCACTCCGTAGACTACAATGATAGTGTTTAATAAATCGATGTTGAAACACTTAACACCGAATATAAGAACAACCGTTCAGGTCTGACACTTTCGCCTTCCTCTAATTTGGATTATCGCGGACGACATTTATCTACTGATCTCTAACATTGTATTGCCGACAGAGTGTTCAACTATTTCGTATCCTCGAAAATGTATTCAAACACTATGGACAGTACAGTATCGGCCTTCCTCCAATTTCAATAATTGCAGATAATATTTATCTACATACCTGACGTTATGTCAGAATCCCGAACTATTTAGTATTCCCGACCGAGAAGGTATCCAAGTGCTCATGAACAACAGAGTATCATCAGAAGAATGAATTTTTACGTCGGCGCAAACAGCAGTGCCATCCGCACGTAGCAGTCAACGTGCAAACATCACGAGCTCTCGTTCTTCCGCAGCTAAAGGTTCACGACAAATTCGCCAGCGAGCTTTCACCCTCCGATTCCCGCAAAAGCAAAGATCAAGGAGAGAGAGAGAGAGAGAGAGACCTCGACCACGAAGTCGCCGGGCGAATCGTTGAGCCGGTCGGTCGGCGCTCTTTAATAATGGAAAGTCGTGAAAGGGTGCGGAGCGGCCACGCGAAGGTTATGAAATGCCGCGGAAGTAAGGAGGACTTATGCAACGTTCAATTTGTATAATGTATTCAAAATACGGGGACGCGAGAGCCTGGCTGGTTGGGATCTGCAATTATAATTCTTCGGAATAAGCCGAAGCTACGCTTTGGGCGCCGAGCGCAGCGCTCGAAAGAATCGGACACAGAAAGGACGTGGACGGAACCGCGAGCGCGGCGCTTGGAAGAATCGGAACAAAGGGAAACGGGGAAAATGGTAAATAGCAGGGGCTGCATTCCAGCAATCGCTTCCGCTGCAAGGACCATGTATGCCCACCGGTGATCACAACAGATAGGGAGAACCTAGGTGCCTTTTCGACGGTCGTCTCACTTTTCCAGGTGCCACGAAGAGAACGCAGCTACTCGTCGCGACGGGTAGGTCCGATTTCACACTGTAACCATTGCATTCATTTTCCCAGGGTGCACTGTGTATCGATCGAGGATCACCAATCCGGGAGATTCCTTTGCGTACCCGACCTAGCACTCTTCGCGTACTCGTTTGCGGGAACGAGGGGCAGAGGATGCACTAGCAGAGGAGCCGCGATGGGATCTCGCCGTGTCAGGTGCTCTCGGAGTAGGGGAACACGTCGAAACGGACAAAAGGGGGATAACAGCTAACGGGGGTCACGATCGGACACGATAAGGTAACAAGTGGAAAAACTCGACGGCTAGATCCGACCGTCGTTGTGGCGCGCGGCAAGCCACTGACTGCCTCCACCAATTCCACGCCTTTCCCTCTCCACCCCCATACTCCGTGCACCGCCACCTACGCCGATCACCCTTGCACACCCTCTTCGCGCTGTCCTCGACAACCCCAGGCGCAAACGCCACGACGATCTCCCCTTCTCCAATCCACTATCCTCTCTCTCTCTCTCTCTCTCTTTCTCTCTCTCGCTCTCTCTCTCTCGCTCTCGATCTAGCCCTCCATCCCTCTCCCTCTTCTTCTCTATTTCGTTCTCACTCTCTCCCCGACCCTTCTTCCTTCTCTCCCTTTCTTGCCCCCTATCGTTTTCTCTCTCTCTCTCTCTTTCTGTCGGCCCACTCCAACCCCTGCCTCCACAATTGTCCTTTCTCTTTTCTCGCTTTCATAATGTTCGCCGTGTTATTTCATTCTTTGCATCGTTTACCGGAATTCCGAACCGTATTATTTTTACCAATTTCCTTACGCGCTCGGCGACTTGCATTTCTTCCCCGCCGCGGCCAACAGTGGGTTTGGGTAATGAAATCTAATACATTGGATGTGGTTAGAAAACGATGGCAGATTATATCCTGCGACGGTTTGGGTCTGCTTCAAATACAGTACACCCCACATTTACTGTCACAGATGATGTATTATGTGTTTGCCTACATCCAAGAATATCAGAAGTTTAGTCGGTCATGGAAATATTGGGACACTCTTAAAAAGACGATAACTTTTTTAATATTGGACCATGCGATTTGAACGTTTTTGGAAAGTTAGAGCAACAGGATGTGAGTAGAAATTTTTTCAAAAATTGCAACAGTTCGGAATTGTAGAAGAAGTACTAAAAGTTGAATTTTCAACTTTTTATGTGGGCCTGCATTTTGTAGATCTGTGTCAATTATATGCACTGTGAAAGTTTCATTGACATCGGTTGATGCGGGGAGAAATGAAAGATGTAAGAAGATTTATTGCAGTTACCGAAAATCGTGAAAAATTGCAATTTTCACCATCTTTAAAAGATCGTAGCTCATTGCAATGTCGACCGATTTTGACGAAATTTTCAGAATGTATTTAATTGACGCAGATCTACAAAACGTATTTTTTAAATTTTCAATATAGGCCTACATAAAAAAGTTGTTAAATGCAACTTTTAGTAGTTTTTTCTAGAATTCCGATCTATTGCAAGTTTGTCCCAATATTTGTCTCAATATTTTCGTAACTGACTGTACGTCGCGTCGTATCCAAATTTCACAGTTTCTGTGAGTTTAAACACTCCAAAGTTGAATTTCTATGACTATGAATTTACATCTATGATTACATCTATGTGGTTCAAATCATTTCAAAAGCACTGTGAGTTTAGGAGTTGAGATCTCCTCTTTGCAATGACCCCATAAAAGTTGCAGAAGAAGCACAAGGGCTTAATGCTTCTTCTAATAACTAGTTCCACTGTTTGGCTCACTGTACACCGTTCAAAAGGATGGAATGCAGGTTCAGGATGCGATGTATGTTTGTTTTCGAATTCATGTAAACCGGCGTTGGTTGATTTGTGGCTGGGTTTTGCAGTTTAGAGGTTTACAGTTGTCACAACGAGGGGTAACATTCGATTGATTGATGTGAAACGTAGAATCGATGTAAAATCTGGTTTGTATTTATTCAAGAGGAAAACTCCCTTTTTGGTCGAAATTGTCGATTTTCTGATATTTTTTTTTTAATTAAGAGAACAACATGACAATCGCACGTTTTTCAAAGTATTATAACATTAACTAATTTCAACCATTTTTTCACGAGATCGTAACAGAATTTAATAAATTTGAAATGAACACATTTCCATCAAAATTGCGAAGTCGACCTCGTGACCAATAATAAATCTCTCAAATTCCAGCTGAATATAAACAAGCATATGGTTTTGGTAAAGAGAAGCAAAATTTGATCGAGCCCAATGTAAAATACATTACACAACTTCATCTCATTATCGTTGAAATTAGTTGGGAGAACAACCTCGTTTCTTTAATCTCAAATGTAGTTTCATACTCCACCGAAATCCCATTACTCGTACAGATAAATTACAATTATTCATAAAAATATTATAAAAACATGAAACTACTTGAAACATCATTATGAACCCGAGAGGAAAGTTATACATACTCGTTAAAAACGAATTACCATTTCAACAGTTGCATTACCTGGTTATTCGAACAAAATGTTTTTCATTCTTGAGTATCTTTTCTCACCCTCCTATCTTTTGCGTTTTCGCATATATTTGCGCCCTGTAGCTTTCACGTTTCCCTTTCGTCGGAATCTTTTCATTTCTTTCTTGGTCCCCTCGGTCTCTCTTTATTTACATTTTTGTTCGTTCGTCTCTTGTTTACACTGTTCACCGTTCTCCAGCCGCCTACATTCGTCTCCATTCCCATTCCGTCGCGTTTTATATTCGAAGCCCACCCATCTTCGTTCTCTTTTTCGTTGTTTATATCTGGGACAGTGGAACTGACAGTCCGACACGAACCTCTCGGATCAATCGGCCATGTAATTCATAGACTTGCACGGTCAGCATTACTGTGCCGCCCTAATATTTCACTAAAAAACACTGCACGTCAGTCTCCAACCATTGCTAGGAATACTGTCCAATTGATAATAAAACTACAAAACATTGCTTATGTGAAAATGTATAAAATACTTTGTGTTCAAGGTATTTCTTCCATTTCTGACCTTGTGTGACCTTGATGATCATTATGTCGCATACGAACACCATTACATTGCTTGCAAAAAAAAAATGCTGACGGCCATCAGCGTGAACATCCAGTATGCGAAACGCAGAGGAAAGTTACAGCATAAAATTTTGTAGTGGGTCAGAAGCGACCCCGCATTCGGAGCGGTAACGTTCAATAAAAGTCGGCGTATTTCGCTGGACGGAAATTTCCCTGCGCGCCGACTTCGACGCTCTCGACGTGTCTCGTCCGCAAATAGTTAAATCGCGGAATTCGGCTCGCCAGATCACGAAGAACCATGGTGGAAAAAGCGGCAGTGAATTAAAAAACAGATAGCCGATTTTCTCCGGTGCTGTCGGCTTTCTATGTGGAACCGTTTGTTCCACTTGTTCGTTATCTTCGACAACCGGAGCCATGGGATTACCAGCGGCGATCGAAATCGGTTTTCGGGACTGGTTTTCGAAATCAATTGGGCTTTGCAATGGTTTCATCTCCGCCTTCTGACTGATTCCCTTTGACTTCGATTCGATCGACTCTTGCTTTACGTTAACTGCCAGCAACAGTATAATTTCGAAATATTAGCTTGTCCCAAAAGTTTCTC
This sequence comes from Lasioglossum malachurum, assembly GCA_028455605.1. Lineage (NCBI taxonomy): Eukaryota > Metazoa > Arthropoda > Insecta > Hymenoptera > Halictidae > Lasioglossum > Lasioglossum malachurum. The sequence goes on along the minus strand of CM052311.1, from coordinate 21,990,076 downwards.
TTCATGCGAACGTTTAATATTGTTAGCTAACACCAGCATATACGACAAACACGATCATATGTTCATTAATGTTTTATTTCATTCACCAGCTTTCTCTTTTGTGGAAAGACATTAGTGGGAAATGAATCATACTAAATATTTCCTAACCATTACTCAGGGTGATCGATAAAATTGATACGTGCATGAAAAAAATACGTCAAACAATGTAGACTATAAAACGTTTTCATATATGGCTTTGTTTCGAAGAACGTTCTTCGGTATTGTGCACCTTTCTCCATTGTTTCTTAAAATTACTGCACGAAATAACAATTTTATAAAAAGACTTAAACCGACTCCGAAAAAACGAATTAAAAATGCATTAAAAAGTATGAAATAATTTCCATATCCATATATATATATCCATATCAAAAATGCAAGTCCATCCATCTCAGATGGATCCAAAAAAGCGAAAAAAAAAAAGAAAAAAAGGCACATACAGATCGAATTGAGTAACTTCCACCTTCTTCGAAGTCGGTTAAAAAGCGTTATTTTGTAAGGCGAAAATAACTTTCAAATAGCTAATTTTAGATTGTTGTTTCCTCGCTGATTTGTCAGATGGCATTGATCAGTTGTCGCATCGAGTATTACGAATAATTGAAACGACCTTTAGAATTTATTTCAACGGCGAATACCCTTCAGAAAGTTTGAAAAGGTGTGTGCCGCGAATTTATTTCCGTTCGTCCACGGCCTCCTCATTTTATTGGTTTTCTGGTCGCGTTACATTTGCAAATCGACATCATCTTCTGCGTCAGTTGTTTTTACAATCGCTTCGATACCGTTGATGGACGAGTATAACGTCGAGGTATCCGGCAAACATTAAACGCCAGCGAAAAGCAACCTCTAATTTCACTCGGTTGAATCGTTGCGCAGAACCAGCGAAACTATTCCGCCATCGCGAAAAAAAAGAGGAAAAAAAATATAGTAAAAGCTCAGAATTCACGGAGTCTAATTTGCAGTTATACGGTTTGGTGCCATTTGCGGTCGCTGTTACATTTTTTTTTTCCGGGCGTGCAGAGAGCCGGGAGCAAAAATCTTTTGTCGGGCCAAGTAGATTCGAACTTTCGTGCGGCGTACGAGCCCGAAGCCCTGATTTTATGCCATAACCTTTGGTAATTAATGGTATCCAAACACTGGCAGAAATAACACGGTGCCCTTCACCGGTTTTTTTAAAATGTTCCGAGACCATTTCCGTTCTTATTAAGAAATTTGAATTTCATTATTTGGAACCTAAGAAAAAATGCGTTAACTAGAATTTTTTAATATTAAAAACTGTCACATTTCTTTATTATTCAAGAATTGTATTCTACGAGTCTAGTCTTTCGTCCACTCAATCCAATGATAAATCTAATGATAAATCTCGGATTAAAAGTATGAACACGACACAGGTAAATAATCATTTTGAGTGTGAAGGTCTGCGCTAATTTTCTTTTTTTTTTTGCGAATTTGCCAACTTCTGCAGCTCGCTATTTGGTTCGATAACACAATGTGGGAACGCCGGCACACGTCCTTAATTTGCGAAACCAACCCGCAATGCTCTAATCCAACTCTGTCGTTCAGGTGGGTTTAGGATACCCCAATTGCTATGGTTGAAACGCAAAACCAGTGTATTTGTCACCGTCCGCATGCAAATTTCGAAAGCACCGCTAGGAATTCTACACACTCTGATACTTTTTACCAGCCGAAACGAAATCGGGTAAAAAGTATTTATAACGCAATAGACGCCATCGTAACCGAAGCAATTAACTAATATTCGAACGTTCTACCATTTGGTGGTTATATCGCAGAGATTGTATAATTGGCTAGACGAGAGCCCGCGTTTTTATCTTTTTTTTTTTTTTGTAGCGAGGAATATGGTACGAACATATAAAAATTTTACGATCTAACAGTTCACTATTTTAAATCAGTTTTATCTGTGCATGTTATCGAGCTGTTGTAATTCGTATATATACATCAGGTTTCTCTTAATATATTACCAATATACTTTTAATATATTAAAATTGAAATAACTCGCTGTCTATTCGAAACAGAACACATTGTGTTTCAAATATTGTTCGAATAAGAAGTGTGTAAGAATTTCGGATACGAACAAATAGTTGGTGCTTTAGTAATGTACGAAATTGCGGGTAAACAATGGAGAGATAACACGCTATGAAAGGGCAAACAAGCGAACCAAGGGACTGAGTAGATTCACGTGTTATACCATGTTATGTCACGCGTCTTTTTGCTACGAGCTGTTTTTCGAAAGAAGCGGGTCGAGGTACACCGACCGTCACAATAGCTGTCCACCCTACTCCTGTTACCCGCATGTTATGAGACTGGAGCGATTGCGATGGTGTGGGGAACTATTATGACCATCAGACTGCCACAGATCTATTCTCTCGAGAAACGGCCGTAATAAAAATTTTCCTGCAAAAATCCTGCTGACAAATTCAATCCTCTATTATTACATCACTTCTATATAGATTACTGCGCAAAATCAAACCAATATAATTAAATGCGACCGTATACGTATAGTGGAGCAGTGGAGCGATGACGAGAGAATAGTGTGGTGCACACAGAAACAAAAATCACCGCACTGCTCTCCACAACGCTGCGCTCACCTCGCTGCTCCACTATACTACCGTACTAAGGGTATAGATGTAGTGGCGAAGATCGAGGATAGCAGCGAGGTGAACATCGCGGCAAAATCAAATCAATGTAATTAAGGATGTTCTGGAGGTAACATAAAAACGCAACATTTTCGAAAATTTGACAAGATATAATTCTTACTAAATTAATGCGATTACCAAAGTTTTTTGGGTTTGATTCACTGCACCGTTTAAGTATTATAGCAACTTAAAGTTTGCGCATTTTAACACGTCTTCTTATGGAGAATTCATAAAATTCCACTTCGAACCCTATTTCATCTCTCTTCATCGTCTCATTCTCTCACATATTCTCTCGTCTTTCCTCTCATGCTCCAACTTCCTTTCTCACTCATTCACTCATACATACGCCACATTTGCAATCACCCTCCGCCCGGTTGTGCGACGACTGTATACGACGAATTTTATCATTGTCTGTACCGTAAATGAAAACATCTTGCACATCGAAAATATGAAGAATGATTTTTGCCGCACAGCGAGTCCGATAGTACCGTCGATCGATAGAAGTCTATGCCCGGAAGAACGAAGCTCGAACTTCCGCCAGCAAAGCAGCAAAATCGTTGTGCAACTACCTACTTTGGTGACAGCAAACGGAACTTCCGCGACCGAAAACACGAACGAATTCGTGCTTGCATGTTCACCAGGGCGTAGGCGATTCAAACGCGAATCCCCCGTTTCGCGGATAAACGTGGGTGCTCGGAATAATTGAAACCAAAAACTGGAAAGATACACCGGTCGGCAATTCCGCGTACTTGTTCGGCGGAAAAGAAACGCGGCGATCCAGGGCTTTCAACAGGAACCGCAAACACACGACGGCGAATCGAGAAATATTGAACGTTGATCGTTGCGCGAGAATTACGAGCATGTGCGCCACCGGGAATGTAAAATGCGACGGCTCGGTGGAATCGCGAAATTGCGGAATGTTATTCCGGCTACCGGCCATCGTTTAAAATCCTCTGACCGGAAGGCGAAAGGGAAGGGGAGAAAAATATATACCGTATTGGGCAAAATAATAAGTCTATATACTGGGCGATCGCAAAAATTCGCGTTTCACTGTTTTAAGAACCGAAACCGGTATTATAACGATTTCCAAGTCCTGGGACAGGTCATACATGTTCGCGAGCATGCGAGTGTAAGCGTGTCGTGATACGCGCCATTTAGAGTGGCAACGGAGGCAAAATAGTAGAAAATGGGGTCGGTTGCGCTTGACAGAAGAACGACGCGCGGAAGAAATGCCGGAATTCCGGCCGGCCAGCAATTCGACTGCAATCCGTTGTCGGATTACTGCATTGCTCGGCGACACGTGAAATAATTTCGTACGGCTAATATGAAATAAATCCCCGAGCCGGTTTTCCGCTCGCCGACGACGCGACGGGCTTAAAACACAACTAAAACGCAGTTCGGATACGGGTTAAACAACGCCGGGGAGTTAGTTCGATAGTTAAACGGGTTGAGAAGCTTTCGAGAATAATGCCGGATGGCTGCGCGGAGCCGCAGCGCCGCGTATTTGCAGCCGATAATTTGCCGGTTGCAATTCACCGGCTATGCCGCGTGCGAAAACGAGAGCCAGCCGATTCCGCTGGGCGAAATTTTTAACGCGATTACCTCCTCCGGCAGGATGTTACGGACATCCAATGTGCGCGGCCCGACCCCCATACCCATCCGCCTCTCCTGCCGCCGGTTTACGATGGGAACGTGACTTCCTCGCCATTTTTCGGATTACCGGCGCGTGTGTACGTTTAGTTTGATAGTTCGCCTCCCACCCGTGCTTACCGGTACACTGAATTTTAATTGGCCACCGGAAACTTTGGAATTGCGTCTCTCGATGGGCCTTCGAACTGCGCCGATGACTTCCGGTTCGTTTCGAATTCGAAAACGATTGAAAATCGTATTGAGACGCGACGGGTTTACCGGAAATCCTCTATTAGTATTTAGGGGATTCAATCTCTTTCGCTTTTGCAAATCAGCACATTGTCAAGTTCATTTTTTGGTTAGTCTAATGTACACGGTAGATCTTTAATTAATTATCCGAACGAATGAAGAGATAACCTCTAGAGTTAATTACCACTAATTCACACAATGGATTTAATAGAAATTGTACAGGGTGAATCACGAATCGTGATCAGTCGAGGTTACTCTGTTATTAGCAGTCCGATCGAAAATGTTTTTATCAGATATAGAATGGTTCCAAAAGAACTTTCACGTGATTATAGCAAATTTTTTGTGAAAAAAAATTAAAAAAGCAATTTTTTTGCAATTTCTTTAATGCTATGATACGTTTCCTAATTCGCCTTGAAATCCTCTAACAAATAGGCGTAAAAAAAATTATAGGTGTACTTGCAAAAAAGTTGACTTTGAAAAATCATAAGAAAAGAAATTGCCGAAAAATTTGCTATAATTACGTGAAAGCTCTGTCGAAACCATGCTATACCTGATAAAAACATTTTCGATCGGGCTGCTAATAACAGAGTAATCTCTACTGATCACGATTCGTGATTCGTCTTCTTCGTATTTTTTCTTTCAATCATTTTAAAAAGTCTAAAATACTGCAACAATCTCCTTAAATTCTTGTAATGTCTTTTCAGTTGTTTTGTTTGACTTCATTTTTGTCATACATGCATGAAATCCGCAGTCTACTTATTATTATTCAACCGATGTAGTATTCCATTTGCCTGACTACGGACCGCCTCTGTTCTACTTGTTTGACAATGAGTTGGTGAATTATGTTCCCATGCAACTCGTCTTGACGTAAATTGTCCTTACTCCGTTGTTCGAACATGTATCATCTGTTTCACTTGTCTGATTATATGTTTTGTCCATTCGACTAGCTCGCCGCAAGAGAATCCTATTCTACTTGCTTCGCCATGGGTTGTTCGGAATTCGATCTCGCCATAGGACAATCTCGTTCCACTTGTCTACAAATAGAACTATTCTTATCCTGCTTTTTTGAACCATCGTTCGCTTCTGTTCTACATTGACAGAGACTTTTACCGCTATCTTACAGAGACCATTCTCGTTCGATTCTTTCGCTCAGAGAGCGTTGCTATTCGACTTTCCTGCTTCGAGACTATACCTATTCTATCGATTTGATCATATCCTGCTTCAGTTCAACATTGTACGCATATCCATGATATCAAACACTATCTGCCTGACCGCAGGTCGAATATATTAGTATTGCGTCAATGCAAACTTTTATGTTGAACTATTACCTTGAACCATTATCGAAGACGAACGTTATAAGGTTAATGAATTCGTCACTGAATGATTTAGATCTCCAGTTAAACGGAAATGTAGAGTTCCATTAAAGCAGCGAGAGAACGGAAGGTCATCTCGAAATCTCGGAAGTATCTGCACATAGATAAGATTTATGGTGCCCATAAAATGTTCTTCCCGAGACGGCGTAAGTTCTGGTTGAAACATTTTTCACAGTAACGTACAGTTCTGCAGATAATTGTACGGGCTGACTACAATAAAAATACCGAGTTCCATTGCATGCAAGTCGGATATGTACGGGATGTACATATACAAAGCGGCATTCTTTTTTTCAAGGTAAAATTTTGTACATTACCAAGCAAAAAGGTCAATTTGTTTGGAAATTTAACTTACACCATGTTCACGATCTCCGGCAAAAACCTACAAATGCCCTTTGCAAAGAAGCGATTGGAATCGTTAGAATCAACGTTCTCCCGTAACATGGTATTGCCTGCAGACAACGAACTGAATTTCCGAACTACCGAACGGTGACACCAACTGCTGTAATGATTACGTAGACAGTCGAGGCCTCGATCCCGAAGCGCGACCTCTTTTCCCTATTCAAGCTCGCCACGCTCGATCCATTCCATTTTCGTTCTCATTTTTCCCCGATGACTTTCCATGCGTCGTGTCGCCGGTGCGCAGTTCGGGCTGTCTCGGAGCCGTAAATCAAAAGACAATCGAAAGGAAAATCCGATCAGACTTGCCGGCGAGGAATGCGGAGCACGGAACAAGAGGGAAAACGAGAGATCAAGAGAAAGAGGGAAACGGGAGGGGCGCGGGGAGAAAACGATCGGCCGGGGCCGTCGACAGAAATGAAGTGTCAACAACAGCAAGCGAAACGACCCTCTGTTTTCGTTGGTGTCGATACATCGTGTCCGTTTCCCCTGGCCCCGGCGTGAATTACGTTCAGACTCGATGTTTTTGCCGCGAACCGAGCAACCGGCTGAGGGTTTGCGAAACACGCAGACGCGCGCGCGGAGGGTAATAAAATAAATTGCAGCACTTAGCGAGAAGCTCTGAGGGGGCGAGGGCAGCACCGTGGCTCCCAAGCCCCCCGGAAACCCCCTGCGCCTTCACGTCGAGCCACGGTGCCAGCGGAGTTACCACTTTACTCCTGGCAGCTTACGTCGACTAAACTACGTCGATTAGCGATGCTTAATACATCCCCCAGACAACCTCGTGGGTTCGAAAACGCTCAACCGTCTTCGCTCCCAGATCCTTATGCCATCAGACCTTCAACCCCTCGCGGCTTCGTGTCGTTTTGTTTCAGATACAGACCGCGACAATAGAATGGCCCATAAATTCGCGAGCCACGGCAGAACACTAAACGCCAGTGTAACAGGATTCGTTAAGACGTGCTCGTTAATCGCAGTTGAGCACTGGCAAGACGCGCAACAGTATTTCCTCTTCGAAAAATATAGAAAATGTCGGATTATTTATGGGATGGCATGATAAATAATCATTACGATCTCGATCGAAAAGCAGCCTGAAAATTTTGCGGATCGAAAGATCCGCCGTGGCTTCTTCCTGTCTGAGATTGTGGTTCGATATTGGTGTACGGTTCTTGAATATTTTACGCGATCAGAAGACGGAGATGTTGCTGGTGCGTCTGATTAATCTTGTACGGTTGCAAGACCCAAACAAGATCAACGGTCTTGGGTGTTCTTCGGCATTCCCGAGGAATGTTGCACGCTCTGGGTCCAGTGGAAGTGGATTTCCGGTGGGGAGCGGACATTTTCTACCAAGCCGGTTCAAAGAATGTCTCCTCGTTAAAGAAAGCACTCTGCTGAATTTCATTAATTTGACGGACCGGTCGGTCTAACACGGAGCTGAATACAACAGAGTTTCTTTTAATGGAGAGAGATGTTTTGTAAGACAGTCTTGTTTCTCGCAAAAGTGTATACGTTGCTGGGTGATCGATAGACAACCTAAACAATTCAGTCCTATTTATGTCGTGGAAAAGTTAAGATTGAAATAAGATTCCACGGTTTCCTAAAACACCGTTAATTAATGCCGACGACGTAACACTCGAGGCGAGATTTGCATACTCTTTATCTCGTTTGATGTTCCGATACCGATAACAGGGGTAGTGTAATTTGCTCGGGTGCGAATAGGTGCAACGAGTGCGTTTCAGCGACGTGCGCCGAGGATGCAGACGACTGGTACCAAATGCATAATTAAGCAAAGATGAGCAGCAGGTCGAGCGCAGTCGAAAACTTTGCCGACTCGTTTGTTTGCACGTGGTTGGTACGGTTAATACAAGAGTTAACATAAACACCGGCGTTTGTTTCTTGCAGGAACGGGAAATCTTTTGACTACCCGGATTCGTGAAAAGAAAAACGTTTTAATTTTCATACAATCATTCGAAATTATGGACTTGGAACGTCATTTGTGAATAGATCATTAATAAAAACGAGTAGATGCGAGGGGAGTGTTAAATATTGTACTCACAACCTTTTAGATTAAAACGAATTAATTTATGTACATACGTTGCAACTGTGTGCGGCATCGGCGAACTTAATACAACATTGAAATTAACTACGAGGAAAAAAATGCGGAAGCACGATATTCCAACAGTGCTCCGGTCAGGAAGCGAGACACGTCCGCCGATTTCGGAGGGCTAACAGCGTGTCCGAAGAATGTCGGGAAAGCTTGAAAGGTTAGGTTCCTGAGGTCCTTTGATGGAACTATTTCCGTAGCGAAAATTTTCGCTTCAGCGTTGTGAAGGAGTTATTAATGAAAAATACAGACCAATCAGAGCGCAGCGTTGCCGTTGACCAAGGGACGTACCCTGCAGGGAGAGGGATGGAGCCCCTTCCCTGCTCTAAAAAATGAATTCGGTATTTTCTTCTCCTTCTGAGAAAACTACTTTACTTATACGTAACAGTAATAATTGTAAATCTATGCCAACGTCAACCAAACTATTCCACAAGTTCCAAAAGGTATTAAAATGTATGAAGCGTAAAGAAATGTACTTAAACCAAGAAGCACGTAATGGAAATAGTAATCGGAAAGTGATTACGTGTGGAAATGGATGGCATGACGAGTGCAGCATAATGGACTCTTAATTCTGTGGTTGTAAAGAGAAACGCCGCGGTCAGAGTATAGAATTCGTGTATTTATCAGAAAAAAAGTCATGAAAACAAATTCGAAAGGCTCAAAAAATAATACAATTTAACAATGCAATATCTCGAAAGTGAAAGTGACATATAATTTTATGTAGAAAGCATAAGACGTGTCAACTGATTTTTCTACATATTATAACGACAAAATATTCTGTTAAATTAATTGATTGACCTGTGTTTTTCGTTGGTTTAGCAAAACTCGGAAAGTACAAAAATACGTTTCAATAGCCAAACGCAATTCCCGGACAATGTACACGAAATGTTACATATGTATACAACTTTCTGCATGTGTAACGATTTGGACGAAAGTGACGTAGAACGAACATCGGCATCAACAGTGAACTATTATCCATGGAAATGAAATTCTATTTTGAACAATAGGCATGGGATCTTAAACGACTTCACGCAGACCTTCAGCACTTTCAATTAATGTGCATATATATATTATGTATTAGATTGAGACTGTTACTATACACGCAAGCATCACACGCGTGAGCCGCGATCGGTATTATAAATACGTTGTTGGAGGTTTATGACGGAACATTTCAGAAAATGTCTTAAACTCGAGCGGTTCGTTAGGCTCGTACATATACGAGTAGAAGATACGTAGTAGTATTGTTTAAAACGTAAAAACGCCGTAACAGTGACACCGGCAACGTAGAATTACGATTTTTAAGTTTGTGAACTTGCGAAGGACGAAGAAAAACAGTGTTCAAAATGGGACTCCTGGAGACCTACGATTATTATTGGAACCAAATGCCCGGTGAGTAATTCTACGTAAGAAGAGTTCTACTATAATAAGCAAATATTGGATCATCACTTAAACATATGAAATACAAAGCAAACGTTAGTGTAAACGTAGGAAAAAGTCGGATTGTTTATGGGACGACCTAACAAATAACATATATTACCGGCATTAAAAAGTGCGTGAAGCTTTTCTAGCTTAGTTCATTTTTGGATTACTTTTATACATTAACGGGATATAAGAACCAGTCTTGCTGTGTCAACGTTGCAAAATAAAAAGTTTGAACATTTTTTGAAAAAGGAGAAATTCTAGTTTATTATTACAGTAAAGTCGTGATTCTTGTTAAACAGCCTGTGTTCTGCACGGACAACTATCGAATACCGACATTATTTTTCTATGACTGCGTCTACCGCGCCGAGAGTTCAAACGAAAGCCAAACGTAGAGAAGGACAGCGTGAAATACGGATCGCGTGGCCGAAGCGTATCGGTGTGAACCATTGCTAATCGACCTAATCGAATGTACAAAAACTTCTTTATTTTTCATTATTTTTTACGGGAGTTTCGCTATCTTCTTTCTGGCATTTCTCTGATTAAAATAACATTAAACACGATATAATTTCAACTGTATTTAGTGGTTTAATCGACGATTAATGTATCGGGCGCAGGAAAGGACAGCGAAGGAGTCTCTTCTTTCCCATACGTTGTTCTTCTTTGCGCCCAAAACTTTAATCGTCGATTGAACCATTAAATACTTTATCGTGTTTGGTGTTATTTTAATCAGAAAAATGCCAGAAATAAGGAGTGGGTAGGCACCTGACAATTATCGCACACGTACGCGGTCGTTGACAAATTGTATAACACGCTACCTATTTATAAATCTATGATACATGACCGAAGAATTTATTTCGTAGACTTTCCGACACCGATAGCGATTTCCGTCGTTGCAAAATGGAAACTTTCCTCATTTTACTTCATGAAAGTGAGATCCTTGTTTAAAGATTGACACATTACCTATTTATGGATTTACGGTTCACAGTTAAAGATTTATTTTTGTAAACTGTTCAATGCACTAATAGCAACCCCAATCGTGATGTGCGATTTTTATCGAATCAAAATGTTTGAAGCTTCGTTTTCGGTACAGTGTTCCAGAAGTCTATTAATGGATTTTCGCAAACTAAAATGTTAACTTTCGAACAATGCGCTGACGAAACTGAATATTGACTAGAAAAGTTTGCGGCGCGGCGCAGCGAACAAAGACCATTTGTCTTCCGTTCCATAGTTCTACGATATTATTTGATCGATGCCGCGTCAACTTCAATCATTTGTAATTTCAGATCCGAGGACCAACGATTTGCCGTTCGTAAGATCTCCGGTTCTCATCCCGGCTATACTGCTCTCGTATCTATACTTCGTCGTGAAATGTGGGCCGCGGTACATGAAGGACAGGAAGCCGTACGGGCTGAAAACTTTCGTGAAATATTACAACATCTTCCAAATTATCACCAATGCCTATATAGTGATACGATTTCTTTCGCTGGGTTTAATCATAAAAACGTCGGTGATCTGCTCTATACCGGACTACTCGTATGACCCCATTCCAATGCAGGTACGTAGACATTAATATCTTATATTTTATATTACATATACAGTTTTGCTTTTCAATTATTCTGTTTAAATACTGTGAAAGATACTCTAAAATTAGTGAAACCACACAATGTAGAGTGGATGATCAAATTATTAACCCCTAGCACTCGACTAGTGACTCGGAGTTACCACTAAAAATTGCGGCGACCATTATTCAAAATATTGTTTACATTATTAAACTAAAGAATCATATAGAATGAAATTATTCTAGCTAGGAAGAAATGTTTAATTTTCGAGTTAATGTAGCTCCGAGTGCAAAGGGTTAATATAATAATTTTGATCGTACATCTAATTGTTTTTTATGAAAAGCTATTGTATTTTATACTAGGATAATATCAATGTTTATGTACAGAAAATTCTTATAGTGCTCTATCCTCTGTTACAGATGTCCTTCCTATTCTGGCTAACTCTGCAACTAAAGCTCATCGACCTAATCGAAACTGCAGTATTCGTGCTGAGGAAAAAAGACAGACAGATTTCCTTCTTACACCTGTACCACCACGTATCAACGGTGCTGCTTACATGGCTCGTAACGAAATACGTTCCCGTAGGGCTGGCAGCGTTCGCGATACTGGTGAACAGCACCGTACACGTGGTTATGTATACCTATTACTACTTCAGCACGATGGGAGACAAAGCGCCAAAAATATTAAAGACTGTGAAACCTTTCATAACAATAATGCAAATGGTAAGTAGAATTTTTCTAGTACATCTCTCTCTCTCTCTCTCTCTCTCTCTCTCTCTCTCTCTCTCTCTCACTCTGTTAAGTTTACAACTGTACGCGTAATCAGTCTGCGAACAGTAGAAAGATTGAAAGAAATTAAAAATATGGATGTATTACTCTCAACTTTCTTCCTTCGATTATTTTAATACTCTTTTATCTTTCTACTATTTCATGTCTGGTGGGTTCTACTAAAATTGTGATTGCGAGCGAAATATTTTAAGTAGGCTGTCCCAAAAATGTTGTACTTTCCTGAAAGGGATGATTCCTGAGGTCTTTTCTCAAATAACCTTTGCCTTTGCGAAAATGTTCTCCGCGGCTTTGTTAAGGAGTTATTAGCGAAACACAGGGACCAATCACAGCGCGGTCTGATGACTTAGATCCTTCAGTTTCCTGCAAATCAGATTTCACTAACATAATTTCACTAACACGTTCCTATTTTGATTCGAACAGGTACAGTTTATAATCCTAATGTTGCAAAACGTTATGACACTGCTTCCATCCTGCCCAGTAACGAGGATTCCGGGCATCGCTTCGATTATCAATCTTGCCATCAACTTCGTACTCTTCTACAATTTCTACAGGAAGAACTATGTGTCTGCTAACAAAGATAGGTAGAGCACATCGCAGACATCTGTAACCGAGAACGATATTGACTGAACTATTAGTTTTTAAATCCGAACTAGATAATATTGTTTGCATTAGATGATTGTGAATTAATGAATTAACTTAATGGAATCAATTATTAATTAATTAAATGAATCAATTATATAGTCACCACAGTGTTTYACACGTCTGATGAATTCCATTTTCGTAAAAACCTTTTCCTGACGAAAGGTTTTGAGTTCTGTGAAAAATCGGRCCCGAACTTTTGTAATTATCYAATAAAAATATTTGTGGAGTGCGTCACTTTATTGAGTACGATGCCTCGCTTCTGTCAATTCAGTACGAATTGTTATTAGCGTTATTTTCTGTACATAGCAATATTGTCGCATTCCACACAGTTGTAAATCTTGCTGATTTGGTTCGCGACTGCATGTCGGACCGTTAATCTTGCGAAATTAATAATAAATCCCAGCTTACTTATGACGTCATAAGTAAATGCGTGTGTTGCGGTACGTAAYGGAGTTAATGTAGGCAAAGATCTATGTATTAGTTTGAATGATCTCCTTCGCGTTTCGTGTTTACTACGTCGCGAGTTGCGAAACTATTTGACCACCAGCATAAACCGATCATCAGCTGTCTGTATTTCAATGGAAATTGGAATCGAAGTTGCCAACTAGCTGGAAATGATGTGTATTACGATTAATGGACACATACGACACAAACCGTGCTGCGATCAGATTCAACAATTCTATTAGACACCCGCAATTAGTGTGCTACTCACAAATGTATTTTCGGGTGACTGTCTAATTCGTAGTTTCCCAGCTATCCATTTGATTAATCCTAGAAGCTATTTTATTAAGACTATCTTTTTAATTTATGTTTTAGACCCTTCGCAGTCGCAGCTATTTTATTGTATATGATTATTTTTATTGTATATGATATTTTTCGTTTTATGGATATGAAATTAATAAAATTCCTCTCATACAATACTTAAATGTGTAGTAATATTATTTGATAGCAATATAATATTTAATAATGTGGACAATATTGTGAATAATGATACAGAATTTTTAGTGGTGTTCGTCTTACGGGGCATTTWCGTGCGTACCTACTAACTTTTTGTTTATTCACCAGGACACACATTCCCATCATTTCTTTATTCAATAGTACATACATAGATAGCTCATGAGAGGGACTCGTTCGCTGCCGTGCTTGCTGACTTGCACGTGGCTCCCCCCCCCATTCGTAGTCTCCACTAATGCGAATGCAGATGAATATGTATGTATATTCTATGTTGCAACTTAAGAAAATGCCGAACAATAGGTGGCTAGCGCTTCAGTTGTTTATAACCGAGGACTGGGAATTAGACTGTAGTTTGTTCAAAGTGTTGAGAGCGAAGAAATCAAATGGATAAAATGGGGATCACAGAACTTTACGATTATTATTGGAACCAAAATCTTGGTATGTAACTCTAATCTAGATAACTTGAATTTTCGAATTCTATCTATTTGCTCGACCAAGTTTGCTGACTGTGGAATGTAACAGCACCTCTATATTTTGATATGTTACAGTTATCAAAGCCTTAACATTTTTTAATGCATTCATCGTTTCCGACCTGGAATAATTGCATTCTAGTATATGATTTTTATGGATATAAAATTGATATAATACCTCATAGAATACTTGTTTAATAATTGGTTATATACCAACATATTTAATAATGTGAACAATATTTTGAATTATGATATAGTAATTGTTATATAGTGGTGTCTCTCTCAGAATCACCACTCGAGTGCTAAGGGTTAATTGTTGATGGCTTGCTATCCAATTTTCTTCTCTAACATGTAATTGAGGAGAATTGCCAAGAAAAAATGAAATTGATAATCTGTAGTTTCAGTAGAAATGTCAGTAACTGTTAACAAGTTTATAACGAGATAATTCTCCACGACAAAGCTAATTTACAGTTCAAATGTTTGCTTAAAAGGGAAACAGTGTTCTAAGAAACTGAATAACGATGAGGAAAGTTTGCGATACGGCGCGCAAAGACCGTTTATCTTCTGTTTCGTAGTTCTGGGATCGTATTTGATTGGTAAACGTAATCGCTCGTTATTCCAGATCCAAGAACCCAGGACCTGCCATTGATATCATCGAATTATCTCTTACCATCAATCCTAATCGCGTATCTATACATTGTTCTGAAATGGGGGCCGAATTACATGAAGGACAAACAACCGTACAACTTGAAGACTTTCATCAAAGTCTACAATGTCATCCAAATTTTAATAAACGCATACATAGTCATACGGTTATTCGTACTGGGAACGTTCAAGAATCCAACAAAATTCTGCTATGTCCCAGATTATTTGTTCGAGCCCGTCTTAGTACAGGTATGTGAAAACCATTACAGTAGTGCCTCGGTAGATGTGAAACAGATGTGCACAATATTTGCGAAAACTCTTTTGTTTTTAACTATTGTATGTTTTTATGAAGATTACTTGTTTAATTGACGGTAACAAGTGTTCCAAATTGCAAATCTGCACTAAGTTATGTGATATTGATAAAAGTTTCATAAAAAACAACACAGAAACATTTTGTCATTCGCATACATATACGAAGTACATATTCGCATACAGAATCTGATTCATATCTGACATAGATTTAATAAACCCCAAGCTAGTTAGAAACAATCATGACATTGTCATTATAATCATGTGAATTTGGCACCTTTCATTGTTGAGTGTATGCGCATAGTGGACTTTTGATTTGGATTTAAATTTGATTTTGCGTACAGCAATTATAAAGGCAATTTTCAGTTACATATCAAGGTGATTCTGACATGATTCTGATTATTTTAATGTTGGACTCATTCATTCCCACAGGTAGCGTACACAATTTGGATGGCATGGATGTCAAGGCTCATCGATCTGATTGAGACAGTGATATTTGTGCTCAGGAAAAAGGAAGGACAGGTCTCCTTCTTGCATGTGTACCATCATTTATCGGTCCTGACGGTAGGATGGTATGTAACAAAATTCTATGCAATCCAGATGGCTGCGTTTCCAGTTCTGGCGAACTGCATCGTTCACGTCATCATGTATACTTACTACTACTTCAGTTCTTTTGGCGATAAATCGCCGAAAATACTGAAGAAGCTGAAACCATTCATCACGATAATGCAAATGGTAAGTGAAGGTTGGCGTCAATTATTTAGTCAACGTTTGTAGATTGTTTGAATTCATTTAGGTTTAAAGAAACTAGAGTTATTTCATAATATATGATGACATATATTATGACTAATATTAGTCACGTGGTCGTATATGCGTTAATCCTTCTTGAATCGCGTGATTCATAAGTTTAGATAATACATTTTTATCTCTGTCACAATAGGTGCAATTTGTCATCCTGACGATACACTGTCTCGTGCCACATCTTCCATCCTGTCCTGTACCAACGACTCCAGGGAACGTAAACATTGCCAATATGATAATACTTTTCGCACTTTTCTATAACTTTTACCAGAAGACCTACAAGGCTGAGAAAAAGCAAAAGATTTGAAATGTACTGGTTTCGAAATTATTAGAGAAGGTCTGGATATGAGCTAGTTGAAATGCTACAACAACGTTTTTCGAGAGTTATTTTCTGATCATCCAATTATTTCCAAGCTGCTATGATTTATCTGCCCATTGTATGCTAACAAGACTTCGAATAACTTTTAGTATTCCTTCGGAACTAGAACATCAGGAAATGAATATGCATAATGTATGCAAAGTGATGATGCTAGCAAAAGAATACAATGAGATTACAATATTCAACATCATAGGTAACGTCAACGTAACATACTTCATTAACAAGCGCGTCAATATCGACAACGATTAGAATAGAATGCAACAATGTGCTTATACGTGGCCCATAAATGTAAGTATCTCGCACAGTGCTCTGAAACGTGTTTCTAACGTGAAAAAGAAACCCTTGGAGTACCTACTTGGAACCATACGTCACTCTTCAGGTAAAGAGTTCGTTAGGTTTTATATAAATATAAAAGCAATAGAACAACTATAAAATATATTATAAAATATAAATATAAAAGATAATGTAATAATAATATTATATTATCATTATTATATATTATATTATATATACAGGGTGAGTCACCTAACGTTATCACTGCAAATATCTTTGTTGTTTTCAAAGATATATTAAATGTCATCAGGACAAAGTTGAATGGTAAAATGGGCCCCATACAATACCAAAAAAATTTTTGTTTCTATGTAATTTCTTTTATTCTGCTTCCATATTTTAGTTTTATACGTTTTTTCTGTCCGTGACTTTGAATAACTTTGAGTAATTATAGACACTGAATTCGTAATGAAAAGGACTATCATTAGTAGACGTTTAAAAAAGGGTGGTTCCATTTAAAAAAATGAAGATGACCTTTATATCTCTCAAAAAAATATTACATAAAAACAAACATTTTTTTGGTATCGTGTGAGCCTCATTTTACCATTCAACATTGTCCTCAAGACAATTGTATCTTTGAAAGCGACAAAGATATTTGAGGTGATAACGTTAAGTGACAGCACCCTGTATACATATAAAATAAAAGTAATAATTAATGTTTCGCGATAGAAACACATAATTTAGACCACTGTGCCTCGTTTCGAGTAGCTTACAAAAAGTTTCTACTTACATTCGATGTGATACCTGATTTTCGCGAATAGCAGATGTCGATCAGTTACTCACCTGAAACAGAAACACATTCATCCATATAATCAATAAGTTTCAAGCAAGTTAGACGCGTGCGAGCAATGTACTTTTAGATCTCTGGTTATATATTTCGTCGGAAAATACAAATATTTTTTGAGGAACGTTTCCCCGGTCTCGTTAGCGGTTCTTGAAATTTCTCAAAGCTTGAGATGCTTTTACGGACAGTCAGCAACGAAATAAAATAGTTAAAATATCTCATAATTAAAAGTTAAAGTGCTCCGAAATAAAACAGCTCCGAAAATGCAAGGGTTAAAGATACTTCGAAGTTTTGCATTTGAAAGTAGCGCTTCATTTTTCTACGAATCCGTCGAATCTTTCGCACTCATTAGATGTTACCTGTGCGAGATGCGAAAGATCTGCAACTCTCTGCAACTGTATCTCAGTCGCGTAAAAACCGCCAAAGGCGATTGCATCAGGGAACGTTTGGAAGAATGATAAAGGGAGAGGAGCGAAAGAAAATAGTGGAATTAACGAGCACACGAATTGTTGCGACGGTTATTTCCATGTTTTTAATTAATGCCAGGATTTAAAGCGTGAGTAACTGAACAATAGCCGGATGATCCCAGCGGAATTGAATCTCCGGTGCGTGGCGGCAACATCAAATGGATGATACAGTCTTTGGCGGAACCGTTCAATTCATCATCTTTCATTTCCACTGGGAGATTAATTATGGCCGCCGAGGCGCGATCGGGTTTCAGTGTGTAGCCTTAAGAGATTAGGTTTCAGTGTGTATACTTAAAAGATTGAGTTTCAAAGTGCAACTACGAAAGATGAAGTTCCGATGTATATTAAATCCGAGGCTCTCCGTCGCGTCGCTCGAACGATGACAAAATCGGTTTACCAGCAGGAAATGTGCGAAATTCGCCGATACATCTCATTACTTGCGTCGCACAAACTATTCTACTCTGAAAGCTGTCCGAGCGGCTGCGAAATAAGATATTTTAATGGTCGCACAGTAAAATCCTTTCAACCCGAGATCCTTTTCATCATAGGCTCCTTTGATCGCGGAAGATTGTGGAAATTGATCTCGATTTACGCTCGTCGTCGCGCAAAGGATAAAAATATTAAATTTCGTCGATAAAACATTAGCGGTCCCGATAGCTTCGAGCGCTTCCTTTAGAAGGCATCTAAATTCGATTACACATAATTTGTTGCGCCTCCAAACGTAAACGCGCGACGCTTTTGTATGCACAAAAGTCTACTATCCGCTATTTCTATCTGAACGCTCGATGCAAACGAGCGAAAGTGTTTATTGACTTTGTTATCGGCTTAGGTTTTGCGCTAGAAAAATTCGTCGAGCATAACATTAAGTGTACGAATTAATTCGTGACCTAGTCTTTACCATATCATTCATTTGCAAAGAATTAAAACACATTCAAACAATCCCCATCACTATACATTCCAAAATTCAGAGTTTACGCAGAGGTTACAAAGTTATCCGAACAATCAAACAAAAAATCACCCTTCTAGATCTTTTCGCTGATTGAAGCCTTTAAGTGAGCCAGTGACAAGGTTCTTCCCAGGAACGAATCATCAGCATTAGTCAATCGATAATTACCAGGAAAGAAAATGTAGCCAGCGCCCGCGCCATTTCGCTTTAGGTGCCATTAGAACCGGAGAATCCTTATTCGGTTGCCTTACAGAAACGCGACCGGTTAGTACGCGCGTCCGATCAGCCAGGATGATAAAAGTTAAGTCGAACGAACCGATTCCCACGGTCCCATCCATGTAGCATTGGACCCGTGGACTACCACAGCCACCGGAAACTCGAAATCGTCGGCCGACCCGGACCGCGCGCCGCTGGTCTAGATCGTCGAAACTATCCTAACAATGGAAATATCTTCGCTTACCGCGCAGTTCTTTCTTGAAATTATTTTCACTGATCCCCGGCGAACGACCAGCGTTTTATCAAGCGGCCCGAAAGTTTACCGGCGGACGAATATCTCCGGACTTCTAGTAAACGAACGAATTTTTTCGGGTCGTGAATGCTCGTTTGCAATCGTTAATTTGGGCATTAATTGCGACGGACTTCAATTGGCGGGATTGAAGAATCTTCTGACTAATTTGCTCTTTATAGTTCAAATCTCCCCTTTTTGCATGCCCCGTGGATCACTGCAGTACAACAGTGTTGTAGGATCGCAGTTCGCGACTACAAGAGCATATTCTTAATTATAATTTTCTGACCGATAATCATGAATTCTTGAATTTTCATATTTCGAGTTTACCACTCTACGACTGCGGTTGAAAAGACTTTGAACGGATCTGGAAAGATCGTGATCGAAAGTTCCGCCCCGCTTTCATCCAAGCGATAGCTATGTGAGATCATTCGAGTCGCGCAATTATCGCGGCGCGACAATTGACGTTACATCGAAGAAAACAATCGGCATCCATCGGCGGGGAATAATCGTGCGATAATTCGGTGCGCGAAATGCACGAGACACAAAAGCCTTTTACAGGCATACTAACGAACGCGAACCCCCGTATTTTCGGTTTCGTGTGGGCTTTAAAAGTCCATTATCTAACAGTGTTCGTTTCGCGGTCGTCGGTCCAGCCACTCGGATTGCCGACAATTCGCAATGGCGGAAAAAAAAAAAAAGAAAAACGGGGAAAAAATTTTCGCCGGGCATCCAGCGACGATGGAAACTCATATTTTTTGCCAAATTGCGGCGAGTAACTATTCGGCGAGGCTCCGACGGAAAAAAAAATATAACGAGTAAACTTTTCGTTGGCTTTCCCCCGCGAGCGTTTCCCAGCTGTTTCCCCGCGCTCGGGAAATTCCTAATAACTGCTCTGGCAAAATCTATTAGGGAGCGGAACAACATGGTTCCCGAATACCATTCCGCCCCGGCGTGCTTTCAGACTTTTTCCCTTCTTTTTCAAAGAAATGAGTGGCTATTTCTCGGGAGAGAGCACGCGGAAGCGCAAATAAATATTCCCGATAGCTTTACCGATTCCTCTGTTCGCAGTCGCGTGAATGAATACGAGAACGATTGTAGAGGATTTTCGTTTTGTTTCCGAGATCCCGTTAAGTTAAGCGTGGCGTGTAATGTTTATTTTATTCAATTATTTTTCGTTGACAATATACACCGGAATTGATTCTTTACTTGACTATTTTGCAAACACTTAAAATGGATTCTAATCTCCAAAGTAATTTTCATCATTTTCTATGCATTCAGTTCATCCGGCACATGAGTAATAAATCTTTAATACAGTGGTTGACAAATTTTAATTCAAAGGGAAGGTATAAATGATTAATCACGAACGCCACGAATTAATTTGTACACCTAATAAAATTCATAGCATTAGACTCGTGTTTCTGTACACACAGAATGAATACAATAATAAATACTGAATATCAATTATGATAATTGTAGAAACATAATGCGTATAAAGAAGAATGTTGAAGAGTGCTTTAACGTACAGACTTGTTTGTATAATTTCAGCAAACAAATGGAATTTTATTTAATCTCAGTTTTTATGAACATTGCGTACGGACATGTAGACTTTATCTGATTAAACCAGGTATTGTGAAAGTTTTCGAACGTCATAATGAGTTTTACTTAAAACACGAATCAAGACAACTGTTTCTTCCAATCTCTCTGTGTGTGTGTATGGTTTAAACAATGTGTATGAATTTGGAGGAAAATGAGAGAAATACCGATGTTAGAGCGAGCAGAGGAATTACGCGACGGAACGTTCATAAACAGAGTGGAGCAGCCATTACCATCGAGAGATCGACATAAGCGTTTTAAACAAGTATACCTGCGCTGCTTTTGTTCCCCGCGAGCTGTTATATCGTCACTTTACACTGCGCCTGCCGCGACTATTGTTCTTCCTATGAAACACCGGTTGACATACTTGGCTATGTCGACGGTTCTCTCCTGAACAATGCAAAATAGCAAACTAATATCTATCTACTCCCGTCATTAAAGGAAACAACCTCCTCTGTTATTCAATTCGTTTTCGCGAATGTGGGAAAACTGCCAAATCGAAATACTGTTTTCAGGCCACCGGTATCGATTAATAAATCCGCGAATCTGCATAGCCTTCTACCGTGCAACGCTATTGTAAATAATGTCAGCGTGGCTGTGACAGCTTCTCTCCTAATTCTTCTACATAATATCTTTTTGTACCGATAACTTCTGCCAAAACATCTGAGTCACTAGGACCAAACAATCCTTAGACCTTTTCTCTTCCACATCATTCTTTCCACAGCACACCGTTCCCACTCCCTTTCACATTTTCTCTTCTCCAAAACCAATTATACATATATAGCAGCCCGCCGGAACAGTAGTGAGCTTTTTCCTTGGAAACTCAAGAAGGTTACGTTGTTGTATCTTACCTCGCCAACGTGTACGTTTGTGGAAACATTTCCAAAGTTTCAACAAAGTGAATTAATCCACTATTTAGTAATGTCTCCTTTTGTGCTCTCCAAGGTGAATTAAGAAAATTAGACTGGACTCGTGTAGTTTTTATCAGTTACAATAGTTACATAATTTTTTAAAATGTGATTCAATTAATTAACACATTGTGTGCCGAATATCAGTTTCCCAAAATTCCCAGGAAATCAAAATAATTTAACAAATAAGATCGAAACTGGAAAATCAAAATTTATTACAGTGGAAGAGATTTTAATTCTTGTGCATTCTGCAAATCCTAATGAAATTCAGATTATTGCCGCCTACGTGTGTCCGACGTGTCAATTAACAAGTAAAAATTGTACGTGGAGTTTTAAAGGTCTGTTTCCAAGCGACCAAACAGAAAATTTGTTGCGGAAATGTAAAAGGGTAAACATCGAATGAAATTATGATTGGATGGCGACACGGTGGACCCAGGTCATTTGTAGCAGGGCGCCGGCAAACAACGAGGTCGCTTAAGAAACAAAGAACGAAAAAGTTGCGGAGCACGGCTGATACAAAGAGACATTTTTCTTTCGGGATGGTAGAGGCGGCGCGCGATAAGGCGCGGAATTACCACGATGTAGTAAAGACCAGCACCATTGTTAGGAGACGTCATACTCTCGGAAAGAACTCGATTACTCCTGCACCGCCAGTCGGCTTGATGAAATATAGCGGGACGCGCTTTTATGGTAATAATAAGGACACCGATTCCGTGCCCCTCCCTATTTGTATGAAACTTTCGCGAGCTTGATTTACGAAACAAGGAGAAACTGTTTTGCTGCGGCGGCTGCTCGAGACAATGGAACATGTACAGTGTGGTTTCAAACTTAATCCCCACAATTTTACCCATAGTCTAAAAAAATGTTTCAGACAGAAGATAATCAGTTTTCAATGGTATATCGTTAGACATTTTAAAAAATGTATCGTTTCAATGCAAAATTCAATGCTTTCACTTTCCTAAATGTCACTATGTATTTTCGACTGTGTAGAATTGTAGGCGACCTCAAATCGAACTCAATGATCCAGTATATTATAACTACACAGAGCGGATTTTATGCATTTATGGCAAAAATGAGTAGGTGTATTTTCAAAAAGCGAAAACATTAGAAGAATTTAAAAATACAGTTACATTATTTTCAACCTGTTAAACATATTGAGAAGGAAAATAAATTGATATGTCACTCCAGTTTGTCGCAATTCCGGTGGAAAATTTTTATTTTGCATAGAGATCCGCTGTCTAATTATAACTAGATGATTAGAACTTTTATTCAAATAAACTAGTATTTTATTAAGTCAATAATACTTCACAGATTCCAAGGGAACAAAACTTCACAATGCGATCTGGAAAGTTTGTCAGGGTGAAGCTGTTTCATTGAATATTCCGCCAATATATTCTACTATTGTATAGATTTTAATATCGATCCTCCGACAGTGGTATCTCCACGTGTTGAATATTTTTCTGTTTAGATTTTCGATTGTATCTTTTTTCGAGAAAGGTACGTGATTTTGAAATGTTTGAACATATCTGTAGTTTCAGCTTATTGATATTAATGTTTGCCAACTGTGTTTGTTTGGGCTGAAATTCATTTTCTCTTTGTCAGTAGCTAGTATTATCAGTCCACGTGGAGTTCCCAATATGGCACTACCAAGGTTTCCCTAATATGGGTACAGCTATTGGTGTCATATCAGGGACTCAACGTGTACCATATTAAGAACCCCTTTCGCTGGAACCTGCAAATGACACACCACAAAAAAAAATAGTTTTCCCAAGCTGTATTAATTTTCGAACAAACTTGACTCCAGACTCTTATAGGGAGGAAGAGCATTCTAAAATAATCAAAAAGTGGTTCATATTTGGGCTCTTTACCCTATGGCAATGTTAATATGTGACGAGAATTTCTAGTGGACTACATATTATCATGAACATTAGCAGTATGTTCTTACAAGATTCCAGGCGAACAGTTATTCGCACTTGTACGATACGATCCAGTTACACCGGTCCTTATTTACAGAGACTTCCCGCCTCGTGTTACATTCCGCAGTTTCCGCCACGAGGAAGCTAAAATAACAAGAAAAACAACCGCCGCAAAACAGTTACAGCTTTCGGTAGATCTCGCGATTCAATCGAAAATTTTGCGTCCGGTAAAGTCACCCTTAGAAATTATTTCCGTTAATCACTAATTGCTGTTACGTTTCCCACACGTCCGCCAGGTGAGTTAGTTAAACTTCTGCGCGGTTTCGGAGTCGCCTGACAGTGTGCGCTAATTATAAATACAGCAATAGGTGGACGCGTGTACATGTTTTGAACGGTGGAGCCAGTTTAACCACTGGGAATGAGCTGAATTTCACCCGTCAAGTAGACATCATCGATTGAACTTTGAGCTCGCGTCAACATTCTCTGTCGACACTGTGCGATCATAGCAATTTTCGAAGGAACATCATACCGGAGCTATTTTTACAATATTCAAAATGACAATAATGTACAAGGTGGAGCGTTATAAACAGGTCACTTGAATAAAGGGGCCTATTCACGATCAAGCATTTTGCGCAACAATGTCTATTGCGCAACATGATTGATCGTGAATGACAGTGATTGACTAATTAATGCAATGTGGATTTGCGTGACATCATGCTGCACAATTATATACAATATAGGCCCCTTAACTCGCTTGCTTTTGAAGCTAGCGTTTAGAAGAATAACATTTGTGGAGACAGATAAGCGTACAATGTGATTGAACGTTTATTTATGTTCTGCGGCCCTTATCAATAATTACAAGAGCAAAAGTATTTGAGTCCCAACATGTATGCTAATTTTTGCCACTGTATTGTACAATAATTGAAAATATCCAGTTTCTCTGACTTCTTTAAAACATTTCGGTTATTTAGTCTTGATATGTATACTTAAAGGGATCTGAGAAAATTTACATAGAACTTTCGAAGGGTCCTAGCATGATGCTTCGTAATCCGAGCAAACACTGTACCACTCGAACTGACGAATCGAACGACGAGTTGCGTGCATCGCATATTTTTTCACGGTCCATTCATGCGTAACTTACGGAAAGCATTTTAAATGTAGCAGCGATTACCTCCTGCGCCGTGCGACCAATCAAATGTATGGAAATTAATGAATTCGCACATACAAAAAATTGGCTGGGTAAAGCGCAGCGCGTTGTCGTCGCGTTCAAATTAAACATCGATTTCACGGGACGATTGTTGTCAAACAGCAATGGAAATAATTCCGGATGATTTCTCTTTGTGCGGCGATGATTGTGATTAAAAAGCGGTCGTCCTGACGACGAGAACAATATGAAACGGCCGCTCGATATGACACAGAGACACGGCGCGGCAGGGAAGCTGAATTTTCTGAAATCGAGCAGCATTATTAATATAAGATTTTCCTTGTGGGAACGCCATCGATAGCCTGGGATAGATATATGAACGACCTTAAACCCCTCTCAACAATTCACTCTACTGGCTCAGAACGAGAAACTGTTCGCGGAGGAGGACTGAGTGGAAAGAAAATACGACGGCGCAAGATGGCCCTGCGAAATGATTTAAAACCCTTTTCGCCCCCGATTCCACCGGCGCGGCGACCGCTTTTCTCTATCGGGCACCCTTCGCTTCCACGTTCATCGGATTTTTATGACGGGCGGCGCGCGTGTCAACTCGTCGATATTCATACCGAACCGTACACTTTGCGGATAAAATGTAATGGCGTCTCAGTATTGATGGTACAATCCTTGTAGGGGATGATTCTCTACGAGAATCTAGATCTCTGAGAAAATAAGTCGAAAATACGCAATCAATATTTTTCATTCGAAGCTCTATGTTTAGGAGAAAATGAAATTTGGAAATCCGCCAAGTTCTCGCATTTCCAGCATCTGGAGGAAGTAGAACCGGTAAGTCATGGACGGACGTGTCGGACGAATTTTCAAAAATAAAGTAGAATTACTATTTTCATTTAAACTCGCGTGCCAGCTTCAATTGCAAGATAGTTCAAACAACCCTTCATGTATCTTTGATTAGAAAAGCACATAATATTTCTCAGCAGAGCAGCGTATACAGAAATCGATGTTGGGTGGGGTTAGGGTGTATACCGGTTCAGCGGCCCTTTAGTGGCGAGTATAGGAGCTGCTACCACAAAGGTATCCATGGTTGGCGTTGGTCAGCAAGGTTTGGGTAGTTACCAAGGCGGTGTAGCTGACCTAAGAGGCCAGGAAGAGTGGTCAAAGGTGGCCAAAGCAGCCAGAGAATTTCCCCCATGTCTGAAGCTTGTGGAAAGAATGACAATTAAGCGGTAACGAGGTTCTATAGCTTGACCACCAGGACCTGAGGCCAATGTCCCTAACAATCAGCCGACGAAGCAAACTATCTGAAGAAGAATCGTGTTCGATTAAACGTTCTCTTCATACTAGATTTTAGTATTAACAGCGACGTATCGAAGAAGAAGCTCACATGCCTCTATCATTGGTCACTTAATTATATTTTTCGATGATAAAATAAGTTAATCCTCCCACAGTAAAGATTACAACGAGACACGCTAGCCTGATAAACACCGTTCAAAATTATTTTACCTACTTCAGCAAGTATAGCTGAGCCCGGAGCGATCTAAAGCCGTTCCTTCCTCCATTTTCATCGGCTTTGTTCAGAAATTGCAGCACAAGCGAAAGTTTAAGAACCTTTCACTGCTAATTTCTCCGTTTACTGAAAGGTGAACGGTCTAATTAATTTTTTCTCCTCGGAACAAAGGAGCGCTTATTGCATATATACTGTACTCATTGCCTCTTTTTTAAGTCTCTAGGCCAAAGAGCTTCGGCAACAAAAAAAAAGAACAACAAATTGAGAACTCTTTGTATAATGTATTTGTGCCGAATTTTTTCTTTCGTGGTAATTATTGTAATTATAAAATGTCTCCATTGGTAATTTTTAAATGAAATTCGTCATTCCCGTACATATTTTAATAAAATTCTAGTTTTAACGATAAATGGAGGACATATATAAGAAAATATCATTCTGCAAGCTCATTTTTATTCGAGAATAGAGAATTAATTCTTTATACTGCAACTTATTTACTTTCATTCAAGATGAATAGTAGCAGTTTTTAAGTTACTCACCTGAAACAGAAAAACATTTATCGATACAGTGAGTGCAAGTAAATTGTTACCGTTAAGTTTCGATCTTTTTTCTCCAAGATAATCCAAAACGATAAAAACAATTTATCAAGCCTGAATTACTAACTGTGGCAAGCTATGGCTGCGTAGAAGCTGCCGAATCGAACGCACCGATGAATTCAAATCATTCAGCCAGCAGTTGCAAGAATTCTAAGCGAATCTATCGAACGATACAGCACCGGTCCGCATTTTGCGCATACCTAAATCCCTAATTCGTCCACTGCGCGAATAGATTTTCCCCACCGCGAACCGGAAGTCCCATGATTGGCGGGGCAGAAGCGAAGGGATTAAGATCAAGAGTAATTTCGTGACGGCGCATTTCGACGACCTACTTTGCCCCCGAACGAAGACTGCATACACAAACTTAACTCGAGTCGCTGCTCGCGTTCCGCGGCCCGTAAGATTCCACGATAGATCACGTATTAAGAATCGGGGCGTCGATCGGCGAACGTTTGCAACCGCGATGACGAAAGCAATCGGAAGGAACACGATTATGCGCGCTCCCCGGCGAACCATGCAGATCGCGGTCAAGCACGTGGGCGGAACAATAGGCGGGAAATGGAGGTTGATAGTTAGGCGAGATGAGGGGGAAAAAAGTAATGGATGCAATTTCTCTTTTGTGTGACTGCTGTAAAAATATTTGCGAATTTTTTTCAAGATAACTATTGATGATGAATAAAAGTGAATGAAGTTTATTACGCTATAGTCTTCGTATTTATTTCATTCAGGCCGGTTATTTCATTCAGGGCGGTTATTTCAGCTGAAAAATTGTTGGTCTGTGAATTTTGCAGTAGAATCCCCGAAAATCTATGGAACGTGATATTTTCTACAGCCGAGGGTAAATAGTGTTATTGTCCACAACCGCAACAGAATACGAAAATGTGTTGCGATTTGTTGTGAAAAAGTGCAACATGCCATTTTTCGCGGCTATGTATGGAACCACACACCATTCTTCGCGGACAAAAATTGCAGTTTGCCAATTCGTTAACAGAAATGAAACATCCTACATTTCGTAACTCTTTATTTCCATGCCAAAACGCATAGAGGCCTCTGCAGTCCAGCTTTTAATATTTAATCGGCGCTACGTATTTCATGGGAGAATCGAAGTTAATTTTTTCATCAAGTATTTGTAGCTACCAGATTTCGAACCGTTGTGCCAAAATAAAAATTGTAAACATCGGATACAAGACACCGAAGTCAATCATTTTAAGAAGTCAGTCTTAACTTCTTCGTTTCGCCATTTTATATTTCACGTACTCATTTCTGCCACAAATACGTAAAATCCGCAGTCTCGTAATTACCCAGAAAAGCATTGAAAGCCAGTTATCGAAAATGGCCGGACGTTGCGGTTCAGATTTTCACGGACAATTTCGTTTTTGTGGGAATCGGATCAGGTCCGGGCCAGATGAAACGGGATTTGTATTTTTCCGTCCCGATTTCGGGACAGTGAAATTCATACCGTAATTGGACCGATACAACATCTATGAAGTTTACTTTATTAATTACGGGACGGGGTACTCGCGCGCGTGTGCGCGCATCGTTTAACGAGATTTCAATGCGAAAAACAAATGCGTAATTAAGCTGTACTCCACAATTGCATTGTCCGTCAATAAAAAAGCAATGTTTGAAAAAAATGTTTTCTCTTCCCGTTTGCCGGAGAAGTTAATCCGTTCGAAACACACGATCTGCTTTTTGTTTGTTTGCTGCAAGCTGTTTAAGAATTAAACGGGACTATGAAATAACGTAGAATAGCTTGAACTACAATTGAACAGCGGGGGCCGCTTCAAATCTGTGAAATTTGCATCTACAAAGTGCGACAGCGGAGCCTCGGCAACGTTAACAGTTTAATCCGTTCCTGGATTATTTCACTGACGAATAAATTCTCGTTAACGTTCTTAGGTTCGCGTTTCGCCAGCGAGTTTGGCGCTGACTTATCCGACGGCAACGCGACCGTGCGCGAGCGTTAAACTTTTCTACGTCGTGTGATTAAAAATATCATGGAGGAGACTCCTGTCGGCGAGGTTTGGACGACTCTAGGACACCGACGGAGTTGAACTGAACTTAATCCGCGAAATATTGGCCGTGCTGACCAGGGACGTTGGACAAAATCGATCGGAAAACGACATGCTGCAGCAAAACTTCGACTTACAAGAACGGCCCCCGAAAGTTTCGCTTGCATATGCCTGCAGGAACGAGCACACTTTCCAGAAACTCAGTGTTCCTGTCGAAAGTGCAGCATACTTCGTTCAGTCTTCGACACTAACAATCAGTAAACCGTCGAGAAATCGAATAACCTGACTGTGGATGATCAGGGAAATTCTCTTCGTTCTGATCTGACGAATAAAAGGGAACTGTTTCCGAAGATGAAAATTTTCTTCCGTCTGGTCTGGTAAATAAAACAGAATTACTTCGGGGACCTCGTGTAACGCGAAATTTTGATGATCATTGGGAATTTTTTCTCCGGACTTTCTCTCAGTCGGCTGTATCAAGTTTAGATTTTATCATATATTTTAGAATGAAGTTTTTAGACCTTATTTATAAACTTTGTTGAGTTTATGAGACCTATAAAGTGGATTTCATAAACTTATGACAGCAGTGGGTAGTTAAAAATGTTTTTATACTTTTTCTCAACCTGTTACACCTATTAAAGCAGGCAATATATTTCTGTTTCACTCCAGTTTGTTGCAATTCAGATAAGAAAATCTTTATGTTACACAGATTTATATTTCGCGGATGTTTTATCTACATTTTTCAGTACATTGTGCTTTATTATTGCACACGATTGATATAGATGATGCTTACACAGCAACATTTAATTCTGTTTCCTCTGTATACGTCGACATACATATAGTTGACTTGCACCAAACTTTTGACAACGATTTCTCGAGTAACAAACGTAAAATATCAAATTTACTGCACAGACCGGGGTACAACATTTCAAAAATATGTTCCCAAACTTCTACAGATGAATTCACATAAATAACGAAGTTAGGGGGAACGTTTGGCGATAAGTACCTACACTTCGATCTTTTTTGTGTTCTTCCGACATAATATATCACTCGTGTGTGTGGCTCGTTGCCAATTTAAAAAGACCTGTCCAGAGAAGATCTATTAGAGGATCTATTTATTAAAAAGTTCGATTTCAAATTAGACAAAAAGTACATCATAGTAAAAGAGGTGACAGGAAAATTTGGTGCCACCTCTCTCTCTATCATATTCTTCTAGTAGAAGGTCGGACATTTTACGAGGACCTCGAAAATTGAATTTTGTATTAGGCGAATATGACAGCGAAGGGGGTGGCACAAAATTCAGTTTACGTGCTGACCACCCCGTGCTCTTTTGCAGCCAGCTCCCATGAACCTTCCGCAGAGGCTTCGTTAAAATCACTGTTGATAGACAATTTAATAACGTTTATAATTTCAGTCTTTATGGACGACGTACCTATGGCATTCGTACCTACGTCACCGCATTCCTGCCAGGGACCTTCTTCTGGGCTCACCACGATACGCGGTTAATATTGCAACTTTTTTGGTTAAAAGTAAAGAATATGGCTGGCTGGAACGTTCTGCATCGATCGACGGCCGACAACCAGCAGCCAGCAGTAAACTAATTTTTACCTTTAATTTAATTTGATTTACCTTTAATCAACTCAGAATAATATAATATCATATAGCATCTTTTTGGATTTGTCTCAGTACCTGCTATTATTTTCTGAAAAAAAAACATAGTGTTCCATTCTTTTAAAAATGTTATTATTATTATTATTATTATGTTCCACCAATCAGATCATCTTAGGTGGGCGTACATTTTTACGGAAATCAGTAGTACAACTCTTCGATAATTCAGACGTTGGGGAAAAAATTGGTGGTTCAATAAATAAAAATATACACAGATACGCTTTTTGATAACATCGACTTTATAGATTCATTGTAGATTCTGTGGTCCGGTGTCGTATTCCGCGGCATGGGTCACGTGTGACCCAACTAGACAGAGCAACCATCGCGAGTACGTTACACGCGAGTACGAATTACCGGGAGCACTCAGTCGCGAACGAGTAGTCGAATGAGAAGTCGAAGCTTGCAAAGGCAAGCGTTAGAGATTATCATACGTTATATGTACGTTATTATATGTAATAATCGTCAGAAGTGCTTCTGTATAAAATTGTTCATGTATAATTTAATACATCAGTGTCGTATTAAACATATTTCGTAAGATTCAGTAAGAACCCAACAGATTAGTACCGAAAATGTATGTATCGTACATGTAGAAAACTTACATACATTCTAAACATTTATAACAAGAATGTTCAGAAGGACTCGGCACACCGTCAGACTTCTACTGCACTACAGGAAACGACCGAACATATCTAGAGCGGCTCGTTATGTAAAAATACATCGCGAGCCATAGGTTACGTTGGCAAGTGAACAAAGAGGATAGAGGCTGAGAGAGAGAATCAGAAGCAGCAGAGGCAGCAGCACCTAAATCTCGGCAAATTGGCAGGGGGCCGCGATACGGATAATAAAACGGCAGTTTACGGGTAACGTCGCGGCGTTGCAGAAGGAAAAATCTGTAAATGCTCTCGGTCAAAAACTTGGGGAACGACCGCATCGCGTGGACGGCTGACCTCATCATTCGCGTGTCTGGAATTCGTTCGAGTGTTCGTCCGGCGAGCAGCAGTGGCCATTACCGATCACCGATTTGATCGGCGAAAAGGAACGATAAACGAACGAACGTCGCCGGGCGATCAGACGAAAACGGCGGAGAACGTAACCAGACCCGGCCATTCCGGGCGAGTTAGAAATTGCGAGTCGTAAAGCGTATTTTATAGAGGGGGGGAGAGGGAGGGGCAGGCATGTTTTAGGCCGCGCCGGGGACGGCAAACTATAAAATATTGCTCCTTGTAATGCAGACCATGCGTCTTTGGCGACTGCACCACGGAACACGGAAGAAAAGGCGGAGGATACAGCCGAGAACGGCGAACGGGGACGAAGACTTTCAGGAA
Source organism: Lasioglossum malachurum (assembly GCA_028455605.1). Taxonomy (NCBI): domain Eukaryota; kingdom Metazoa; phylum Arthropoda; class Insecta; order Hymenoptera; family Halictidae; genus Lasioglossum; species Lasioglossum malachurum. Next base: position 21,957,959 of record CM052311.1, on the reverse strand, counting down.
GGAATCCGGAGAGGAAGGTTGACGACGCGAACCGGGAAGAATGACGAAGTCCCGGGAAAAACTTTGCGAAACCTTGGAACCGAGGCGCTGCCTTTTTCCCTTGCTTTTCTTCCCTCCGCTTTTTTTCTTCGTGCGTGGCCGTGTGTGAGCGTGACAGAAACGCGATGGGATTTGAGAAAATCAATACGCCGGCGGTAGTACATTTTTTTGAGCTAAAATGACGGCGAGAACTGACAAAATTTCACGTTAACACTTTGCGGTCCATTTTAGGGCTTGCTACAACGTCGTATAACTAAATTATAATTACTTATGCCGCTCTCTGTTGAAGTACATAGAACAGCTTAGTATACGTCACAATTGTTCTTACATACTACACGGCGTGTTTCGTTTAGCTTATCTACTTTTCTCTCCGCCGCTTTTGAGGTGCACAACACTGTGCGAGGAAAAATCCAGGGGTCTTCGAGATAATTCTTCTTCAATAAAGCTTTAAATAAATTTTCTTCGCGTTCAATAAAGCGCAAGCGTATGTATTTTCTGGCTTGAATGTTCCATCGTCCCGATGCTAAAATATCGGCAACCGTTCTCCGGTACGATTCGCAACAGTTTTTCTTAGCCACGGCAACAGGCTCTCGTCAGCGTCGCGTTCGACTTTTTTAATTCCGCGCGGGTGGATCGCCGGGCATCGTCGAATATTCCTGGGTTCCTCAATTTTTGTTATCGGTGCCGGTCAAAAACCACGGGCGCGATATTTGCATTCGTCGCAACTGTTTGTCGATACGCGGTCCCGACAAAAACTGACGTTGCCGACGTCGGCGGCGCGCGGCGTCGGCGGTTGCCGGCTGAAACGGGATCGGCGAAATACGAAGAGAGAAGAAAGCGACCAGAAAGGCGAATCTCGTTAAATGGGACGTGGCGTTCGTTTTAAGCACGGAAACCCACGTCGCTTGCTAGCGTGAAATGAGGGAGAGACGGGGCGGTAACACCGAGATAAAGCGACCCCCGGCACACGATCCCTCCACCCGCAGCACCCACTTCGCCGCAACTCGAAATTCATGAAGAAATATGCAAGCCTCTTACGGAGTCTTCGGATTAGCGGTGTACATCAATTTTTATTCGTTCCCTTTTATGTCGTTTAGCACTGTCTACTCGTTTTTCACGCCCGATCCCTTCACGCTCCGTTAGCCCCGCCAAAGTCGGCTATCAAGCACACCACCCCTGTCCCCCCTGCATATGGAGTACACGCCAGGTGAACACTGTTTCTCGCGATAGAGGCAAACGTGCTACAAATTGCTCCTACATTAAATTTCCGATTTTCAGAAAATCGTCGATATTCAATTTACCTGTGTTAACATTTTACGAAAAAGAATCGGACGACGGCGAGTCTCGACAGATTTTAAGCGGGCGTCCTCGTTTCTCGAAAACCAATTTCATTTCATTCTCTTCCAGTGTGAGTGTTCTCAGCGAGATGCAAAATCGAACCTGTGAAATTACCTAATAGTGATAAAATGTTTAAGCATTTTGCTCCTCGCTGAGAATACTTCAAAGACTACTAGACTACTACAAAGGAGCATAGTCAACACATTGTTTCTTTATTGGCTATCCATCCGTATAATGAGGCGACAACAATTTAAAAATTATTGGCTTCTGCAAAATATAAGAAGGTCCAGAGAGTACTCAGTATTTGAATATAGTGAATAACAATCGTAAGAGACAAATAGTACAGTCATTGACACAGTAAGAAGTAAACATTAAACAGGCTATTTAAAGTATACTTACTCGTAACAAAAATTTTAATAGAACACTATTTACACTGCACTGTGGTCATCCGTCGGTCTTACTGGATGTACCAGCGTTGCCAACAGTCATATGTGGTACCCTGTTATGAAAACTTACAACGTTGCTTTGAAATATAAATATAAGAAGCAATATAAAATGATTTTTTGTACCAGGAATTCTTAAAATTTGCCGTTTAAATCAAAAGTGCCAATATCTACTGCAGTGCCAGCAATAGTACAGTTTATCCTACTTTAAGTTTATGGAATTCTTTAGGTTGCTACCCAGTCAAAGTGTTAAATACAGTATGTAATCATGTTAAATGTGCCAGAAGCCAGCCACTATCGTGCGAGCTACGATTAACATCAAAATTTGTTCCCATCCGTATGTTTTCTACGGTAGAGTTACAATCGCGACATTTTTCAAATTTCTTTCAGATTCCGTCCCCGCGATATCTTTTCGACGTTCCCGTGAAACATGACACATCTTATCTGGACGTTTTATGGTTTTATCTCGTTCTTTTTTCCTCCGCGTTCTTTCTCGCGGCGACTTCCAATTGAAATCTTTTGCCCCTGAGAGAAAAGGATAAAATGCGAACGACGAAAGGATAAGGGAATATCTTCTGGATCTGCACACAGATCATTCCATCCTCGTTCCACTGTTCGCGCAACGCTTTTCATTTTATTTTCTGTCTTTACTCGCGATATCCTTGCCAGCGTAATCGCACACTAATGCGTACATTTCTCGGGTGGAATTTTCTCTTGAAACACTCTCGTTCTTATTTGTTTGAAATTATCCTCGATAAGCGAGTTCACTGCGGATGACATTAGTTTACGCGAGTTCTGCCTAGCTCGAGACAGCACACGAACCCACTTGTCCGAGAAGTTTCTGTCTCCTTTTTCCTATCATATTTCACGAAGAGTTTCAACCGTGTACCATTGGATCGTACGTTTCTATTTCGTTCACGCCGTTGATAATTTGAGCGTTAATCGCGTTCCATTGAAAAATTGCATCAGATACCCCAGAGATTTGCAATGTGCACTGATTCAAAAGCGCACGAATTGTAAGTCTGCAGTGAATTCTACAAATTAAATAGTTTTTTTAGGAGTCGTTGCGAAATTCTTTAAATCTGTGGTGGATCTAGTCACGAAACAAAATTTTCCAATGCTCCGTCCAACAATTTAAGTGTCAAATAACTCGCTGTGTATTCGCATTTCGCATGCGAAGGGTCAAATTTGACGCGAGCGAGATAAAATGGTCGAGATCTCCACTTTCAGCTTGGATGCCGATTTGTTTTTCAGCGCGGCGACAGGGACGAAGTTTTCGGCAATCAGCGCAATCTTTGCCAGGGGGATTACGGTAACGATTACCATCATGCAAGTATAACACAGACGGGCGGTTAGGGGTTCTCAGGAACACGGTCAAAGGTTGTATCGTTTGCGGTTCACCGGCGATCCGACGCGGTCAGAGGAAACGCCGGACCGTGAGTACGAGAGACAGGGGTTGAGGGTGGAATCGGGGGTTGAACACAGTCGGTGAAAGGGGGACGGTCACATGCAATCTCACGGCTGATTGCGTAAGTTTTACAAGTTCATCCGATACCGCGGAGCCGCAATACTGTGGAGGCAGACGGAACTAGAAATCGGTGGTTGTCTCCTTGGTTTTCATCCCCGTCGCCGGGGACCGAACGAACAGGGACAAATATCAAAGATAGGAAAAATGAGGAGCAGCAAGCGGTCACAGGGATCAATGTCCGCGGAAAAGTCTCGAAGTTGTCGTTATTGTGAGATACCCGGACCAAATTTGTTTACGTGATCCCCAGACCGACCCGGAATCAACGGGTTCGGCTTACCGCATGAATCTTCGCCAACTCTGTTCCTCGAAAACTCCTCGATACAGATTCAATCTGGCAGAATTTTTTATTCTGCTGATTTTTATGGAAAATGAAAATTTTCGAAATCAATCGTATCAAGTCGAAGTTCGATGAAAAATATAGTAACAACCTTCTTAAATTCCTCTGAAGCCTTCAAAATTTTCCTTTTGACTTTTCCATTTGAATTTATTGAAGACCCATAATCAATTTTTCAAAACACTAGCAATTTTGCAAGTTAAATCAAAAACTCAACGTTTCGATCCTGATGTGGATCATTCTCAAGAGTTATATTTGCATCTGAAAAATAATGTGAATGTAATAAAATCGCCGATATCATCACATATTATAACTACCAAAATTACGATTGAAAAACATATTAAATTTATAATCTATTTTTATGTAACTCCCCTTTCTTGTACTCGAAGCAGACGATGTTTAAGGATCCGCAGTCAATTGATTATGATGCGTATCGAAAGAGACACTATAATATAAGATACATAGTTGGTTTGTTTAGTATTTTGATATTTTGTGCAAGAACGTCAAAAATCTTAAAATGGCATGTAAAACTGTGTGTTATTGTTTGGAAACGGACGGCAAACTTTACTTTCGGATATAGTAAACAAGTCTTGTGTTGCGAACGATATTATTCGCGTATAGATAGAAGAATTGTAGCTTAACAAAATAATAAATCGTGGGAGGTTATTTCTGTTTGGCCGATCGTGAAAACAATGTAATTGGGCAGCAACAGATTCTCCAATCGTCGGGCACGATTTCCGGGAACTAGCTACCACGAGCTTGGGAATGATTTAATTTTTTCCGTTCGGCGCGCGATTAAACTCCGTTTCGAGAGAGAGAACCGGCAGAAAGACATTTCGTTTTCCAGACCACGGCGGAACGCTCCATTTCATTCTCTCATCCACCATTTCGATTGGGACGAACACGCCGGATTTCAATACCGAGCGAAATCGAACAATTTTCGTGATGGTCCTGCGGAACTGCTTTGTCCTAGCCTAATCGAAAGTTTAGGGCACAGAAGGATCGGTGTAGGGCCGAATTGCATTCCTCCTTCGTTCGTACACCATGTTTCTTCACGTTTACTTCAAATTTTAAACAATTTCCTGAATAGAAACTGTACAGCTGATTTTTTCAAATCGGCAAACGAATGAATAATATAAATAATAATAGAAATAAAATGATTGATGAACTGAGTATAAAACGTTTATACTGACGCGGCGGAAAGAATGTTTTGAACGGTGCTTCTACTGTTACCTCCATTGCAGCCGAGAGTACGCTATGGTGGCTGACTGCAATACCGGATGTTAAATTCTCCGTACATGTGTGCGACCGTCGAAACGTGAAACCAATATGTTTCTCAATTATTGGAAACAAAGGACCGCTGCAGTGCGTTCGACGAAGCGCGTAAATTTTCGGTTTTGAGTATGCGAATTCAGCACCTGGCGTTGTTTAAATAAGAGATTATTTTGAAGATACGGGACTCGTAGCCAAAGTGTACCTTCCACAAAATAGTCAATGAGTCGAGACGGTTTCGTTGCACCACGGGGAACGTATTTGTTTCCAATTTATATGGAAATTCGTTGGCAAGCTTACACAAATGATAAATAATGTCGCGTTCAATTGTAATTAGAAATGTTTGTTTGAGATGATTAGAGGAAAAGTTCCGAGTACTTTTTGATCGACTGCGTCGATCGGACGCGAGGGTAGCAGCGCAGAATAAGAGGCAAAGTTCGGGACGCAAATAGTTAAATTAGAGGAAAACTCGAGAACATTGTGCATACCGTGGAGCATAGGGGAGTTGTAAGTATCGTGACAGACATTCTTTGCGCGGTCGCATAAATTTCTTCGGAGGATGTTCGCGTACAACAGTATCTGGAGATATCGCTTCCGTCGATCGACGTCGAACTTCGGAAACAAATGGAAACCGCCGTGCAACGCCGGTGTGATCGCCAAGTCTTCTTCTGCGCTGCGAAGTGCCGCGGTGCGCAGCGTGTAAAAGTTATTGGCGAGCCGCGGAGAGCATGGTATAGAACACACAGTCCGGATAACTGTATTAAGAGTGGCAGCGTCGCAGAAAATATGCTTTAAATCCATTCGCCGGGAACCTACGGTAATTTCCGGTTTATCCCTGACGGCTCTATCACGGCCAAAGCCAGAGAGAAGTACGGAACTCGTAAAGGAAGAAGACCTGGACACGACAGGACGTCGATTATTCCGCACACGCTTCCGCAAAAATTGAAAATCTTTTAATCGAAGGGATTAAACAGGTTTGAAATGCGCTGAACGAACCTCTTCCCTTTTACTTATTTTTCATTTCATGATTTCAAGCTCCGCCGGCTGCGAGCCCGGCTGAACAAGACAGTTCCACCGGCGAAACTAATCGAAATTATGCGCCCCGTCCACTGTCTGGCATAATGAAACTGGCGTTCAATGATCTATAGTTCCTTGGAAATAAGAGAAAATTGTTTAACAATCAGCTGTTCGAATTTTTCCAAAAACCTATCGTAACATGGGCCAGTTTCTACATCAAAGAAACTACTCTGAATAGATTATGCACTAGTTAACCTCTTGCCATATGATTTTCTTCGTGGTTACAATAAATGAAACGTCTGTTTTGAATAATTTGTTAAAACAATTTTATTGGCTACTATATTGCTATCGGTATATTATTTTTGAATTATTGAAACGATTGGAGAAAGAATTTTTCCCACAATAGATGCAAACAATTTTTACTTTAGATAAAGACCCGCAGTCTGATCGCGACAAATTGTAGTCAATACATTATTTAAAGACCACTGGAGAGACTCAGCTCTCGGCGAATGGTGTCGAATCCAACCGAGCTGAAAATAATTAGGCTCTATTTCACGTTTTCAATTACCTAGCTGGTGCTCTAGATCGTGAATAATATCAGTTCTCTGTTGCTCTGTTCTATCAGTGGGAACATACAGTATAGCCCGTAATGATCACCTGTTTCTTGTCCCCGGGGAGCCAATAACCAGATAACCGAATGCATTCGGTCGGGTTAGCATCTGCTTTGCCACTAGTTGAACAGCCATGTCAGTCGAGATGTTTTCACCCCAGTCGCTAATTACTGGACACGCTGTTCCTTTGCGCCGGTTTCTTCTTAATTGCTTGATCTAACTAACCTGACGCCGATATCCGAAACTTTGATGTCGATATTGGATGCAAACTTTGTACATCAACTCACGTCTATCTCAGCCACTGCCAACCCCTATAGAGCAGGTGATCAAATTATTAGAGGGACGTGCATAAATGGACGAGTTTTCGTCAATCAAGTAAATTTTAACACACCTGTCTATCCTTTCTATAGACCGTTTTCAGTCCTTTTATTAAAGTTATTGTTAGCCGAAAATTCGGCTGTACAGGGTGTCCCAAAACTCCTTCAAGTCCGGGAAATGGGAGGTTTCTTAGGTCATTTGAAGCGACACTTTCAGTTATCAATCAAGAGTTATCAACGAGAAACACGGACTTGGCACAGTTGGTGCGCCGGGCCGACAGTGCCAGCTCGCGTCTAGGTCGCGCTCTGATTGGTGAGAGTGGTCTGTGTTTTTCGCTAATAACTCCTAAACAAAGCCGCTGCGGCCATTTTTGCAAAGGAAAATGTCGCTAAGGATCCATTTCCCGGACTTGAAGGAGTTTTGGGACACCCTATGAGTATGTATATGAGTCGTGTTTCCCAGTGGCTCGCTAATCGCAGTTGAACACTGACAAGACACAACGGTCTAGTTACACAACTTTCTCATTATTTTTATAAAGTATTTCAGGATCCTAAAATTTCTTCGGGATCCGTTTGATGGACACTTTCCGCGTTGTACTGTAATATTATCGTTATCCACTGTAACGATGTCTCCGCTAGAGGCTCACGTGATGCTGCGACTTCAGAGTTTCACTCTAGCGAGTTACTCTAGCAGACGCATTCTTGAGAGCAACTTTTCGCTAGCTTAGACCCCCGTGGTAGTCGCTTCTGCTTTCATAGTAACGCACGAAGGAGTCAAGTCTCGAGTGGACAGAAGCGTACAACTGCTCTCACGAGTTGAGCTCCGTTAACGTTGCGAAATTACACTTGAAAAATGAGGGAGAACGAGGCATTAATCTCACCCCTTCGAAGCACTGTAATGCCTCGATGTAGGTGACATTGCGGTTCCGAAGTTGTACACAGACACTACTTCTTGGTCTGGTGCCGCTAGAATTGGATGTGCAGAAATATAGTAAGCGGAGCATCGACACCACTAATACAGTGACGAAACTTTTTATTAATTATTTTTTGTAGTAGTTTCACTAACGTGATTGTGACATTCATCTGATTAGAAAGACGCCAAACACGACGTCAATTGGATATTCCACTAATTAGTGTGGGTATGCACAAATCAACAAGTCATAAAATGAGTACGCACAATTTGAAGTAGTGGTGCTATTAAAAAAAAAAATTAAGGACATCAGCGTATTAGTTTCAGCGTAATAAGGTAATTATATAAGAGAAGAAAAAATTTTTTGTTTGGCTACTGTGTGTCCTATAAAGATCCACAGTCAGGAGCTCGTCTCATTTTGCCTCTTTGAACGACTTGAAATATGTAATCGACTGTATTATCACGGTAGGAAAAAAGAGTTTGTGCTTTGCACATTCTTTTTCACATTTACGAAAGAACGAATTATCCGTCCAGGTGACCCGTTTTAAATGCCCCTATGTGCCACGACGAGGGAACGAAAGGTCGAAATTAGAACTTGAAGACAGACTGGAGAAGTTACTCTGCCACAAAGCACCCCTTACGGTAACCCGATATCAGAGATAAGCTGTTGTCCTTAGCCTTTGAGGCACAGCACGCTTTTATGCCCACTACGGGACCTAAATTTCGTTCACGGCTGCTTTAAATCTTCCTCCAGAGGAATCTTTAAGAGATACAATCCTCCTTCGTAGAATCTTCTCTTAGCCTGTTTGCGACCGAGACCCGTCCACTTTAATCTACTGCCTTGTAAATTCTTTATTTACGGTCCCCTCGACAAGTGTTCTACCTCCGCCAAACTTTATAGTTGTTTTACAGTGTTCCTGATCGAAGAATGAAGCGACGTTTTGTGAAATAGTTACCTTAGTTACGCCCCCTCGACAAAAAAATTTTTCAAAAAGTTGTTAAACATTAGCCCGTCGCGAGCCATTAATTCGGACGTGCCTGCCTTAGAACAATAACAAGATATATTACGTTGCATACAATTCGATAATAATAATTTTTAAAATATTTTTGTGTAAGTTTCATTTCTTGGGGTGTTCCCTTTTGTTAAAAAATTACATCAAAATGTTACTAAACTTTTTGATCCAGGCAGCCACCGAAGAAAAACAAAGAATTGTGTCCACGGATAAATATTCTTCCGGTTGAACAAGCGTAAACCTCGCCGCTGCAAGCAAACATTCTATCTGCGTTACGCGAATCTCCGGAAGAACAATCGTCATAGACCAGCGATCGTAGAAATCACGAGCGAAAGACGCCACCTTTGATTGTCGATTCTCTGAAAAATCGGGCTCTCCTACGACGGTGCCATGAATTATTCTCGCGCGGAAGTCCTGCGGCCATCGGACTGAACTTTTTGAACCCTCGCGTCGAACAAATTTTCAATCGAGTCGATAAAAAAAAAGCAGATTGAATATTTCACGAGACCGTTGAATAACTTCATTCGAAGATTGAGCCCGTTCGTAAATCCTGGTAATAATATAGATTTTATTGATTTGATTCTACTTTCGACAGATTTATGCAAATTGCAAGTCGTATCCAGTCACAATATGTGTTATTCGTCATATTAACTCGTTGCTGGTTCCTGAAAGAAAATATTTTAACCTCTCATTCAGTAGGAGATCGATTTCGATGACATCGAGCTTTATATGTCACAACGATAGCACCGAGTAAATTGGGTAAATACTAATTGTAAAATAACGATTGATGGTATCTGAAACTTGATTAAATCATGGAAAAATGAACAAAGTCGTTTATTACGGTAATTTAACGACAGGATGTATGTGATATTTATAAATGTAGTAGACATGCAGTGACTAATTTCAACAAAAATTGATTCTGCGATTAAAATTGTGAGAAATTAATATTAAATATAGCTTAACTTAGAAATTAATAAGTTAATTATATAATAAACACTGTTTCCAGTCACATTAAATTTTACGTGATTCGTACATTAGGGGATTGCTTCCGAAAATTGTGAAAATTATATTACTTCTGGGACAAAACGATATTCCAATATACAACAGTATTTATATTTCGTCGCTAGATGATCGAAGAAACATCCAGGAAATCAAGCAGCACGACACAACACAAGAAATGTTACACGGAGCATGTTCAAGTGTCTGCTTCGGTCGAGCTACACGTGTAATATTACGCGGGATATAGGGGTGAGTATGGGGTGAAGAGGGCAGAATAAAAACTCGCAGCACACAGAGTATATTGGGACTCTTGTTACGGCGATCCCGTAACGATTGTTCGTTTGAAATCGCGAGAGAGCAATACTGATTTTCTCGGAAAGGTGAGCGCGTGTGCGAATGCACGCGAAAAGCACAAGGACGTAGCAAAAAGTTTCACGGAGGCGTTTCATTACATTCTAAGAAGAACGAGAATGGATATCGACCGGAAGATGAAAGAGCTGGAGGAACTGTTTACGAAAACTGGGACCGAACTGGGCGAGATAGTGAAGAAGAACGAGGAGTTTGTTGCGGAAGAGCTGAGAAAAGTGCGCGGAGTCGTTCAGGATACTGTCGAGGTATTGCGCTGTCTTTCCGAGGAATGGGAGCTTTTATGTTCGTCAATTTCGACTAGGTTACAATCTAACTTATTCATTCGAAACCCGAGTTCAAAATTACTCTTAGATCTTCCTTTCACTGCTGATTGTCAATGCATTAGGTACAGTGAACCACAGTAATATTCGGACGCTTTTAAAAGGACGATAACTTTTTTAATATCAGATCATGCGACTTGGATTTTTTTGAGAAGTTAGAACAATTAATGGAAATATTGACAAAAGGGGACCCAGCTTCGATGTTGTCAAGGTCAATATTCCCTATACATGTATCCGTCGATCGGGGTCTTAGTTTCGAAGATAATTGTAAAAAACTTTCATTAAATTTAGATGATAATTAAACAGATACGAGTAAAGGTAGAACGGTAATTGAAACAGGTAGTTAACGGTAAGGTCATTGGAGCTGGGCACCCTTTTGCAAATATTTCCACTAATTGTTCTAACTTCTCAAAAAAATCCAAGTCGTATGATCTGATATTTAAAAAGTTATTGTCCTTTTAACACTAAACCTACCATGCATAAATGCGAGGACCATGACTGTTACAACCAAAAAGAAAAAAGTCATAGAATGACAAGTATTTCATCGATTAAAGTCGTATTGGTTACAGATAAGGATTATAAGTAACCGAAAATTTTAGATTTTTTATTTGACAATTATTGAAATTGTAAAGGTGTTTTCATGGGAATTTATTGAATATATTTTTTGACACTCCAGTATATATCACAGTAAAAATCGAACAAAATATAAATAAATTCAATCTTGTTATTTTTATGGTACAATATACATCAGTCACTTTTGACGTGTGTGTGTGTGTGTGGTCGGTAGGTTTAGTGTTAAAAATGTCAAAATATTACTGTGGTTCACTGTATACGAAGTAATTCGCAGGCTTTGCTTCGTAAATTTCCAAATAATACAATAATTAAAATTAAATTCCGTTGGAGAACTATTCGCTAGAAAGTCTCTCGATAATAGAAGCAAAAAATTGGTCGCATGAATGAACAGATTACAATCGAAAGAATCAAATGATTTGTCCCGCATTAAAGTATTCATCTTCGAAAAGGTTAGGGTTAGGGGAGCAGCGAGCATAAATGGAAAATATAAGGACGATAGAAGATTATTCAAATTCTGTTCCCGTTCGGTAACGCGCACATTTAGAGGGTTAAACTAGGAACATTGCTATAGAAATTGTCTCTAGCGTTCGGGATCCTTGCTCACGATCATGAAACGCGCTCCACGCAGCGGTAGCCTCATTTCGGGGAGCGGTAAACTGCATTTCCATAGGATTCCGTTCAGAATTCGTAATTCAGAAGTGGCGGCGTTTTCTTAGCCACCTCGCGACCAGTATGACACGAGCGACACGAGAGGTTCAAGTAAATTATTGCAGGTATGCTCGAAGGGGCAAATGGACCGTCTCGACGCCGTCAAAGACACCTACGCGAATAGAATAAAAATCTGCAACGATAAGGCCGCATCGGGTCTCCGTGCGGTGAAGACAAAGTACGAGCTGGAGGTACAAACGGCGGAGAACCTGAGGACCGCGATGAAACAGATCCTGAAAGAATGCATGGACACGAACGAATTCGTCAAGTGCGTCGCGAGCAGAACAAAGGAGGCCGCTCAACGAAGGAAGGAAATCGCCGACGGCTTGAACGGCGCCGTTAAAAATGCTGAGGCTTCAGCCACGCAGCAATTGAAAGAGGCTACCAAATGCCACGCCGAAGCTCAAATGGATGCTCTGAGGAGCCTGCAGCAAATTTTGAAGGACACCACGGACTGCATCTCGAAGACGCGATGAACACAGTCTACCTAAATTTGCCAAATCTGTTATACCGTAGACCGATACAGAGAAATTCAACACGGCTCGTTAAAATTTATTGTACTCCAAACTATATTCAATTGTAGGATAACAAATTTTGTCACTTAAACGTAAATAATATTACGAATATGTATGATAATAAATCTTTTATGTACTCTTTGAATGAATAAAATTATATATGATAAATTGGAAACATCAAAATGACAAGTATTCCACGCGTGTATGAGTTTATTTAACGAACCAATGTTCAACCAACCGAAAATTCAGCCGAAAATGAATACTGCTCGAACCGTAGAGCCTAGAAGAAATTCACTTTTTTTAGACTCATAAATAAAAATGGTTCGTAGAGAAAACATTCGCTAGTCAGATAAATCATAAATCAAACATAGTTGCATTGTTTGATTGATTCGTAACATTCGAAAGCATTCGTCAAATTTCGGCGAGTACACCAGTGAAGTGTTGGGAAGTTACAGCTATAGGAATAGCTAATCTAATGATCCAACTCGAACTCGGGAAGTGTTAAGTTTACCAAGGAAACAAGGAGATATATCGCACTTCTGTTCAGTAACTCGTTCCGCAGGGATCAATCGTTCGCGATCGTTTTCTACTTTACAGTTTCCTGGGCATGATAAGACGATAGGAAGCAAACTACTCTATTCTGACGTACCCGGTTTTATTGCTATTGCTTGTCTCACTGCGCCCTTATTCTACCATTCGCTCCAAGTTTTCATTGTGATTGTGACGAAACTTTGCAGTATTATTATTCAGGACCCTTGTGCAAACCCGTTACAACAGTTGTTACCCTTTTATATCCAGTAATGGTTATTACCTCCAAACGTATCATCATTTCTTAACACAGATAGCAAAACGTGTTACAAAACTAATTTACTTGGTTGGTGCCAAAATAGTGGCTTCCGCTGTTTTACAAATAAATATTCTAATTGCGTAATAAATTCCCGCGTCATTTGTATTTTTTTTTCCGCAATTTTGTGTTTTGTTAGGTGAAGTATATATGTATATGCATTGACAAGTCTTTTCCTTGCTCTACAAACCCCTATCTGCTTCAATTTTTCGAATTAATTAATTTTTATCAATTTTCAAGCTTTTTCAATGGAAGAGTTTCAGGAGGCAGAAAAATTCATCTTCGACAAAATTAAAAGTATATGGTATTTACATGTTCTTATTATAAAAATGACAAGATTGATTTTATTTAGACTTTGTGCAGCTCCAATTGTAATATCTGCTTCACTAAAGATAGCTATACAATCATTTCTTATGAAATTATTTTTATTATATCAATAATCGTAAAATAAAAAATCTGGAACCGGTCATTTTGACTGGGGATTTAGGTTTAATGTTAATAACTATTTGTTTGCGACATATGGTTCCTTTCAAACTTTTTCTCTTTTCAATGAGTGGAAGGTGATGATGTAAAAAAACGTGAACCATTACTTTTTACACACCCTGTACAGTTAAGCTTAAAATCAGTCAATATCTTCGTGAATTATACAATATATTTACAAGTATCTCTGGCAGTAGATATTGCTTCAAATGAAAATTGATTTCCTGTAAAATATGTGCCCTCGAAATCCATATAATATATAAATCTTATTATATCGTATGAAAAACTATTGTATCGAGGTTCTAACAGTGTGTGTGTGTGTGTATGTGTGTTCACTATACAGATGCACATCGGTACGGCAATGTAACAGTCTTAAGCGAATTTGCATACTCTGACTCCAAGAATTGATATTCCACGATAGTGTCGAGCTCGGGCAGCATTGATTACCGATCGATCGATCATCACGAATATATCCAGTCAGTGTACAAAGGACTGGGAGCCATAGAGGAGGACGCGGCGGTTCATGGGCCAGCGAAGCGAAGAACGGGAGTAAACCGTGAAAGATCGTCGCGGTAATGCACGCGACACGAGAGAGCAATTAACGTAACAAACGACTTGATTCGGGCCTGACAGGTGTGTCTAGTGACAGTCGACCATATCGTCCTGGATGTCCCGGCAGCGCACTCCCTTTAATGAGCAATACCACGGGGCGTTTCACGACTCGAGACGTCGCGTCGAGGCCCAGTGACGATTAAATGAGCTGTTTACACGGCCGACTGAAGCCGAATAGCAGAAGAGGCTCAATGTTCCAAGCCCGAAGACACTGATTACACGGTTAAGAATGCACCGTTTAATCGTAGACCGACGCGCAGGAAGCCAGAATCGCTAAAAACTGGCCAAAATAAAATTTTTTAAGTAGTAGCTTTCTACTACTATAGCTTGTACTTTATTAATTAATTTTTTCAATATACTGATGCGTTACTAAAATACAGAATATTTAAACTCGAAAGTAAAGGAAGGCTATAGAATTATTTCCATAATCCCAAACGTGTTGTCCGACTAATTTTACTTATACTACTTGCACCATTAAACTGCACCTAACTAACTCTGTTCGTAGAATTATCACGACCCATAAGCGATAAAAGAACGTGTTAATTCTTAAATCAATAACCGGTTATCCGTTCCCAGCATACATGCGAAATTATATTAGGTTCCTGTGAAAAACCGAGCACTCGTTCTTAAGATAATTTCGTACTCGCACTTACGTTCTCATTAAAATGCGGCTGGAGAATGTTAACGATATAGGGGTTAATACGGCAGTTCCAAATCCAAATTTCCGTCAGGCTAATAAAAAATTACGGACCGGAGTTATATTCCGGAGGTGTGTTCTCCCGCGGAAGCTTGGAGGGGAATACATTTGATTCTTGGCGACAATGGAATCCCATGAAAGTGGAGCATTATCTCGCTTCTGGGTGGATCGGCGGCGGATATAAATTTAACGGGTCCCGATAACTCGAGGATAACGGGCGTCGAATAATGCGGAGAGAGAGAGAGAGCCACTTGATGGCTACCAATAATCTCTGGAGCTCGTAATTTTTAATTGCGCGAGAATCCACGGCCGTGAGGAAGAAGGTAAGAGTGAGAGAGAGAGGGGGAGAGAGAGAGAGAGAGAGACTCGGCCGATAATAATCCGTCGCGCGGTGTTCCACCGAAGTTCCTGCGGCGTCATTTGTGCGTGCACGCGATAACGATAACAATGCGCGAGCCTCTGTTGTCGCGGGGGCACGAATAAAGCGCGTGAACAGTGGTTTACGGAACAATATGAGTTCGTTTCGACGGTGTATCGCACAAAATGTCCGTGTGACCCGGTTTTCGGAATCACTTCGCGGACGTTACACTCGAACCCCGGTCCTTTTTCACGCGAACGACGCCGCGAAACCGTTCACCGATACCGCTATTCTGCTCGGACAAACGGTAAAAGTGATAAATTGTACCAGTCGGATCGATTAAAAATCATCTGGCGCGATTTTGGGAGATGCGGATACAAGTAACAGGAAGCAGAGGACAGTTACTACAGATAAACACGTCACCTAGGGAACAAGGTATCGCTAACGTGGGGAAG
This sequence comes from Lasioglossum malachurum, assembly GCA_028455605.1. Classification (NCBI taxonomy): domain Eukaryota; kingdom Metazoa; phylum Arthropoda; class Insecta; order Hymenoptera; family Halictidae; genus Lasioglossum; species Lasioglossum malachurum. The sequence continues at coordinate 21,942,207 of CM052311.1, read as the reverse complement.
CAGTGCTCCCAATTTGGGATAATTCTTTATAACAACGAAGTGTTATTGAAATGGTCACTTGCGTCACTTCGTTTGAAGATTTTCTATTAATAAATTGAAAAACTACTGTGACTCGACAACGCCAAGTCGCTACATAAGATTTTCGTTGCACTAGTTCATATGTAATCCACACATTGCGTCCTGACCAAGCGTGGCCTGCATTATGAAAAGTCTCTCGGTCGACGAGTGTGTAAATGAATATAAATCACGACAAAGACGGGAACAAAGGCACGCAGCTTGGCGGTAATTATCGATCCGTTCGGTCGCAATAATTCACGCGTAATCAGGGATCCTCTATAAATTCTGATAACGTCGCGCGCAACACCGTGCCGTTGAATTGAAATAATTCATTTCCTTCAGCCAATACTTGGGGTGTTTCGCGTTTCATTAAAAACCGCGTTCGATAATTAATTCGATCGGACATGTACACAGGGTGTCCTATTTCAAGTGACCCACGCAATCACGGCCGTAACCACTAACCGGCAAAAATTTTTTCTTTTGCTCATTCAAGTAATTTGTTAGTGCATACTTATCATTTAACCATTTATTTTCAGTAAGGCAGACTACTGGAATTGGATCAATTGCATCGATTGGCCGCAATAAAGAGGAAATTTTCCAGCGATAAATCACGAGTTATCAATGATCCGGGTGCCGTAGAATTTCGACGGTGCTCGTTGAAATCCACTGGCCCCGGATATTTCCTTTATTTCGGAGCCGGTGCGAGCAGTTGACGGTATTGCACGGCGACTCGTCTACGTGCAGGCGAGAACTATGCCGCGATCTAGACACGGAGGCGCAGGAGCAGGGCCAACACTGCGAGATATTTAATTGATTTAGGTGCCGGAAAGCAACCCAGCACTTTCCCGCAGGACGTCCAGAATGCGACCGCCGAATGGAATTCCAGGAACGCCCAGCGTGATCGCTTGCGGTCGTGCGGAATCGTTCGAAGGATATCGGCATTCGGCCACCACCTGCCACCAAGGATCCGACTACTTTGCAAACTGAGCAAACTATTGGTCCCCTTGATCTTCGCGGGCCTGACGTTTTGCCAGGCAAGAAACTTGCTCAATTAAATTCCCACGTGTGTACGAATACACACGGAGCGGGTGATTAAAAGGGACTTCGACCGGCGGTCGGCCAACTACAAAGTCGGACCGATCGATCCATAAAACGTCAACCGATCCAGCGCGTGTTCATTAACTCTATCAGTATCGCTCTTGGCACTTTAGTCTTTAAATCGGAGTACAGTAGAAGCCATTTTTAAGCTTCTTCTCGATACTGTAAAATTATTGAAAATCTCATTAATAGGCCACCAGAAAATAACGCGTTGACGCCGATGTCCATAAAAGTCACATAATGTCAGAACAACCTACTAACAGTGCTGCTGTATTATTTTCAGCTCTTTAGAATTATTAAGAGGAAAATAATTTTTTACCTTGCAAAATAATCACACTTTGCAGATTTGAACTATACGTGCACTGTATATATCAGCGCGAACATCCATTTTTAAATGTGCATGAATAATTCCGTCTTTCATTTCGTTATCGATATTTTACAATATTCTACATATATCCCATTATTTCGCCCGATACAATATTTTGCTGGTCTGCACAGCCCGGAGGATGGCGCTTTAATGATGAATCTTATTTCAATATCGATACGTTGTAAATTTAATCAACATTCACAGTAAGAAGATATATTATTTATAACATTAAATACACGTGAACTTACAATATGAAGATAAAATAGAAATATCACATAGATTAAAAAAGAAAAGTAAATCCGTGCTATGCATAAGACGATTATGTTTGAATCTGCTCAAAATCTTTTCGTTGCTTTAATAGCTGGAGATTCTTTCAACCCGGGGTTTTTTTCTTCAACCTACTTTTTGCGTCTTCCAATGTCCTCGTGCGATGTTAAAACTACAGCAATCTGTTTCTTGCGTTTTATAATTCACTGAACTACACCAGATACCGTCCCAGAGATTGAATTAATCCTACTTACTGGGAACTACCTAATTTCTCAGTTGAAATGAGAAATAGTGTCCTCCGCTTTCCATCGTACATGAAATTTCAGAAACCCTTTGCAGTAGGAACTGTGTTAACTTGAAAATTAAATAACCCCATATAGAATAAAATCCCATTTTATGATTTTTTTCATTTTATCGATATGAAATTGAGAGATATAATACCTCATAAATACTTAAATGTGTAGTAATTGATTAGTTGGCCCAGCAGAATAATTTCTCCGGCCCGCCGAGATCCGCTGTGGCGCGTTCTCATTATTTACATTGTTGTTGCCTGCTGGCTATTTTTCTCGTATTCGGCAGTCTTCGCTGAACTGCGCCCAAAAACACATTCTGTGTATAACGATCGACTATCTTCGTATTTTCCCATGAGCTCGGATTCTCAAAAACGCAAAATTGAAGGTAAACATCGATAGTTTATCGATAGTTGGACATACGAATATTTTTTTAGATGTATGAATAAAAGTGCTGTTTGTTTGATATGCAGTGGAAAAATATCTGTGTTGAAGAAATATTAACATTAAATAACATTAGAAATATTGAATAACATCAAACATTAAAATACTAATATTAAAAGAGACATTATGCAAGTGAACGTTCTTTAAAATTTAATAATTTCCACTGACAGTTACGCAAGGTCATGGCGGATCAACTACAAGCGAATTTAAATTTAAAGCCACCAAACTGAAAATCCGCGACGCTAGGAGACCGTAGCATAAACACAAATTGAAGCTGGCGACGCAACAAAATATTTACTATTGCGTTTGTTGTCGCCCGCGCGTAGTATTAGGTTTCCACTTTTGGCCCGGTACAGTCCGCGTGTTGCTCATCACTGATGTAAACAATGTTGTGAATAATGGCACAACAATTTTTAGTGGTGACTCCGAGTCAGCCCTCGATCGCTAAGGCTTAATACTGCAGAACTTCCTTAAGTTTTCGTCGCAGGTACTCAGCTGATCTAGGAAAATATGTGTAATATTTAAAAGTTCTTCGAGAAGGCTTAAACGACGAGGAAAAATTCGATGATCGAGTCTGTCGTGGCAGTGATTCCCGTCGGTGTCGTCAAACGATCGATCACCCGAGGCGAGGGTTTAAACTTTAAAGGGTCGCGGACGGGGTAGCGTCGTCTCGGCGTAATGGTCAAAATTTGCAATAATTCCGGTGGAACGTCTTGATCCGAGGAGACGGTCGGCCAATAAAATTTCATTCCCCGGTCGGTCGGAGCAGTTATTAATATTTCAAAAGCACGAGGAGCCAGAAGAGCCGGAGGTAAATTCCAAGCGGTTGACCGCGGCTCGCAAACGTTCCCCCTCGTAATGACTTTTCCGGGGGACCGATTACGTCGCGGCGTCGAGAGGACGGAAAGAAGAACTAGAGGGAAGAGTCAGCGGTGACTAAAAGAGGCCACCAACGGGTAGGGACAGAGGGGCACAGGGAGGCTGAGCAGCTAATTGAAAGTCCTATCGGTGGTTGGGGAAAGACCCGCGGCAAAGAGGCGCCCCGATGCCGCCGGCTGTAATTGGCCCAGCTATTATTAACGTCGCAGTGTGCCACTTATTTTAATGGACTCCAGCGATGGTAGGCGCGAGACCCGCGCAAATCTGAGCCTTTGCCCGCCCTTCGATCTTCAATCTTCTCCCATTGAGCCGATCCTCCGACAATTGTCACCTCGATACATTCATTTGCCTAAGTGCCTAACAATGTCACGCTCCGACCCGTCCGGATGCATCCTGGGACCTTCGATCGAGCGGATCAATCTGACCTTGATTCGTCTTTCATCCAATTTTATCGGCAACTACCGAAGCATCACGCTAACTGATTCTCGATAAGGTACTTCCGTCGATCAGACTCTGCTTTCTACATGGTTAACCACTTCTGGAGGGCTACAAAGGTAGGAGTTCAGAAATATGTGGTTCTTCTAAATCTAAAAAATATAAAAGTTATTCAGCTGGTTCGTCTTAGGCGACTCACCCTGTATAAGCTACACAATTCTAATCTTCAGCAGTGAACAATAATTGTAAATTACTGTGGGTACTTGTAAAAAGTTAGCATACAAGTGTTTTACTGTATTAAAAATACTGCGACGCGCGCCATACATGCGCGACGCTTCTCGACTCTAATCATGATTCGTTTCGTAGTAATTTACGGGCGCTTGTTAACACAAAAACTCTTAGCCCGATCCATCCGCCATAAATATGTATTCCTCTAGTTTCGCTGTTTCGCGAGCCAACAGGACTGCCCTTAACACCTTACCCAGCCCCGAAACAAAGTAAGCTGCAGTAGCACGGTTGCGTCCCATTTAGCATTTCAAATTGGCCCCGCGTGGCCCGTCGGAGCCGGAAGACGCGAGCAAGCAAACAAGCGAGTTGGAGGGCAGTAGTCGTATTAGGGGATTGATCGCGGCCGTTACAGCGATGAAATTTCCATACCCTCTTTCTTCCGGTTTCCGTCGAGACGGCTTAATCACTTCTTCTAACTGGAAACACACTCGATCTATCAAGGTCGGTCTATCTTAGCCAGTCTGGGCCAGTCGGACAGAACCTTACTACCCTGGTTTTGTCCGACGGGCCGGATTGGCTAAGATAAACCGACCTTAACACGTTCTATTAGTTATTGATCTCTAGATTGCAGGCTTGATGCAATTTCATCCGTTGCACTCGAAGCTAGTTTAGTTTCAAAACTCCGAAGTTTCGTCACGCCTAGTGATTTTATTATCGGTACCGGTCGTGTCGCCAACAGATTCACCGGAAACGCGAACCTGTCCAGGATGAACCGAATGAACCGGTCGTCGATCCTTATTCGCGGGAACTTCCATTTTCGCCGGTCCAGTCCGACCGACGCACGAAACTTGTCGGATATTAATAAAGTTCTGGGCGCGCCGCGGGAGTCCGACAGTATCCCCCCTTTTTTGGTCTCTAAGCGAAGGACTCTTAAAAGTTGCTTGCCGGCGGCCCGGGAAATGAAATTCCTACGGATTCGCGGCGGCTAAGAGCGGCTAAGCATCGGTAGCTAAGGGAACTCGTTAATGGCGGTATCTAAAAAAGTTTTGCCGAGCGACCGAAGAAAATGTTAACGGGAAACGAAGGAAGCCCCGTAACCAGCTAATGAACTCGAAGCTGATGACGCTGTCCGCGAAGTATGCCTAACGCATGCTGTTCCCGCGGAATCGTCCCGTGGTACCATCGCGCAGACTGTTCGCTTCATTATCATTCGTTTCATTCTTCTTCTTTTTTTCCCGGCGTTCTTCATGAACTAGCCATTCCGAAACTCGCTCGAGTTTCCGGCGAACTTTCCGACTGCGGAGGACGCTCTTTGCGGGAGACGGCTAGTCGGAACTCGGGACATACCGCGTGAATATTTAAATAATACGATGATCCACTTAGCGTCGAGTTGCCGAAATATAGTCTTCGAGGTCCTGTTCTGAATTCCCGGGGACTGTCCACCGGCCTTGTGAAGGAAGCTATCTCTGCTCCTCGTCCAGCATCAATAAAGCTGAGAACATCCCATTGCGTAAGCATTCACAGTGAATTTATATTCTTCATCTTTCTTTGCGTTTATAGCCTTGAATGAGTATATCGTCCAAATTTTCTCGCGATGGGCTACAAACGTACCAGTTCTTAAAAACTAGGTTCACCTACAAATCTCCTAAGCACCTTCACCTGAAAAAAGTTATGTACACCAAGTAATGGGGGCCCCTTGAAACCAATACAACTTTTGTCTGAAACATTTCTTTCTATTTCAAAAAATGTAGAAGTTATTCAGGTGGCTCGTCTTAGGTGACTCGCCCTGTATAATGGATGATAGCAAAGGTACCTCTTCTTTGAAGAAAAAACATATTCTAGAAAATAGTGGAGACCAAAAAATGATTAAACTGTTTGTGTGTTTTATTTTCAAGTCGGTCACGAATTTCTGCAATCACATTATTAGGTTATATTGTATTTAACCTGTTAAGAATGAAGTGAACGTTCCGGTGTTTGATCTTGCGTTGGATAGAACGTTCTGTATACTGGTAGACTGGCCGTGTGTATTACCGGAGTGCGTCATTATCGTTGACTGTATACACCCGAATTGATTGCCTTGTTTCGGAGGCAAACGTTGACGTGGACACATCGTTGCCTGTCAGACGGTGCCGAGAATATTGTGCCGACACGACGACGATGCCCGATGGGGTAAGGGACTTTTTCGGAATTAAATTGGAAGCCCTGGTCGCAAAGTCAACGCAGCCGGATTGGAGGGAGCTGCAGCGCGCAATACGAGCCCATCCAGCCGCGGTTTCGTACATCACAGAGAGTCAGCATAAAGGATGTTTGCGGCCAATAGTTTGCGGGAATCGTGGCAATTACTGATTATACGGCGAATCGGCAGTAGGCAGCCGAATACTGGGACTGGGAGCGTTTGCGGCTTCGCAGGCTTGAGACGGGAGAATGATCGAGCACGGCTGCAGTTGCGCCCCTGCAACCGACACGACGTTGCACCTGCCAATCGTTGCATCTATTGTTGTGTCCCCCGTGTTCGGCCCCGGTGTCGGCGCATACTAATACCGGCTATTCGCGAAAATTACCGGGACGATGCGATTTTGATGGAGATCGATGACCGGGTTGCGTTCGCGACCCGACGGAACAGGTGAATGCGATGGAAAAATTGTTGGATCGATTCCTCGAATCCCCTATCTACCTAACATTCATCATTTTTATTTCGGGACGCAGCCGACTGTATAATGTCTGCCGATAAAAAAACTAATATCGCGAACGGTGGCATTGTCGCAGCAGGCTTCTCGATGTCGAGCAGGCCAGCTTCGTCAATCATCGTCGTGCACGAAATGATGAAGAATCCTCTCGAAAGACTCTGTATGTCCTCGCTAAAATGATTAAATCTTTGCTTCGAAATTAATGGTCAAGACGTCGTGGTCTTTAAGGGAATTGGAAATCTAATAATTAAATGAAATTCAACATTTTTTTCTTATATGAATATATACTGTAAAAATACAAGATTTTCATAAGGCACTTTAAGCAACATCTCGACTGTACTTTCATTTTTGTTTATCGTCTTCAAGTTAGAAAATGTGGGGTTGCGCTAAAAGGTGAACGAAATGTGAAATATAAAAAAAGAATTTGTGTCAACTTGCACAAAACTGTATAGCGTATTTATAACGTAATTGAACCTCGCATTTCACAATTTTGCGAAGACTTTTTTTACACGCGCCAAACTTGCATAAAGCTCTACAGTAAACTTATAATTTACAGCACAGTTTTATTTCTTAACCATAATACGTGTCTTTACGATTCTTTACCGGAACGTGGGAGTTCTTTCCGCGCGAGGAGGCAAGATAATTAAAAAGACATAGCCCGGAGAATCCGTTGAAGTAAAAAATTTAGAGCTAGAGAAAGTTAGAAACTGCGAACTATAGCGAGCATTAAAGGCGCGACGAGTGAATGGGAAAGCAGAAAAAGTTATAGAAACGATACAAACTTCCGAAGAAACAGCGAATAAAGACGGCACGGCGCGTTGCAGCGGGTACACTGCAGCGAGAACCGAGGTAATAGGAATGCCGGGACACAAATCACGGATCCAAAGCGCAAGATAGATCGTGAAATGATTCAATTAAATTTTGGATACGATACTTCGTGATTTACGGCACAGGGAACGGTTATCGGAGTGCATGCCGGGCGCAAGAAATCAAGCCGAACCTTAACCGGAACGCTGCGTATAGCCATCAGATTTTTGCTTGATTTACGGAAATGGAATATTCATGGTGTATGAATTTGGCAATATCCGTCATTGCGACTCTATCAGCGCGTCCCACCGATATTCGCTCGATATATTACCAACAGCGACGTTATCGGGCTGCCGGAGAGCGTCGTGACAACACATCGTACTGTCGGGACCAATCTCGTATCGAGGAACCTGCTCAAACGGTTCTGGGGGCTTCTGTAAACTGTTTGTCTTACAGCCGATTCGATCGACCGCGAACTTTACCCGCAATTTTACTGTTCCGAAGGATTATGAATAGTCACTTTGCATCAGGCAAAAGATTTTTCACGTAATAATGATTCTGATAATGTCAGAGTGTCACATACAGCAAGGAGTTCCAACTTGTAGCTCGCGCGAGCCACACGCTGCTCCTTCCCCGGTTAGGTACTCCCCTCACTCTTAGACTTCGTTGCCGTAAAACTTCGTCCCTGTTCCCGTGTCACTAAAGGGGCCCCCAGACGATCAATTTTATTGCCAATACGCCTACCAATAATTTTGACGAGGCGCATTGAAAGGGCATATTGTCAATTAATTAATTCATTGTTAATTCGGGAGCTTCAATATTATTGTCAACCTACATTAACGACATTATTGATCGTCTAGGGGCCCCTTAGGAACCAAACTATCCAACAATATGGGGCACCGTCCCACTAACTCTGCGGCTGTACGTAGTAATGGGAAGATGTTTGACTAATGGTGGGAAACCTTGCGGTTCTCAGAGGGGAATAAGTTGGAACTCCCTGGTATACAGTGACCGAGGAAGAAAATTCTTAGCCATCGTTGGACGCGCGCTCCATAAAATAATATATAGCTTTCTTAGAATCCATCTTTCTGTAAAATCAAAAGCAGCAGACAGTTAAAGGAAAAATCGAACTCCGTGAAGATCGGTTTAGCGAGCAAACAAATTGATTCGTCGCGCAAATAAGTTTAGACGTCTCCTTGGCCTAAGCGTTCAGTCTTTAGCTTCGGTCAGCTTTATGAGTGTCAGAATTTATGAGAGCGGGTAGAAGAGTCGGGCGAGAGTACACACTTGGGAGAAGGTTCGCGCGATGGAAAGCTCGAGAAACTAGACCCGCGCACATTAGCCAGAATTTTATTGTTCCGGTAGCCCGTTTTTTATCCGGCAGTGTTTGAACGCTTCCGAGAAACGAGCCCCGAGCAATTTTTGTCATCGTTCGCTGAATTGCCGGGGCATTTTCCTATTTTTTCGAGTCCTCCTCCGCGTTTTCTTCCGCATTACGTTCTGTAGCGGTAGCGACCCCGTCGTCGGATACGTAATCGGCGGGACGTACACACAGGGTTTATGGGAAGTGTGACGGTAGAAAATACCTTAAACTTTGTTCGCCCGGCGACCAAGTCGACGAGCTTCCGTAACTTGCGCCGCGTCCCCTGAGTTCACCTGGCGGGTCAAGGAGCACGCGGGAACAGAGCTGGAAGCTGGTTACGGGCCACTCGTGTCGGCACTATTTGACGATAGTCTGCTCCACGAGACGGCTCGTCCACTTCGCAGACCCGGAAGGATACGGAACAAGAGAGGCCGAAGGCTTTCTCGAATGCAACAGACTGCGTTGCCCTGAGACGCAGGCCCCTGAATTTAGTCACATTTTTGGGAAAGTTCCTGATTTTAGTTATAGGAAAAGAAAGAAACACGACTTTTTGAAGTGAAAACTTTTTTAGGCTCACCATGTACACGATTGTTGGGCAGTGAATATAAATTGGGGGAACCGAGCTTAGCCGAGCGAGCGAGAAACAGACAGGCGTGCAAGCGCCATAGAAATTTTCACGCTTCGGTCGTGCGGTCTTATGCGCACAGTATTAGCCTATTTTTTGTTGGATAGATGGAGGATGGTAGATATTCAAGAACGAAAACGTGACGAATAGATCGCTGTAACCATAGCAGATATTTCAACTTGTTAGCTACCAGAGGAATCAGGATGATCCTTTTTATTCAATCTTCAAATGTTCCAATTTTTGTTGCATTCATTGTAAAACAAAACATCATAAGCCGTGTCATCCTCATCCACTGAATACGTCAAAAAACTGATGAACCTATTCACACATCCAGCAAACGATCCACGATTATCATGATTGTTCGCAGAGAAACCGTCGGATCTGAGATAATCATCGCAGCCTATCCACTTAAAATATGGAACCTAATTCCGTGGCGGAAACATTCATGGTTCAATACACGTGGACAAATAGTTAAACATCGACCACTCCTGTCCAACAATATCCAATCAGTGGCGTCGATTTTCCTCTTTACCTCGCGTCATCCAATCAGGCTATCAAACACGCGTTACACTGTTTGTCCTATACATATGTCGCGCGGAATCTCCGACGGCGTCATTTTTCGACGTTTGATTCTACGTGTACGTGCAGAAACTTATGTAGATTATTAATAATATAACTGTTATATTATATTAATAAATATAGACAATTTTAGTAAGCTGGTAATAATTCATTGATACTCTTCATACATTGGTTTCGACTGTTCCACATTTCACCTACTCATATTTGTCACAAATGCATATAAAATATACTAAAGATACTAAATGAGGATTCAATCTTTTATAAGACTACGATTGGCATTGTCTCATTCAAATACGTATCTAATCCTGCGTACGATGTTAAATTTCTCGACAGCATAATACATTTTTCACAAATATTATGCATGTCTCTTTCACAAATATCGAGGCATTGCAGCGCTTCCGTAGCCCGTTCACTTAATTTTCTCTGGATGCGCACGGTCTGATGCAAATACGGCCGCGCGCACAGCACATACTCCCGGCACCTTTCAATGGAAAATCATACATCATCGATACGTACGAGTTGTAACAATAAGTTGCTCGATTCTTTGTGCATGTGCCGCGTGCATATGGTCGATAATCGAAACTTCTCGAGCCACTTGTACCGTGGAGCCACCGCCTCAGACGGGGGAACTCGAATTGATCGCACTCTAGCTTCTCGTATTGCTGCCAGGAAACACTCTCCGGCGAACTCTCTGAGCGATCTCTCAAGCTACGACAATGCCAATCGAAATTCGGGAGCACAGAGACGTTTCGTTTCACTGTTCGCTTAGCGTATCACCCGAACTCATATATCATAAAGAAATCTGTGCGCGATTCCTTTGAATTTTCCTCCCTCGACCAGAATCCCCGAGTTTGAACACAGTAAAAGCTCCTTCGTTGTCCAAAGGCCGGGGGTTTGAGCGGCAACGAGCGTGCCCGGGCACTATTTTTGATTTATGACTGCGTCTTTAGTGAAACAAATCAACAAATCAACACATCAAAGTTCCACATTATTAAAACGAACTATCCTTTCGTGGAACACTGACATTTTTAATTGTTTCATTCTTCCTCCCGCGGAGAACCCTCTATCCACGAGCCGATTGATATTTTCAGTCAGACCAGGATAAACAATAATGTAAACGGTTCGCGCATGAACTGCGTTTTCGCGATGATCTCGTGAGAACCGCAGACCTGCTCGGCCATCGATGGATGAACCGTAGGCCCCCCAGTGGCGGTATAATTTAATCAGCTTGTAACGCGTAATTGCTATCCGGACTATTTCAGTTTGCATTCAGTATAATCAGTTGCGTAATTACAAGACCGGGACCTGGCCTATTAATTCATCGACGGCCGACTTTAATTCGATAATGTCGGCTGATCAAATTTCGGAGCCGTCCGCGGATCGTTAGGAGCACTGCATTGTTCAGCGACTGGCTGAATTCGTTCTGCTAGTAATTTGTTTTCCATGGTGATATAACACCACAGACGAGATAAGTAGATCGGTCACACAGACTTAAGATCAGTACAGAATTGCATTTCATCGCTTCTGGATTACAGGCTCTGTAGAAAATGCCCCAGTACAGGCCTGGCCAACACGCGGCCCCCGGGCGATTTTATATTTCTATTGAAACGTTTGTTTCTTGTTGTATGTATACAAAAAATATTAAATAAATGTAGTGGCATTGTTATAATGCGCAAGTGCGACTACGAACTCCAGTTCTATATTTGATATCTTTGATATAATTGAGTTGCAATGAACAATCAAATGAATCAAATTTTTGCGTCCACATCAAAAATTAATTTTTACAATACGTACCCGAGAGATATTTCAACTTAAGATATTTTGCACAACGAGTTGTAAGTGCTTTTGGATCCACATATGTTTGTGAAACATATTTTTCGAAGATGAAATTTACAAAGAGTTCATCACGTGCTTCATTAATTACCTTGGGATTGATCAACGGTCCTCCCGAGCTACCTAATTTTTTGTAAGAAAACTATACCTACTTTTTGTTTTAGGAACGTCTCTAAAGATAGATTCTCATCACTCGGTCGAATCCTAACAGTACCGCGTTCAACGATCTATTGAAAAGTTAAATAAAAATCCAGGAAACCGTCGGAGCTTGACGCAGCTGGAATAAACAGGTTCCGACTGTGTACTTAGTCTCGATGATAACGAGACGAGGGATTTCTTGAGATTTTCCGGGAGGAGGGTCTCCGCGAGTAATGAAAATTGAAATCGATGGTATTGACTTTATTATTTCGACTCGATCGTAATGTAACGAAGAGTCTGCCGGGACTCCGCGGAATATTGATGTTGACCGAGATTCGGCTTCGTAAACGATCTCATCTTGTTTGGCAATGTAGAATTCAGTTGGCTGAGGGTCCCGTGTTTTCGAACCGGATGCAGTTCTCTGATTTTCGATATCCAACTACCTGGAAGATTGAGCGATCGTAACGAAGTTAGTCCCTTCGCAGAAATTAATTCGAGAAACCAATTTGCATCGTCGCCTAATATCGACTGTCGGTGATGCGTCATGGCTGTCTGTAGCGTCGCATATGAAATTTCAATTAACGGATCACACGTGTATCCAAAGAAAATCCTTCATCGACTACGTTGCAAATAACGTGATGCATCTTCCCAAAAGTCGATACTAAAAATATAATTGTGCCGCCATAACTACAGTGATATCACACAAACGATATTTTTACTTAATGTATGCACATAGAATAAAAAAAAAACAACAAAATATATACACAGTATTAAGTACAATATTTCAGCTTTCCAAAAAAATTTTAACAATGATGATATTAATAATATTTTGAATAATACAAATTGTTTTCGTGTAATCGGTTTTGCACCACAATTCATTTCCAGAATCCATTTCTAGAATCCTTTGGCCGTGGCAGTGGCTTGAATGCGTTTAGACATACTTGAAATTATATTTTCGCAATATTCTGGAGGAATAGAGTACCACTGTTGCTACACTCTCTGCCACAAATCATTTATTGTCGTTGGTGGATCATTGTAGTTATTCGCTAGTTTCATTTTTAAATATGCCCAGACATTCTCGTCAGGATTCATGGCTGGGCTTTGAGCAGGCCACGACATCGTTTGAAATTGTTGAGACTCTAGCCAATTTTTGACGCTTTTTGCAGAATGCCCTGGAGCGTTAACGTATTGGAAAACAACATCACATTCTTGTACCGGCATATTATCAACAACATCCAATAAATTCTGTTCGGTATGGAGTTCCTAAAATTGTTAAAAGACCCACCGTTTGATTATTACTATAAACACGCGCACATTCCAGAAAGTTTATTCTTCATACATGAACCTCATGGACTAAAAAGTTACGACTCTGTGTTGGTTAGTTATGCTCTAAACCAGCGGTTTCCAAACTTTATGCTACTACGCCTCCCTAAAAAAAAATTTTTTTTTCGCGCTTTCCTATCTTTTAATAGATACAATAATATAGACACGTTTTAAATAATAATAACTTTATTATAAAAAAATACTGGCGCAAAAAAGATTTTGGCCCAGGTTAGAAACCGCTGCTTTAAACGCAATGTCACGCTAAACCAAAGTCGAGATATACCTTCTACGAGATCGATGGAATAACACGGCACATAAAGTTACTAATCAAAATACCTGCAGTTCACAGAAGCGAATTCCGGATGGCATGGTTTATATGTTCGCGAGAGCTCGCGTGAATGCATGCAAGCACTGGTCACCGTAACCGGCATTACGAGCCGACATTTCGAGAAAATTAAGAGCTCGTTACAACAGGAGGATCGTAAAATACGGTTTGAAACGGCTTATATTTTAACGCGCGTGTCTCGTGCACTTATGCGATGGGCCATTTCCCGATGTGCTTGCAACCAACACGCGGATTTTACAAATTTCGATTCTTTAAAATTGTTGTTGTACTGATCAAACATTGTCAAGTGGTCACAAACTGAGATTATTGAATATCTATAATTCAGGTACAAACAAATTCGATAATTTCGAAAATTTTTTGACCGAAATGTCACTTATATTGCGCACATAATTGTTCTCGTGTTTGCTCTCATTTTAATCAGGAAATGTCACAAATCGATTAGTAAAAGTGTCCTCTAAGACTAGACGGTTAATCCTCGCTTTCTGAAGATCTAATTATGTATAAAACAAGAAGTCGGTATTTCTTCTTTCGAGTACCTAATACTTCGAAATATAATCTGCCTACTCTGAGAAGAACACTGCGAAGTCCCTACTTCAGTGAAACATATCCTGATTGAATGCCCATCCTTACAGAAAAATCTTAGCGAAGCGCTAAATAGTGAAGATAAAATCAATCACGTGTGTCCGCTTTTTAACCCGAAGGAATAGAATATAAATGTACCTCTAATTACACCGGATGTAATGTAAAAAATCCACGTCCGGAAGGCTTAATGTCTGCCACTGTTTTAACAAGTCCTCGATTGCCGCAAGCAAGGGACACTATCATCTCGATCGCGATCCTCACCATAACAATCCCAAGTAAACTTTCGAGCTGACGGAGTCGAACAGCGGGTTTGAATTGCACAGATTTCCTTCCGCGATGCGGCTACAAAGAGTAGGATTTTCGGGAGAGCATAAATCTCGTTGAACGACATAGTGATCCTGGCGAGGCTCAACTTCTCCGGCCCTCTTCTCCGTATCGTGCTTTAACGTATCCGCCTTTGCCCGATGCTTAAGTATTTCCTTTCAATGGGAACATTCTCGGCAACTTTCTTTAATGTTTGCTGATACCTGACCAAGCACGGTCTGATGCTACTTACACGGGAAACCCAAGAGAGGGGACACGGCGGTGTATCGACACGCCAGCACCAAGAGCTCGTGTAGAAAAGTTTACATGTAACGTACCACGACGTCTGACCAAACACTGGAATCGAATACTAACAAATAGTCCGGTCAAAGGGACTCGGGCATTCACCGTCCACTTGCGACAGAGTAAATAGAAGATCTCCAAATATTTGCCCGCCGCAAAGAAACGTTATTTACTATTTATACATTGCGCAACCCATGTCGTTGAAAAATCTGCTTTCCACGTTAGAAACAGCAGAAGAAGTTTCCCTCGTCTGTTCGGTTAAATGCGCACATCCCTGCTTCGTATGCAAGGTGGTACACGCGATCGTTGCAAGCTAGAATGTCAGTTATAATAATCGCATTATTTTTCTTCAATGGGAATGCTCCAAAATATTCTGAAAGTATCTCAGAGAAGAATGTGTTTATTGAAGAAGATGCTCAAGCATTTTCGAACTTCACAGAGAGCTGTTCAATTGTTCTCTTAACCCAGTTATGATTTAAAATTCACGAAAACACACCACGCAGTTGAAAAAATATTTCCATTTATCCTTTTGTCCCCAAAATATTCAAGAAAGTATACTTTCCACCCCCAACTTTGAGGGTTGTTTTCACCCCTTTGAGATAGAACATCACACAACTGAAGAGATCGTATCAAATATCCTTCCAAGGATTATTTCTCACGAAAATTCTATCAAAATTGACGTGCCTGGATCCGACGTCTCGCGTCTTGTACGACAATTTCCGCTCTCCCTCGTCAGAAGTACGAATATTATGCAAAATCGATCGTACGTGTGTGTGAGCGCATAAACGTCAACGGAGTTACTGAAATAATTAAACAAGATGGTACGTGTGGGAACCTGACGGGAATGCGGAATATTAAGTAAAACCACTGTAATAAATCACTATTATTGCGTTAGGTGTTCTCCCCTGCAATTTCATCGAACTTCTTGCTGAAAAGGACTGGTAATGCGGGCGGAGGGCGTGAAAGTTCGCCGTTGATGAGGGTCGAAAAACCTTGACGGAGCCCAGGGTCGACAATGTAGCCCGTGCAAGGCCGTCTGTTTACGATACTGAAGAAGATTAAGTCGGTGTTGCACGAACACCAACAGGCGTAATACGTTCCCGTAGTGGCGAACAATTTCAGGGTACAAGAGACGTATGAAAATGTGGCTCGTGTTACACCGGAAACTTGATACGGGCTGCATACAGAAGTGCGACGCCGATCCCTCAGAGCATTTAATCAAACTGGATGAAACCAGCCCGGTCCTTGCTATTTTCCGGATCTTGTTGTTCTCCTCTTGCGCGTGAAAGATGTCCACTGATTAAGCTCATTCCACCTTTCCTTAATTACTATCGATCGCGAATCTATCCATTGAATTGCTAAAACAGAAACATTTTTTCTCTGTCCGCCTTCCTGTGTGCTCTCGCTTACATTTTCTAATAAATTATCAATTAATTAATTTCGATTCAGAGAAACTAGAGTCAGTTATGCTGTTACTGTAAGACACAAACGACGAATATCAGTGGGATGTTAAAATGAAAATTTAAAACATTACTTTATCTACCCTGTATATCGTTTAAAATTACTGTACATCTTCTTGAATAATGATTTAATCACTTTTTCTCCTATCCACTTCAGTTAGAATATGTGTGACTACAAAAGTTATGAAAAGATAAAGTGTCGAGGCAAAAATGTATTGAAATACTTTACACGACGATGGACAAGTGCTATGTATATGTGCGAGTTATATCTTACGATTGATGGAAACAATTTTTATTCTGTATAAACATTTTAGAGCTCGAGAGAGGTTCAGTGTTAAAGACATGGAGATACGAAACATTTTCCGTGAGAAACCTTCCGCAGACCGCTTCTAAAATAAAAACTTATCACCCGGAAACCCCGCATGCCATTGTATTATTAAAAGGTCTATATTATAGCGGGAGTGACCAGTATCGCAACAAAGTGTTGAAAAATCAATAACCATGAGCCCGAGGCGAGCGTTCCTTGGTTGCAGCGTTTTTTCGAAAGTTCAGCCCCAATTATCGGGTTCCCCCGGTGTCCTTCGCCACCCAGTGGTTCTTTCCCGCGGCTCTCAAGGGATTTTTCCGCACCGTCGGCCCTTTTTCAGAGCGCGTCGCGTCAAATTAAATCGACCCGACGCCGAAGAAACTATCACTCCCGGGGTATTAGTAATTACAGAGCCGCGGCGAACGCTCGCGAAGCCACAAAGACAAGAGGAACCCGACAAACGCGGAGCTTTTATCGACGCCTCGACTTTTATCCAGCTGAATTTTTTCGGTCGCCCGACGCCAATGAATTCGAAGATGTTCGGACTCTCTCTCGTTACACTGTAAATATTTCACTCACACTAGAATTGTTTTCATAACTGACGAGGAACGCCAATCAACTGTATATATTTTTTATAGGTAGAAACAGGTAAAGATCGAAACGAATGATATGTACAAATAAAAATGACTTCATTCTTTCGTGGCGCATATATAAAAGAAATAATTTTATATTGTTGCCTTTTATTTAAGATTTAAAAAATATATATTGCTACGTGATCGGCCTCAAGAAAGCATATTTCCATCCCAACTTCCAGGGCTGTTTTCACCCTTTTAACATGGAAGATTGCCAATCAAAGAGTACGTGTAACCGTCTTGCAAAGACGGATGGGAACCGGTAAAGCGTTTTTATCACCGCTCGACTTTATACAGTAGCATTTTTCAGGTCGCCGACCGCCGATGAATTTCGCCGATCGATTTTTAAATAAACCAGCAATTCGCGGAGAAGGCGAGAGAAAATTGAAAGGTACACTGTCGGCGAGCGCGGCGTTGACGATGGATTTTATTTCGAATTGAACTGCAATTGCAAATGTTTCGGGGATCATCGAAAGGAACTTTCTCCGATTTCTGTTTTTAACGGTCACAACCATCAGACCATTCGCCGGCGAATTTTTACGCAACACTTGTTTTCCAATTGTATCGGACGATCGCGCAGTCCCGCGAATTGCCAATCGAGCTGGGTAAAAGTCATTCATCGTGAAATATAATTTTTATTACAAATTATCGAACAGGCTCTTGCTCAATGTGTACTTCATTAAGTACTTCTACCCGATATTAAATTCATTACGCTGTTATCAATATCCAGCCATCGAATCGATCTTTAGCGCAACAACATTCTAATTTTCCCAGTGCAGCCTCTAAGAAACCATTCCAACTTGCTAGTCGCACGGACACGTGACAATCGCATACAGTAATCGCTCCTTCGTTGTCCTGAATCGTGGGCACGATCGTTGTCCAGTGCCTACCCACTCCACCGCCTGTCAACGAGAGGATTAGGCCTGCGTGGATCTGGTCGCCAGCTGTGTCCCAGGCCTGTTCAGACCCGCGCAGAACGGAGAACAATTGGAAAGGAATATGGCAAGGAAAAAAGGAGTTTTCTAAAGCCAGACAGTTGACTGCGAATGCTTGTCTTTGTCATTTAACTAGCCGTTTCACTAAAGACGCAGTCATAAATCAACAATAGTGAACCGAGCGGTCGTTGTCCGCTCAAACCCCCGGCCTTTGGACAACGAAGGAGCTTTTACTGTAATTGGATGCGTTTCCCACGACGCGATTAACGGTTTGAGCCTTGCGATCCCGTGCTCCCGTTATTAGCAGCTCTTTGACGTACATATGTCTTTCCCTGGCGGCTAATGAAGCGCGATCATAGAACAGTAATTACGTTCAACATTCATCGAACGTCCCGCTGACGATGTATAATTTAATTAATCGTCCGGTGATATTGAATATTTATATGTATATTAACGCGATAGGTGATGTAGGGAAATTGAAAGTTGATTAGCCGCGGCAACAAAAGCAGCGTGGGGGGACCGGCGGTTTATGGATTGAAAATAGCGGCGACTCGAGGGAAATCCTCGGGGCTGGCTGGCTAGTTTCGGAACGCGTGTATTTTAGATGCATAGAATTTTTTAGGAGGCCGTAACTGCGAAACTTTCGCCCGCCTTTGACGCTTCCGGTCATATATCTTTCGCTCGTTCGACCACGCTGCGTTATGGCCGACGGCTTTCCATCTTCTTTCCTTTTCTCCCGTTATCTCTCTCTCTCTCTCTCTCTCTCTCTCTCTCACTCTCTCTCTCTCTCTCTCTCTCTCTCACTCTCTCTCTCTCTCTCGATATACATGACGGTCCAGCGACGGCGAAAAAAAATAACCGCTCGATACGCGAACGCTTTCTATTTGATTATCCCACGGCCATTATCAAAGTGGCCGAATCGTTTTCCACCATCGGCCCATAGTGATCGAATCGCCGATTTAACAAAATCCCAAATAGTCGATTTTACTATAACTATTAATTGCTGTAACGGACTGTCGTAAAGGTTGGGACACCGTATAAGTTGGGGCAGTGCTTTTTTCCACATTAACGCACTGCAAACACCAATGTCAAGGTTGGCAACTTTATTTCTGTTTATAAGCAAACTTTTCATGAGCATTAGCGGCATTAAGCCGTGTTCCGTGTATCGGTGCCAGGCAAAGGCCAGAAATATGTCCGAAGAAGTTTTATTGTATTTCCTATTGATTCGTTTTCAACCGAAAAATTTTGCAACCCTGATTTCTTAAATATATTACGATTACCTAAAAAGTAAGTCCAGCTGGAATTTTAGCAACCAAGTGTGCCACAGATGCATAAACTTTGAGTACTGTGTCGGTGGAAAATGGATCAGTGATAATTAATATCGGGAGCAAACCTCCAGCCTGCGCATCGTGTGCAAGCAAAGATTGCAGGAAAAGTGATGAGCCAGAGAATCCTCGTTGCTTTAGTAGGCCACCAGACCCGGAGGATTGATGACGTGCTAAGGGTTCCGGAGTTTCTACAGTCGGGTAGAACGAATGGATCCCTTAAGGAGTTCTACGGTCAATATTTTCTTCCTAGAGAGGATGATTAATAAAATCAAATAAAAACTCTTGGAAAGGCTTTCTTTATCGTGGACTCTCTGGACGTTAATGGTCGCTTAGGGATTTTCAGATTTCTTGTTAGTTAGGGTAAGACCTTGAAAAACCTTAGACTCCCATAAACTCTCATGGAAATCCTTGAGCATCCTTCGAAACATACTCGAGAGTCTCTTAGGACTCCTCGAGTGGGACTAGGAAATTGTCGAAAACCCTGCTTCTCCTGTCGAACCGAAACAATAACCTGTACTGATCGTGTTAACTGTTACCATTCGCTAACCAATGACTCTCGAGTTAAGAGCTTTTACCTCAATGATGATTATTTCACTACACCAGGCTCTAGTCTGCTAAGCAGATTTACTGACAGGTCGCCCGCTGATCAAGAAATTCACTTAGTTCCATGGAATTGGGCGATTTTAGATAGCAGATCCGTAGGAAACCGATTCTCGGAGCTGTTAGGTGGCGCGGTTCCATTAGGGTAGTTAGCTGGGACAATCCGATCAGCTTTCTACTCTTTCATCATTCTACATCTTAACAGTGCACCAACCACCAAAGACGATCATTGCGATGTTGTCGGGATCCCCAGGGCCATATACTCATTTAGAAAAATGAATACCCATAATGCAGAACCCTCTGGGAACAAGCTGTGGCTAGTCTATTTAAGAAAAGCCTGCTCAAACGATTCTCCAGGGAGTAGCTACCCTCAGCTTCCCGTTACCACGGCGTGGAACATTACAGAACTATGTTGATTCTGTTTCAGACTCTCATTACCCGAAAAGTTGCTTCAATTTTCCGTAATCCGTCAGGTATTATTAACTGTTACGCGTTCCTTGGGTTGAACATTCACGCATTTTCTGTTTCTAGACGCCACGAAACATTTTCTTCCTCTCTGTTCAGGTTGCAACGGTGTTTCATCAAACTGTGCAGAGTGTACAAAAAGTAATGGTCATCCGTCGTACATTGCCACATATGGTTCCTCTCAAACTTTTTCGCTTCTCGATGAGTAGACGGTGTTGATGTAAAAACAAACTTTAACACATGTCTACCTTAGAAACTTTTACAAAAATTCTACCTTAGTAAACTTTCGCAAATGTCAAATTCTACCTTAAGAATTCTGCCATTGTTTTGCAGGCCAATATGAGAGAAGAACCTGAAGGATTGTTAGCTCGGTGACGATCCCGGACACGATCCTAACTGTTCTGCTTGTTGATTTTATTTCGAGGTATCTAGATAGCCGTCGTTATCCGATAATGTACTCGAGGGCGTCACGTGCAGGATTCCCGGGAATTATTTTGCACAGTCTCACGTGGTCGGCGTCTGAACATCGGTGATACACTTTCGACACCCCCGACATGTACGGGGGACGGATACAGATTTCGCAGAGCACACACACACACACACAGAGGCGAACGGACAGAGGCGTAGACACGTACGAGAGGGCCTTGTACCAAACGCTCTTTGATCCGGCGCTGCATTATGTATGAGGAAGAGCTACGCTCCGCCCGGAAACACAATATAGCCCGGGAATCGTAAATCAAAGAAGACAAGAGGAAATAATCTGAGCAGAGATAAGCAGCCGAGTAAATAGATAGAGAGTCGAGTCATTATACTTGGACGTAAATTAAGAATGAACGAGCTCCTTGGAGGCGGAATGTTAACGGCGCCCGCTTCCTTCTTTATTGTTTCGCAGCTGAATGAGGTCTACTGTGATTCACCGTGGAACCCGGAATCCTCTGTATCGCCTCGGCTAAATGCAACGAAAATTGATCATAACCGTTGCTAACCTCCTCTTTGAAAAAGCTCAGTTCGGCCGCGAAACTGGAGAATTCATCCTTTATGAGAGTGAATAATTCACCCTTTATGAGAGCGACAAGTTCTTGCGAGTAGAACTCTTCGAATAAACAAAAAAAAAGCTTGTCTACGTAACGATGATAATTACGGAATGTCCTCGCGACAGGAAGTGTGTGCAACTGAGATCAATGAAATAAATGAAAATATCCCGATTGTATTACCATTGAAAATACCGTATCATTGCATCAGGAGAACGATAACAATTATTGCCGCAGAAACTAAAGGAACAAGAAGACCGTAAACTCGGGGAGGATCGATTCAAAGGAAACACAAATTAGGGGTAATTAATAAGCTGCATAATGGAGGAGGAGAAGGCAACAAAGGGGAAATTACCGACTTTTTTCTCTGGTTCTCCCGTCGTCCGTCTAATTGTGTTTCCATTAACGATCGACAAATTCCTCGCAGCGGCGAGGAAAGGAAAGCTCAAAGGAGGAATCGTTACGGTTCCGCAGCATCGAGGATGGACGTTAAGATACACAAATGTAGGAACACACGAATACGCACGGAGAAATAATGCGTTAGCGAAACGGAACGAACACACGTTGCGAAACTGCCACGATACTCGTGGAATCCATAAACAGAGAGGGGAAATGGAGAATCGAAATGAGACTATCAAATAAAAGAAGAGGAAGGCTCCTTCTGGAGCCTGGGAGAGTGCTGACCGAAGAAAAGCGGCTACGCAATTATCATATAAATTGCTGTCTTCTTATACACCATTGTCAGTGGCGCTTCTTCGATTTACAAACCATTCGCAGCCAGGCATTCTGCTCCACAAACATCCCCTGTGCGCGATAAACTCGAAATTAAAACAGAAAGTGAGTTCTCATAATTGTACCACGCTTCCGTATGAAGGATGTGTTCTGGAGGTAATATAAACACGAAACAACATTTTTGAAGATTTGACAAGATATAATTCTCACTAAATTAATGCAATTACCAAAGTTTGGGTTCGATTCACTGTTTAAGAATTATAGTAACTTAAAGTTTTCGCATTTTAACACGTCTTCTTACGGAGAATTCATAAAATTCCACTTCGAACCCTATTTAAACCTTGAAAAAACGCAACTAGAAACTCCAATTTTTTTTTATATGTAGTAAAAATTATGTAATTAATTATGTTCAAAATTTATTAGTATTCACTAGACAGTTACAGAGCAAAAAAGTTATAAACTGTTACAGAACGTCAGATTTATTCGCAAAATATACTCATGAATGGCTTTCATGCTGGATGGATTTCGAATTTCTTGTACTTTCGTCTCCCATTTTGCCTCCAGAACATCCTTAAATATAATTGTCGAAGTATTAACACTGAACCAGATACTGCAAGTAACTAGAAAGTGTTAACTTAAATTATTATTTTCGGCGATTTTGATTCGAATGGATATTTGAATAAGGGAATTTATACCGTGATTTTTCATAATTTCAATAATTGTAGAATGAGCAACTGGCGAGAGATTTGCCCGTGGTAAACTTGGCGTTAAGGAATTCCAAGACAGTTGACGGAGGGGTGCCGCGATTTATTTCCATCGTTTAAACGGCGCGATTCGCCTTCTTCTTTTTCTGTTTTTAAACGGGCTCAATGAATTCCCACGAAAATCGTTCCACTCTCGTTATCGCGCTCCTTCAGCCGACTGCAGGTATTTTATTATAATTGTGCAGTGTCCGCGATATTCAGTGAGCCGCGCGAAAATTTCATGAAACTAATAACGCACGCGTACAGCCCCCAACCCCCTTTCTTCATCGTGTCCGCTCGCCTGTGATGGCGAGCGTCAACAACGATTTTTATTCCACCGGTCTGTTTGTTCAATTGACCGGATTTCGCGAGACGGTCGACTCGCTTGTCCACGATAGTAATTTTATTCTAAATATGCTAAATATTCTAATGTTTTATTAGTTGTTCTGTCGTTTCCGACTTCTAGATGGCTAAATACGATTTTCCTTTATTTAAATTATCAATAACAATTCGTTTGGTGAGTAGAAGGTGTAGATTGTAAAATGTAAAACAAATACTTTATCGACAATTTTCTTTCGTATAAACAATTTCGCGGCAAGTTTCTTTTACAAATGTCCACCGATCCAGAAGTGTAGATTCATCCCCAGGACTTCGTGTGTTTTTGATATGGTTCTATAATATGAGAATGGCGTTCCTCGAGAAACTTAATTGGAAGGTGCACAAGTCCGGCGTGGCAAGTAATTAATAAACCCGTTGAACGCCTCGAACGAAAAAGTCCGACAGCGGGCGCAGAGGCACTGTTCGACCGACAAAAAATAGTTACCGTTTGTTCATTACTCATCCGTTTATGGAGGCTGTCGGGGTCTGTTCGCGCGTGAAAAGAGCAGCTTTTTGCCTGATATATGCGGCCAACACTTTACATCGCGTCGCATTAGCCTGGCGCGGCGCATAAATTGTTGAGAAGATTAGGGAAGCTGCGGGGTCATGCTCACGTTGAATGAACGTGTTCGGAATGAGGGCGGATTTCTTAATCGTTTTACTACGCGGCCGCGTTACTCACTGGCCCGAAAATAGCGCTGGCGAACACGGAAAATTTCACGCCGCTTTAGATCGATGGGAACCCAAACCTGGCTTTTAACCGGCCAACCCCCTTCGCACCGTCCTGTCCGTCGATTCTGCCCCGGTGATGGCCGATCCACCCCTGCGGACTACACTTTAACCCCTTCCCTGGAACCTTTTTTTCCGGCCAATCTCCGTCCCGCATGCCCTCTCTCCCTGTCTCTCCTCCCAGGCCCCGGATGAATGGCGTTTTCGGGGAATTGATAGACCTCCGTCGCTCGACATCCACGAACAACGAGAGCAAAAAAAAAAGTCAACGACACGCGAAAGCGGTGCTGATCGGATTTTACATCGGCGAATCGTCTTTCGTGACGCGACCACCTTTTGTCACCGTCCTAAACGCTCGGGGAACCGGAACGTCGCCGGAAGTTCCGTGAAAACTGGAACCTGGAGCCACGGTTTCGATCGGCAACGATTTCCTGGGCAACCGTGACGTTTCCCGACAGCCTTGTGCGTAATCAAAATTGTCTGCGTCTGATGAGTCGCCCCAATGATCCCATCGGATAAGTTGCGTTGAAGTGTTTCTAGTAACCACTAGGGTTTGATGTGGTTTAACGCGGAACTTCCAGACCTCTAGACTTTAGAGAAATTAAAACTGTTGAAATGGACGGGGTGAGAAGAGAAACGCAATTCCTGGGGAACGGAAAGTCTGCTGGGGTAAGAACGGAGATCCATATCGAGCCTCTAATACGACCCCGTTTGATTTCATCGCTGATTCTGTTTCATACAACAATAAATATGCCAATGTCGGGAGCAGAAGACGTTGGGACTTGGATCAGCGCCATCCGCGTCTTAAATTTTCTTCCACGAAGAGTTGAAGAGTCTTGCCGACTGCTCTGCCCACTGGAAAACTGCATTCTTCGGGCTTTTTTATCGTTCCAATTGGTCAATTCAATTATAATGTTCATACTCTTCAGCACTGGCATTTTATATGCTGTCTATGGGACCATGAGAAATTAGAACTGTTCGGATTTGACCGAGGTACTTTTGACCGGCATGTTAGTGACATATAGTTAAATTGTAGGGTAGTTTTATCAAGATACCGAGATACTCCAGCACATAAACAGGGATGCATAGCTAAACATTATTAGTTCCACTCATATGAAGAGTTTGCAGGAATTCTGGAAACTTAATAAGTTTTTCCCTTTATCTCTTTCTCTAGGAAAAGTAAACTAAGAGGCTAGGAATTCTCGATCTGCAGAGACCTCGAGGAGTCTCAAAGAACTCTTAAAGCATCTCCAGGAGTCTCGAGAAACCTTTAAAGGACCTCTAAGGATATACAGACGAGCAGAACGTAGAAACTCACTGGAGCCACTGTGGATAACAGTTTCTGTGGAAAATTCTCTACTATACCCACCGAATAAAGCTCCCTCTGCCATAGACTATGCATGAGATCAGATTCACGGACTGAAGGTCAGTACAGACATTGCAGCTTATGAGCTTTTCTGTCTAAGCCAATGTTACCGACAGTTCACGGATTTAGGCGTATTAGCACAAACGAGGTATAGGAGCATTCTTTTTTGTCTCACATCTGAGGGGCTCTAGAGATGCACATCTATTTATAATATACGTATATTCAATATGGTCTAATGTTCTCGTGGATCTAGTTCCAACATTTATCGTTCGTCAGCATAGAGGGCGAAAGAATCGGGTATTTCAGATCGTGAGCTTGCAAGACACGAAACCCCCATATGGTGATTGGTCTACTCCTATACCTAGTCTGTGGTATTCGCAAGGACTGACTCCACTACTTTACCGATCTAGAAATCTAGTTTTGCAATCCAAGGTTGATAACAAAATCATATTGTGCCACGAAAACTCATGAATTGTTAAGATTATTCTGGTATTTCGTTTGTTACATTACTTCATCAGCGATTTCAATATCTCTTGTACAAATATTCACAAACTTTTCCGAAAGCTCTGTTAGCAACACCCAACTTTTTGGCAGTCGATAATGTCGATAAAAGCACAACCCCAGGAGTGCTTACCACTAGAAGCTTGCGGAGCTTGCAGAGCTTTTACCGACAGTGCTATTATCGACGCTTGGTAAATGCGACGTTTATCCTCACACAGTTATCTAATTGCACAGACCTAAGGTCTGTAATTCGTACCATAGACTTAAGATACGTACACACTGTGCATGTAATGTGATGCAATGCATTCTTCTGTCTACGGTTTCGAATTACCGACTCTGTAGAAAATGCCCTAGTACAACAACGAACTCTATTGAAATGAAACGATCAGCTGGTGAACTACATGATGTTGCAACACAAAAGGTGTGTGTATGACAATGAGTGAGCTAGATTTTACAGCGTTGTCGGCTTTAAAAGTGCAATGTTGCCGCATTATATTCATACAAAAACCGTCGATGCCCGCATCGGAATTCAGAGGAATATTGCTTCTTAATTTAAAAAAGCCCAACAAAATTAATAAAAATATTAAATTCATTAAATGAGGAGCCCATAAAATGCAACGACTGTACTGATCTTAAGTCTGTGTCTGTACACACGTTGCGTCTTATGGCAGTAAGTATACGAAGCAAAGCAGAGAGACCGCTACATAATGCGTACCGTTTCGATGTTTCATCATTCGATAGAAATCAAGATTATTTACTTTAATTTTGATTAAAATTAATTCTCTGTTCTAGCAAGTTATTTATTTTTCATAGATTTAAATTTCTTCTCGATTCGCGTTGCCTTCTCACGATTGCCTTCTCACGATTGCGTCGTGACGATCGATTGTATTGTTAAATTCGTATCGTGTGAATGAAACAAGTTCATTTAATTTCCGTTGAAATGAATTTTGATGTTATATTCAACTTGAGTCTTTTAATCAATGAAATGAAAATCTCGTTACAGCAATGACAATGCCAGTTTCAAACGTAACGTCGCAACAAAAGGCGTTTCTTTCTGGTAATAAATAACCCGTTCAGTGAATTCAATACGTTGGCGAAATATAAACAGGTTTCCGAGCGAAAAAAATTCTCCGCCCAGTGTCACAAAATCGATGTTAAGATTAATGGAATTCCGATTCATTTAACTGATATCCCAGTCGGTGGCATGCGAAAATATCGTTACGGAAACGTGGCGAAATAAATTAGTAATCCATTTCTTTTATCAGCGTTGCTGCATTCAGACGTATCGCTCGCACGATTTCAAATTAAATCTCGTGCCTCTAATACCTGTTCTTTAGTCACGCTATTACTGTTCTTGTAGATTATCTCCATTATGTTACTGTCTAACTTAAATAATGATGTCAATCATTCTGACAATTAACAAGTTCAGCGAAGCTTTCCCTTTCGTTGCATTTCCGAACTTTTTTATTGGAATGCACATTCAAAGATAAGTACATCACAAAAGTCAAGTACACAGAATACTTCAAACTAAAAGTTTTCTATAGTTTTAATTACGAATTTATATTTTCCTTACTTTATTTATTGTTTTGCGGTGATCACTGTAAAAATATATATATATCACGCGTGTTCGCCGATTTTCCAGACTCGACTTTCTCGAAAACGAATCCTCGTGATAAAATATTTTCTACATGTTCGGCGGATGTTTTTGTGTAAAATGGTCCCCACTAGTTACCTACCACTCACTAAATTAGTTTTTACATCTCTTTCTAACCTTTTGTCATTAAAAAAGAGAATTTTTTTACTTACAGCAAGTGTTTGAAATCGGATGTTTCATGTTCAACGTTATCAAAGATTTCATGGATTTTCATGGAGTAATAAATTACGGAAACTCTAGAGATTACAAGTTAAAAACCCGCAGAAAATTGTCAGCTTGTTTCTATTCCGCAGTGATAAAATGTTCACACCGATCATTTCGGGGCTCGGTAAAATTAAGAAGCAGTCGATATCATGCCTCGGGGGTATCTGAAGACGGCGTGAGAACGCGCGATTAAACCCACCATAATTTATGGCGCGAATGTCCTCGTGGGGCCACGGAGCTGAACTTTCTTCGTATGTAGGTTATCGGGTAATAGACGGTCGGTCAACTTTTTCCATCCATTTCCATTTTCGCTACTTGATGCATGCACCTCGAACGACGAGATATTTTCATGGCTGCGCGGACGTGACGCTGATAGTACATAACATCATTTGAGGCGATAAAAGCTGCATTCCCAAGCCAATTAAACTACGGATTTTCCAATAAGTTCGGAAAATGCTGCTCTTTTTCAGATATCCGACTTAGGCCGGAAGGATCGTATCTTTTTACTAAAACGACTTTACGACTTTTTTTACTAAAATTTGCACCGCCACTCTTTTATATTCAAACCGGTTCTATAACAGAATCAATCTCTTACAGCAGGGAGAAGAACATATCTTTTTCGGATCCCATCCCAACCCTAGGCATTTTACGGAATTTTCACACAAAATAATTAAATCTTTATAACTAGTTAAGTAACAACAAATACAAAAAGTCTTGACCATGTAGGATTTTTATTAA
This sequence comes from Lasioglossum malachurum, assembly GCA_028455605.1. Lineage (NCBI taxonomy): Eukaryota > Metazoa > Arthropoda > Insecta > Hymenoptera > Halictidae > Lasioglossum > Lasioglossum malachurum. The sequence goes on along the minus strand of CM052311.1, from coordinate 21,913,450 downwards.
ATGAGTTATTTGAATAAAAGCGAAAAGTTGGGGGGTGTAAAGTTAATGTCAGAATTGTATCGCGAACCACAGTTTAAGAACCTCTTCCTTACAGGATATTTGGCTTTCTTTAATCCCTAAACTGAAAAGGTTAAAAATATATTATTACACGTTTTTCCAATGTATGCCTAAACGTAGAAGAATGTAATATTAAACTGTTTCAAAATCTCTTGAAAACTTGTCGCAAAGTAGCAATGTCGCCAATGAACTGTATTAATTGATAATCCGTACAAATTCTTAACCGGCGTCAGTTACGCGTGGCCCTGTACATATTAATTACAAATTCCACACATTTCACGATCTAGGAGGTCGTGTAACTGGCTCTGCATGCACTAGGCAGTGTGCCATGTGCGGTCGAACCAGCACAATTTCGAGCTTGCAGCGAGTTTCCCCGCGCGGTGGGAACATATTTATGAAAACACGGGCCCTGACAAGTTTTCCAACGTGGAAGGCCATCGGGAATGTTTTTTTATCGATCGTTTTCAAGGAATTACGTGTAGGTGTTCGAGTGGCGCATCGGCCGAAATGTCAAACACCGCTCGCGGAACGGTAAATACTCGAGTTGAACGTAGCGGGTGCAAAAACTTGATGCGAGGACCGTGGCACAAATTCAGAAATTCTGTGACTTTGTGCCACCCCCGATACCTAAACAATATGAAACCGGCGGCGCAGCGCTCGTAGAAAAAACAAGAGAAAAACCGATCGGCAACTGAGCATATATTCGACACACCGTCGGGCATTTACTTTCGCAAAAATAACGGGGAGACGCAAGGGGGTAGGGGGTGGAGCAGGACGGAAAACGCGCGCGATGCGGTGTAACACAAGCGCGTGTAACTGAAAGGCGTGTGTTTCGCTTTCATTAAACGAATCGCCGGCCACAAGCAAAAGCCTCGAGTACAGTGATAATATTGATTGTGCAGCAAACAAATATCGGATAATGTCAATGGAGGGGACAGTGCCGGTTTACACGCAACGCCGCTGCTTCACGGGGAAATCAAGAGTCCACGGTATAACATGTAAACACCTATCAGATTTTCTCGAACAAAAGTGACCGCAAATAACAGACTGGAACAGTCCAGCGTGGCCGCGCGGCGTGGTTTGATAAATACGAAAAAACCGCTGATCCAGTATCGGAATCTTTCACTCGCGTGGTTTCACACAGTTCGCCGCTCAAAATTGTTAGTCTTCCGACAACGAACGATTTGTTTCTTCTCGGGAGAAAAGATTGTTCTGTGAATAGGGACATGCTGATAATGTATGAAAGTATTTGTATACGTTTGTCGGTCAACAAGAGTCTCCCAAAACTGTTGTCCATGAGTAGACAAGCACACCGGAAAATCAATAACTGCACAATAGAACCTTACTACGTACTTCAATAAATATTTCTATACGACAGAAAAGAATAACGAAATCTGAGTTCTACCTTCTCAAACTTCTTATTCCCCGAACTTCGGTCGGTAGCATCCTCTATAAATACACAGAGACCGTCAATGCAATACTACTCGATCGCATATTCAGTACGCAGTATTATACTTCGCCGTTGTTATCTCAACAGCGAAGACAAAGGTCTCGAAACCAGATCCATTGTCTTCGGCAATCCGTCCCCCGAAAGTCCGGAACTGCTTGTCCCTTGTTTCGTGTTCCGCGCATTAGATTTCCCGATTCCCCGGCGTTGTACGTTCTTTCCGGTTCCCAGTTTTTCGTCTTTCGTGTGCTCAAACTTCTCCGGGCTGGGGTAGTTTCAGTGTTACCCGGTTCGTTACCTCATCGCCCGAGCAAGAACAGATTTAAGTCTCTGTAGTTTTCGCGGTTTCCGTTCGCGAAAACTTTCCAGCGCGGCCCGTCTTGGCCGCCGTCTCTGTCCGACGATCGTCATCGTCGTCGCCCGCCCGGTGGAAATTTTAAGAATAGGGCCGATTTACCATTCCGCGAGCGCGCGAACCACGCGAAACTTTTAACCGCGTGGGAATTGCTGTTTTATCGTTCTGCTCGGGGGAACCATCCGCGACGAGTGTATTTCTCGGTATCGGGCCTCGGCGTTATCTGCGAGATTCTTTATCCGTTTCCCGACAGCGATGTTCCGCAACGAAAATTCCAGCGTCGAGTTACATACTTCGCAACGTTCGATTCAGTTTTCGATATCGAGCGTGGAACGATACAAGGAGCCGGAACGAGTACCGAACACTGTCAGGCTTTAGGAACGCAAGCATCGCGATTCATCCAGGTCCGGCAAGCAAAGGATTCATTATATTAACCCTCCAGGCTACTAGTTGGAACGCACAAAGGAAGCTGTAATTCACTCGATCCCGTTTCAATGCTCTTCTCAATTACATTTTCATTCTTTAAATATTAGAATTGTGGAATATTTCTTGACCCAGCTGACGGAGCTTTCGATCCCGCCTTTAACTATTGCCCGCTCTTCAAAAAATCTATACGCGTGGAAAACCACGCGCGGCAGAAGTGAAACTTCTTGCAGTGTAGTAATGTTTCGAAGTAAATTAAGATTAGAAATGGTAAGGAATCCCAATGGAGCGACAAGATCAGGAACTACTAATACAAAAAGAAATAATGAAGCGACAACAAGATCGGGAACAACTAATACAAAAAAAATCATAGAAAAATTTTCATTTCAAAAATAATAAACGATCAAAATTTGCGACGCAAAGAAGGGGGGAGAGCGTATGGGAAATGCTATGAACTTTGTCTCTTTCTTTCCCATACGCTTTCCTTCTTTGCGTCGCAATTTACCTCTAAACATTACTACACTGCAAGAAGTTTCACTTCTGCCGCCCGTGGTTTTCCACGCGTATAGTTTTTCTATACATAAGAATATTAATCCTGGGTTATAAAATACTAGTGTCAAGTATAGGTACTTACAAATTTTTCAGAATCTCTTGTACCTCCGTCGGATCAACAGGACACTGCCATTTGCGCGAATAAGTTTGAAGCACAACACAACACATTATCCAAAATTGTGACAACGAACGGGAAGAAGTTACTCCGACCACGGTCAAAATAGTACTGCGCTTGTCACCTCGGCTTTTCGTGAATGGTTAAGGGCGGAAAAGTGGGGAAATTGTCAAAGAAATTCCTTGTGACATTGTCTACGGTCATCAATGACGCCATTTATAAGGGTAGTCCGCTCGTCGATTCGATGGGTCCGTCGCGCGTGTTGTCGCACGTTTTTTTAATTTTTTTTTCTCGCCGCGAGATGGGATAGCTGCCAGCGACTTGAACCGCGAACGCGCTGGCCTTACCCACCCTGGCCTTACCCTGCCAAAAAAAGTTTCACCTCCACCAATTTGTACCTCAGGCCGTCAACCGATTACAAAAAGTAATTGGATTCTGCATCTATCTCAAACTAATGGTGCTACTTAATAGTGATTTGTAAATTAGATCTAACTTCGGCGCTGGTCCAAATTTGGTTACTCTCCTCTAACGATTAGATGTAGAAATTTTTTAAATGAGAGGGGGGAACATTTCGGACCGCAAAGAGTTATGCAAAGTTTCCAGCCGAGAGGAACCGAACTGACAGGGCAATTATCCGTTTCAGAATGCCGGTAGGATAATTAGGGGAAATAAATCGAGTTTGTTCCGATTGTAAAATAACGTTGAAGGCGCACAACAGGCCGGAACGCACGAGAGCTCATCCCCGTGAAAAGATTCAGTAATCTGTGACTGGGAGAGTTGGCGGAGAAAGAAAGGGGCAACACAATGGCCGACGATGGTCTCCTTCAGTCCGTATGCATATTTCTATGCTTCGCATTCAGCTGGCCAGTAACGGCCGACCGACCTTTTGGGCTCGCGAGACCAAAGAAAGGGATCCAGCAATGAGAAGAAGGTTCTCCGTGATGAACCGACTCCTTAAAGAGGCGGGATTGAATGGGCCCCGCGTGTACGATTCATACGCGCTTTAAACCGTCGCGTGACTCATCTAAATTCTGACCAGACCCTAACTCGCCCTACGAAAAATACAGGGTGCCACCCCTGACGAAACATATTCGATCGAAATTTTGAAATATAGTTCCTTAACGAAAAGTATAATTTCTCTTCACGTTAAAATTTGTGCAGTGATTGTTTTGTAAGTCCACATATGTCTTTCCAAAGAGATCAAATGTTGTGTATAATCTATTCGCCGTTACATTAATTTATTTAGAGTTGTTCACACTTTTTAATATTATTGGTAGCGGTGAAGATGACAACAGACATTGCTACGAAAATGTTCTGAATGCACGGAGATGATTAAACCCCCTCGTTAAGCTTGCACAAGTAGCAAGTAGGATAATAAATTGTACCCTTGATCACGTTGAATTGAAAATAGGACTGCCAAAGGGTAAATGCAAAATCCGCAGTCTATATATGTACAAGTCAAAGAAGGATTGTCTTTGCAGCCTTTGACCTTTCTCGATCCACCGCGAAGGCAGTTAGATACTTTCACGGTAATAGATACCGTATACCGGATGATATCGATTAACGAGGCTAACAGTGTCTTTGGAGCAGTGTCAACAGTCAGTTCGAGCGCTGCCGGAAGCTTCTCGATAGGAAGTGGATACATGCTGCGTACGCAGCCAACTATGCGAACAGTAATTCCTGTCATTCAATCTTATAGCCGTTCGTGACTAGATACCGCAGCATAGATAAGTACACGGCCAAGTGTAAACCCAACTCTGACAGCCACTAGATAATACGGAATATAGAATGAAATGCACACACAAACAGAATAAACAACGGTCACCATAACCGTTACCAGATTTCTGGGCTGCCCTCTGACAACCCGTACACTACTCGGAACCACCCATGCTACAATTGCTAACTTTCGACCCACTTCGAGAACTCCACACCGTCCGCGTACCTCATAAATATTGATTTTGTTTTGCCAAACGATATTTTCTTATTTCGCTAATATTCTCGCTGTCGGGCCACCGTGGGTCCGCGAAACGAGCTGCTGCGCTGTAGAGAAAGAATCTGTTTCACTGGAAACAAGTGAAAAATATTACGAAATTAATGTGTTCTCATTTAAGCCACGATTTAATATTTACGATATGATTTGCCTCGGACTGCTGTTTTTTAGGATTCAGTTTTGTTAGTGATGGTAGCTGACAATTTATTGCACAAATCAGTGCTAAAACATCACTTTTACCGTAGCCAGATTGTGGATAATTATGCAGAACAAAGATTGTCCGTGTGAATTTTGAGGAACAGGAGATAAATGGAAAATTGTTTCCATTTAATAATAATAGCACTTCTTCATCTTCAGAAAACAGTGTACTCGTTCTTTGTGTACTGTTTAATTCATTTAAGTGACATTTTTTAATTATCCCAGTGATTCTATTCAGAGAGGATAGAGAATCTCGACGTGGCCCCAGCGAATTGTATATTACAATTCCCCAAACATAAAACAGAATTGAAAGTCCTTTGAGCGGATGTTCTATGTGGAAATCGTTCTTATTTCAGCCAATAAAAATTTCTGTATATGGTCTTCTTTTTCCACTTATATACAATCAGACCTCCTAACTCGACACGAAGTTTAATATGAAGAACGCAGGAAATGTGGTTACAGTTCCATATTCGTAATGAACCTTTGTGATTTAAAAAGCCATTATCTAACTACGTTCTCCCTAAAATTACTTCCTTGAAATGTTTCCTTTGCGAAAATATTCTCCACGGCTTTATTTAGGAGTTATTAACGAAAAACACGGGCCAATCAGAGTACGGCTACAGCTGACGGATGCCGGTTCTGTGGCGGGTCCCGCTGAGCGTGACGTTTGCATTGGCCGAGCCGGAATGCGCTCGCTGTAGCCACGCTCTGATTGGTCCGAGTTTTTCGTTAATAACTACTTAACAGCGCCCCGGGGGGACATTTTTCAGGACATTTTTCAGGAATCGAACATTTCCGGTTTCTGATAATCTGGTATACAATACTTCTATACAATAAAATTTCGTTTTGGTTCTTTTCATAATATGAAATATAAGTTTATGGAGCTTGCGTCCATAAATAACGCTAAAAAATAGTTTTTTCCGGCCAAATGCCCCACTGTGCGATGAGTCGCCAAAACAATTGCAGTTCCGCGCGGCTGTTTCGACTCGGAGTTAGCGAGGCCCTTAATGAACGATAAGGTTATTGGGCCAGAGGAGCGTCCGAGCGAGGAGCCGGCGATTAAGACGGGTGAAACTGGAGAATAAGAGGAGTCGGTGAATCGTGGTAGGGACGATATCGAGCGAAGTGAAGGCTGGAAAGGTGGAGACGTTTGCCCGGTCACCTACACAGAGACTGCCCCTAATTGCATTCTTGGGGATCGGCAGGGAGGACGTGGCCGCGTAGGGAAATCAGGTACAGCGTCACGCGCATAAGCCACCGTCCCCGGGCTGCATACAAAACTGCATAATTCATCGGGTGCACTTAGGTCCGGTTATCTGGCCGGCGAAACTTCGGATCGTCCGAGGAACTTCCACGGAACTTGCTGGCCCCCTTCTTAATGAAGTTACGAGTTCGGTCTGAACGACAGATGCATCGAGATGGACAGTTTCGTTATCCGTTGCATGTTTCAGCGGGTCGCACTCTCTCGTTGAAACTTCGAAACGAAGTGCCCACGTGGTTTTCCAGGGATCACAGTTCTTCTTTTTTTTTTTTAGCGGCGATCCTTTCACACCTCGGACGTTTTATTAGTCAGCGATTTCGGAACTGTGTCTGCGCGCGGTTCGAAACCGCTGCTGGAATTTACGAGCCGGAGGTTCATTCGTCACAACCTCGGTCCTAGAATACTCCGAGCAACCTGCAATTTTTATCGACGGCGGCGTGCTGGAGCGAGCTAGGTCTGGGTTAGGTCATCGATCCTAGTGGCGTTCATGACTTCGATCTAGAGTTTGTGGGTTTATTTCTGCGTTTATTGGACTGTGTTTATGACGCGGGAAGAGGAGGGGCAGTAGGTGAGACTGCGGTCGATCGATACGTTCGGAAGAGAAGGATCGTTCGCGAAGAACAATGATCTTTTTAGATCTTTTAGTTTAGTTGAAGCTTCTACCTTCGCAATCCATCGTGCAATACAATATTGTGAGAACAATGAGGACACAGTCCGGCACAATTAAATTTCGCGAAAAGTGGTGTTATGAAATGCAACGATGCACACGCAATAAGACAAACCTGGGTGATGAAGTGGCAAATGGGTGCTTTTAATCCGTAACAGAATTTATAATTTATTCAAGCTTTGGTAAACTTCCAGGAATCGAGAACGAGTGGAAAGTTACAGAATGCTTTTAGCAGTATCAGTTCTGCAGCATCCAAAATTTATCGGGACTGTGCTGTTAATCCGTGGAAGAGTGTTTGGATTACGGGCGAAATTTGTGAGGGCAGAATTATTGACTGGTGTACATGGGGCGGCATTAACAACCCATTGAGAATCCGGGAGAAACTAATCACTTAGAACATGACTAATGGTTCTAACGATGCGCCGGGTTCCAGTCCGGCCCGATCCATTGAAATTCGCGTTTTCGATTGTTAGTCTGCAATTATAAATAAACCGGCGCGGCACAAGAGTCCTTCATATTAAAACACACTGTAGTACTTTTAAAATACAAAAAAAAAATTTATTTTTAATAAATCCACTGAACGCTGAAAGTAATTGCTGTTGCGAGATATAGAAGTGAAAAGATTGAATTCGTATAAATTTTGCACGGTTTCTACTACAATATTTGCTCGAGTAATGAAACTTCCGGTGGAAGTGTGTTTATAATTTCAGTAAAAGATTTAATATGTAAAACCGATAATTTGACTGTAGTAGATGCAATGTTGAAGAATTCAGTGATATTAATTCTGGTGCAATTAACGATTCTGAAAATAAAACTGGGTCTGCAGTTCACGTTGGAATTTCGAATACGTGGAAAATGAGAATTCCATGTAAAGTTACAATAAAAAATTGGCTGGTAAGTTACAGAGATGGATTCCTGTAGGGAACGAGAGCGCAAATATGGAATAAATATAAACGGTTTGAGACTAATGGTTCGCTTTGTCATGCTGAATCAAGTGATTAACAATGCATGGTATGCATGGGAATGAAGAGTTGAAGGTACATTCCAACACCCCCCGAATATCCATGAGAATACCTAACGCAGTTCAGTTCGTATTACAAAAGTGAACTCGCCTCTAACAAGCTACATCGCTGCCCGAAACTTTCGAGCACCCTCCGCTCTTCAGATAAATGAAGCATTTCCGTATGCGAGCACTCGTTTCCATGAAAAACTATTACATACTTCGAAGACATTCCTTCTACACTCTAAATAATAAATATTGTTTCAAAAAGGAAGTCTCTTCACACCTGAAGAGTACTTCGAGCCATTATACATAACTGTAAACATGTGTCAATTTCATACACACTAAATATTCTACTTGGGAATCATTTAGACATTTTCGTTAATGAATTTTAATACGTGCGAATAGCTATGTATTATCGACGTACACTGTGTGACAAAAAGGTCTTACGTTTTTAAATTTTTGTAGCTAAAACTGTTACTACTTTACGATAATATGCTCAATGTGAATCTTAATGTGTGCAATTATTTTGTCACACAGGGTAATATGTTGCAATAAGATAGCAATTAAACTGCATTTATGACATTCGTTAGAATTAGTAAAATTACAAGAAGATTTCTATGTATATCGATTAATGTGAGCAAATTAGTTGTTTCTATATTTTCACCGTAATGAATCTTTCAATCAACGAAAATTATTCCCCTGTTCTGTTGTTTGTAAAACAGTCCGTGAAAATGGAGAAATTTTGTTTGAACATTCAGAGATAATAAGGGTGTTTTCGTTGCACACATTAATTCCATTAACAAAAATTCAATGACAAAATAACGTTGCATTGTAAACACTAAATGCACTAATAAGGTAGAAGGAAGAGCAATCTTGCAACAGTGTTTTGCAATCATTTAAATCACAGTGAACCGTGAAAGAGGTTAAAACAGATCCGCGATCTAAAATCGAAACAGCTCCGTATAAAAAAGTAATAGTCGGACGCACTCGCAATAAGAAACTAATTCCTTTCGTTTCGTAAACATCCTGAGACGTCGACGAACCTCGCATTTACTATCGCCATTCTGTCCCGAGGCTCCGGTTCGTCTCAAACAGAATACACATCCAGGACAGCGATCGATGTTAATTCGGTTGTTAGCTCCGGTATCATTCGATTTTCCGACCGAATACGTGAATGCGCAACGCCGAGTGAGTTTCATTCTTTTTTCTTTGTTAAAACGAAATTTGACGGTAACCCGCCGATACGTTTACCCTGATACCGCTGATTCGATTAACCCTCGAACGCGACGGATACTCCTTACAATTTCATAGCAAAGTCCACGTCCATCTTTATTCATCAATTTTTTATTGAACTTTACAGTGCAGACATTTGTATCACTAACCGTTCTCTCGTTCTCTTTCAGTATCTTGATTTTCTTGAAATTTTCTTTCATTATGCACGTGCAGTCGAACTCTTGCACAAAAATTTAAAAATTCATTCAATTAATCAAGATATGTAAATTCATAGCTTTTTAATTTCAGTATCTGAAATTTTACTTGATGTACTTTATCTCTGTGTTAGTGTAATTAATACTGGTTTGGTACGTTTCTTACAACCAGCTGGAAAATTTTTATTTTGCACAAGCATCCGCAGTCTAGCGATCAACTTTAATTCTGAATTATTTCCAGCAGTTACGTGGATCCCGAGTGCGGACCAGATTAGGTTCGTTTCGGATCCGAAAACAAAATTGATCCTCCCGAATGGTAGCTCTGCGAAACTGGCGCGCGGTTTATTCTTAACGTCGTATTGATTCGCGACGACACAACGAGGCGGACAACCGGTATTTTTAGAGATGCGTGTATTGAAAGTAAAGTTGAATATTAGCCGACCTTGCGTCTGGTTAATCGCGAAGCAGCTTCGACGAAAGGTCGATCGATCGATCGCAGCGAGGCTATACTCTTCCGTCGGTGGCGCACACGAATCGCCGGAAACCGTAAAAATTTTCCGGGCAGAGTGCGTCGCCGGTCTCTAGACATCGATCGTCCCTCTGCCCCCCTTGCGCACCCTACACCCCATTGCCCCCACCCCGTACCATGGCTAATTCTCGATCCAGCACGATCATCCCGTAATCTCCGACAATTAGGCAACTTTTCGAACTCCGTGGACCGTGCTCAACTTCTGATCGTCGATGCCTAGCAATTTCACCGTGTCGCGTAAACTTCGATAACGCGATTATTGTTCCACACTGACGTAACCGCCCCGCAATTTCACCCCCGCACTCCGGCCACCATCCCCTATTAAATCATTTTCAACCGTCGGGCAATACGAGACTGCTCTGGCCATCATCTTTATTCAGAATACTGTTTTCCATTCGTTTCGCGGACCTTTAACCTCGTTTAGCGGTATGCGGGTCGATTTTGACCCCGGTGAGCGAGAATTCGGCTGGCTTGTTGGCATTATTTATTAATGAGGGACTAAAACAATTCGGTAGGAGAATGTAATTTATTATAATTGCTGTTTACTGTGAATTTAACCCTTCGCTGAGAGGAGAATCTTCTCAGTGAAAGAAAATTTGTATGACCCTGCATCGCAATAATTGTGCCAATTATTTTAAACAATTCAGATCGAAAGGCGAAGATCGTAGCTTCAACGCAAAGAAAATCCTGTAACCATGAAGCGATAGTATTTTAATAATTGATGCCGTGTCCGACGGTGACCACGATTATTTACAACCCGCATAATTATCGGAAGTCATTGTCTTGGCCGATACAACCAATTCGAATAGAACTCGATCGTCCCGTAGACACCCGACCAAAATAATTCGGTAACGATTCCAATTAACCATTTGTTTCCTGCGGTGGTCTTCCCTCGCCACAGTTGCGAATATAAACTCCTCCTTGAGAGGCAAGACCGTCTGAACGATCGTTTCTGACCCAAATAGTTGGGAGATCAGCAATTAAGGAAAACGTAGAAAGGAAGACAATGACGAGATGTCGGATAATGAAACGACTAGATGAGTTCGGTGAAAGGAGAGTCGATGGGAAGGAAGAATGTCTGTGTAATTACAGGCACAGAATGGGACAAGGAAAAAAAGAAGAATAATGACGCAGGTCTAAGGAAATTTCGGGACATTCGAGACCCAGTTATTTTCGACACGGGATTCTGAATACATTCGCTCTCCGCGTCATCGCGAATTGCGAACCTCGAACATGTTCAAAGGCTGTGGACGCGTGAAGAATAAACTTAGTAAAATAATGTAAAACCTTATACATTCTTAACTTTATTTTTAAGACAGCGAGAAGCGAATGTTTCGAATGTTCGATGTTTTGAAAATATAGACCGAAGAGCGTCATGTATATTTAAATTATGAAGGAAAATATTGGAAGATCGCATTCTTGCAAAGCGTCACTTTCCACTAAAGAGTTACCATCAATTTAAGATAGAAAGTGATCGAAACGATTCTATAATGAAGAACGTTTGTCACGTGTGCATTTAAATTACGAATCAGAATATTGAAAGAGCACATTCTCGCCAAGATCAACGTTTCACTGAAGAATGAACGTCAATGAAAAATAGAATACGATCGTAATTATTCTGCAGCGTAGAACGTTTCTTCCGTGTGCATTCAAAATAATGAACGAGTATATTGAAAGATCGCATTCTTGCGGAATTCAACTTTCCGCAGAAGAATTGACACGAGTTCAGACTAGAAAATGATCAAAATTATTGTACAGCGAGGAGTGTTTGTCTCATGTGCATTCTGAAGGACTATATCGCCAGCACGACTTCTCTTGAAGTTTAATATTCGGCGGAAGAATCGACATCAAAGCGATCTATCGTTCGGATTCCGCGCCCTATCGTATAGATAGCACGGCGAAGAACTTGTTTGTTCGGAACTCGGCAGGAAACTGATCCAACTCGCACGCGACAGATAGTCGCTAACTTCCCGACGAGCGTAAATTAACGCGAAACGCAAATAACGCGCGGATGCAAACAACTTTTACAGTTATCGGGGTAAATTTACGTTCACGGATATTGCGTTTCAGTATAGTAAGGGCGGTGGCTTAATCGAGGACCGAGCAGAGTCTCGACGAGAGAGTGTCTCTTTTAGCGAAATATTAAGCGAACGCAAGAAACGACGATGGAATCTGCATATACGTTTAATAAAGGGGATTGAATTCGCCTCTTGCATAATATTCATGGAATAATCGTATGGTCACGGACAATACCGAGATCGGTCGAGTCGTATGGTCGAGCATTCAATATTCAACGTCAAAGAAGTCTTCTCCACTATTAAGAGATTAAACACCGTACATTTTATATGCAGTTAATAAAAAGTTTCTGTCGACAGTGATTCTGTATAAATCGCGTGTTCTACACTTCGTTTTATCAATCGTGAAACTTTTGAAAGTGTACTCTAGGTTTTCAATGTCGCAGGAATTGGCAAAGTCAATTATGAATTTTTCCATCAAATTGATTTTTGCCACTGTCTCAGTTTGACGTGAGGGGTGAGTTTGACGTTGGGAAATAGGGGATGGATAAGGGTTAAACCATACGGTAATGATATTGTTCTGTTTAATTTCTGGGCTACTCTTTACTTTACCGGACTTAAAATTTGTGCTTTCCCCCTACGAATTATGATGTATTTGGTATGTAATCCAGTAGATTTGTACCCGGCGCGGATGCAGATGGAAGTTTGGAACGTCTAGGATCAATAGTTGAGGAGCTATGGTCGCTTGAAGTTGAGCAATCTGCAGTGTTTTTGACAGGTAAGGTCGCCGCCATATTGGTTTGTAGTGATGGTCGCACGCCGCTTACTGAGTTGGTTAGGATTAGGTCGAGGAGAGGGGAGCGCCGTCCTTACCCGTCAAAAATGCTCAACTTTAAGCGACCATAGCTCCTCGACTCCTGATCCTAGAGGATCGAAACTTCGGTCTGTATCCGCGTACAAATCTACTGGATTACATACTAAATACATCATAATTCGCAGGAGGAAGGTACTAATTTTGAGTGCGGTAAAGTAAAGTTTACCCAATTCCTGTATATCACACGATGAAGTAGTAGAAAGGTTAGAAGAATCTCAGAGTACTGATACGTAACTTTCCACCAACAAAATTCATTGGAAAAAGAAAGACATTTCCGAGTTTATTTTATATTAAGTTGCGCAGTCTATTCACAGCACTGAGTATAGGTTTAGAACCTCTGATAGTTTTGTTTTTCGCTATACGTAACGTTTTATAGCTCCGACAGACTGTGAAAAGCTTCCACGTCCATTTGCCCTGATCTCCGGTTAAAAATAAACGATGGGAAAGGGGGAAACACGGTGTAATCGTGGCTTTCGGTAATTACTTATCTTCGTTTTCGTGCGAAGCCGTCGCGGACCGCAATTTCGCCGGTTCGCTGTCGTGTCGTGTTGGGAAAGTTTCGTCGCAAAGTGTAAACTATATAGCTCGGTATTAGTCTCTCGAGCGGGTCGCGTTCTAATGCCGTCATTTAAAGTCTAATATCTCTTTGCCGTTGGAAAAGTTGGTCCACGCATAAACGTCAAACCCACTTATTCCTGTTTATCCCGATTTTCTCGGGGCTCCGCTCCGTTCTAGCCTTTCCGGGGCGGTGCGCACCGATCATGCTTTGATAAACAGCACAGAAAATACGGTGGAAGTTTCAACAAGAAAACCGAGAAAGCAATGAACGTGATATCAAAGAGAGACTGCTACGGCGCGGGTGGTGTAATCATTGCTGTGATCAAACGACAGCCGAGCCGAGGAAAAGTTGGAGTACGTGCGCTCCCCTATCGATTTTCTGATCTCTTCTTTGTAGAACCGTGATGCGCCGCATCCGAACGCACAACGCGTTCTAACCGATATTTCGTGCAAACGTACACACGAATCCGAACGAGAAATCTTTTCATCCGGAAGACAATATTCAACTGTGTGCCAATAGGGTCACCTGTCCACTGAACAAACCCAGTAGCCCCTAGACGTACAAACACGTCACAGTCACGTCATGGTTTTTTACAACATTGCGCGCATTCAGGTGAAATATTCAACTGTATTTCAACAAAGATTACCAGTGAACGTACAGTAAACCACAATAATATTCTGACACTTTTAAAAAGACGATAACTTTTTAAATATATCAAGATCATATATATATACGACTTGGATATTTTTTGAGAAGTTAGAGCTAATAATAAATTAGTCGACTGCAAGACGTGGAAAAAATTTTTGAAAAAATTGCAATTGGTCACAGCAATTTTATGGGGGCCTATATTAAAAATTTGAAAAATCCAGTTTGTAGATCTGTGTCAATTATAATTTCATAGTTTTATAATATAATTATACAATATTATATTATCTTTTCAAAAGTGTGCGAATACTACGGTGGTTCACTGTACCTATTTTGAATTTATAGGTTAAATAATACACTGGTCACTTTAGTGGTCACTCAAGTGTGGTCGAAGGGAAAAATAATATTTATGATGTCATTATCACGTTGAATTTTCGTGCAATAATTCTATCGTATGTTCACATTATACAGGATGTGTCTAAACGGGTGGGTGATTCCGCACGTAAAAATAAGTCGGAAAAAAGGGAATAACATTTTCTCGAAAAATCAAATCCTTTTTCCCACTTTTCTATTTTAAGTTTCAAGTGGCACGTTGAATAATTCACGGCCGAAAGACAGGAGAGACGCGGTTACATTCGAAATCGGATCGATCGAGTGAAATTTCAATATCCTCGTGAAAGTTTATCCTTAAATGAACGTATCGACTGGATTCGCTGGCGTGGTCATCGATACCGTTCCGAAGCATATGTCGTTTACACGTCACCAGGAAATTGCGTAGAGTTTTGCTCGGCTCGCGAAAAATATTAAGCGGGCAAGTTGGATCGGTGCTCAGCGGGTTTCGAAATTCGATGCAGCGCCGTCTCTTTTCGCGTCGGATCTAGTATTTTCCGGCAGGAACGAGCACGTCCCGGAAAATATGTATGGATTCCAAACTGCGGAGAATCAACGTAATGAAAAGGTGGAAAATTAATTTTATCGAATCTGTTCGGGCGTTCTCACGTTTCTGCCTTTTTTTGTTTTGTACGACCAGTATTTGATTTCCGCGATTTCCTCCGCTTCCACATCAATCTGGACGGTAATGGCGTCCATTGTTTACGACTGTTCTCTCCGACTTTACAACTGTTACAGCTGTTGCATTAAGGGAGCATTACTCTTCCTCGACCTATTTCCGAGGAATACTCCGGAATCTTTCTTTTTATTTAATATGTACCTTTACGAAACTGCAGTGGTTTATCTATGTGCAGCGGCCAAAAGTTTCTTGTTGAATTAATTTTATATCAGATTTCAGTTAATTATTTTTCAAAAGGTTAATTAAATACGTTTTTCGCGATGATTCAATGAAGCGTTGTAATTTGTAAGTTAGACAACGGACTTTAATTTGGCTGTAGACCTTCGTACTGGGCTTTTCTTAAAATTTGAGAAATATGTTCGATATACAGGGTGTCTCAAAAATCTTGCGGCTCCTTGAAATGGGAGGTTCCTGAGGTCATTTGAAGCGACATTTTCTTTGTGAAGGAGTTATTACCGAAAAACTCGGACCAATTAAGACGCGACCTAGACGCATGTTGACAAGGGAACGAGCAGAAACAGTATGAATTAAAAGCTCACTTATTCAGCAGTAAATCCACTTCCTGCTTCGAAATGTTTGTCACTGTATACACTACTATACATTGTAATTTAACTGAATGAAGATCTGAATTATAAATTACAATATGATTGAATTACGATGTAATTCAATTATATCGTACACCGCAACATTTTTGAGGGGTATACCCCGTAGTTAGAAAATATTTTTAGGACGATGCATTTAAAGATTTCCTAATAACGCATATTACTTAGCTCTTCATCAAAATACGGATGTGTGAAAACTACAAAAATGTTTGCTAAAGTAACAATTCCAAGTGAAAATTTCAGTGCGTATCTCCTCAGTTTTTCAACGCCGTTGCGGTCGTAAACAATGCAAATATTCGCATGTTGAACAAAAGCGTGCAAATTAATTTCAGAGGCACCTAATGTTATATTACGAAGCCTAAGGTAACATTACTAAATCGCTTGTTGATTACATAGTCGCATGATACACCTAGAATGAGTAATGCGGCCTGCGGGAAGGTTTTATCGGCGTTCATAAAACTGGCTCCACGAACAAAACTAATCCAGCGTCGGCCCTTAAACATCAATATCACTTTTAACATCTTCGCGGTTTTATGCGCTCCGATAGCAATTACCACGTCCAGCGGCATGTTACTTTTTATTCCGTGTCCTTTTTAATCATACAGTTTTTCATTTTACGGCGCGCTGTTTTATACGCCGCGCGCGCGGAAAGTATTAAACACGAATGCATCGGAAATTAGGTTAATTAATTTGTGTGCGGTATAGTATACAATTCGAAACTCGGCTCTCGACCACGTCCAACTTTTCACTCGCAACCCACAATGAACGGAGCTTGTTAATCGAAGTCCATATTCTGTACAACAATTACGACCAATAAACAGCACCCTGCATAAAAGAACGACAAATAATTAATAATCAGAAGGTTGAGAATACAATCAGCGGGTACAAAATTTTGCGACACTAATTGGCAGTATTCACCATAATATTGCTTTTGTAAAAAATGCAATGATTCGATTAAAAATTACATTTGTTCTAAGCTTTAAAGAAATCTAATAAAATTCTCGAATGTATATTGAATTCCCTATTTTAACATATGGTAGTTGGAACGTCAAATGTTTACAATATTATAATTGGAGAAAATGAATATTGGAAAGAAAGAGATTCGAGAGAGTGAAATTAGGCGTCGTACCACTATTCTGAAGAATATACATAGAAACTGCCCTGAAATGTCTGGGCACGGGGAAGTGAGGAAGGCGGGGATGCATTCAGGTAAGAGGACTTTGATTGACCGTTCAGCACTTATCCCAGAACCATAGAAAAATAAAGTAGAATGGGTTAAACGGTTTGAGGGTCAAACATAGTGTTTATAAGTACAATCGCAACTTGTTATTTTACTGGAAGATTTTTGAAACGCAGGGTATTTCACATCGGGGCTTGCTAACAATTGCGAAAGTCAACAATTCTCTAAGTAAGAAAGGACATTGAATCCGCCGCAATCAAGAGCGGAAGAAAAGCCGCGGCGCAAGAGAACGTATTAAACCGCCATTGCATTAAGAAACGTAACAAAGAAAAAAACACTCGAGCCCGGCAACTTTCCAGGAGATAAATGAAGAAAGATCTTTCGTTGCCGAGAGACGAAGAAAGAATGACGCGGCGCTCATTTATTCCTCGGAACCAATTAACTTTCTTCGAACCGGTAAAAACCGTTTGATTAATCGGATCTCGGCGCGAGCCGAAAAATCTGCTTCTGGCAACCGGGAACGGACCGCGCGTTTTCGAACCGGGGGAGGAAATTCGATTCCCGATCGGGGGAAGAACGACCGAAATCCCGAATCCCGTGGTAATTATCTGTAGTTGGTGCTGTGGTGGTGATATTCTATGGGGAAGGCCGCGGAGTGGAATCAAAGGCGAAAAACAAGACGTCATGCCGTGCAGCGTTGCGCCGCGACGCTGAGAGCCGAAGGGCAGATCGAGAAAGTTTGATTAGTTTGTAGTTGAACGCGGGAAAATCTGCAAGCAATCTTCGTGCATGTGCGCCTGTGTTACGGGGGCCGGCAGTTTAATCCGGCGACTTTCGATTACACCGCTTCCTGCGGCTTTAAGAAAACCCGACCGGTGAAACGACGTGGAAGGACAGTAAGCCCCGATGTAACTCAGAGAAAATTGTACGCCGTCCACCTAGCATTCCCTGCCGAACAATTTGGACGTCTAGCGCGTAACAAGTTCGCCGGATAGCGAACGAGAGCTGCATAGTTATTCCCGTGCAATCTTTACTGCCGCTCGCGGTAATCCTTCAGAAACGGTGCCACACGATCGATTTTTCCCTTCGATTACTACGCTGATCCTAATTACAGTAAAAGCTCCTACGTTGACAACGACCGTGCCCGGACACTATTTTTGATTTATGACTGCGTCTTTAGTGAAACGGCTAGTTAAATGACAAAGGAAAGCATTCGCAGTCAAAAGCAGTCAACTGTCTGGCTTTAGAAAACTCCTTTCCTATTGTTCTCCGTTCTGCGCGGGTCTGGACAGTCCTGGGACACATCTGGCGACCAGATCCACGCAGGCCTAATCCTCTGGTTGACAGGCAGTGGAGTGGGTAGGCACTGGACAACGATCGTGCCCACGATTCAGGACAACGAAAAGGAGCGATTACTGTATTAAGGAAATATATGTGAAATGGATCAAATTAACGATATCAATAAAAATTGTCGTGGGGGTCGCTGGACCGTGCTTGTCCTGCTAGACTCGGAACCGGATGAAATGTTTGAAAATCATCTCGGACTAAGTTAGGCGGCGTCGAACGATAGAAAGGGCCCGTGAAAAGCTTTCCGGAAGTATGCACGGCTGCGGAATAAATTCGGATGGAATGGAGCTGGACTCAGTCGATAAGAATATAATATGAAAAAGATTTATAGCGCGCGGGCCAATTAACGAGAACAATCGCTGGAACAGTCGAGGCTGCCGAGACCCCGTCCTTGTCGCGCAATCGATGTCAGTGCTCTTCTTTCTCGTTTTTATTTAAGCTCCTCCATTTCGCCGATAAAACTTCAGGTGGCTCTCGCTATGACCAACCTGAAAGAGCGATGCTAATTGCTCGGAGCAGACGGCAGGCAAAAAGGGATGAAGGGGGAAAAAATGGACCGGCGGGAAAAACGAATACTTGCTAGTTTACCGGAGAAACATAACACCCTCGCTAATAGTTAGTTTTTAACTCTCGTTAAATTAACGCCTTTTTAAACGATCCCAATTCCACGGAAACTAGCGCGCTAACATTCCCCAGGTATCCGGGCGGTGAGTCGTTAAATAATCGAGTAGGGAATACCAAATGGAATATTATAGATTAACCTCGCATTAGCGGTACGTCGGCACTCGTCCCTGTTAAAATAATAATCGTCAAACAGCTATTTTCGCCGGGCAGACTTCCATCGCCGTTTATCGGCGCATCATCAGATACATATCGCGAACGGTAATCGCTTCCTAATAATTCATCGGAGGACGCGAACGCGCATTAACGATGACAATTTCAACTTGACCATTTTCTCGAACGACGGAAACTTTGTTTCCACAAGCATCGTGAAAATTGCGAAACTGATGCTCCAAAAACGCTTGAACACGGCTGATCCGTCACGAACTAAGATGTTACGCTCCCATAAATGTAAACGATCTATATACCGCGTGAACTTTTTAAAACGTATGATGATAAAGAATGGATACATATTACGACGACACCACACACACCCACACAGACGCAAATTCTGGAGGACACCTACCGTACAATGGGAAGATTATGCGATCAGAGTGAGTTTTAAGGCGGGAGAGGGCGGAGAGGGCCGACCGGCGGCCGTCAGGACATTGAGAGTGACATTGAAATGGTAAAAAATTTTTTTTCGAGTCGTAAAAAATTCTTCTGACCAAAATTTGATTCAATTCAGAGCATGGACGTCTTCGAAAGTTTAGCCCGAGATTGTAAGAAAATATATTTGCCCCTTCAAGAAATAATTTATATTTTATAACTTCAATTTAAACTGAAGAGAGAGAGAGAGCCATATATATATACAGAATTTTTGCTTTACAGAATGTTTTCTTGTCCATTACTATTGGACCTATCCTTACATATCCTTATTAAAAATAAAATCTTGAACAGATAGAGAAGAACAGTGCCCGATACATCGAAGAAACGAATATTCGAGAGGGAAGGGGTTGCGAGAACGACTCCAGGGCAGGTGCAGTATGAAACGCGAAGAGGAAGAGGTCTCGGGGATAAGGGGGGTGGCAACGTCAACGTGAAATAAACGCGGCGACGTTTAACTTCTGGTTTCGTCTCGAAGGGAGGATCTTCGGCGGTGAAGGAGGTGTTCAAAAGGGGCGCTGGAAAGAGGTGGAAGGCAGACGAGTCAGAGGATGCAGAATCCGGAGGCAATATTTCACAGCCCTTCCTATGGCGTCTAGAGGCTTGAACCGCTCCGTCACACCCCTTTTGCTCTTCGATGTGCAAGTCCGATGGATTCGAGTCCATTTACTTCTCTGGACGACTCGAGCACAGACTCCGTTACGATGACGCCCGGATCTAACTGTTTTAACAGTCCTCTGCCTCCCTTCAACCTCTTCGCCGTCATTTATTGTTTCTCTCATTCATCGTTCCTTATATCGTCTCACTTCTTGGAGCACGGTGTCGCTTTGTACCTTCAAATTTCAATAATTCCTCAATATTTGTTCTATGAAAAATTTTTTCGAGCTGCTCGAATGTTCAGTTAAACTTTGTCTTGGGCCCTTTATGGTACCTTAAGTGGCTTCCTTGTTTTCTTTCTTGCTTCAAATGTAATTATTTTTAGGCTTCTTTCTATTCTGAAGGTTTCTTGATAACCTTTGACTTATACAAATATTTCAAATTCGAGAGTCACATCATTGAGTCTGATCATTTAATTCATTCATCATTTAATTTTTTAATTTTTTCAAAATTTACTCATAAAAATACGTGATGTAGTTCTAAATTGTTAGTACTCGGGTTTTCAAATAATTTTGATAATTTTCTACCGATTTCTCCTATGTTTGTTATTATCAATTTATCTCTTCTCTCTTCTATGCGTCAATCGCTATAAACTTTCTCTTGCTTTGGAACACCAATGTTAAACCTTTTGACTTTTCCACGGTAGGAACTAATAAATTGCTTTTACACGCGCGCTTTATTACGGTTTGTTAACTTAACTGCAGCTCGTTTCCCGAACCGCCAATCTTTTTCATACAAGGAAAATGGATACGATTTTCGCGTGCGCCCCTAAAAGAATGTTCCAAGCGCGATGAGCTGATACCGCAATCTCACATTGCGTGACTGTCGCTAATTTTTCTAACCATTCGCTGCTATTACGCATACAAGATTACCACAACGTCGAACAGATATCGCTTTATTGGATCTACAAACAAATCCATCCGCGTGAACGTTGCTTAACATATGAGAGAACGACAAACAATTGCAGAATATTTTAGTCAAAGCAAAAATAACTTGATCTGCTCCGTTCAAGATCGATTTTGCTGAAAATTGCCTGGTGAAAGTATCTCTCGTTCGTTCGGTAATATTATTAATCACAAAATCATTTATAATAATGAAAATTAATATTGAAGCATGATAAATAACAAGGGCATCATTTATACGTTCCCTGGGCTGTCATGAAATAAATGATAATAGAATTATCTGGAGCAGATAAACTTGATCCAAAGTCAGCAGTGTTCCATTAATGAATGTGATATTACTTTCATGAGATGGGAATACGAACGCTACGTATGTGCTGTCTATACGGCTCCAATTTTTTCTTAATACTCTATTTATAATAGATCGTGTTCTGAACATATTTAAAATAACAGCTATTATAATATCAACATTTACACACAACCAACATATAATCAAATTTTAAAAAATCCCCATCATTCTCTATACACGCGTTGTATCTTAAAACTAATAAAATAAAATAAAATCCAATAAGTTTTTTCACGACCAATTGCAATTTTCAAAAAAAATTTCTTTTCGCATCCTGTAGTAAACTAATTGCTCTAGCTTCCAAAAAAGTTCGCTTCATATAGTCCAATTTTAAAAAAGTTATCGGCTTTTTCAGAGCATTCGAATATTAGTTGGTTGTCACTGTATGCTTATTATATGGCGGCTACTTCCTACGCTCACCACGAGATGGCCAGATAGTCAAGACTTTTCCCGCTAGTACCTGATCCGTCACCAATTCGTATATATACCGCTCTCAACTGTCTTCCGACATCCCAGCGTCTAAGGCACGGGCCCGTTAGGTAGCCTTACCGACGAGTCCTCTAACGGGCCTAGGACGAAACGCCTACCATTCTTTTTAGCTGCTCCTCTCTCACAGCTCTTCAACCGGTGCAAAGTGTGAAGCAATGTGTTTTAAAAAACAGATTTTCGATAGTACGAGCATGCTGTAATACTTTTTAAGTAGTAGTTCCGACTTTTCGAGTCAAATATTCATTCTGCATCGTGCGGTCTGAACTGCTACTTTTGGATCATTCGTGATTCGATCAGTGATTCGATCACGTTTTTTCCCAGTCACAGTGATTTTTCTCTGTGATTCGTGAGTTTCGTGATAAAATTGCGGAATGTAAGACGTTTCTCAAGCTATCATTTGCATTTCCTATAATTATTAAGTAATACATTGGTATTTTGTAAAACTGTATACATAGCATGTACATACATGCATAAACATAAGAGAAATTGTCTGCACTTTTATACTATTTGGATTAATATTACGATTTCGAAATCGAGAGGAAGAATTAATATTTTCTTTTTTAAATACGGGTAGCCCTCTTACAACACGGCATCCTATAACACGGTTTCGCTCTAACATGATATTATTAGATTATTGGATTAGGAACTTATTTACTGTGTTATAGGAGGGTTACCTGTACTAAAATAAGATACGGAAAAGAGAATTGAATATTTGTTATTTTTATCATTAAATTTCACATCATATGCAGATATTGTTATGCAAGCTAAATTCACTCTAGATTAAAAAATCACGATCACGGCTTGAATGAAGTTAAAATCGCGAACGTGGTTATGCGATCATTGTGATAAATCACGACTAATGATTTTGCACGCCATCACTAGCGGTCACCATGCTTCGGGGCAAGTAGATACGGACAACGCAGTTGATGTTACGTGATCAGTCGCGACACAGCATAAGTAACAGAGTAACGGAGTAACTGAGTTTATAACAAGCTGGCGACTGGAATGCCATATAACTTGATACTCTGCGTGTCTGCAGGCTTGTCCGCTTATGGTCGTACAGTAAATACCACGTTACCTAGCCGGCTACTGTGCGAGTACCATACTAGAACGTTCGTTATACATAAACCGTGCACGGACATTGGCTTTCGCACACACGCAACTTCGCAAACGACTTTGACTCCAGATTCATGTCGTGGAACTTGATACGCTGCTGCAATTCGTCTACGCTAAATTACGGAAACACAATATTGTTATTGTTGAGACCTATAGTTTAAACGCGGTCACGAAGGACCACCTCGAAGGGAGCGATTACCTACCTACCGGGTGACTCCAAAAATTCTGACTCCAGAACGTAGGCCATCGTACGAGCCATTTGTCCATTAGAGAGGGCATCGACAAAAACCATGTTGTGTAAAATTGTAACTCTATATCTCGATCGGGAGGGTAGTTCTAGGGTGAAATACAGAAGATGAGTTTTCAGCCCATTTTCCTTATTTAGTCACATGCAAGAATTCTGACAACAATCTAACAGATGTCAAATACCCAGACCAGAGTTGGGCAAAAATTTAATCAACGGTTGACATAACGATTACATACCTTTCAATTGTAATCGTCAATCGGATAATTGATTAATGATTAACTGCTGAAATATCGATATGAAATACGGAATTAAAACTATATGGGTTATGAATACTGACAACTATGTAAACTGAGTTTAGGTGTATTGTCATTTGGTCTATAATATAAACTCTGTATACGTGCTTTTATGTTTTTTTCGATGATTTCTTTTTTTAATCAACGACTGACGATTAACTTCATCAATCGATTGATTCAATCGTCGACTTTTCTATGATTTCTTTTTTTAATCGTACACATTAATCAATCAATCATGATTCAAATTTTGATTGTGAACAAATTTAAATTACTGGTTGTAAAAAATCAAAGATCTCGAAATATTCGCGGAAAAATGCTGATTTCGCATCGAAGTTTAATAGTGGCATCATTTATATTTATACAGTATCACTGTACAGATATAAGTGTATCCTAAATGTAAAATGTCAAAACCCTGAAAAAAATTCACGAACAGTACTCATACCTATACAGTGATACTGTATCCTAAAATGTCAAAAACAGGAAAGGCGTCGGAAGGTGAGAAGAAGCCAGTGTTAGAGACAACGCTTTTCGATTCGCGAGCAGCGTCCGAAGGGAAGGAGCTAATTAATAAGTCTTTGCACGGTAGCGGCGTAGCCGATAGACTTCGAGTGCTGGTGAATAAAACAAATGCCGCGGTTCGATGAAAGTTGGAGCAGCTTGGATGGCAAACGGGGTACCAAAACGCAGGGTAACGTTCTACTCGAAGATCAAGCACCGACCTAATATTTATAGGACCACCACAGCGTTAGTCTCATTGCTCGACATAACAAGTTCCCAGCAAGTTGTTAATAGTTGCCAGCAGGTCCCCTGGGTTCTCCTCGACGACACCGAGAACAACGTCGTCCCGCATTACGCAAACCAGGTATAAATTTCCCCGTTCAATGAAAATTATTAAACAAGTAAATCACTTAACGCGTACGCCCGACGCGTCCGCATAGTTTTACGGCTTCCTTCCACCTACTTGGTCCGGCGCATTTCCCTTGAACTTCGATGGATCGAAAGTTTCGGAATTCGCGCCACACCGATTCCGCAAGTTCAGAAAGCAATCGACATTTCGAGAAGACTATCCCCGGGATCCGACTTCACGGACTCTTCGAGTCGTCTCTGGCTTCGTCTGCACAGTGTGTTTCATAATAGCCGACGTCTCAGGAATGAAGTTAGACTCTTCGTCCCGGGAAATTAGGATGCTAACTTTCCTCGGAGGAATTGCGACTGTACCGAGGGCATTCGTGCTTCTCCGACAGCTGTTTGTCCGTAAACCTTCAGCCAATTTGGATTAATGCGATTGCTGTTCTCGTGCGGCGAGCAAATCGCTGAATTCTTAAGTTCGGTAACAAGAAACTACTTTATCGCGACTTCGCAGAGGACACGCATGAAACATTTATTAATTACTTAATTATATGTTGTGACTAGACAGCGGATTTTATGAATAAAAAATTAAAAAAATACTGTTATATTATCTTCAACCTATTAAATTTATTAAGAAAGAAAATAAATTTCGATTTCACTCCAGTTTGCTGCAATTCAGGTAGAAAGTTTTTCTATTGAATCTCGTATCGAATTCAACACTCTTAAAAAAGGTCACTAATTGGTAGGGTCATTAATTGGGACATTTACCTCGCATCACGGATTAAACAAACAAATACGACCCAACTTGAATCTGATAGAATCCGAAAAATGTCACAAACATGTTGATGCAAGTATCATGAAAAAACAAAAAGGTGTTATCACTGAATTTATATTATTTCACCGAATTGGTGTCGATGTTTTGTTCGCTCGCTATCGGCGAGAAATCAAGGAATGCTGTGTGTGCACGATGTAGCTGACACGTCGGTCTCGAAGTTCCACGTACATCGAGACGTTATTGTATTGACTTTTTATCGTTGTACTAATTTTACACAGAGGGAGAAACGAGGGACGACTGGAGGCAAGGCTAGGTCAGACGTGCATTCAGGCTTCCATCGATTCGCTCGCGTGTCCAGTAATACCGTGGAATGGAAGTCGGCGCGAAACAATTTCTCCGGAGAGGAGAAAATTCGTCTCGGATCAATGGCACCGGAATCGTGGACCGAGAATCGCTCTCGAGGAGGGCCGGACGGCGTGACCCAATTGCTGTTAAATTTCACGTGCGGCTGCCGATGTATGCGCGTTTCTGATCTCGCGTAATGACGGATAATGAGATGCAATCAGCATCCGGATTCCGCGGAGATAAAAAGGAATAGGACGGCGGAGACGACCGCTCGATACAAAGGCGTTCGGTGTTGCGGTTCGTGAAAGGAATCGATCTGCGTGAGCACGATTCGAAAAGGGCGTAATACCCTGCGTGGCTACGGCGCAACCAACCGCGAATAATTATTTCGGGAAGAGTATTATTCCGGGCACGTTCAGCTAAAGTCTATAATGAGATCGATCGTAAATCGAACAACATTATATGTCGCGAATGTTAATTAACCACGAGGACGTTTTGAAAAGGGAAAAAAAGGACCGAATTTCCATGTTGCTGATCTTTTTACCCGCGAAACTTTCGGCATTGCAAGTGACGCAAGGTGGTTAATTACGGTGCTGGAACGCGAGTAAATTCCGACGAATAATCTCAGAAACTGACAGTCTCGTTAGGGGATCCCCGAATATGGATGGTCGAACGAAAACCGTGCGGATATCTCGAGTTTTCCTATTAGCGAAACATTGCTCGACGGTTCTATGGAGTAGTAAGATCATATTGAGTTTAATCTATGGTTTAACAATGTCCCATAGGTCGGACATCCTGATTTCTGGTTAGATAAGTAGAGAATTGGTTGGCTACTGGCCAGGTGAGTAGATTAAGACACTTACTCGGTAGATAAGCGGAATGAAGCTAACCATACAAGGATAATAAGAGATCCACTGATTCTGTAAGTAGTATAAGTCGGCCATGTATCAGCCAAGTAAAACATTAAGTTTTAATAAGTTATGGTCTCGTATAACAAGACTCTCGAAATATTTTAGAAATCGTTGAAAGCAAATCATTGTACATGAGAAAATTATTTACTCGTTCTTATAATGAGAGGTCTATGAAAATTCTATTTACTTAAACGTTACATTAATACATAGCCTCCTCGTCGTGTACACAATTCTTTGTATTGATAGCATACAGAAAGTTAATATTGCAAGTAAACCGTTGTTGCATCGTCGACTATACACAGTTCTCGCACAACGGAATGTCAATTGTACATTAACCTGCATAATTGCAAGCTAGCTAATTGTGCGCAAGCAACAATAATTCGCGATCATTGTTCGCGACGAACAACACACGTTTGTCTTGATACTCGAAGAAACGAAGCTTCGAATGCGCGAGTTCGCGTCCCGCGGGAAATATTTGCACATAAGAAAAAATATGAAAATTCCCGGCCGCAGCGGGACAGAAACGGCGAAGAAAATTGCTGCGCGAAGCGGGTAAACATCGCAGGCGCGCGCGCGCGCGCGAGCGGTTCAGTGGTTTCCTTCGTAAGGAATGTTTGAGGAACTCGGAACAATAAGGCGGTCCGTGACGAACTGAAACCGGAGGAACGGAACAATATGCAAATGAAATCAAAGCTGATGACGTACAGGGAGCGAGTACATCCCCGTACAAGATCCTCGTTCTTCGCTGTCTGCTCGGTTGTAACGACGAAGTACAATTGAACTTCGGGATTATTCCTCTTCCTGGAAGTCCCTTCCGCGAGCTATTTACCGAGACTCCACCCGCAGAACTCAGAGAAACCGTCATTATTCTTCACGCAATAACAGTTGCTCCGCAGTTCATTGCCAGTGCTCGCACTACAATGGGTCACATGGGTATAAAATCAAGTGGAACCTACTATTATGAATTTAGATAATTGGGAATATTTCTGAGATACATAATTCTATGTGTGGAGACGTGCTTAGTGTATTATTACTAGGGATGTTACTCACGAATCCGAGTCAATTTCAATAACCAAGTTTCACTTCATGGGTTTCGATTACAACTTAAGAGCAATAATGTTTCTATGATTATATTTGAAAAGCATTCATTTTATACAAACTGATATATCGAACCCCGGAATGAGTACTTACAAGTTTCTAAAAGAATAAGTACTTCGATGTTGAAAGGAATCGAGTATTTCACAAGTAGTACTTCAATCTTGGAAATCAGAACTGCATAGTAGGTTTTAAGCACTTTCTTTATTAAAATCGTAACCATTTAAGAATAATAGTTTCGATAGATTATGAAATGATAGTTATACATGTTGAATTAAATTGTGCATTAGAGGACAACATAATAGATTTCAAAGGTAAAAAACATAATGATTAGAAAAATCAGAGAATTCTTCCGGCACGATATTCATAAAAGTTTCGGATCTGTTCGACCAAGATTCGAATATACTTGCAAGTATTATTTCCGTTTACCAAAGTACTTGTAAAACGTTCGAAACTGTCTGGTATAGGTTCGAGTATACTTAGGAGTACTATTTCTGTTTTTCAAAGTACTTATAGAGAGTTCGAATTCAATCAATCAAAGTTTGAACTATCCATACAAAACCTGCCGAAACATATGAACGGTGCTGATTTTCCATCATTTCGGTATTCTTCCTCCTTAATGAGCAATGCACGCTATTAATCAGCTGTCTAATCGGCGCTGTCTTTCGTTCGCTGGACGAACTTCTTCGGAGGAGTTTGTGCCAGCTGACATCCACCGCTCGCTACTTAATCGTCGCACTCCACCGTCCGGGAACAATTTTAACGAGCACGCGGGCTGAATCTTCGCGAGATTTTGCATAAAGTTAATGGGACGTTATATTCGGCATAAATTAAATTCATTACGATCTTAACATTCTATAATGGCCGTCGCGCGTAATGGCGCGGCCCGTGTTTCGCAGCAGTATGTCGGCTGCGAGGAAAACGGATTACGATTGCACGGCTGCTTTTTTGTTTGGACATTGGCCTTCGGTGTTTAAGGATCGTTAATGAAGCTCTCAGATCTTGAAATTCACCTGGGGATTGCGTGCCTGGAATTTGCTCCTAGAATGTACTGTCAGATGTGAATTTAATGTTCCGAATCGCTCTAACCGTCTTAGTTAAGATGCCGAGAATTTCGCATAGTGATTGAGACGAGCTACTTGCCTGACCATGGACCGTTTTATTCTACTTGTTTGCGTTTTTGCATCGTTCCTTAAATTATCATTTAGACACTAATACACTCCTCAAAAGAATTAAAGGATCACTTCTGCGAACCCGAAAATTTCTCCCCCTTCACGTGATCATAACTCCGGCCAAAATTGCTGTATCGATATCGTTAAACAATGGTTTGATAACCTGAAACCTATAGTTTCAGGTGGCTCTGTTTCAAATTGTTGCTATGTTAGTTTTTTACAAAGTTATAGCGAGATGAAGACGACATTGACGATTTTAAATCTGAAATAGAAACTCGCATAAAGAAAGTTTACTATTTCTTAAGAATTCGATGCTTGTCCGAGCGTTACATAACTGTCTCGATCCGGGTCCGGGTTAAGAGCCCGTGGAGGCGAGAATTAAGTGCCGGGAGAATGGTAAAAGTCTGTCGCGCCGAAAACATTATTGGAGGGCGATGTTTCTGTCCTGATATATTATCAGAGGAGGGCAAGGAGAAAGTCGATCATAACGTATCGCGGCGGAAGTCGAGGAAAGTGGAGGTTCTCGAAGGAACGATCGAAGGCCGGTAACAATGGAGGCTCCAGCGGGGTGAATTATTTCAAGGGGATTTATAGAAATCGTAATGTCGTAATTCTTCGTGAGCCCCGTCGCGAACGGGTGCGAAATGACCGAAAATCGGGAACGGCGCTGCAACTAACGGCCAAGTTTATGGCGACGAATCGGATTCGCATGTGCGACACGAACCAACGAATGGGAACGATTCCGAGGGAAAACGAGAGAAATTGGCCACCCTCGTAACAACTGCGGCGACTGCACCCGCAGCAACGATCGTGGTATTCGGTTAACGATCTTACAACAGTGCCTGGTCGTGCTTTGAATTTCAAATTGTCCCGCCAGTCGGCACCGAGCACCCCCGCACCCTGCTTCTACAGGAACCATCGTCGAAGACCAATGGCAATTCTACACAGACCACCGGAACTCGATACTAACGATCCTGTCGCCGGTTCGGAACTTTCTTTCCGAGAAAGTTACTCTCCGCTCCGTCGAACAGGATCCCCATTTTTTCGATTAACCGTAGTAATTAACTGTCGGACGACAGGACGATCAAAATTAGTGTCTACGGTGATTTTCGTCTACCTTCGTTCCCGCTGGTTTCGATGGTTTCGACGTAATTCAGTTCTTCAGCTTCAGCATTGTATTCAATGGTCGTTATTTGAATACATTAAACATTTTACTGGAGATTTGCCACAAGGAAAATAAAAAATGATATTCGATCACACGAAGTCGTACCGCTGAATGTAAACGGGATCGTTTATGCGTTTCGCCTAAATACTATTACTCTATCTGTACCGCGAAAAATGCGCGAAGATTGCCCGTGTTATAAAAAATCCCGAGGCAGGTAATTCCGGAAGTACATTCCGTTCGAATCGGTAGCTGTAAAAATGCGCGTATTTCGTTGTATGCCGGCGGAATCGACAGCTCTTGCAAAGGGAGTCCGTGCTTTGGCACAATATCCTGATATTGCGATGTATGCAATACCAATAACGTTATTGGAAACGTATCAACACATCAATGCTCAGGTATCCAGCGCGGATACGACCCGGATACGTGCACGTACCACGTGCGCGCACGCATATGCGGTTTAACGCCTTACCGACGCCGAATGTCGTAGAATATTACGAAGCAATAAGGATTTATTACGCATTTCCGAAGGGGATCCACTTACTTTCGGAAAGTGAAATATCAGGGAGCAGTACAACGAGGTGAGAGCCTCGAATCCTCAGAAAACTCGCGAGGACGATTCCCCAGCGTGTCTTCGATCGATAAAGAATTTGTGGAAATGTCATTTTGATTTAAAGTGTGAGCCATCAATTATGAGACTGTATGTAAAATTGCATATGGTTTTCCAGCGACGCCCAGAAAAGCTGGCAGAACCACGAAATATTCAAGAATTCATGATTTTTCGTCAGTCAATTATAATTAAGAATATGCTCTTGTAGAATCGGTAAATAAATAACGAAGTTGAAAGGCTAAGCTCGGTGTCATTCGAGTTAAAAATTGGCCACGTCAATTTAGTTTAGTTACGGAGTCAATTAAATAATATATTAATAATAGTATTAAAATTATAAACTACATTATATTTCAATTATCTCGATTTTTCAAGGGTTATCGATAATCTGAGGGAAAATGTTTCCAACAGAAGCTGAACAGTATTTAAACATCTAGAAACATTTATATATATAAAATTTCGAAAAAGTTTTTCTAAAATGCATTTTTGATTTCATAGTTATTGTAGCTGACGTTAAGTCGAATTCAACGACCTATCTTGAGGGAGAACTTGAGCCCATAAATAACGCTTAAAATAGTTCTTCCCGACTTTTCGGGCCAAATACCCCACTGTGCGACGGAACGAACGTTTTCGGCACTGTTTGTTATAGTTGCGAGTACTTCTTGCTGGCAAAGGTACTTCTTCGGAATAATTCCACGATAGCCGAGGGTTGCACGGTGATCTCAAGCTTTTTACGAGGATTGCAGCGAACGCGTATTTATAATTGTCGCACGCCTCGTCCCGTTCCAAGGGACGAAAACAATTCCGAGTAAATCCAGGCGTTTCCTAAGAATTAGAGGCGCATCTGCAGCTTTGGGAACTGCAGCTACTTTGCCAGCTGCGTTCCGCCCGTGAAACAAAGCCCCGGCGCCGTGACAATAAAGGCCACTCCGCAATGATAATTAATGGATTTCTCGGACCCGGGGACAAAAGTTCGTTATGTAAGGTCGGCCCATACACTTCTTCATGTACCTGCAATATGTACCGCGGCATTGTGAGTTCCGTATGCGAAACAAAGTAGGTGTTAAGATCCGCGGCGAAGATTGTGCTACTCGTATCCACGACTTCCATTGTTCGACTATACCCACACACACTGAGGAGAAAAAGATTCTAACCGAGGAGCTCCTTGACGAATAAAAACCCGCCTGCTTTTTTATTAAACCAGTTCTCCATTATTCAAACGAATCTTTCCGCACGGCTATCGTCCCATTAATTTTCATTTAGTGTCGCGGACGTTGCCGTGTCTGACGGCGCGATTATGCGACTTTCACACTCCATCTTTGTAATTCTGTCTTCGTCTTTGAACTTTAGCTTGTTTCAACTGTTCTACGGCTTTCTTGCGGAACACAGATCCGAGGTACATCGATGATTACATTGGATGGTAACATAAATTCATTCAAACTGGAGAATTGCATTATAACATCATATTGGGTTGTCCGAAAAGTGTGTGCCGATTTTCGGCAGGTGGTATAAGGAGAGGTCTGAATATATCAGAATGATTGAAAACAAATCACGTGCGTACAGATTCTAAAAGACGGTACTTCAGGCATATTTGGAAAAATTTACACCTATTTCGATCATTACAAAATTCCTTTAATGGAGAAATCTTCAACTCTTTGGTCGAGATAAAAAATCGTATAGAAAATTTTTTCGCCGAAAACCCTAAGAGGTTCTGAAAGGACAGAACTTTCAAGTTGCCTGAAAGATGGAGAAAGGTTGTGAAACAGAATGGCACCTATATAATTTAATAAATGTATACCAAAATTTAAATGTGGAGTGTTTCAATTTTCCTTCGAAAACGGTACGGACTTTCCGGACGACTCAATAATTATATTAGAACTGTATAACCTCTATTATAATTATATTCTAAAAGGATTATGATATTCTTGATTTCCTGAGATGTAGTCAAAAAGTAATTGCATTTCAAAGTGAACATTGAATTTCGATGTTCTTGATAATTCGAACGTTATGGAGAAATGCCCGCAGATTCTCCGATTCGAAAGTGTGTGCTAGCCTGTTATTTCCTGAGATATTTCCGGCACGATGAGAGAAGAAAGGGTCTCCGCGCGGAGGATTATTCACGGTGAATCGTTTATTTTAATCGCGATTAATTTCCTTTCGCACGGTGTCCGGTTGTATTTATCGGCAGGGCGTTTTTTCTATTCTCAGCCGGGCGACGCGGAAAATCCGATTTATTTCGGGCGTTAGACGCGGCAGCAGCGCAGAAAATTGCAGCTTCATCTGGCCCGAGCGATCGTTCGTTCGGGGGCGTTGCACTCACGGCCGACATTTTGGTGCACGGAAGATGAAAGCGACAAAACCGGGGAGGGCCGGGTGACGAGCACGCATAAACGCCCGGGAAAAAGAAACTGACGATCGCGCGCGTGAACCGCTGTCAACGTGTCAAAACTCTTGACTATTTCCAGTTGCCCGTGTAGATTTTTTTCTATCTAGTTGTTCGACAGCGCCGATACCGCTATATCGCCTTAACACCGCCCCAATAGAACATGTCACGCGATCTCACTCGGAATCGACATTTTCGGATGCAGCATAAAAATCGACGCTAACGGAAAAAGAATATCATGTGATTTCGGTGTGGTCGGGTCTGGCGGTGATCCATGATAGTTGCTACACTCTTAGCATTTGACAATAGAATAAATGTAGTGTAAGTGTGGAATAAGCCAATTTGTGGTCAGACAACTATGACGATGTCCGATGAGTTCGTTTCGTTTCCCATTAGTGCACACAATGGAAGTTCAACCTGCTTTTTAAAGGTGCTTAGGTCGTGTTAAAACTTTAACGACAGATGATGTTGTCTGTATATGCTCACGTTGTTTAACATTTTTAACGAACACATTGTGGAAACAATTTAGGACAACCTAGTGAAATGAATTGAAATTGAAATTTGAAACAAAATCTTGTAATTACAGACAAGCAAATTGTGCAAGTTCAAATTAAACTTTCAACGTTTCAATCCCTATGTGGATCATTCTCAAGAAAGAAGAAAACTGCTTCGGAAACAATTGTTTTTTATATAACAAAACCTTTATATTATTATAATGGAAACGGATTGTATAACTGTATCAACATTCTGTATTGTATTACTCACATGCTTTATGAAAATTCTTAAAAACGAAACTGAAATTTGTAGACACGTGTAGTGAAGAATTTTCATGAAGCACGTGAGTAGTACAATACAGAATGTTGATACAGTTGTGCAATCCGTTTTCATTATAACAATATAAAGGTTTTGTTATATTAAAAGAAAATTGTTTCAGACGCAGTTTTCTTCTTTCTTGAGAATGATCCACATAGGGATTGAAACGTTGAAAGTTTCGTTTAAACTTGCACAAAATTTGCTTTTCTGTAATTACAAGATCGAACCGTTGCGCCGAGAACATTTTCATTTCAATTGTTAACAATCACACGATCGACAATAGGAAAAATATCTAGTGAAACGAGTTGGCCATTCAGTGAAACAAAAGGAAATAAGTGGTTTGAGGGAATCGATGCTCAAAGAACTAGAAGCCGGAGAATCGGAGTGACTGAGTGCTAAGACAAGTGGAATATCCAGTGTTCATAAAGGCGCATGAAATTTACGCGTTTCATTAAAGTGGTTGGTGCTAGAGGAAAGAGCCGATCGTGAAAATTTATCGGTCACCCGATACTCTACACTCACCCTGCACCACTCCATTTATTACTATCAACAGCGCAGCTATAGTGTCCGGGAAACGTATTATCATCTGTTTAAAGCATTAGTTTACGCCTAACAACCTTAAATCTCGTAGCCGTGACACTTATTCGAGCAGAGATCGCGCACGTAACGGAAACTGATTGCAACGGTCGCTGCAGTCGATGGGAATGCGATTTTTTCGGGGAATAATTGGAACGGCTCTAGAGCGCCGAAGTGAAAGCGTCAAGTGCGAAATCTATGAGGATTTCGATTCTGTTGGCCAGTGGGCGATTACTTAGCGAATTTACATTTCCGTTTGCCGAAAGAATCGTGCTCGACTGTAACAGAGAATCGGGAATGACCGGGAGCCGATCGTATTACTCCGAAAAAATTGCATTTTCGGCTACAAGCTTTTCATTATTGGACCCGATAGCCGCGGGTGCTGGGAATTTTCAAAATCGGAACGTCCCCATGCCCCTATAGCCGAATCAATGGGCTCTACCCGCGTGTTGCGCATGGTTTCGATCCTCGATCCCACCACCCATGCTTTCCTCCCTATACTTCCTTTCTTCTATTTTCTCCGGAAAGATGGAAATGCCTAGTCGACGTTGAATTCAGGCTGATCGATCTACGTACGACGCTTCTATAGCTTTTCCGAGGTCCGACGATGAATGCGGTCTATTAATTCACGTTGCATTGCGAGCAGCGAGCGGCTCCGTCACTTAATAACAAATATATGCATAGCGATCATTATACGAGGCTCGTTGAGAACTTTTTGATCGATGGGGCTTAATTCTACGAGATTTAAGGCGACACTTCTTTTCCTCTTGTTGGAGAGAAAAATATCGATTTCTGGGAAACTTTTATGAAAAGAGAAATTACGTTAATTATCCCGAGACTTTGTTTTCATTATATTCTCGTCATGTTTTCATCAATCTATTGAAATAGAAGTGTTGGACTAGGATTTTCGTAATTATTTCAGTGCACGAGATTTTTAGACGTTGTTGGCGTCTGACTACGAATTGTTCTCTCCAGTTCTGGGAGCGTTTGCAAATAAAATAACGAGATACCAATAATGTCAAATAACTGCTTATAGGTTCAGTTAACCGGGGAACATAGCTGCGACTAGTACGTGATCGATATCAATTACAAGTAGAAAAAGCGGGTTATAGGTAGACACATCGCCGGCAGAGGCAGAACTCGAAGATAATCCCGGCCAGCGAATTTCGAGGCTTGATTTTTTCGAAACGAAGCTCCGCATTCAAAAATTTCATTTCAGCTTACTCTTTCATAAAAGATTTCGTTCGGATTTTCATCAATCTCCCGACCGTTTTTCTACATCCTACTGTATTAGCACGCTTTAATCTGCCGTCGCAGGAACTCCTGAAAATTGGAGTAACTGTATTCGCGTAAAAACTTATTAAATTTGATTCGCAGCGTTCGCGTTTCCTGAATTAGAAATAGATTGTCGTTCGATTGAGCCGTGTCGCAATTTCCGCAGATTATTTCTCCGCGAGATACGATTTCCGAGTGTATCGGTACGTTGATAATGGTATAATATTCGATCATAATTTCTTTTTATCGGAATTTTTCCCGACACGTTGCTTCCGCCTCTCTTCCTCTCACGCTCGCATTTGTTCCACGGTTCGAGCAGTCCGAGGGCGAAAAGCAGACGATACTTCCAATTCTTTCGAGAAAAATTTCTCCATCGATCGACTGCCGACCTGAATTTCGACGCGGAGCGAGGCGGGGCAGGGGCGAAGCTGATTTTCAAGTTCCGTGACAACAAGCTCAGTTTCCTTCAAAGCTAACAAGGTACATCTGATTTAGCAGCGACGAAGAAATACGTTTACAGCTTCGCTGAAATTCCATTAAACGTCACGGACGTGATAATGAAGTTTGCTCAATTTATTGCCCCTCCTCGTTCGAGAGACTGATCAATTCTTTAAGAGTTTCAAATTGTTGCAAGTATAATTCGTCAGTACCTTGTCGTGCGAGAATCCTCTCCAAGGTAGAATGGTATCAGGTTGTTGCGATTAGAAACAGTAACGTTAAAGATATATAAGTTTTTTCGAAATAAAACTTATTTACTACGATTCGTTATTGTAGACTGATCTTTTTCAGTGGGAAACAGCGTTATTCACGGTCTGTTACAAATCCGTGCTATCTATAAGTAGAAAAGGTAAGCAATAAACAGACGCATCAGCCAAATCACATTTCACAGCCAGCGTACCTGGCCGACGCTCAAACTAAACCGTTGGCATTCTAAACACGCTTCAATATCAACAATCGCCTGGTCCAAAAATATTTTTTCAGCACCTTGCGTCTATCGAAAGGGTTAGTACTTTCACGGAAGTTTATACAAACGTACAATCTTTATCCTGTCCATAGGTTTGTATATTATACAGGATACTGCATACAGAAATAAATCGACAAAGAAGGAAAAGACGTGCATTCATGATTCACGGTTGAAGTAGTCATTGCTATCGACAAACATAAAAATCCTCAGCCGTGTATCATAGATTTCTGAAAAGTATTAACAAACGGTAGGCAATTAGTCTTCGAGAAAAGCGTATTTGGAAAATCCACCAATTGCTCTAATATTCCCAAGAAGTGAAACCGGTGGATCGTGGACTTATTTCTACACGTACGCGAAAGGATTCGTTTTCGAAAATAAGGCTACGAGCGAATGTTACGCTTTCACGTAAAATGAGCAGACTCTTCGTTCGGGTCACGAAACACCATTAGAACAATGATTGCGAATAAGTTGAAAGAACGTTGTTTCATAGCAGCAGAATGGACAAGTTTTTTTCGAGGGAGGGTAAGCGCGGACTATGTTTCCCGACTTCCTGGGAATGAATAAAATGTCGGCCATAGAAATATTGCGTAAAACCGGGCGAGACTGGCGCGCGTGTGTAAAAGGGAAGGGAAATTTGTCAGCGTAGCCTGTTTTGTAACGTAACGTCCAACGCATCCGCCACCAGGGTGTAAAATAGTGCGGCGCGCGCTATGTACTGCGCTCGCGTTGCACCCGGATCCACGGAGTGGCCGTGTTGCTCGTCAGCGTGGTACACCAACAGGTTCCGTGGCGTTACAGATTTACATTCGCCCTTAAACGCGGTTTTTCAAAAAACCTGCAAAATCCCCCGGCCGCGAACAAGAAAAATTAGTCGTCATAGATATCGGACCCGTTGGTTCCCCGGACGTTCGGAACTTTAATTACCCGCGCTTTTTCGCGCGAGCGGGCACGCGAGCAGGCACACGAACCGCAACCGCGATAGAAATTTATATTGGACCTTCGACCGCAATGGGCATCGACGCCGTAACGGCTACCGGAATAATTGAAAGCAAAACCGAAACCGCGACCATAACCGTGATCAAAATTTGATTTGTGCGCTTATCATTTTGCGCCGGGCCAGCCCTCCCGCGTTTCGACATCGGACTCGTAGGTAATTGCATTAAGCATTTACAAGCGAAACAATCATTAACGAACCGAGCTGCTGTTGATCGGTTTTCTTGTTTTCGGCGTTGCTTCGGCAATATTTCGTAAATTTGCAGAACTTTGATATTCTGTGGGGACAATTGCATTTTGGTAACGATGCAGGACTCTCGGCACTTCCGTGCGTTTCAACGGAATCATACGAAAGTGATCGAGTCGGATTCTAGAATTAGCAGATTGGCTTCCTCTAATTAGGTTCCCGGGCGTGACTCCGCTCTAGATATCTGCTCGGCCAAAAATCCTAAATCCGAATCGATTGGGCGGCCAGCGCGCTAGGTAATACTGTATTCCGTGAAATCTCCACTCAAGCAGCAGTCGGCGTGCGAAATTAAGGTCGGAATTGCGAATTCGGGACATTTCAAGGAATCACGGTAAGCCTGATCCGCGACGAGTGCGGATCACGAATGAAAAACGAGAATGGCTGCTGTTTCTAGTAGCAGAACGGTGATTTAATTTCGGTCCGTTTCTTTCTTGCAGTTTCGTCGATGCATCCAACGCGTATCGCATTCGTGGCGAAATCACGTCTTCTGTACTCGAGCTGGCTGTTCGCGAGAAGGTAAAAACGATCGAGACCCTTCCGCCGATTAGAGCAATTTGGATTCGACGCCGGTGAATTGTGGGGAAGCAGCGGAAAATCTAACTCCGGTTAACCGGACAACCACCAACCCTCGAATACGTGTTCCTTGGTGCACGCCACGTTCCGGATCCCGCCGAGAAAAAGGAATTTACGGGATTAGGCGTGCCGAACGCTGCAGCTTCGATTACCTCAAAGTTCGACACTTGTAGATGACGCAATAATATGCCACATGTGGCAAATCATTATACTACACACTACATTGGCGCGCCATCTGTTTTTCAAATCCGCATTTCATACTTGTACACCTGGTATTATCGTTGCTCGCATGGTTCAGGAGCCCCGTTAGAGGAAGCAGAATCAGAGACGATGAAATTCGAAGAGGCAGAAGGCAATCGGAAAGAGCACGAAAGTTGAAGATACAACCGTAAAGATCGACTTTGGTGTTCGACATAGTCTTACATCAGATTTTTTCCCAGCCAGGATCGCGTTCTGGCCCACCATGATGGTTTAATATCGCGAATAAAATCGCAGAGGCGCACAAAACCAGAAATTCCCAGGACTATCGACGTGGGTTCTGGGTCCAAGGATTTCAGCTGCCGTCGCGGCTCTTTAATTTGCATCTCCGGCGTGCTCTCATCAACGCTGATCCGCGATCCACATGGATAACCGTGGAGAAGCTGATGGCAAGGGTAACGAGTGGAAGAGATCCGGTAGCAGCCGAGGGCGAGAGAACGATAAATTGAGAGCACTCATCCGAGGCGACTCGAGTGCTCGTTCCCTCGGCGGACCCTAAAGCATTCGCGAATTTCAACTCGTCCTCGAATGGCCCTACGGCCTCTCGAAGTTCCATCGAGTTTGCTGACCGAAGGATGGGAACGTGTCGCGGATGCAGCGCGATCCGGCGCAGTTTCCGATCCGTCTTTGACAAATTTCGGAAAAGTAACGACGTGGACGTAAGTCCCGTCCCTCCTCTTCAGCTTCGGCCGCCCTATCCGTCGGATATTAAATTCTTGAAGCCGTAAGGACGCAGGGCGACAATCTCTCCGAGCAATTTCGCAGATTTGCGAGCACGTTGCTCGCCGTCATCGGCGCTGTCTGTCCCAGCAATTAACCGGAAGATAGGACGCAATGAGATCCGGGGTAAGTGCGAGGGATCCGAATTATTGAAAATTAAATCACGAGTGTGCCGGGTGTTACTCGTGACCCCGTTTCACCTGCAACCCTGGTCCGCAATGTTGTACAGCAGCTATCGCGACGTACCAGAGAGTTCATTGAAAATCTGCAGCGACGCACGATCTCCTACAACGGTGGCGTCACTGCGGCAAAGGTGCGTTTCAACTTGGTGCATCACTTACAGGAAATCTGGTGGTATCGTTGAAAAGAAATTGAACAGCTTGAGACATCATTTTTTAACTATCTTCTGGGTGTCACATAAAATTCAATTCCAATCTTCCCGAAAAATACAGGACACGAAAGAAAAATGGTACTTACTAATTCTTTCTAACGTGGGGAACATGTAAATTAAATCTGACCAAAATGTGTCCAATATTTTAATTGTTATTCTTATATTTTCCAATTTTTTAAATCTAAGGAGGCAATTGTTTTCCAACCTCTTTTCTCCCACATTTATTCAAATAGTATATGTATATATTTAATATTTTGCATTTTAATGTGTTCTCGTAGAATAGCTACATCTAATCAAAATAAAACAATCAAATCTAGCTGGAAGCTTGTATTCATTATATAAATTATATGTATAACTTGTTTGTTGCACGAACCGGTTTCATCTGTATGAACGATTTGTTGGGAGTTCTGTACGCTTGGACACAGAGTGTCCAGGGATCAAGCAAGTAGAGTAAAACGGTCAGTGACCACGAAAACGGAATAAAAGTAAGAGTGATAATGGAAGCAACTAGCAGAATAAAACAGTCACGGTATTCAAGCAAATGAAAAAGTCAATCTCAAGATAAATAAAGTAGGACAGCCAATAACTAGACAAGGGAGATACCCCGATCGCTCGATCGGAAGAGTAGAATACGACGTTCATTGTAAGGATACATCGTGACGTATAGTCGAAGAACGATGACGCAAGGTGTGACACAATTGTTGGTAATGAACGTCAAACGTCACGGAACTGGGGCTTCAATTTCAATGAACGCCATTATTTCGCCGTGCTCGTCTAAACTACCGCCTCCAAGTTTCCCGACATACACTACGGTTACGTGCTTAGTTCTAAATTGTAACGTTGTTACGTACTTAGCCTCGCCAGCGTGACGCGTAATCTTGTGGGCATTGACCAGGAAGCTATGGTGCGCAGACAACGATACGCTAAAGCAATCTCCCCCGAATCATTAATTATGAAATGAACCTCATAACGCAGCGAGAACGGACCACTCCTGCGCAGTTGTTAATAATTTAACGGGCGCAGAAAATTCGTCCGAATTTCCGCGGAATGTGACCGCGTATAATCTCCCGTGGAACTAGTTCTTTTTCGTTTTCCCATTAGCCGCACATTAATTCGGGAAATTCGAAATTTAAACGCACGATATTCTCTACTCGTAAACGAGCATACGAATTGAAATATCGCGTAACAAACAGAAATCAAGGATGCATTACCTGGACACGAAACTCTTTGCAAGTTGTGCCGCAGCGTTTAATTGAGAAGAAACGAAAGTGGTGGCACCTAAACGTTATTAATATTATAATATTTCGACTTCGCAAAATTATTCTGTATAGTCCAAATAATAGAAAATATGTATGGAAAAGCTTAGTCCGACGTCTTTAGAAAAATCTTCAACCATGGTCTAGAAAATGACGTCCTAGATCAGAGGACCCCTTTGATGAAGATTGTTTTGACAGAAAAAAGTGTTAATTTCGGGTGTTTCGTGGGCTGGTCTAATCCTGTTAAGTACTTAGCGCTGATATGACGTGTGTAATCTTGGGGCCATTGTCCACGTCACTGATGGTAGTGTAGGCAAGGGTGTCCGGGGTTATCAGCAGTAACAGGCGAAGCGGTGCGACCGACACAGTTGCAGATGCTACGGACTAATCTCCTCTATACCAAAGAGCATTATACCGAGCAGACCGAATAGAACAATCTGGCTCTGCGAAGTAACTCGCACGGGTTTCCGCATCCGTGCCGGAAATGAAAGGACGCCCTGAAGTTTTAAAAACGTTGCGCCGACCCCGCGCCAGTCACGTGTATCTACCTGCAGCTGCAACGTATGGATTACATAAATGCAGTGCACGAAATTCCGAAACGGCGTGGCTCAAACACTACAGAAACACGCCGGAGGCCATTATAATAATAGCAATTGCCGTTGGAATATATACATTCGAATCGAAAAGTGTTCGAATACCAAATTTCAGACTTTCCAAACAACGTTGATATTTTAAACTGTTATCATTTTGTACAACACAATTGTATGATACTACCCCTGGACTCATTGTAAACCGCGAAGCTTCTACTTTCCAATTCATTACTTTTTCCTAGCATGTTTTGCCATAATACAAGATGGCAGTTGATGGAACAACGTCCTTAAATCATGCATCGTCGAGTCGAGTGAATTATTCAGTAAATTCGCGAATAGATGGAAGCATGGAAAATGGAAGAGTAGAACTGTACTTTTATGTAAGGAATTGTTACCTTTGTCTAGGAAAAATCACAATAACACTTGTTTTTACGAAAAAACCGGGTTCCCGATTCAAGCAGAAACAATGACCTATGAGTATTATATGTATTTATAATATATATATATATTTTTTCGTATATCCCGCAAACCTTCCGTCAAACTTTCAGGCGAGCGGAGCTCTGGTCTGAAGGGATTCGAACAGAATGAATCGTGGGGTAAGAGCGCTTTATTCCGAATAACAATGGTGGTAGAAACGTTCGAGAGGCAACGTGCCAGTTCCGATAAATAAGATGAGATTGAGGTGAAGCACAGAGAACGGGATGAGGCGTCGTCCCTTTGAATCTCTCGCGAATCGCAGGAATTTTTCGGATTTTCAAACGCTCGATATGAAACGAGAACCGCTGATCATTCGATATGAAACGAGAATTCTATCGATACGTATGTTTGAATTCGAATTATAGAGCTGAACCCGTTGACGAACAAAGACCCATCGTTTTTACTTCGCTGGATTCACCAGGAATTCTTCAATTCACCAATTGTATTTTTTAAAGAATCATCTATGTATTGTCTTATAATTACATGGCAGGTCTTTACGCAAAATCAAAATTTTACGTCATTTTAAAGAAACAAGAGTTGTATGGACATTTACGTATTCTGTTAAAATAATGTTAATCAATTGCAAACAATATAACCATATTTTCATAACTGCCTGATATTCTCACGGTTTTGTGTGTCA
Source organism: Lasioglossum malachurum (assembly GCA_028455605.1). Classification (NCBI taxonomy): domain Eukaryota; kingdom Metazoa; phylum Arthropoda; class Insecta; order Hymenoptera; family Halictidae; genus Lasioglossum; species Lasioglossum malachurum. Next base: position 21,870,750 of record CM052311.1, on the reverse strand, counting down.
CTCATTTTCGTCGTAAATACATAAAATCCAATCAGAAGAATTTCTAGCGCATTGGAAATGCAGACTCACCTAATAGCGCCTGGAAGAGCCTGCTTTTGAAGATCCGGATGACTCGCTCGATGGCCAATCGCAATTGTTTATCCTGGGGCCTCGTTAGCTTGGCGTGGTAATCTTCCAGGAGCTCCAGAGCTCTGTGAGCTTCTGTAAGTACAATTAAATTATATTTATATTTAATATTCATCTTTATCGAAATATGGTAAATAGAAATTTCATCTAAATCTACAAATAGTTGTATTATTAATATTTTACACAAAGGACCGTTCACAGCTCTAACTAATGATTTTAAGAAATTTACTTTTGATGATATTTCGCGTAGACACATTAGTCTTTTCGATATCCTCAATACAACAAATCCTCATTTAATTTAATTCCCACAAACTGACTACTTAAATGACAATTTGGATGTTCCTGGTGAAAATAGACCGAGGCACAGCAGTTGAAGGGTTAAAGAAAATGCAAAACAAGAAAAATCGATTTTGTGAAAATGGCTAATGAAATTTAAGCACTGCGTCCCTTCTAGAAGTCCGCTCGATCGTTCCCTTCGAAAGCCATGCTTCGGCGGAACATATGTATGCGCGACGAGGACAATAATTTTGTTAAAGGCCGTTCGTAAACCGTGCTCGTCGCCCGATAAATCCATCCAAATGATTCGTCCCCAAAGGATCTGCGTCGCAGAGTGTATTTGCCTGGGTGTCTCTTGTGCTCCTCGAAGTCGGCATGTTCGTAAACCCATCGGAGAAGAACGGGCTAGCTGAGCGCAGTCGGGGGGAACGAACCGTAAAAGCAGCGAAAATTCGCATTATCCGTCGGCGAGACATTTATATCGTTGTTTGCGAGCCGTCCGCCGCGTCGGCATGCGGCAGCCATATTGTGTCACGAACAAAAGGGTCACTGTTTCTCGAGGTAGGAGATCGCTTTAAGAGCCGATCGATCTTTCCACGAAGTTCGGGGTTCGGCCAGAAAATAGTTCGAATCAACAAGTGTGCCGACCACTCATCCGCGACCGTTTTAAACTATCCGGAAGGAAATCGTCGCGACGATCTTCAGATTTTCGAGAGTAATTCCGTAATATCCGACGGACAATTGCTCGGCGAGTATTCCCGCGACAACGAAATCTTTTCAGACATTTATGAAACACGATCACCGAGCTCTCGCGATCATTTGCCGCGCGTCTCTATCGCGTGACCAAAATACACTCCTGGACAAAATGATAGCCCCTGTATGCTATCTTTAATTTCCCAAAAGCTACATAGAATTTCTGAGTGAACACGATGATGGCGATGCATTTATAATACAATATTTCATACATCATGCACCAGAAAGTGAAACAATATATTTTATCAAAGTATTAAGATACAAATATCTTATTATATTTACAATACGATTTACTATTCGTAATTATATTTGAAGTATTTTCTTCTCCGAACCTTGTACATTATTGTACAATTTATTCCGGTTTATTTAACTTTCAAGAATACGTAATAACGGAATAGAGATAGGTTCAAAGAGGCAGCGGCAGTAACACGAGTACTCATGATAGTTTTATAGATTCCTCGCGACGTTGTTGATGCTTCCATTGTTCCTTCTCGATTTCCACTGAATGCATATGGGGATTCTAAAGTAGTTCTGTCTGTTCTTACGACAGTGTCGTTGCCCTTCTATACGTCGTCGGCAGATGCTTCCAGCATCGAAAGATGCGAGTGAAAATGTCTTAGAAAATGGACTGCAAGCAAACACCGATCTCTCGTCGCGTGGAAAGAACTCGTATTTTACATTTCATTACGTTCCGTCGACATTACAACAAACAGGGACGTAGATTTAACATCAACATTCGGATAGCCAATATTTTGGTGTTCCATATTTGCAACACGATAGACAATCCAACCATTCAAGGGGTCGTCCTAATTTGTGTCTGGATATGTCTGGTGAGAATGAGTGAGAGATAAAAAATAAAAATGTATGAAATAAAGAAATGAGCGAAACACGAATAAAGAAATGAGTGAAACACGAATAAAGAAATGAGTGAAACATGAATAAAGAAATGACTGTGCATGAAGGAGCGTTTGTTTAAAAATTTATCTGCCGTTGATTATGTTAAATACATGGTTCCTTTATTAACATTTATAATTGCATCCACTGCTTGAACAGTTTGAAGGGTTGTAAAAGTCGTTTCCCTTATATTCAATGCAAACTTCAAAATATTATTTTGTTAAGCAAAAACCTTGGAAGTCCTTTCGGTAAGTGCAACACGAGAACAACAGAATCCAATAATATAAATTCATCGAAAATATAGCGAACCTCGATGGGTTTAAGCAAAAAAGAATCGCGTTCTCTTTAAAGCGCTTTCGAAATTTTCGGGACGATCAATCGACAGGTGTATTACAATGTGTGTTAATCGTCGATGAATTTAGCTCGTAACGATGATTGCGCTCTCGACGAGCAGAGTATCGGGGATTCGAAGGCAAATCCTCGCCGCGAGAGCGACTCATTATTACCCTTGTTTCAGAGAATAATTTCGCGTACGCGACGTCTGCGTCTCCTCGCAAATCAGATACACCTGTGCGCCCACGTGTCTTTTATTTCGCGAAATTTCACATGTGGTTTCATTCGGACGTGCATCTTTTTGCGCCAGCAACTGTTCTCCTGAACAAGACAATTGTGTTGCTCACGAAACGCCGCAAAACCAGTGGTGCTGCCACTTTTGAAAATCGGACGCAAACTATTTTACTCGTCCAACAGATAAAATTCCGAAATCGGCTTTCGAATGAACTTTACAATTGCTCCCTCAGGCTTCCGGTACCTATTACACGTCACCCCATTCGTTTCGACGCTGCCGAATACGCATGTGAATTTCGTTTTTGGCGGAAACGAAAGTCATATCCGTGATCAGCACATCAAAACAAGTAGAATGTCGCATAACAGGTGCCAAAAGCGAGCAATTCGAAAGTACCCGACTTTAGATTAGCTTTTCGAGCAAAATATTCCCCCGTGCGCCGATCCCACGGCGGGTATTTCCGTCTATTTAAAACGGCCACGTTTGCAATAAATATTTGCAGTCCTCCCGCTCATAATATCACAGAATATTTCACCGAGGCGAAATATCTCCTCTGGTGGAATATAATATCATCTGCCGTCACGGGAGAGCTTGTATTCGAATTGCGAGTAGCTGGACGCCTTCCACGCGTCGCATTCTCACGATTATTTTTCCCGTTTCGTTCCGCCATTACGCTTCGGCCCGACCCCGCGTTTTTCGTTACCTTCATCCATATGCAATTTCATATTTTGCTGGCTGTAATTTGGTAAATATTCTCCGCGCGGGAACTTGTCTCACAATCAGTTACGGTTGCTAATGATATTCAGTTAGCCATGCGGCTCTTTTCGTTCATGAATTCCGGCCCCTGATGCGGCGACATCATCCTCAAGTGGGTACTCTGGTTTGGAACTTTCAAAAAATCAATTTTCTTCATATTGTTTACGTACAAGTACAGTTTTTCCAAGATCGTTCGTATTTCACGGTAAAGTACTAAAATATATTATTCAAAGTCAACATGGCAGACTACAATAAATTCCGAAAAATGAAATACATTTACTCGAATTAATATTCGGACGCTCTAAAAAAGACGCTTGAGCAATTAGTTTACTACAGTATATGGAAAGAAAGTGTTCCAAAAATTGCAATTCATCGGAATTGTAGAAAAAATACAGCCAATCGATCAATTGCTATTTTTGAAAACAATTTTTTCACATCCTGTAGTAAACTAATTGCTCTAGCTTCCCCAAAAAGTTCAAATCGTATAGTACAATATTAAAAACAGTTATCGTCTTTTTTAGAGCGTCCGAATATTAATTAGAGTAACCGTATATTTGTTCACTCCATAACAAAAGTAATTTCTAATTACTAATTTTCAAAGTAGCACTGTTCGTAGCGGCAAGGCTTCTCAATGCAGAATATAACATCACAAATCCGAAAATTGTTTTAGATTAGCTAAATTGAAGCTGAAACTTTGAATGCGACTAGCTTGATTCATCATAGTATCTTGTACGGTCTTTTCAGGAAGCTCGTTATTTGCCCATTTTGAGGAGATGCTGCATTATTATCTAGCTTTTGGCACCTAATTCGTTGGGACAACTCTATTTTCAAGGGAACGAAATCAACAAACATTTTTCTCTTGCAGCCACTGCCGGGGATTCTCGGATCGCGAAGGAACAACGTCGTTCCAAGATCGTTAATTAAGCTGTTAAGCTTGAAAGAGGATACAGCAATTAAAATTGCAGGCCATAATGTTCAAACGGCCGCCCAAAAGTCACATCATTACTGGATGGCGACTTTAATGAGCATCTTGTTAATGACGTTCTTGACGACACGATTACCGAGTTAGAGCTGAGGACCCTTGTGTAATGCTTTCGACCGATATTCTATGGCAGCGTGTTATAAGCACAATGCATTAGCTATTATCAGACGCCGCGGCGTTGAATATTAACGCTGCTCGCCTATCCAAGTTCAAACTTGCAACTAACAATGAACCGTGTGAATGTACTAATAAACAATTTCTTTCAAGCGGTGCATAATTGCTCCTCTGCTAATTCTAAAATAGCTTCCAGGTTAATTACACTTGTACAACTCGTTTTCCTCAACTACACGCGACTCGTTAACTTTTTCATTGCGAACCATCGTGACCCAAAATGTGTTACGTTTTCTGTCACAAATTCAAAACACACCGTGCGTCGGAAGTATCGTGAAGTAGCAGAATTTGCGCAAAGAACATGCACTGCGCAATTGATAATTGTACGCGTTTACAAATTGTTTAATCGTGAAGGTTTTACCATTACAGCGAACTCGGGAACCGAGATATATTTCCAGCTTCTGCGCGAAGTGTGGAAAACTCATTTTCAGAGGGAAAAAGAGGCGCGGAGAACACGGCTTCCGCCGTAAAAATCATTTTCCAGATAACCAGAAGATGCCTGCGAGAAGCTCAGATAATTAGCATTAACCGTTGGGTTAAACGAGTACGCTAAGAGGTCAATTACCAGTAAATGCTCTATTCCGAAAGCAAGCGATAGCCTTTACGAGTACAACTGCAAACGTTTCCTTATAGAAAATACTTGAAATTAGCAAGCGGGTCGAGAAAAGCCGCGTTTACGGCCGAACACATTGAACAAGACTCCTAAGTGCACCGTGCAATCCGTGGGGAACGGATAAAATTGCGTTTGGACTTCAATTAGCGAATGGAAATATCCCGTGGTATCGCCGATTGTAGAATATTTTTGTACGAATAATGCACAACGTAATTCGTTATTTAGGATTTTCATGCATTTGTGAAGAAATTCGCCTAGCGAAATGCAGGGCCTCTTCATTAAGAAGATATTGTTTTTAATCGCAACTGTTTCTCAACATTTTTGTCATTAGATCGCTATTGTCTCCCTGATGTGTCTAATCTCGTATCATTATTGTACCGACAGTCAAAGGTACCTGTCACGTAGATTTCAAACATTTTCTGATTCCTCTTTCGCGTTTCTCCGAAGGTACAAGAAAGGTATTAGCATAGCGGCGAGCAGAAGAAGCGGTTCTACACATGACAATTTGATCTATAAAAACTCGCAACGCCCACCTGTAACGGGCGTTTCGTTCGAATGCATTCCGGTATATTTTCGCGTATCGCGGAATGCACCGTAAAACGAAAAAATTGCTCCTCGCGGAAACGAAAAAAGGTGGTCCCACGTGGGTACGCTTTACGAGAAAGTATAGCATGTGTGCTTCCAGTTACGAGCGATTCGTTATAGGCGTCCGGTGAACGTAAACTTAGGTCGCGTTAGCATGTTCCTAACTACACGCGGAAACACTGTATAATTCACGAACTTTGTTCCATTAAATATGAAACATTTGTTATCTCGAACTCGCCAGCCTCTCGCGAAGCAGCACTCGCTAACGGAGAAGCATATACATTCAAAGATATTCATTTGATAAACACATTAAGTAGAACAACTGAGGATCGATAGATTTTGGGCAAGAAATGATATAATAGCTTCGCAGTCTCTCATTGCACACTTAAAGCCGATATTATATTCCTGCATAAACAGAAACTCCGATTTTTTAAACCTTCGCCGTATATTTTACTTAATTTAAACTAATGAAAACGATTGTTTAGTCTCAACCAATTCGTACGCAAGTACGGGAGTATACGTTTTAAAACGTTGTAACGTTTAAATACGTTGTAAAACCGAGGATCTCAATGTACATTTCCGTTTTCATGTATGAGTTAACAAAAGACGAAATAAGGAGAAAATGTATTTTGATAATTAGAAGGAATTAATAAAAGTCAAATGAAACCGTGGTTCATGAGACTTTAACGAGCTTACGAGCGCTATAAACGCATAAAGCTCCGCAGTCTATGTACGATGTGCAAATCACAGTATAAAATAAAGTTAATAGAAGGATATCTCGCCGCATCTCCGCTCTGGAAACGAAAATTCTGTGTTAAGGCAGGTCTCGTGCATACCGTAGTCGCAACTGGAACATCTCAAGTCCCGGAATAAGAAAATTTCTCAGGTATAATAAGAAGTGAATGGGAGAGTCGTCTACCTTCTCGAACGAGAATGAAACTATGCCAAGTATGGCCATTTATCTTCGCTTTATGATTCAAACGAACGTGGTTGTCGCCTCCTGAATTATAACGTCGCATCCGCCGCGTTCCAGCCCTGGATCTTCGGCAACTATCAAAATTTCATATACGAAATTCAAAAGGATAACTTTCAGGACCTTAATTGAGAAAGCTCGGTTCCGTTCCTGGATTTTTTAATAAAATGGTCTATGAGGAAGATCGTCGAAACCGGATAAAAATTGCACCGTGATAATATTAAATTAGAGAGACATACGCTTCTTTCCCGTTTGATCTCTAATTAATTAAACATTTCGCGAAATGAAAACATATTACCCCTCCTAGGTGTCTTTGAGACGTTCCTCTCTAACGAGGAATGGTTCTGAACGACGCGAGAATCTTGTTCAACATCAGAAATTTTATTTCTATGGAATAATCTCCTAATTTATAGAACATTTCACGACGACGATTTTCGACTTGAAAAGAAAAGAGTAGGGGCGTCTTGTTGAGATGAGAAAGAGAATTGATTATTTATGCTACAGCTTCTCAGTTTAGTATGGACGAGGGTCACTGTTTGGCTGGTAGTTTACTCTCAGCTGCATAACGTGATCCTTCGGGAGACGTACAAGGAAATTCCATCTACCTTAAAAGTACCTTTTCACATCGCGAACGATAAGATCTCGCATTCATAAGTGTAAATTTCATACGAGACATCATAATATTGTAAAACCTCTTCAGACAGAAGTATCCTCTTATCAAATGAATACCTATTACAATCAAGAATATAGTATTCAGTTTCTTTTTATGAAAATTAAAACAAATAATGGCCGAACTACGCTTGCGAATCTACGTTATCGACATCTCTGAACGGTAAGCGGCGCCGGACGGTCACTCCACGCCAACATGGCGGCGCTCCTACCTGGCAAAGACACTAAAAATCGCTCAAGTGTGAACACTCATAGCTTTTGAAACTGATCTCCCAGGATTGAAACTTGGATTTTTGGCATTTTCTCACCCAAATCTATTGGATAGCATAGGAGAAAGACAAAAATTTCTGGTTACTCAAGGTATAGTTTAAGCTTTTAAATCAGTGTTTGCCAACGTGGGGCCCACAGGGGGGCAATTCGAAAATGGACTCGGCCAGAGTTTGAGTTAACCGTATGGCGACTCTCAGTCGCTACTCGAGCTGGGTAAACGTCCAGTATAGGTAACTTCTGTCCGAACTATCGTTACCGTTTCCATCTTCATATTTAGCTGAATGTGGATGTAGTGCCACAAATTATTTGCTGCTAATGAAAAGAATCGACTGAATATAACACAACGGGGAGACTTGAGACTGAAGCTAACTAACAAATAAAATCTCTTGGCAGCAAGCATCAAGATCAAGGATGTTTAATAAAACAATTAAAATAATATAAAAAATCTTTCATCAAAATTATTTCGTACTTGAATTTCAGTTCTCCGTTATATATCTTGAAAATTGACTTACTGTGTTTCCTCAACAATTTCCTAACGATTTCTTCCTAAAACCTATCATATAAGTCTCTTCAGTGAACAATTCAATTTTTTAATATTAAAAAATATGTATGCATATGTTACATAGGGGGCATAAGAATTTTAGAAAGGCTTAGGTGGGGCACGGTACGAAAAAGGTTGGGAAACACTGTTTCAAATGCTTCCACCGTGTGAAGTGAAGGTCAGATATATAAAATAGGAATTTTTATACAAAGCACCCACTTGACACCGTGGATTATGCTTCGAAGAATCAAAGTATCCATTTCGCGGGGAGACGACGTAACGAGAAGGAGTTGCCGGAAGTGCTAGTCACGGAGCCATGCGAGAATGCAAAAAGTGTGCAGTCGGGGGCTTGATCGGGCTGCTGGAATGCGGAAATTAATTTCGTCTGGCTTCGAGACGTTAATTCGGGCTTGGTTTACGGATGACGGGCTGGGGCGTGGGCAGAGGGAACGGATGAACAAAGACAGCCTCCGTACCATTATTTTCGTCGTTCATTACCACGTGCGCCGCTGACACAGTTCGCACGCAATAATTAAAGGACGCCGCACCCCCTCGCGCACGTCTAATTAAAGCACGCTAATTATCGAAGTGAATTACAGCACTCGTGTCTCGACGACGTTTTCCCGCGGCTCGGCCGACTGACGATGGAACGTTTAAAACACCAGCCAGACCTCCCTCTCCGCCCGGGCTTACTCGGATCGCGCTCCAACCTCGAATGAAAGAACCGACGAGCACGCGACATTCACCGCGATCTCGGGGGTTAATGTCGCGGAACTTCATTGTGACAATTAGACCCGGCATTCGATGGTTGGAGACTCCATGGATTTACGTCGTCCGCGCCATTCCGCGTCAAAGGAATCGCCATTTTGCGATCACAGTGAAATCTGACGCAGTGCGCGTGAAATGGAGAACGTTCGAGTTGTTAGTTTATCGTAAATCTGTTTAGAACGTTTAACACGGCTTGCGGGATATGACCAAAAGTAAACAATCTTCTCGAATACAGAAAAATTATTTTAAAAAATTATTTCTTCTTTGTCTGCATAGTGTTTCCTGCAATTATACTGTTCTTTCTGCATGGAAGTGTTTAGGTTGACTTGCGTCTGTAGCTATAATTTTCAATGAGTTCATGGAACATAAATATTCTATCTATACTCGTAACTGAACTATAGATATTCCAGGAGTAGCGGAAGTTCAACAAGAGTCATATTTTTATTGATATTTTCCGTTCGCTTTCGCTCAGAACTATATTTCGTTAAAAATAAAATGTATGAACGTATACAAATACGCTGATGCAGTTCTATGTTTCTCGTATATTCTTGTTTACATTTTTCACATTAAACAAGAGAAAAGGAGGAGAAAAGATAACTCCATCATCCGATGTACCGCGAGCGAAGCGGACCACCGAACTATCCAGGGAATAGTTGAGCAATAATCTTCGTAAAGAGCCAGCAATTCAGTTTCACTGAAAGTCAGCAAACGTTGATCGCGTGTATCAGATTATATCGATTGAAGGTAATGAGTCGCTTGTACCGCAGATGCTCGCTTCAAGTGCAACACAGCGATCGACGGCGGCCACGTGAGGGGGCAATAAGTTTGAAGATAAATAATCACGGAGACGTTGAAACGATTTTTACACGCAACATCGCGTTCCCATTCATCAGGAACGATGCAGCTTGGAGGGTGGGTCGGGTCGTAAACGGAAATTATATGAATTCCCCTTCCTGTATCCACGGTAAACCGGCAAGAAATATTCTTCGGGGTTAAGTTTATGCAAATAGTAGAGAAGCGAAGCCGCACGAACGAGAACATTTATCATGCTTTATGAAACCGCTGTACAAAAAGCAAATGGAACGACGCTTGTCATTTTGAGGCCCATGAAAAATAGCGGGGCCGAAACATCCCTCTGACCGATGATCCATAACGTCCTGTCGAGCGCGCAACGTATGCAGCTACAGTGGACGAAATTTCCATAAGAACACTGCTATTTTCAATCAAATATATCAGGTAATCTGATAATACAAGTATCCATAACAGTACAGTAGATTTAGAAAGCAATGTATCACGCGATAATGTAGCGAACGAATTCTCTATAGCTGTTGTATAAACCGTGATCTTTGTTCATTAATGATAAAATATCTAGTTGCCTAGATCGATTCATAGCGAGACGCATAATGCAGTTATCAACCGAGCGTTCAGAAATTAATGTGTTCCCATTCAAATCGTTTCGAATTCAAATCTCCCCATTAATAATTCCCCGGGGACCTAATATTATTCTTCATATTTGTCGACCGGAGGACGTATGGAACGAACGTTTTTATCGAAACGATGGGACTTAGTGGAATCCACTTTTTCACCGTGTTATCCATTGTCGAAGGAAGAATCGATCGCCGGGGCATTCCGGCAGCGCTGTGATCTCGTACGTTATCTCGCAGACATTTTCGATCTGCGCTCGACTACAGACACTCGCAGTGGCAGCGCGGCATTACGCAAGGTCCGAGAGAGTGCATTGATTTGATTCCGGTGGATCGTCCAATTTGCTGCGCCTTAATGGGGCCATGGATGATTTGTCAAATGGCAACGGGAGGGAATCAAACCGGCAATAAGACGAGCAGAACGAGTGTTCCCCAGCGGTTCTCAAAGCACCTCGGAGTCCAGGTCTGCATCAGATTCGCATAATTTTCGAGGATAAGCGACTGCACGCGTTACAGCATTATTCGGGAGGACCCTCAATTCGTATTGGTTCCCTGGCCACTCTTCCCTCGCAATAAGCAATTTACGATTCCTGGTATTTTATTGGCGGTATTCTCGGTGCGGATGCTGCGCGACATTCTTCCGTTCTACTTAAGGTCGGTAATAAAATCAAGGAAATAGCTGGAGCAGCTTCCACTAAACCTCGCCGCGGTTTGACGATTCCAACTTTTAAATGGCTGCAGCTACGTTGCGCAACGAAGAACTACCGACTGAGCCCCCGTAATGCGGCACTGGCCCTGTTTAATTGATATTCATGCGACGCTGTTAACGCATTGAACGCCAAGGACAAGGCTGAGCCCCGGGGCCACATATTTTTATTCTCGGCATCTTCTGGAAATGCATTGGATTCGTCAAATTTTGAAGAACATTTTCTCATTTGCGCACAGGGGCAAAGGTGGGCCTCGCTTGCAGCCCATTGTTAGGCCATGACGTTACACACCCTAGACAATAATTCGGCTAGAGCCGAAAGTGCGAGTGGACTGACCCAATCGGACGGCTTGCTGCCGCATTCCTTTCGAATTCCTGCCAGCAGATACCTTGTGAGGCATGGGAAGTACATGCAACTCACATTCAACAATGAAGCGTGTCCAACTCGCAGAACGTAGAGCTTAGATTAGGTTGCAGTTATGTTTAACTCACGCTCTTGACCAAACACAGCGTGAGCCAAATATGACTCGGGTGGCGTTCAATGTATTCAGAATTAGAAGATACCTCGACTCCACTCCGACACCAAGCTCGCCCGTTCCAAATTACCGGAGCATAAAAGTGGCTGCAACCAGCGCAACTATGTTCCCATTAACTTTGTTAAATGATTCCGTGTCCTACAGTTGGCGCTAAGTGGATCCTACACGTTATTAAACGTCCACGTACGTCGACCGTCGAACATCCTGAGCCGTTAGAGTAACTACCATTAACATTCCGACACTCTTCGACACTAAACGTGCCGGTGATAATCGTATGACCGGTTTCAGATTTTTTACCTGACTGTGATTGAAATTATTCCAGCAGAGAGTATCACGCGTAAAAGATGTGATTTTACAATCGACTAGTGTACTAGTAAGCTAATCCTTTGGACTTCTGAAAAAGACTCGAGTCGTTTGGTACAATTTTGAAACAGTTATTCTTCTTTAGAGAGTGCCCGAATATTAATGAGAGCCACTGTAGGTAGTCTACTCTGGACCATCCCCAAGCTCCGTTTGCTCCATCAATTTTCAGCTGCCAGATAGGGAAACACAAGTTTCTCGAACTATGCAAGACACCGCAATATCATTACTGAAATTTTCAACATTACCGGTCTTGTTCGCGAAACTTTTTCCTCACTCTGTCATGCGTCGTCCTTTGCGACGGTAAACGCAAGCATAATAATGTTCCGTTATTCTTCAACAGATATTTAATGTGCTATATCCTCGGAAAACGGGAACTTTTAAAAGCGTTGTGGACGATGAAACACCCAGGTCCGTTCGAATTTTTATTTATCTGCAGATATATTGGGTTGGCAAGAAAGTAATTTCGGTATTCTAAGATGAAATACAGCTAAATTTTTTGAAAGTAGCAAAAAATGTGGAACGCTTCACGATTTTGCGTGTCATCCTTGCGCAGGGGCCATGCTAATCTTCTCTGTATCGTTCCAATTTTAGTATATGTACTGCCGAAGCAAGTACGTCTGAAGCTCTTCGAGAGTTGTATATATACTTACAAATCCCAAAGTAAGCACTAACGAGAAAATCTATATGCTCTGCGCCATCTAGCGGTATATCAAGAAAATATTACAAACGAAGTAAGTTTTGTTTGGAAATGAATTCTGAATTGATTTACTCTAAAAATTTTAAATTATACGTATTCTATGTGTAACATTACAATATATATATATATATATATTGATTTCCTTTGAAAATATGAAAGCAGTGTGTGATCATATGTAACGTGATTCTACTTAACCTAAAAATAAATTTCGAATTAATTACTTTTCTCGTAACACAGAAAAATTGTAAAACCCTACTGTAAGAATGTTACTAAAAGAGAAATCTTAAACTCTTATGTCTTCGTAGTTATTGGACTTATTGGAACACACGTTTATTCTGGAATACTCCTCCAAAGCTTTTTCTCGAAATGACGTTTTCAAAAGCTGCTAGAAATATCCGAAAAACCAGTAGATGAACACATACGGTAAATATAGATTTTCATCATAAACTAAGAAATTGTTAAGGAGTTCTAATGGTTGTGATTGTGGGGAAAATAATCCGGCAAGGGTTGAAAGAAACACGCTCATCCGCCGCAGCCAGTCGATGGGTAATTTATGCTCGAATGATGTTAAACTGCTCGTATGGAATTACGTGAGCGTCGTTCATGCAAATTGTACGTGGACGGGGTCGGGGGGATGCAAATACACTTGGCGGCATCGTGGAGAACAAATAAGTGAGACAGGGTGCAAGTCGAGGGGGTAGTTGACGACGAAGGGAGAAGGAGAGCAGGTGAAAGGGTCGGCTGGACGACACGAATCCGTTTTCATTTTCAGGCGGCAGTAACGGACGAAACTTTACAGTCCGAAACGTAAAATTCTTCGTTCACGTAAGGGAATCCGTAACCCACTTCTTCTTCCTTTTCGAGTTCATAGCCTGTGCGCCCTGTCGACCGACCTGCATCGATTTTTACCATTCGTTGCTGAAGTTACGTTGAACCGATTACCTCGTTACGTCATGTTACCCCCGTCCCTTTGCAAAGCAGCATCAATTCGTCCTGGGAAGGGTCACGTAAACGTTATCGCCGTGGAAATTGAATTACCATTACTCCCGAAAATATACTGTCACTAAATCACTTTGAATTTTCAGCGATGCTCGGTCACATAACGAGCGGGGATGGATAAATACTGTTTGGAATAATGAATCGTAGTATATTTGAAATCATGCAATTTTTATTTTATATTCGGCTAAAAGATTCTTAAAATCGTATTTCTAATTACTAAAGCGGTTTAAGTCAAAATTCCAAACAAATTGATCTTTTTACGTATTGCTAGAAATTTTATAATGATTCAAGTAGCCGTATGTAGACCAAAAATAATTGTACTTTAATTTAGTCTATTATGATTTTGATAACAAGAATTATATTTCATTTCCTTAATTCATTTTTATCGCTAGGGAACATTTTAAATTCACAGAATTACCATATGTCATGTGAACCATCAGATTACTGCAATAAAAATGGTTTATGATGCGCATGGCATTAATAAAATACAAATATTTTATGCGTCAGATTGGTTGAAATAAAAATATTTTATTTGTAGAATAAAATTTTTCAGTGAAAATACTACTTTATATACGTCAACGTGACAGGGGTTCAACATTTGTCAATTTATGATCATTTTAGTAGGTAAGGGTTAGACGGATTTTATACATTCGATATATTGTTTGCGAATAATTTAAATTACTAAAAGAAGATAATCAATTGTTGCCTTTAAGAAGTCATGTAAAATAGCTACTTTTAGAGTTTCGTACACACAGTGACTGTCCAAACATCCTGAATAGTAACAGTTCGTCGATTCCAAGTTGTTTTTCGCGAAACCTCCCGGTTTCTCGTATTCAGAAGAAGTCAGTGACTCGAGTCACTAAGTTATTCCTTCTACGCGAGGAAGATTGTGTAGAGTTCGTCGGCTTTCTCTTTTCGCGTTGCACGTAGGATCGGTATTTAAGCATTCGAAAGCCTTTGTCACCGTTCGGTTCGCCGGAGGGAAATATACGACGGGAAGCGGCTTGGAATATTAAGAAGGTGGGAATTACTTTTTTATCTGGACTTAACGCCGGCCTATCGACCCCGCAGCAAATTTATTACCCTTAATTTTTTTTCTCGTTCCCCCGGCGAAGCAGTCGTCGAAGGGCTCGATATTTTCTCGCGATTTTCGTCCCGCGCCCGTCGGGCAAAGAATTACTTTCCACTCGATAAAGACGAAGAGAACTATTACGCGGAGCCCCGTCGCTCGCGGTTACGGAAAACAGCAACGTTTGAATATTTCCCCGGAAAAAATTCAACTTTCCCCGCTCGGAGCTACGCTCGTTTCCTAAAAACAGTCTACCCGGAGCTCTCGCGGAGAGTTACGGAGCCACGGGCCGATGTGATTCTTATATTTTAGTTCTAAAACGGTTCGTTTTATCGTTTACAGAGAGTACTTTTCCTGCTTCCTGGTATACATGGCGTTTTATATCGACATTTACTCTCTCCTTCGCAGGAAATTGTATTCTTGCGTAACATACTGTTCCCAGAAATTCTATGAAATGTTGCAAATATGTTCCCTGACGTGTGCTGCTAACTGTTTTCATCAAACTTCTCTGCATATCGTTATGCAATAATTACACCTGACTTTCGTATTTCCAATATTCGATTTGCAGATTTATTCTTAGTGTAATTAAAATATTTGAAGGTCAATCAGGACGACATATGTCAAAGTCGATGCCATCGGAGGTGGATCACACTTCTTTTGGGACATTTGGATTATTTAGTCTTCAATTATACCATATACTTAACCCCTTGCCCTACGATTTATTTTGCGGTTTCATTTTTTTATAATTCGTAATTTCCTAAAAAAGGAGAAAATTGTTATCTATTCTATGCCTACATGTTCTCCAATAACTATATATTAACACAACCAAAATAGAATTTTATCTCGGTTTAAAGGAAATTAATAATATACATATTTATTGGACTCTGTTCTGAATCTTCATCACAAGTCTGACACGATATTATAGAGCAAGGGGTTAAAGACATTTGGAAAAATGTATACAGAATTTTAGAATGGTCCTGGTATGGTACTTCCTAATTCGAGGAACCACACTGTACCACCTAACGGTCAAGGAAGAAATATAATTGATTTATGCTTAAAGGCTATCGATTCAAGAGATATTTTCGCGTCAATCAATAAGACCAATAAGAATATATTATTGAATTGAAGATATCCACTTTGAGGATTCGCGTATAATACGAGAGAGTGTGCTCGATGAACCGTTTATCGTTCCGGGCCGGAATTAACGTGGGAGTAACGAATAATCTTCGTCGGATAAATTGCGCCCGGTAACGATGCCCAACGGTAACCGAAAGGATGATCGAGGGTCGGGAATAGAATGCCAGGGTAGGGTAGAGCGAGGATGTGTTGTGTCTAGGGGGATGAAACTAAGTTAGATGCGAATCAATTCGAAGTTGCGGGAATAACCGGGACAACGCGTTGCAACGTTTAATCCACGCCATCATATTGCCCGGGCCCGGCGCGGCGTCTGGCGTGCAAGATAAACAAGGGAACACCGGAATACAGATTTTCCGAATTTACGGGGTACAGGACTATCGGACCTGTACCGTCAGAATTATGGAAATTCGGAATAATTGGATCCCGAGCTCCTTCCACATGTTGCGAAAACACGCGGCTGTGGGATGGGCGCGGCTGCTCATGACTCAGCCGCCTATCGAAAGAAAACGTTTTTATTGCGGTAGTATCGGTATACATCGATTGGTGATTAGAAAAGTATACATTTAAAAAATCAGAGTGGACCTTTGAATCTCCAAAACCTCCTAATCATTTACAAAGAGGTCACGCGCACGCCACATCATGTTCGCCTGATACCATGTAACATCTCTAGAAATATTTTTTTGTACAATGCACAATTTAGAAGTTTTATTCGAGATGATGAATAGCATTTATAAAGAAATTCGCCGGGTAAAATAGAAAACAGTAAAAGATTAGAAAAATCTAAGAATATTGTTATGATGTATTGAGTGGAAAAATGAAACAAAATGATGAAAGAAAGTTTTTATTTCGCACAAAGATCCGCAATCAAGCAATCTAGGTAGGTGCCTCACTAAAAGTTAAAGAATTGAAAAATGCTGTTGAATTGTTAGAACCTCGATAAAATGATTACGTGAAGAAACAGTATCTTGCAATTAATACAGGCAATTTTTGTATTGCACAAAAACCTGCGGTCTAGCTATTAGGAAAATAATAATTGCAGTGCGCCCGCGATAGTAACTACCGTGTATCGAGCATTTTCATCCAATCTTCCCGTATCGAACAGCTGATAAGAACGCGGGCATTGTTTCCCGGTAATTAGACAGCACGTGGAAAATCCCAGGTTGCCGAACAATCGGAAGGTCAAGCCCCGTGACAGGGTCGGCGGGATCTACGCAAATGATCGTAAAGAATGGTCGCGAGTGGGCCCCCGAGGCGATTGTACAAACAGTGCCAATTTAATCTCTATTCTGCGCGCGACAGCTGAAACGATCCTCCTCCGCCTACCGTGCAGTGGTCTGGAGCAACCATAGCGTGAAACCGCGATAATCTCAATGTCCATTTGCTCCGACCCCATTGTCGGCCATTCGTAGTGTCGTAAAAACAAATCTCGCTCACTCCCGCCGCCGGCTATTTTCTAAATGTGTCCGGTAAATATTTCGAATAGAAATTTCGCCGACATTATTTCTCAATTTTCTCCCGATCTCCGCTGCCACCGCCGCCGCCGGGCCGTGAGACCGCGACACCCGACTAAATTCGTTTCAGCGGAATTTAAGATCCAATTTGAACCGGGGCCGAAGCAAAACGCCGAGTGAAAAGTAATTAGTGCCGCACTCCTTCTCATTTTCTTCTGCCAGCCTCTCTTGATTAGCAAGGGAACTCGCGCGACCACCCCGTATCCGAGAGACAAATGATTCTATTTCCACAATTGAACGGGATTCAATTTCGACAAGTTTATTTCGACCCACTCCCGTGTCGGGATCAGCGATTTTTGAGGAACGGTCGTCGGAGGGCTCGCCGGGTTTCGCTGACGGAATGACGGATGAAATTTTTTACGCTCCGTGAAAAATTAGCTCCCCCTTGATAGAACAAACAAAGAAACCTCCCGTGTGTAAAGTGGAATGAAATTTATTCCGATGTAAAAAAAATTTCATTATTATTCGTGTCTCCGGTGGGGAACGGAAGAAACGAAATTATGACTACGCTCTGGAAATGTGGATAGCGGTGAATCGTTCGCAGTTTCCTGAGTTACGGTAGCAATGGTATTTAGATGGTTATTTTAAAAGGGACGGAAAGGCTAGAAACTGTGTTAAAGGTAGAATAGTGAATTCCAATGGTTACACTAATGTAGGAAGAGTTGTTGAATAAATAGTACCATCGACGGTCATCTATTTCAAGCTCTGAAATCGCAAACTAGATTTTTAGATGTTCCACTCTCCGATCGGTGAATCCCTATACTACTTCCTGGGAAATTAGAAATTACCAATGTTGATAATAATAATAATATACAATTACTCGAGATTTATTCATCTGGGATTCGTCTAAATTGATCTTTAAAAAGGTTATTTAGCTAAATAAAATAATAGTGGAATAACTTGGTACGTGTTAGTCAAATTCTCCGTAAAATAACGCTCCGCTTAAGCGTACACAAGCTAACTTTTACTCACTGTACATGTGTACGTTCACAGTTTAATAATGGCAAGACCAAGAAGCGACAGGAACTTTCTTGATTAGCTGATAGTCTGCTAAGGATCTTATCTACTTATCTCACTTATCTGACCATGAACGATGCCAAAAGTACTTGTCTGCCAAGGAGTGGGTTCTACCCTATCATTTCGCTGATCAAGGAGACCGCCATGCACCAATTTCCACAGGTGTGATAAGTCGTTACTCTATTTGCTTGATTCCCGAACAAGGCAATTCCCGTTCCGTTTCCCCGATCAAGGAGCGTTCTCTTCCCATTGCCCCGAAGTTCCCAGGGCTTCTACTCTAATTTTCTGATCCGTACGGCAAGTTTACGTCGCACTCTTCTAAGTTGGCAACGTTAGTATCCCGGCGCCATGATTACAAACGACTTCCATTCCAGTTTTATTACCTGGGAGGATACTCGTTCGATTTTCCCGACGCGTGAACACTTCGAGTCCATCAAGATCATACGGCGGCTACCGGAAATGTATTCTAGCACGGTATATATTCTGTTCTTTTTGTAACGACGCCAGTTACATTGGCCGACCGGCGGAAAAATTAAATTTCGATATTTTAATCGCTGTTCTGGCACGTGTCACTGATCACCCGCCTCGTATAAATCATCGAACGTCGGCAGGAGAATTGCCGGGGCTCAGCGAAATCCAGTGCATTTCGCTTTTTGTGCCTTCTACAGCTGGTTTTTTTTTCTCTCTTTTATTAAATGTCCGAGCCACCAGCTGGACAATAAACCAAAAAACAATATACGATCGATGGAATACCGAGTACTGCAGCTGTTGATTTTATTGTCCACTTGGGCCGTCGTTTGTTCCGCGAACGCGCGTTAAGCCTTTAATCATTCAGAAATTATGATCGACGATCACAACAAAACGTGCCAAACATGGAAAGAAGGCGATCGAAGTTCCTTCACTGGACGTTCTCCAAGGAATCCATAAATTATGCACAAGTTGTTTGGCAGCGTTTTCTTTCCGTCATTAGATTGAGGATCTTCGTGTAAAATATTTGTTAAATCGCGCAGGTACGCAAATTATTTTTGTGTCACCAAGTTTCCTAACATCTGCGTTAATAATTAAGAAGAAAACTCAGCTCTTCCGAGTTTCACTGATTCGCTTTTGCAATTGTATACGCGGCGCGCCTAAAGAAGTTTTCACTTGAGAAACATTTTCTCTGTTGGTCTTTCTGCGTTAGAAATTCATCTCGGAGGTCTCTGTGTCTGTTGGAACGAGCACGATCAAATCGCCGTAGATGTGTACAATCAGAAATCCAGAACGAAATCGGTAGCGATAAACGTAGCTTAAGATGTGTGTTTTTCATTTATCGTGCCGGGCGGAGTGTCACTCGTAATTCTATCAGTACTATGCGTCGAAAGGAAATAAATTTCCTGGGATTTACGACAGTGATAAACAAGCCCGGTTCGCCGGTAGTTTCATTCGATTACCGGGCCACAACGTTTACCCGGTGGCTAACGTCTCCGGGTTAAAGAAGACCGTGGGGCTTAACTGCTTCATTATGCAAAATCTTTCGCTATCTTTTTCCCTAAATAAGTTTGGACCCGCGCGTTACGTCGGGTTCCCTGCCGTCAGATCGTCGCTCGTTTAGCACCGGCCGCCTTAAGGTAACGCTAATCTGCCCATTCGAGAAACTAATACGCCGAGAAATATACTCCCCGCTTAAGGAAACGTGCCGTGATCGTTTATGTTCAACTGCTAAACACATTTCACCGGAACGGATTTCCAGGATGCGCCTGGGTTCAACGCGAAATTACGCGGCCGCGTTGCACGTGGATATTGTTGCATCCACCTCGCGCTCCGTTTCATCTTACTTTCGTCTTCTGCACGGCTTCATTCCGTCCGGCTTGATCTGATACGAAGAATACACTGTGCATCACGCGTCTCGCAACGCTCAGTCCGGTAATTGCGTTGCGGAAAAGTCTGAACGTTCTTGGGAAAATTCAGTTCACCACTGGATCTACCAGCGACCATTTTATATTGCTGTACAAAAATGACGGGTACACATTTATTACAGGAATGTCCGAAAACTGCATTCAAGACATTCGAATCCGGTTGTTTTCATGTTAATATACGTCCAAAGAAACAAATTCTTTTTATTTAAAAATAAAATTTTTATTATACCACGGTTTTATAAGACGCATTAAAAAGTATATAATAATTTTTCCTAGCTCCATACAGATAGTCCTGAAAATTTGTTGCAGCCTCTTTTCTCTTGCGCCTCACGTTTTTCGCTTTAAATTTTACAAGTATCTTCATAGCTATTAAAAATTCACAATCACAAATTTTCAGGACTATCTGTATGGGGCTAGGAAAAATTATTTTACACTTTTTAGTCCGTCTTAAAAACGTGGTATATTCAAAATTTCGTTTTATTTAAATAATTATTTTCTGCTTTTTAGTCTTGTGTGTGTGAAATTTTTCAATCGATTTTAAACATTTTGATGAGATTATAACAGAGGCACGTGTTTTATTTCGGTTTCTATTCACCTGGTCATATCTGAAATAGAAATTGCAACTAAAACGAATTAACCCCTTGCAATACAATATCGTGTCAGACTCGTGATGAAGATTCAGAACAGAGTCTAATAAATACGAGTACCATATGTATGTTATTAATTTCCTTTAAACCGAGATGAAATTCTATGTCGGATTTGTTAATGTATTGGAGAAAAAAAAACAGTAGATATAAATTTCGAAGTAGAAGGAAGTTCTAATCATTGAAACCGTAAAATAAATCATAGGGCAAGGGGTTAATACTGCATTGTCATCCAGTTCTGAGCTATGTTTAAAGTTTCAAGTCTCTAGCTCATCGGGAAGTTAGACAGACAAGAAAGCGAGTTAATAAATACTTGGTAAAATAAATTGACTAAATTCCTTGTAAATTTTTACCATCTCAATAAATCACGAACCGTTTGCTTAAACCAGAGGCGAAATGATCCGCTCACAGTGTGGGTAGATTCATTCTTGCATCATCGTCGTTTCAGTAAACGATGAAAGCGTTTAAGATCACACGTCTATCATGCTGGATGCGATTATTAACCCGGAGCGAAAATTTTATTCGATGGAACATTTCTGGATGGCACTGCAGGGAGGGAATGAAGTTGACAAAGATTTATGACCGGAAAATGCCTGGGGACAATCTCGAAGATAGTGTATCGTTCAGAATTTTCTATCAGATAACAGTCTTAAATGTCAAGCCTCTCGTACACAAAACTGCAAAAGCTTGTATCAAAACGTGATTTATACGTAGCGATCTCTGCACGATATGACAATCGGCATTTAAAATATTTTTGTCACTGGTAATTTGCAGTGATCTCGCGCAAAGAATGTTTGAAACAAGAAATGAATTTCCACTTGACTACAATTAAAATTTCTTCAGAAAAGGTTCGAGACATCTAAATTTTGCTAAAGTCTACGTTAATAATCCAGAGACGATCGACGAGCTTTAAGGGGTATCAGAGTCGCCCGCAAAGAAATAAACATTTTAACAAATCTCCCTTAAAACGAAACAATTTCTGTAATGAAAGACAACTAGAATTTCACCGTCAAGATCGCGTAATTTAACGGCATCAGACTTCCTCAGGGATTTTCACTTTATACTTTGTGTTGTGAGGGTACGGTATTAACACTTTCTGTACAAGCGCACGGTTCGTTTGAACCAGCACATTTCACGAACAGTGTTCTCGATACAGTGTGCATCGATTTTCACCGATTCCCCGTTCATTAATCTCGGTCTCTTTGCTCGTCGCTGGGAATTGCATCAGTCACCCTCGACCTACAATTTCGAAGCACTCGGGCGGTTCAAGAGCACGAGGCCGTTCCGAAAAAAAGGAGGTAAAGAATGAAAAAAAAAGAGTGAAAAGAGACGGAGAAAAATCTGTACCGGTAACAAGGGAGAAACACGTTCGAGGCGCCTTGGGTAGAGTGGTAAAGAACAAAGAACTTACGGTATCGCTCGAGGTAGAGGACGGTAGGCAGATAACAGCACATGCCGTTATCGCCGTGCACGTGGGCATACATGTCTGCTAATTAACACCCGAACGAGTGTGTTGCCGTGGCTCCAGCAGCTCTGACAACGGGTCTGTCCTCTGTCAATTCGGCGATCCGCTCGTCGATCCTTCCCTGGTGACGGAACACCCGTATCCGGCCGACCGTGGCCGCATCGTCGACGACGTCGCCGTTGCTGCGGATACACGTGTCGACGAGATCGATCGTTCGATGGATCGATGGATCCTCTCGGCCAGTGATCGGTCTCTTTACCCAGAACCGAACAAATTGACACGGGGCCCGCTCGCGCCGCTATTATGCGCCGCAAATAACGCCGATCGATCGCGCCCGGCCACCGTCTGACTCCTCCGCTCGTTAAAATGCCTTCCTTCGAAAACCACCCACGGGCAACCGCCCCCGCCCGGCCCGTGAACAGACGATACCTTCCGGCTTCAGTCACGGCCGAGGAACACGGTTAAGTGCACCAAAGTCTGACAACGATTTTTAATTGCAGACTCGACGATCCTCGTGGCGCGCGATGCCCGACGCGCCGGTGATCACCAACGTGCGATTCGTCTCTGATTTCGACGTCACTGCCTTGTCGCACGTGGGAGAGGCGGTGTCGAAAGTCAGTCTAGCAGTTTCGAAAAATCGTGCTCAACGGGCCCAGCATTTATGAACTAATGGGTCTTGTCCGAGGAACGTGCTAGGTCCAATGTTCTTGCGCCAGCTTCGACGAACTGACAAGACGGTGTAGGAGTTAAAAATTATGTTTGAGCGTCTACGAATCACTTATTCGCTCTCATCTGAACAACAGTACATGACTAACTTTTTCAATTTAGAAAAATTGAGGCTCCGAGCACTTATCTAATGGTTTTTTCGCACTAAGTACGGAGCGAATCAGTCCCGAGGACGTGCTTGTTCATTGAAATATACTGGCGACGCAGTGTCAAGTTTAAAGTCGATAAAAGCAGTATTTCTTCGGACTCCGTTCACGAAAAACGCGGTAGCGCTATTTCAATCTCGCATTTAATTTTTATTACCGGAACGACAGACTCTCCCAGCCGCGGCGGCCATTTGTTTTCCGGGCTGGGCAATTCGGGCCCCGGCCGCGTTGACTCCGCTGTTAAATACGTGAATAAATTTTATTTTTAATTGCAGCGTCCCGCGGAATAGGTGACTGTTCCGTTACCGGCGTGCGAGATGATCGCGCGATAAAGGTGATTAACGATCTGATACACGATACGAATTCAATAACGAATCCGAACGGATTATTGGTCGGAATCGTGTTCGATCGAGACGCGTTGAATAAATTTTCGTTGCGAATCCTTTAACACTTCGCCACCGGTATCTCGACTCCGTGATTTCATACTTTTTTATTTTACGAACTGAAGCTTTCAAGCATTTTTATTACATCCATCTCGCCGGAGATTCGCTTTTCGAAATTGTCAGACTTTGTGTTATAACTCGATTAATAGTATTGATTATTGTATTCGATAGAGTTGCACGGTACAACATTCATATAACTGTGAAACGTGAACGCGGCGATCAGAGCTTTTAATTTACAAAAACGTGTATGAAACTTTTAGACAAATCTCGCGTGCGCTGCGGCGAAGGCAAATCGAAAGTGACAGGACGAAAAAACCTGGTCCGACGTGGTTCACGCGAACTGTTCGAGCGCTTCCGGTGCAGGAAGCTTTCCCGGTGGAAATATTTCACGACAAAGTTCTTCCCGAGTCTCAATCAACAATTCATCCGCGCGAACGAAGAGCAACCGGCTCGGCGTCGTAATTTCCAGCCGGAGTTAGTACGATTTCCTCGGAAGGTTATACGGCTGCAGTGAACACAGCATCCCGAGTGTATCCCGCTGTCAAACAGGCGCACGTGACACGGCAGAAACAGACACGCGCTTCATCCGCGAAAGTTCGCGATCGTTTACGACCAAGCGGTCCGGTTTATCGTAAATTTTTTGTTATCCCCGTGGAAATGGTAGCGGTTGATTGACACGGCTATCGATTATGTCGTTCCTCGCGATGGTAATGACCTGGCGGATATTTATTAATTTGCCGGTCGTCGAAAACGAACGGGTAATTGCCGGCCCGCGTTCCTCGGGTCGCGGTACTTTTCATTGGTTCCCTCTCGATGACACTAATGTACACTTGCCAAACGTGGGCTAATTACCAGCTAGTAAATTTCGCCGAATATTTAACGTTTAATTAATGGTCCCGGTGTGTGACAGGCGATGCGGGAAGTTCGGCAGGAAACTCGCGCCGGCCGGGCCCGGAGAAGCCCGGGGACGGTTTCCTGAAGCGACAATGGCTTGAGAACGACGCAAAGCCGGATGTTGATTGTGTTCTTGATTTTAATTGCCACCTGATCACCCGAATTTGCGGGCCCCCTACTTGGCAAACATTGGAGCCGGCGACGGCGCGCAGATTGCGCGGACCGACGTTGGTAATCACGACGCGCGGAACGACGAATCCGCAATTAGCGATTACGGCCCGGCCCACGTCATTAATCATTCACGAGGACGCGTCCCTGGTGCTCCTCTGTGTCTGCTCGTCGGAATCTGTATCTTTCCTTGACTCTCCGAGCCAGTCTCCTTCTTTCTTCCGTCCTCGTGGTCCCGATATCACTTCACCGAATTCCAGAAGACGCGCCTCGGTATACCACTACGCACAGGATTCACACACGCGACAGCGTAATCGCACGAATCGATTTACGGCCCCTATTGTTATCATGGCAACACGGCCGACACGGGATTCTCACGTGAGCCGCGGGACAGTTTAATTTTTTAATTGTTTAAGAGGATCCGATCCTGCGCGAATGAAGTGCGCTCGATAAAAAAAGCCAATCGATCGACCGGCCCATTGTTGTCGACGAGACGCGGACGTTGCCGTTCAAACAATAAATCGTCCGCGGGTTATTGCGAGCCGCCGCGTGTAAATAATTTACGCCTGCTCGTAAGTCAAACTCTGATAAGCAAATTAGTAAAGCTGCACGGGGATCACGGCCGCGTTATCGACGCGCGACTCGCTGACAATGTTTCCGCGCCGTACACCTTCTGACAGCTGCGTGCAATTTTTCGGCGGAGGACAGTGCATTAAAACACGTCGCGGAAAACTGTGCCACCGAACTGTCAGCTTGCAGAATCTATCTGCGCGAACAGCTCCGCGCGACGATTACACTTTCGTTCACGATTCTTTATCCCTTGTCAGGACTCCGAGGAAAACCGAAACTGCCATCCGATCTTCCGGATGGTTTATTATCGCACGGATCAATTGTAGTACGGAAATGTCTCTGCTTGTGGAATTATACGAGAAGAACTTCGGAGGATCGTAACACTCTTCAGGATCTTCGATTGCTCGTCACAGGATTGCAAATAAAATTCAGTCGAACACTAGCATTCGATTTTTCGAGAAAATGTTGTGACCAAGACTGCCACTGCCACTGGATTTTTCAAGAGGTTGTATATTATCCTAGAACCACTGCGTCTGGATACATTTTAGCAAGAACACATCTGTTTGTGTAATTTTATGAGAGCTTGATAAGATCGTGACACTTGCTTCGTTTATTGTGTGTCAGGATTCCAAGGAAACTCGAATGTAACTGTAGCGTTCGATTCTTCAAAATATTGCTCACTAACCACTGAACAAGCTTCGTGGAATGATAGGACTCTCTTCGGGATTCCAAGGAAAGTGAAACCTGGCTGGTTAAGGTATGCGTAGGTTGCAGAAAGCGCCGTCTCATCGAAAAATCGTCTTTCAACCCGCCCGCAAGAGGATTCCTCTGTCCTCGAACAAAGAGTTTGCTGAATAGATTTTTTCTTCCTTATCAGAAGGCCAAACTCGCGAAATCCTCAAGTTCGTCGGAGTATAGGCCGCGGAAAGCGTGGTTTCATCGAAATGCTATCTTATTAAAGCACGTGAGGCGTTCCACTCTGTCTAGCAATGAAGAATGCGAGAAATCTCGTCCTCTCACTACATAGCGATTGGAATTTGCTGAAATAATTTCCCTTTCTCACGAGGACTCTATGAAAGTCAAACCTTGAAGCTCGTTAGGGAATACGCTGAACTGCATCGTAACGTTGAGAGAAGCGGTTACATTTCAATTAGCACACGAGAGAACCTTAGAACGGAGAGCCGAACTACCTCGTTGTATGAATACAGAAGGACTAGAGTTTGTGATTCTTTCGTCTTGTAGATAAGTTGTAAAGTCTTCAAGCTTGTTAGAGTATGTATAGATTGCAGTTAACAGACAGCTTGGAAAGCAACCGTATTTTAATCAGCAGATAAGAGGATCGGCTGTTAAACAATCCTACAGATCTCATAGCATTAGCGAGCAGTGCTGAGAGTTTGTCGGGACAATTTGCTCGTCGGGACAGCAAGAAGAGTTGTCGGCCACCGTGGTCGTTAGAGAATGTCTAGGTCAGTCGAACTGCGTCGTCTCGTTAAGAAGCGATCGTATTTCAACCAGCACACTGGAGGATCTAAGAACAAAGAATCCGGAAGACCACTTCGCATGAGTAGACGACAATTAGAGTTTACGATCTCTTCTTTATACCAAGAAAATCGGGAAATCTTCTCATTAAAGTATGTCCAGATCGCAATTAACGAGCACCTCGAAAAGCGACCGTATTTTAATTAGCACACGCGAGGACCTGCTTTTAAAGAGTCCGAGAGATCCTGCGGCGATCAGAGTTTTCTGAAACGATTCGTCGGCCGGGCCAGCAGTAAAAGTGGTCAAGGCTGGTTAATGTCTAGGTCAGAGTCGAACATCACCGTCTCGTCTCGGAGCGATGGTATTTTAATCAACATGCGCGAGGATCCGTTCGTAGAACAAAGGGGCCGAGCGATATTGTAGCACGGCTGCGATTAGTGTTTGCCGAAGATATTAACGCAGGCTGCAGTCTCCGGGGAACAGTGCTGACGGGTTCAATCGGGCGTGCGTTGATTCGCGGACAGGCCGCGAGCACGATGCACGCACAGCGATGTACACAATACAATACTTTCGTTAATTAACACACGTGTGTACGTGGTGTTACGATGACGCGACACGACGATTACCGCGCACTCCTCGAGTAATGATATTCGGGAATCGATCAACGGCGGGTCGCAGGCCGCGCGACCTCCACAACGATCAGCACGTGATCCGACGACGTCCAGCCGCGGCCAGCATTCTTTCTATCGACGCGACGACGACGGGTCCGGCGGAACTTCCGGATCAGAGACGTAACGCACATGGAACGCCCGCACCGAGCGGCTTTAACCCGCTGACTGCCGGAGTCGCCCCTTTTCCAACCCCTTTACTCGTCCCGGACTACCCCCGAACCCACGCTCTGCTCCGGGACCCCCCGCAGCCTCCCTTCCCGCCCCCGATACCCCCTCCCCGCCCGAAAACCTCCTAGCGTCCCGCCAACTTCATCTACGACCTCTACCTTCGCCCGCACCTTCGCGAAATCCTTCCTCTCGCCGATGCCGGCGACGCCACACTCCTCCAAAACCGTAAAAACCCGGCCCAACCTCATAAATCTCTTAATTATGAACGTTCTGAACAAATTTTAAAAGTGAATAGAGGATTTCTTCGAATTGCAAGAAACTAATCCTTCCCTCCGAAGAAAGGTTTAACGTAGACTTGCTCGGTGCGAGAGGGTAAAACAGATTGGTGAAAGGATTGATTCTTTTGCGCTATACATAGAATCAATTACTAATCGTTTTCAGTGGCGTATTCTTTTCGGAGAAGTGACTATGTATCAATATTGATCATTCTCGCATTTCAGCTTTATTGTTTCGCGTCGCAGTGGATCGTGTTCTACTTTGAAAATAAACAAAAATATTTATTATTCGGAAACGATTTCACACAATAGCTTCACGTTTTCGGGCCGGATATTTTACCTTGAAACAGGCGAGATTAAAATTCGTTCACCTTCGCCCAACATGACACGATATTCCCAATTATCCGGCATTCATGTTTTTCCTGCTTGGTTTACGGGGCCTATTCACGATCAAACATCTTGCGCAATATGATTGATCGTGAATGATAGTGATTGACTAATTAATACAATGTGGATTTGCATAAACATCATGCTGCACTAGGGATGTCGATTTTTAATCAATTATTTTCGTAAAATAAATCGATTTTTAGAATCGATTCTTCAATATCCGATTTTTACAAATAATCGATTCTGAAATTGTAAAAATAATTTCGATTTTTATGTCAAATTGAAATTGTATGACTGTACGTGGAGACTCTATGCTGCACAATAATTGTTGCGCAACATGCTGGATCGTGAGTAGGCCCGTTTACTCAAAGTAGCAAAGATGCTAATCGTTATCAGCGAGCATCGAGTAAGAGTAGATCCAGCGCAAAACCCGTGAATGGTTCGACAAGGTGGCGTCGCGTGTGCCGATTATCGATCGCCGGGTACCCCCAAGGATCTATGGCGCGTGCGCAATAACCGCGGTCCGCGACGATGAAACGGGAACGTCGACGAAGGGCGATGTTTTCCCTTTTTCCCGGTTGCTCGGAGGCGAGTCGGAAAGCCGCGTGAACAAGTAATACGGGATGAAGAAAACGAGATAAAATCCCATGAAACGAGAGAACGATGGAAGAAAGCCATCCGGGGTGCCGACTTTCTCTTCGTTTCAGCTTTACGTCTCCGGTTGACTGGGGCGAAGAATCCCGCTTTCACGTCGAAAGTCTTCTTAAGAGGTAAAGAACGAAAAAGAGAAGCGCAAGATGGGAAATCTCCTTCGGAGACCTAATAGCTTTTTACGTCTTATTACTCATCGTTACTGCTACCGGTGGGGGAGGAGAGCGATCGGAGTCGATCGCTCGATAACTTTCGATCATCGATCGGCCATCGATCGCGGCGAGAAGTTTTGTTCTCCGTGGCGATCGCTGCGAACGAAAAGTGAAAACGGCTCGCGAGTCGGGTTTTATTCTCTTTTGCGGCGTCTCGTCGAGCGGTTAATTGAGGGACAGAATCGTAGAACGAGATTCTTGGGCTCTCTGAATCTCAACGAGGGTCCTGTAATCGCTTAATCACCGGTGACTGAATCCTACGACTCTCTGGACGGGTCCCGGTGACGAGGAAAGTTGGATACAACTATAAAGACCCTTATCTGTTGATACTTCGAGACCAGGCTAGAGAGTTCTACGCGTTTATACCGTACGAATATTTCCGAGAAGTTGAGGGATGGAAACTGTGATAGAATTTTATTGGTCCGTGCTGGACATTTACTGAACCCTTTAGTAAAAGAAGAACATTCTATCAATTTACTTTGACATATTAGGTTGCCAACTAAATTCGCGACCTTTTGTTTCGTAATTCTTTTATTGTATCATTATAACCTCATTCAGTGACTGAGTGACCGAATGAGAAAACTTTTGAACTGTATATCATTGGAAAGCTCTGAATTTTGCGATATAAAATACTCGTGCTTAAAAAATACATATAAATGACTTTGTTCGAAAAAATGTGGAGGTCGCGGATTTAGTTGCCAACCTAATACATTCATCTGTCGTTAAAACCCCTTGACGCACACTATATACAAGTTGTTAAATATGAATATTATTCATTCTTCTTAATGGAAAAAAGAATTCTGTTCTTCTGATATCGTTATTCAAGCATTAAACGTAGGCAAGCCATAAACACAAATGTTGCATTTCTCCTGGGAAATTACAAACGATAAAGAAGTTTTAAAGTTCGATCGATGCGGATGTAAGGAAAATGTACAAGAGGATAATGTTCATAGATTATTTCAATTCATTCTAACTTAAAGAAACTAGAATTCAACTTCCTTTTTTAATGGCTTCTGTGAATTTAAAATAATATACGAAGCTATTAGACTGAAGGTACGTTTTAACATTTCTCAGCAGATTTTTGTACTGTATGAGAATTGAAAGTGTCTTTTTCACTGAACTTTCCTGTAACAGACGTTTCAGAGTCACACTCGAGTCGGATGCGTTCACAAAACAGAACTTACAAACTTTAAAATTGATTTTCTTGGAAAGAGTTCCATCAGATAATTACATTTATACATTTGCGATTTCTCTATTGCGGGATAAATCGTTGGAGATGTACCTTATCGTAGAATAAATCATGGCATATTTTACATACGTATATCCTTTGAAACATCACGACAAACATGTGCATGGGTGACACAATCCTTTGGCCATACCTGAAAATTAAATGTGATGATAATCTATTAATTGTATACAACTTTTCGAATTTATGAGACACGATGAAATTAAGAGACTGATGAATACATCAAATTTTGTTCCAACAATATAGTGTGCAGTTTATAGTGTTCTTCATTCCGTAAATTTTGACATAGTAAAATGTTTAAGAATAATGTTGTCCGGACACCTCAAAATTAATTTTTATGATAATATGTTAATTTTATTGATATATTAATGATATATACTCATTTTCTAAATTTTGTAGAAATTACTAAATATGTAGCCAACATCAAATATAAAATTTTTTCCAAATTGAATGTATACATATCGCAACTTAGGAACTCGGGTAGGAATCCGAAATGTTCTCCGAGCAGACGCGGAGAAAGCGTATTGAGCTGCGCAACACTAACGACACAGTTGCGTTCCAATATCGCGTAAAAGATGTATAAAACGGTCGGGCAGGAATCCTTATCAGCTCAAAGTGAAAAGAAAAACGAATAAGAGAAACAGAATCGACGGGAACGAGAGGAGAAACAAAATGACCTGATTTGAAGGATCACTCGAGCGCTCGGATGATTGCAATTTCGAAACTCGAGGGGAGTAAATCGATTGCGCCTATCCGGGTAACGTCGAATTTCTAATGGAGTATGAATTCTACGGCGTTCCGCTTTCTACATTGTGCCGCGAGAAAAAAAGATCGAGTTCCCCAAACGTTTCACTAGTACCATCGATAAGAGATACAAAGGATAAAAACTGTTCGTTCAGAAAAGAAGCGAAACGGGATCTAGCGCTTTCGTTTGAAGTGTGTACGAATCGGAAAATGTTACAAGAAAACTAAAACAAGAAAAAAATGCTGGAGCGCATTAATGTATTGATAATTTTATTAGACTATGAATCTTTCAACAAAATAACAATTGTCTATTCCTCCTTTAATCATTTTAGTAAGTCGAATTTATTACGTCGGTACTCTTTATATTTTTTTAATTGGCATTCACAAAAAATTTTCTTGATTTTTCATAAATTTTGCAGCAACTTTTCGTATAGTTTTAATTGATTGTTTCCTACGCCAACGAGCTTTGATTTTTGCAAAAAGCCTTTATTGTGAACGCAGTAAAATATGCAAGAAATTAATTAAACCTGTACATAAAATTGCTATGTACGATAAAAGGGGAACTAATTGAGTTTGTTGTAAATCTGTAACGTTATAGAAGTGTCACTTTAAAATAATATCCATGGAAATTGTAAATTTCTGCAATATTAACCGGAGAATGCTCCTTCAAATTTCCATGTACTTTACAAACCTACCGCGTCACTGTTTGTCTTAGCAACGAAAGCATTTCGATAAACAGAAGACCAACGTAATTTACGATACCTCGCGGCAGTTAATATTAATGACGACGTCGCGTTAAATTGCAAATTAAAACGTAAAGGGTCACTGATTTGAAGTGACATCAGTGTCTCACTATCTTTGTTACATTCCGTTTTGATACGAATAAATAAACGTGATTAATTTTTACGGTCACATACATGGGTCATGGTATTCCGTTTGCCGACGGCTGGCACAAACAATTCGGTACAAAAGAATGTTCGAAATTCATAACGGATCGCTTGAAAAAATTTGAAGCTCGCCCTGAATTTGAAAAAGTTCGTCATCCTTTTACCCGGCACAATTTTTTTATCACACGTCGACGCGGGCGCAATTAAAATTGAGTGAGATCAACCCGATGCATGTTTCGATGCGACGGGCGTAGGAATGTGCAATATCGGTACTATAATTATATTGTTTCACATGCATCTTAAAACGTAAACTCACGAATAAAAAGGCGACTTTTGAAAAATAAGACATTACATACTTTATATATTCCATCAGAAGGTTTAGCAGTGTTATGATTAAATCGGAAACTCTCCTCAAATTATAATGCTGTTAATTTCTGCGCAACCATGGGGGCATAAATTAATAAAATCCACGGTCTAGTAATTACAATCCGAATGAGAATTTATCCACCGTCAAATGATCGATCTCGTTGAACAGTTTGCACAAGACTGCAAAAATTTGTGCGAAGCTTCCTGGGTTCTATTATTTCCCGATCGAAACTCGCCATTGACTTTTGTAGATAAAGTGAGTCGGCTTATGAGCACGAATTTAATTAGATTTATTACACGGACCGCTAATTGCTCGAACATACAGCCGCGACGATACATCGGATTCAGTTTACGAGAAGTATCAATCTGATTTCCCGGATCTTGCATGTGAGATTATGGAATATGTTCAAAGAACACTCCGACACGAGATATTTATGATCAAAGGTATTCTTTGTTATCACAAGATTAGCCGAGCAGAAATTTAAAAAAAGAAACGAGTACTCACACTTTTATCATTGAGACTGTTTGCCAAAAGTATAAATAAATCAGACAGTGGAAAAATTTGTCGGCGATAAGTTCGACGCTGTTTATCAACGTTAAGTCGAGTATTGCTAAACAAAATTTGTTCTAACTATAACAAGAGGAAATCTATTACAGCTAGATTCTTAAACTCAGAAGAGCAATTTCTAATTTTATTTCAAGCTATCGTTCATTTCAGTGGACAATGGATCTAGGTCAATACCTAATTACACATCACGTTATTCCACAGCTTATCCAGCTGTAATATATTCAATGAACCAATAAACCCATTACTTCATATATTAGTCCGGCCGTGACTGAAACCTATGCACGAATATTCGCTTATTGTTTGTGTCTATATGAAATTTCTATCGACGAACAAGCGAGATTGAATTCGGTGTGGACAGTCACTGCGGGCGGTGTGCCCGAAAAAAATTAGTTGCTCGAACCAGTTAAAATTTCTATTGTCCGTATCTTTTCGAACTCGGACAAACATTTGCGAACGATTCGATGATCAACGGCCGGCAAATTGGTCCGCCATCGAACCGAGCATTTGAAATTACGGATAGAGTGAAACAGTACAGCGTTATACCATGGATTTTGAATGCACAATTTAGCCGTCTCCGAACAATATTCTTTGAATTTCACATAATCAGCTTTCTTATCACATGTAATTACCCGAAGAATGTTACGTAATCTTGTGATAATAACCTCTTTTAATCCAGTCACTGCAGCAACAGATTCGGCTTTTCTAAAGAAAGTTCGGGCCACGTTCCCATTATTTAGGGTTAAGAAGTGTCGGCAACTCAGCTGGGACATGCAAATTTATGGTATGGGCGGATGAGGTATCGGAGTTATTGGGTTTTGTAGATAAGCATTCTTGATAACGATTTTCGTGCAGCACGTCATCAAAGTATAGTCCTTCACGAGCATTTCAAAAAAAATTCCAATTGAATCGATGAAAAACTGAGTTGTCGGCAGATTTTTGTCCAAAAAGATCGCTTTCTCGCGCATTGTGCGCCGCGGAGCGCAGGGTACCCAAAAAAGGGAGTTGAAAAACGTCGAAGCGAACGGGCAGAGGCCACGATTTTTATTTAATAAATCAGACTTTTCCTACGCAATCGACACACGTTCATTTATTTATTCGACCCTCGCCATCATCTCTATCCTCCTGTACACCAAAATAGTACCGGAACAGCCACCCTAGTGTACGTTCCCCATCGGAAACAGCGTTCTCAGGATTGTCAGTGACAATGGCCGACAGTGTAAAGTTACGGTCCCGATAGCCAAAGGTACTGCTGCGAGATCTCCATGGCAAAAGAGACCCTGACAGCTTAAGCAACCTCGACAGCCTCGGGCAATGTTAGCACACTGAGGCAACCAGGTTCAACGTTCAATGGCGAAGTCACTTGCCACAGACACCCTACACCGGATCGTGCTAAATCTAGTGGTTTTGCTACGTTGCTAGCGCCAGATGGACAGCGGTGAACTAGCCCGGTTAGATCGAAACCCGACCAAGTACTTTCCTCGACTCGCCGAAAGGAACCATCAGATCCTGAGATTGTTCCAAGGCTACGATTCTACACTTTTACTGCTGGCAAAATTTGATTGTACGTTTCGAAGAGGTACGCCGTCTTCGTTGTTGCATGCGCACATCCGGCTTTGTTATCGATCACTGTTTGAACGAAACAGTTGCCAAACATCAAGAAATAACAATCCCGCAGTGGCATAATATTTGAGTCGCGTAAACAAATGCACCAGCTGCGTTAGCAACGTTATTGAAACAATTAAGAGGATGCAACGTATGGGTCCCCAGCTCCGCGGGTATTAATATTCATATATGTCGCATTCGCAGGCGTTAAAATTGATAGCCGTCGTCGAAGTAGGGTGTGTCTCTGAGGTCCCCGGTAAACTTATTAGCCGGCGCCTACTTCAATGAAGTCGGTAGTCAGAAACTCGAAACCGTGGCTGACAAGGTGATGCTACTTTCCTGATCTTTGGAGCTTCGTATCTTTCAAATAATATTCCACAACGTTTCTTCTTTCGCCGTAGACAGTAATCAGAAACCTAGGTCGCCCGATGGTTTGTAAATTTCAATTGAAAGCAGCCGAGAGCAAGGTTTTTCTAAGCCTCAGTCCGCTCGGACATCCGCGAATGAGCCCCTGGCAGGTATTAAAGTTGAAAGTAGCCGCCGAGCTTCATCTAGCAGGCGAATCCTATGTAGGGTACGTCCCCCAGGTGCAGTATGTCTTTTCGTGACCGAAGTCGCCTGCGCTAATGCTATAAAGTTGCACATAACGTTGCGGTTTCAAAGTTCACGAATGTTATTCAAAATAAATGTACGCCCACTTCGCAAACATTGAAAAGCAAA
This sequence comes from Lasioglossum malachurum, assembly GCA_028455605.1. Lineage (NCBI taxonomy): Eukaryota > Metazoa > Arthropoda > Insecta > Hymenoptera > Halictidae > Lasioglossum > Lasioglossum malachurum. The sequence continues at coordinate 21,835,422 of CM052311.1, read as the reverse complement.
CTTTACGCCGGCTTAAAGATCGGGGAGGCAGGCCACCTTCCAGAAAGAGTGGCACAGTAATAGTTTAATAAGTTCAATATTAATGTAGGGTGGTGATGCCGTTGTGAACTCCGCTGAACGTTGGATATTAGGAACCGTTATTGATTGCGGCTTTCAGAAATTTATGAATTGCGATTTGGAATGCGGCGGTTGAACGATAAAGGCGTAAGTCTCAGACGGAGATTCGTTTAATTGTATTCAACGTTGTGTTCTCAAACATTATACTTTTTTCGGTTAACTGTTGTGTTATTTCTTAACTGACGTCTCTGATCCTATAACCTACCACCCCGTATCTTTAAATTCTTTGAGTAGATTTTTAAAAATATTTTCGTCATAAATTCGCAGTCTAGCGATAACAGTACCCACACGGCAACATTATTCGCGATTCCAATAAATAGCATTCGCCGCATCTGGATCAACATCCAAGAACATCTTGAATCGACGGACGCAGCTTGGGCACTGCCAAACGTTTTTCACCGAGGTGTATTTATGTTCCATCAAACGGTCCAGATTTTTATGTGTTTTCCTTTGTTATTGGGGGTTGTGAAATCCTCGCACGGATCGATCCAGTCTTGCATCGGCGCATAAGAAAATTGAAATTTCCTTTGGCAATGTGTGCGGAACAACGTGGTCGTGGTGGATCACGCTCAGAGACTGAAGATAGATTGAGCCGGCCGAGAGCAAGATGCATACACTCGAAACCAGTGCACGCCTTTCTACTGTGCTGGACCAGCACCAGGCTCAAATTATTCAAGGTTGTCTGTACACTAATGCGTCTCTAATCGTTCCTATTCCATTTGGTGAGTTAGTGGAGGCGATTTGGAAGCTAAACTAAGTTTTAATTAAACATTGCAGTAGGTGCCTAGGTGGATACAACGACGTACTATATGATCTTACTTTAAATAGCGAAATCATAATTGATAGTTTCAATTAGGGATGGGATCAAGTTCGATATGTACTCACGAATCCGAGTCAATTTCAATAAACAAGTTTCATTTCATGGGTTTCGATTACAACTTTAAAAGCAGAATGTTTCAATGATTATATTTGAATAGTATTCATTTTATACAAACTGATATCGAACCTCGGAATGAGTACTTACAAGTTTTGAAAAGATACTTATAAGTAACTTCGATGTTGAAAGGAATCGAATCTTTCATAAGTAGTACTCGAATCTTGGAAATCAGAACTGCATAGTAGGTTTCAAGCACTTTCTTTATTAAAATCGTAACTATTTAAGAATAATATTTCCGATAGATTATATGAAATTATAGTTATACATGTTGAATTAAATTATGCATTAGAGGACAATCAATCAAAGTTCGAACCTGTTTGCGTGGTACTTGATCCCATCCCTAGTTTTAATCCCTCGCAAAATATTATGCCATTCTGATTTAAATGTAGCACTTCGTGTTCGAACAAATTTCACGTTTAATAATTTTGTCCTTCATAATTACCAAAAATCCTGTTATACCTCCTTGGAAGGAACGTTTCAGTTGCTGGCTAGATTTACGATGGCTCCTTTGAGAAGACAAAGGGTTAATCATAGTGACGAATGTGTTTGTATTTACCGTTCAAGTATTGTCCGAGTTCGTTCAAAGAAACGATGGGAAATCGCTAAATCCTTGCGAAAGTGGATTTCTCGGCGATCTGTCTATAAAATAGAAAACTAATCCCCGGAGAATTTCGTTTAATCCGTCCTTCCATGTTGTAAATCTCCGCGATGCTCGGGATTACATGTACTATGGTCCTGATAAAGCGCAAGTAGCTCGGTGCACCGCGAACGATAAATAATTTATTGTTGAGGAACCGACCGGGTAGCTTTGTCTTCGAGAGACATCCTTCGTCAACGAATCTCGCTGCATCTTTTTAAAGTGACCTCTGTTTATAACTTTTCCATTAATTAGCGGATTACGGACTTTTATGGGCATCTTCCGAACGAAATAGAATAGAAGTTCGAACAAAGTTTTACTCGTATTTATACATTATTCGCCAGCAATTGGAGCTTATTTCGTAATGATTTTTCTTAATTTCTTTGCACAAGTATTACGAAAGAGTACTATGAAAACTCTTCACCTTTAATAAAGCGTAACACTTCGTGAGTGAATAAAATAAAAGAAAAGTTATTGGAATATTATTTCCTACACATTCAACTACAGTGAGGCCTCGCTTAACGCTGTTTCAAGTATTACGCAGTAGTATTGGAATAGGAATGTTTCGTTTAGCGTTCGAATTTATTGGAACGTAACCCCCGCGTTAAGCGGGGTCTTACTGTATCTCAGAAGGCAAAGATTTTATTATTTTAAACGAATTCTGACTAGTTTTTGCGGCCAAATACTCCGCTGTGCGCTGAGGAGTTACATACGTGGTTACAAGGTAACGTTGTCTTTCGCGACCCGTTATCCATCCGTTCCGCTGCCAGATTTCGCCACGAATTCTTTTCAACGTCCGAGCAGCCACTGGCTTCTACCTCGGGGAGTGATAGCTTTCGAAACGTTACATTATACACGGGGAGCTCTTTTCTCTAGCGGATCGGTTCATCTTCGCTTCCTTTGCGGGTCGCGGCGCAAGGAGGAAGGAAGGAGATAACGGGGCACGTAGGACGAAACCAGAGGGAAAAGAAGGCGGTGGCAGCGATAAAGATGAAGAGCCACAGCCACGATGAAAGAACAGGGACGACCGAACGGGAAAAACACAACCGCACGGAAGAGTATACACGACGTATTATCTATACGAGACGAGTTTATGAGCGTCAACCCTCCCGTGTCTACGGTCCCGCCTTCCCCCGCCGCGCGCGCCCCGCTGTGTCTCGTTGTCTCCTTAAAAGTAAAATGTAATCCCCTCGTGTTCACGACTTTCCTAAGTGTCGGTATCTTTCGGATATATTCGCGCGCGAGCCTGTACACGCCGCGTGTAAAAAATATCACGAGCCACTGTGCATGAAAATATAAAAACGCAGCAAGAAATTGTTCAATATGAAACTGCACTAAAACCTCGGCGCAGCGGACCTCCGAAATGAAACTTTCCTCGTGCGAGTTGGATCGCGAGCGTGTGTCTACGCCGGTAAAAATGCGTGGTCTGATTCGCCAATTGTTTAGCAGGCCACCCACACGCCAGTGAAAGAATTAACACGTTTAATCAAAGTAATTACGTCATTAAGAGTGAGTTCGAGCAACCGTATTATGAACAAACGTGATTTCTAAAAATATATGAATGGTTGTGTCACCGTACATGACCGACGTGGCAGTCAATGTGTTAAAGTTGTGCCAGCGGCAGTGCGCACAAGTAGAAACAGTGCACGATGGCCAGACATCCATAGCACGTCCCGCGGTAATAAATGAAATTTCGTCGCATTCTACGACCTAATTTACACAGTTCTTGCAAACTTGATAATATACCGCCGCAGCTCGGTTAACGGTGTTTTTTGTTTGTGACAGACACACGCGGATCACGCACGGAAATCCATTTCTAAAACGAAAAGGTGATACCGTCGACTTGAACGCGATAGTACTCTTCGAGACGGGTTACGGCAGGCGCGAGAGCACACAGGATTCTCTTTCGCCCCGAAGATATTTTGCAAAAACATGTTCTCCACCCTCTTCCTTGTTTGATATTTTAAGGAAAGTTCGGCGAGGGTCGTAAAGCATGAAGTGTGGTTCTTCGGTAGGATTAATAGGGCGACACTGCTCAGCATAACCCGACGAAATTACACAGAACTTCCTGCGTAAAGCGAATGAAGGAAGTAGTATTTCGTGTACGACAGCGGAATGGCTTTCTGTCTGCGATGAAAGGCCCGTTAAACCCGTCGATCGTCGTCGGAATAGAGGGAACGGTGTAAATGAGTGATCGAAACAGAAATCAGTGCAGCTGCTTTTACGATCTGTGAAATTAGAATGTGGTACGGAGACGTGTCTCCGACTGGAACGACCACTTCACTCGGGGGTAGAACTGACTTGGCTGCCATCAGAAGAAGTCCGGCAAAGGAACAACTTCAGGACCCAATTACAGTACACAATTTGATGAACATTATTAGTCGAGAAAAATACGGTTCTAGTACGTGGTACGTGATCTTTCCTTGCCAATGACAATAATTCTTAATCAGCAATTCTTACTGTAATAATGCCACTCTAACAAATCTATTCGTAGAATTTATTCATAGAAATCGTAAAACTTTCTAATCTATAATTATGCTTCAATTATATGGTCTCCGAGAAGTTCCAATTACGAAATCATGCTCGAGAGAGTACAGCATAAATTTCTCCGGTTTTGTTCATATAAGCTAAAAAATCCAATGTCATTCTGGGATCACGATTATTCCGCAATATTAACCACAATGAACCTAGAAACATTATCTGCTCGAAGAGTATCCGACCAGAGCTTGATTTTTAATTTAATTAATAATCATATTGATTGTTCCTCACTACTTGCGCAAATCAATTTCTATGTACCAGAGCGTGTATTGAGAACTACAGCAGGATTTCAAACACTTAAAGCCAGATCTACTTATGGATTAATTAATCCAATAAATCGCATTATTGCAGACTCTAGCACTCTCTATAATCGCGTTGATTTCTTTACTGAGTTTTTGCAAACTTTTAAAAAACAATTACGCAGGATTATAGGATAATACCATATCGTTTGTACCATTAGTTTCTGTGCATAAGAGGACTTCGGTCCGTCTATAATAAATAATAATAATAATAATATTATAATTCAGTCTTTCCTGGAATGCTTGTAGAAATACAGTTCCCTTTCATAAAATAGCTAACTTCGCGTGCAATGTGTTATTTTACGCTCTCCTAAATTGTGGAACCGAATAATCTGTAATCTGATAAAGACAGTGTAATCCTTTAAAAAACAGAAGAATTAGATCCACAATAATTATCACAATATAATAATTGCATAATGAAGATTAGAGAGATAAGACGTAACACTAGTTCAAACGACACCTTTTGACCGCGGTTTACTTTTTTATCGATCGAGGAAGTCAATCGGTTCCGGTGGAGATCGACGCGCGCTAAAAATGTCAGACGCGACACAAGATCGTAAATCAAGTCCCGTTCAACCGAAAGCTCGGGTATGATACACATTTCGTGGACAGTGGCCATGCGGTACCCAGGCTTTTCTTCTTCGATCCGGTGTGTTCGGCATGTATCCCTGATCTGATCGGCCAGTTGTACACGATAATAAGCACACCTGGTCAAATTCAATTATACGGTTCCCGAGGGCGAATAATCCAAGTTGCACGTCATCAAGTCACGCGGCGGGACCAGCTCGAAGACCGTGAAGCCCGTGCAACCGGCCATGCCTATCAAATATTGAAGTTGCCAGATTGCGTCGGCCTGCCCTCGGGGACTCCAAATAACTGGAATCGACGGAAAACGCGGGAAGCTTCGTCGAAACCCGCCGCAACAGTTAGCCCTGATTTACATGGACACACCGGTAGCAGTAAGACACGGACGAGGGAATGCCAGCCATCAAACTTCCAAAGTCAATTCGACGCGACGCGAGCCCCGCCGTGAACAGCCGCGGCATTCAAGCCCTCGCCAAGCGCAGTCTTCCATTCCTCTTCTCGGTGACCGAGTCACAAGAAGGCACAAGTCTTCTTAAAACGCGATTTTCAACAGCGGTGGCAAATTCGAATTCTTTATCGTCTGAATACTTTCCACAAAGAATTAGTTTGCGTAAAACCAACCCATACGCTGCACACTTCAATAAGGATTAAGTTCAGCACTGAAACTGTTGTATTACGTGTAATTGTTGTATTATCCGAACAATCATGTCGTACTAATTAGCACGGATAATCGAAGTTCTACTGTATATGATAATTGACTTCATATTTTGACCCCACTTTCCCTATACAGTGGCCTGAATTAATATTTTGATACCCTTTACAATACAACTTTGTTAAAATGAAAAAGTTCCAAGGATTTGTTCACTAAATCCGACAATTATCCGAAAACTCTGGCTAAAATTCTGGCTACTGTATATGCATTGAATATCCTCCCAACTTTTTATGACTAATTACCTCTTGCAAAATGAAATATTCGATAGTGCAGGTGTACAATTTCCATAGAAATCGATATTTTTTCAACAGCCCTACGTGTTTTTCTAGTAAATGTTGTGTAGTTGTAAGCCCTAAAAAGGGTCGCTCAGATTGGTGAATATTATTGGCGACTATCAATGTGCCTTTTAAGTCTTTCTTTTCCAAAGCCAAACCATGCTAGTGATCGGAATAAATTCTGAAAGACTGGTCAAGAGTATATTCATAGAAATCTCGAAGGAGATGATCAAAGACAGCTATGGATAGATGGTGTGTAGACAGGATGGATGAAAATGGAGTTTCTTGGAAAATAATCGGAAATTGACAAAGAAGAGCAGGAAAGGCGAGCAAGAATGACCTGGCTGGTCTAGGCATGAAACTTAAATTCAACAATATCCTTTGCCATCGGCTAAAAATTGATTTTTCTATAAAAAGAAACACCAGTCCCTCTATTTTGGCAACCATGGTTGAGATCTATTCAAATGATTATTTACCAAAATTTGACATATTCTTAAACTTACTCTTTTGAGATCAATGTTGGTCTTATTGGCCCTAGTAAAACTGTGCAATGAAAAATGAAAAGTTTGATGGAACGTCTGTAACCCTGGGTCAAAATGGACCCAAGCTCCAACTTCACACTTGAACTATTTTGTTGCTGACTGACTGAACGTCATAATAGAGTTCTGGTAATTTCCGGTGAAAAATTAGTGTAAACCATGTGTGACCAACCGTAACAAGTTAAATTTTTAACGATTGTTCAATCCGGCTGATTTATGGCGGACGCATTTGTATATTGCTAGCGAGCTGGCGACCAGAGGGAAACCGTATGTAACTTTTCGAACGATTACGAAAGCCGGGAAAGGGACTGGACAGTGTCCACGTTGGAACTTGGACCGTGTTCTGGTAACAGAAAATAAAAATATATTGTACACGCCGTGGCTGCAAGGATTTCCAGAGCAGGTGAGTAGCCGGTATATTAATGTCTTCCCCGAGTAATTCCGCGCCCCTTGCCAGAGCCAGAGACCCTGCGTCGAGTGCATTCCAGTATGCAGTTTGTTAACAATACACGAATATTTCACGTTCCCAGACGGAATGCTATTTGGCTCCGCGACACATAAATCTTAAACCTTCGACTATGCAAATATGAACAATTCTTTTCTGTTCGACGCTCGTTGCTCTCCTGAACGTTATTGGTATCGACCACTTCGTAAACGAGACAATTTCAATCCAGCAATGTCGAATTTAATAACTATAATTTTATAGAGTCGCTAGAATACGCTAATTAGTAGACTGCGGATTTTTATGCATTTATGAAGAAATTTTGGCTGAGTGAAATATAAAACAGTAAAGGATTAGAAAACTTTAAGAACATTCCAATGTTGTTCTCAATGCAATGAAGTCATTAAGGGATGAAATCAATTTTTATGTTATTCCTGCTTCCCACAATCACAATGAAGAACATTTTTATTTTGCATAAAGGTCCGCAGTCTACTTATTAGACTCCGGATCTGCATGTAAACTGCAATTTTGTAATATTATTTTCTAGCTCGGAGGACAAAGAAAAAATTTGTTTCGTTGATTAAACATTTATATGTGTGGTGCGAATAAAATAGAAAGGTCAGTAGTATTTGTTAATATAAAATTGTAAATGTATAAAATGATAATAATAATTAAATATCTTAAAATCTTAAATGCAACCATTACTAACTTAAATTATTCGACCAAATCAAACAAATGCGGCCCACTGTACCATTCGTGTCACAACGAATCCGCGATTCGCTGTATACATATATTATACAAACATCGAAGAACTAATTTAAATATAAATGTCCTTCAACCGTGCCGCAGCATAAACAATACTATGTCGTTGTCACAGTTATTTATACCATTCAGGCGTGTGCCGCACAAATATATGTACGCTATATGTAATGCATAACTTAAAATGAAACGATAATACGATTTCACGCAATTTGTCTCTGTTTCCCGATGACGGATGCATCACCGAGTATAAACATTTAGCTTATATTGTTTACTTCTAACTACGAGGTAATTTATACTACAGTACACGTGCCTTATCTTACCGCGGAAAAATAACATCAAAAGACCGCAACTTTTTCGATCGAAGCCGCAAGCAATTAAAAATTTAATCTGCGTGAACATTCGATCCGAACGTAGTCAACAATAACTCAATAAAATGAGCGTATTCCTTACCAAGCGTATCGAAAAAATTTTGCTGATGAGTATACGCGCGTATCGGTTTCATTAATTAAATATTTAACTCTCGCGGAGGACAATCAATGTACCCATATCGTTTAATTCAGTTCACAACCCACACGTTATAATGTATGCATAACGAGCCACGTACATCGGCCACGCCGACTTGTACATTTTGTTTGAAATTAATAAAATAGCAGACTTCCTTGTTCAAATTTACATCTGAGTTTTGCGTGTATCGCAAACTACGTGATGTCACGCTGATAAGATTAGTGTAAATACAGTTATCTTCCATGGAGCCAAAAATATCGAGCCCCACTTCTTGGTATTTCCTTATACTATATAAAGCACCGCTGTGTATTAACTTTTTTAAGAAACATGATCTCTGTTTGTATAGTCGATCGGATAAAAATATGAGTTATTGGACTAGCTTCCGACGAAATCGAAGATAGTCATAGTGGAAGTCAGTTGAAGGTAACCATCTTCTGGATCCGGAAGATTTATCAGTACACTATCACGAGATGTTATTCTCTTGTAGAAAGCATGTCTTGATTCAACTGGTTTACAACCGACAACAAAATTATTGTACACTTCCGTTATCTTATCTGCTAAATGCTAATGTTCCGCATTTTCGTATGTTTCGTAGACATTCGTTTCTGATGAAAACAAGAGTTTCGTCAGTCAGCTTGCACCTTGGGAGGGGTCATCATGTCGGTGGAAATGGGTGAGACGGTGTCTGTGAAAGTGATGTGGCCGCAATGGATCGCTGGGATCGGAGGTACACAAATTCGAATATTTTAATTCGTACACGGAAACTGCAGAGTATATTCTGCATGAATAGAAAAAATATTCATATCATTTTAAATGTCATTTATGATACTGTAACGATAGTATAACTATTTTTCATACATGTCAAAAAATATTAAATTTTTCATTACATCTACGGCTAATATGTTTCACAAAAATATGAGAACGAAAGGTAACAGAGGCAGACGAGTGGAAAGCATGTTGGCAAACGTGAGTGCCATCGATGTTACGAGAAAATAATTCTGCTGTTGTTAAAACTTTATGTTCTTCTGTCTAAATAAAATCGTATAGTATTTATAGAAATTCATTACGAAATAAGATTTAAAAAGATGTCAATATTTCCTCCCATTCCATCATCACGCCCCTTGCGTATCGTTAAATTCGACCCCAGAGTTTACAACCGTGTTACTATTTCACGCCTAAAATAGACTCGAACATTTTCCGACAGTTTTAAACAAATTCTTATATTCAATATCTTCTGACTCGAGAAGTAACATACAGTCGTCGCGGAAAGTATGTTGACACGTCTCAAAAATGCTTTCTCCGTGCACATTTTCTTCTATTACAACATCGAAGTTTAAATCTTGACATGTCGCTGAATATATCCTTCTTCCAGAAATCTGGTGATTTTTTTTTAAACAATATACGTATTGTACACTGCATTTAAAAACAGTGTAATAAAATGATTAATAAAGCGAGTGAATGGTCGTGCGAAGGGGAGCGCACGAAGTACCGGGAAGTTCGAGGAGAAGCTCGCTCTAACCGAGGAACTTCTCATAATTTACTTTCCAGCCGACTAGCTCAGTCCGCCGACAATCCATCGATTTCCAATTTGTTCGCAGTTTTGCTGCTACAGGCCCAAGTGGGGTTCATGGCGGGTTGGTCGTCGCCGTACATCGGGGTGTTAACGTCCCCGGAATCTTCGTTCACGATCACGATGGTGGAGGTGTCCTGGGTGGTGTCGCTGCTGAACCTGGGGAGGCTGTTGGGTGCGTTCGCGGGAGCGCTGTGCGTCAACTATTACGGCAGCAAGACAACGATTCTGGTCATCAGCGTGCCCGTCTTCCTGTGCTGGTTGTTCGTGATCTTGGCCACGAACGTGTGGTGGCTGTACAGTTCGAGGTTCCTCGGCGGCCTAAGTTTAGGGATGTTGTACAGTAGTTTCTCCCTTTACATAGCTGAAATAGCAGATCCCAGCATCCGAGGATCCTTGGTCGCTCTGGGCATGAACGGCCTACCGATCGGAAGCTTTCTGATGTGCGCCATGGGACCGTATTTATCTATGCCCGTGTCAAGTGCCGTTTGCTTAGTTCCCTGTCTGATAATGATGATCCTGTTCGCCTGGTTGCCGGAGTCCCCTCACCATTTGATCAAGTTGAGGCAAGACGAGAAAGCGAAGTCGTCGATAAAGTGGTACCACCGAGACTGCGACGTAGAACAGGAATTCCTTTCCCTGAAGAAGTTCGTCGACAACTGCAACGGGCAGACCTTCCTGGAGTCTCTGATGGAGTTCAGGCACTCGTGCTACGTGAAATCGATCCTCATAATAACGGTACTATTCACGTACAGCCAACTTTGCGGACTGAACAACATGCTGTTTTACATGGAGGCGATCTTGAAGAGCGCCGAAGTGACCGTGATCGAACCCGCGGTGGCAGTGATGGTCGTGGTGGGAACCGGCATCGCCGGGTCCTCCTTGTCCGCGGCCCTGATGGACAGATGCGGCAGGAAGATGCTTTTTATCTTATCATGTATTTGCCTCGCGATATCTTTCAGCTTTCTGACCATCACGTTCCAGCTGTTGAGCTTCGACGTTCACTCGAAGGCGCTCGACGGATTGTCGATCTTCGCGATGATGTTACTCCACATGAGCGTGTACGTAGGCTTGCTGACGGTGCCGCCCGCAATCCTCAGCGAACTGTTCCCGCCGCACCTGAAATGCATCGCGGCGTGCTACGCGAGCTGCGTGGCTGGTATCACTTCGTTCATCTCCACGCTCACCTATCTACCTCTGATCGAACTCATGACCGAACAGTACGTGTACCTGTTCTACGGCCTCTTGCTACTTACTTGCGTACCTTTCGTACAGTTTTATGTGCCCGAGACCAAGGGCTTGTCTTTGCAAGAAATCCAAAGACGATTGGTCAAGACGAAATAGGTGTTTCTTGTCCTGTGCTGAACTGGACGGTGTGTGTGAACAGTCGAATTGTAAACGAGTCGACTATATTTAAGTGAGCTTGCACCAGAAACCGATACCCGATTGTGATACTTTTTTTCAATAAATGTGATATTGACCGGTAACCAAAGAGGATTATGATCCTCGCGGCGGATCTTGAGAGGAGCCCGCTGCTCCGTCGAAGTCTCGGACCCGCAGATATTTCATTTGGAACGGGCGAAAGCGCGTCGCAAGGAACTTTACAAAAAAAGTCGATGGAAGCCTCGGCCGATAATAAAAGGAGAGAGAGAGGTCGCTGTGCCTGTTGTTCTTTTACCTCCCATTCTTCCCTTAACCGAGAAACGATGTAGCTATTTCTCTTTGCGGCGGACGTACGCCGTCGCAACGTCGACGATGGAACTCGGCCAGTTTCATATTTTACAAGACGATATTTCAGCCGGGCTGGCTACGCCAATAGCATCCTCTAGGTGCCCGCGATCCCATGGCGGCACTGGTGAAAATTGGATGCTACCCTTATCTCGTTCGGTTCATTGCCGGTGGCGCCACCGATGACTCTTGCGCTTAACATTGCACAGGCTGGACAACACTTCGGCAATCTACGGCAACAGCTATTTTCATTATAAGTAGGGAATCTGACGAGCAACCTGAGAGCTCGTTATCGATGATCCCGAAATCTCGAAACGGTAATATTCACCTTTAACACTATTTCTAACAGATTTTAAAACTTCACTGAGATTGCAAATTGCATTAGAAGGAATACTCCCTTTCTGAATTGAATAAGCACATGCACATATTTTAAACGAAATTATTATAATTATTATAACCTTCTGTACAAATGCTTGAATGACGTATTAATTAGAGAGATAACAGTTCTCCGGAAGTGTACTGTCAATTTACATGACAGACAAGTTGATTAAAACATGGACACGTCGATATTTGTGTTTCATAAAAGACACGCTCGAAATATTCTTGGCATACAAAGTGTTCAAGTTATTAGTAAGCGATCGTGTAATTGTACGGATCATTCGAAATTCCAAAGAAGTCGGAAACCACTTTGAAGAATTCAGTTCTTCGGCGAACCCGAGAGAACCTCGATGTGTCCCTAAGATTTCTTAAGATCTCGAGACGAAATCAAGGGTTCTTGAAGCCCTCCGAGGGAATTTAAAGATCTCCGAGGCCCGAGTCTTCTCGAATCTTCGTGGACTTAGAAAGATTTCAAAGACACCTACGGATATTGAAAGCCGCTAGGGACCTAGATCCGAAAAACTAAGAGGAATTAGGTAGCAATTGTCGATGATTATGTAGCCATTCTTCAGTCTAACACCAGAGACTCGTCGTAGAATGATTAATATCTGCTGTGTCAATTCTTTTAGACACCTTTGCTTTACTTGTACGCATAACCCACCCTCGGTATTGATTACGGTACTCTGAATTACCATTCGCGATAAAGTGATTATTCCAGCGCTAGTTATTGCGATCAGTTACGGCATATTAAACAATTATTAACCGAATCGTTCAATGAGCATAAACGCGTCGACCGTGTTACCGATAAAAACAGACGGACAGCATGTAAGTTGGATCGCGTTTGGAGATTTCAAATTGAATTCATCCGACGGAGACGCCTGTTTTTCCAAAATCGTATTTTTCAATGCCAGACTCGGACGAGCGGTATCGATTGCATAAACGTTGGCCCTGCGATGAATGTTTCACATATCCTCGCCTCCTACAGGCACCCCGGATAATTAACATTTTAAACTCATTACTATGCAACCCAATTACGGGGTGGAAGAGCAGCGTGAACCGACCAATAACTATTTACTGCATCCACCGCGAGATAATGGAAGCGGGCCGACTGCCTTCTGACATACCGACGCCGTTAAATTATCCGGATTTACGGTAAGCCGATTCTAAGCGAATCGTCGACGAGATACAAGATTATAGGAATCATTCTAATTAATACCGTGCCCGTTGCCGGATCCAGATTGAGGGACCGTGGGAGACAGCATTAATACCGGCGCGCTGTCCACCCCGGCGCGCTTCATGAAATATTCATATCGACTTTTTTCCACAGCGTTATCAGCGCATTGACTCCCTTTACAGCTTCTATCCTTTTGTCGGAGCGGCCGTTACGATTTAGTGGGCATAAAAAAACATCGTAAAGGAGGCGATCGCCACTCGGATATAAACCGGAATATTCAGGAGAACGTTCGACGTTCAATCGAGCATGAAACGCCCGGACAACGATCCCTCGGATTACATTAATAGATTTTTGTTCCTTGACAAATCGTTCTTATTGACCGACCGACTTCTTTGAACGTGGAGCATCGCGAACGTTTGTTGCATTTCTCGTATATTTAGGCGCGATAGTCATAATGACTTGATCGATAAGATATGGTTTTCGTAATCAATATCTACACGAATTTAATTCGAGTTCATTATCAATGCGACAAGTTCGAGTAACATTGTACATAATGTTACACGATTTTAAAGCGAGCCTTTATTAAAATTATGGATCGGGGTAAAATTAACCCCACGTGGCTCATGGTGAGGTTAAATTGTTGCTCTCTCTACTTTAATCTCGGGAAGTAATACGATTCTTGTAAATTTATTATGCAAAACTTGTGATAATATTTTTATCAATCTTTCACAAGATTCAATGATTGCATAAATATAGAAATTCTATGATTGCGTTAATGCAACCGATACGAATGTATCAAGAGGTTCGATTTTTCGAAATCACGAAACCAGACGAAACCATCATAATTGATGACCAGAGATGATGAGACGCAAACGAACTCTGAAAGACAGTACAATTTGTGCTGAGATAAAGGAAAATGCCACCCCGGTAAGATCCCCCATCAAACAGGCATCCGAGTCTGCCCGTAAAGAATACAATTAATGCTTGTGCTGCGTCGCATAATCTGAATACGAAATCGGTCGGAATGGCCTATAAAGTCGTAGCGGGAACCAATGGCAGCTGAACGAAACGCGTTTCTTCGTTTCAGTAGATCGGGGCGAGATGGGGGAACGGTGTAGCAGCGTCTCGGGAGGCATGAAGACGTCTGATGCCACCTTAAACCTTTCTCGGGGACAAACGAGATAGTTTATCGTCGCGCGGATATAAACGCTTCTCTTGACAAAGCCACGGAAATTGTACGCTCGAAGGCACACATTGTACATCACTGGCTTCCTTCGAGTCGCAGACACACACGGCCGGCTTTCATCGTAAAGCCGACGCATCGCAGAAACCATTTCTGAACTGTCCGAAGAGCTTATGCTCTCGCCGACTGCTTGTTCGATTATTTTCGATCAATTATACCAACGAACATCCGAAGAATCATGCGCCTCCACCAATTCAATTCGTATTTAGAATTCAAAATATAATGTTCTGAATTCGAATGTGAACACTCGAATTTGCACCGCTTCTTTCTCTGAATAGTGCTTGTCTCTTACGCATCTATACCTGGATTTATCCCGTTTTGGACGAAAGTGCGCTTGCACCACTTTACCTCTGAGCCTCTCATAGGAAATATGCAAACGTAGAGCTCAGCGTGCATTCAGCATTAGTTCGAGCAGCCGTTTGTGTTATGATTACTGTGATGCTTATGCAATATGGAGAATCTCGAAACAAATATTTAGAGCTCCAGACTAAATGCAAGCTTATTTTATTTATGAAAAGTTTCGACTGACTCGAGGTATTATGAACATGAATGGAGTTTCAGCATTCCATCGTATTCCACCGAGTCGAGTATAGTACAAACGTATCGTATAAGCATTACAGGTCTAATCAAAACACATTTCGGGTCAATTGGTCGACTATAACTTCAGATATCGTGGCAATCGTTTCCTACTAGGATAACTTATCTCTTAATTTTTATAAAAATTTAGAAAAGCTTCAAGAAACACCTGTCGCACTATAGCACCGCCTAATCGTTCCGGAATAGACTGCGGATCCGTTTGCGAACAATTAATCGCTCGAAAGCAGTCCGCCGCTAAACCAAGTCGATTAGCTTGTTGGGCCATGGTGCTCTAGATTCTCTTATCCGAAACTAATTGCGGTAGTGGAAAACCTGAGGACTCCAACCGAGTTCTATCCGATTAAAGGTATCGTTCGCCGCGGAACACGAAATTTAAGTAAGTAATGCTCGTCCGATAGATCCGATTCGGGCTCCTCGAAAGCTCGCGGATTCAAGTCCCGGTTAATACTGCAAGTTCGACGTTAGCCTTCCGTCAATTTCGCAGAATGAACTTCCGCGTGTCCCGATTAATGAACTGTCACCCGCGGAATCGATAGAACCGTCCGTTTTGGGCCGGAAACGAAATTAAACGAAACAAAACGAAACGAAACGACGTTGTGGCCCATTTACTTCCCTCGTCCAGCCCGGACACTGTGGTTTAATTTACCGCGACGGCAGTCTTGAACCGAGCTACGACACAAAGACACGCGCCACGCTGCAGAGCAAATTATTGCCGCTTCATTTCGCCTGGATGTAAACGGATTTATCCTGCGACATTGTCCGGCCGCTGCTGTCGCCTACGTTTACGTAATTAAAATAAAGGGCAGCCGGATCTTCCACGCGACCATATTTTCAGCGCACTCAACGGCCACGTTACCTTCCCGTCCCCCGAAATAGAACGGCAAAGTAAACACCGTGCAAGCCGGAGAATCGAAGGGAACTATGCAACAACGGAATAACAATTTCATTTACAGGAACCTGCGGAACCGTTCATAATTGTTTTCAGACAGATTTTATACTTCACTCCGCATCCTCGTGTTACAACCCATTAACGCGCCATTACTTTTAAGTACACTGAGCTTCGGACAAAGTTTTCCGAATAACGGAAAGCAACATCGAGATTTGTATGTGTGTCAATTAAATTTTATCATTCTGTGCTTAGCACACGTCTGTCGAAAGATACGAGAATGCTCCGCAAAGTTCTATGTCGATTAAAGTTTTATTGAACGAACTGTGAGCTATGTACGGGCGATAAAGTAGAAACTAATCATATAAAACGGCAAAGTAAACATCGTGTCCACGCTGGAGAATAGAAGAAAATATGCAACAGCGGAATAACAAATTCGTTCAGAGGAAGCTACAGGACCGTTCATAATTGGATTTATGTCGTTAACACGGCGCAGTTGTACAGTCTATAGCCACATCCTTACTGAACAAAATTTTTCTGGGTCCATTGCATTGTTTCACATTCCTACAAAAATGTTCAAAACCGTAACAGTCCGGGCGCATCTGAATATGCAGCCTTTAAATGGGAATTAGAAAACAATTCTTAACTATTTCTGTACCAGTGTACATATTACGCTTTTAAATCAAGCTTAACATTCTATTTTCGTGTGCTTTAAACTATTCTTATAATGATGAGCAGTACATTAGAATTTAATCGTAGAATTGGATTGTCTCCAGATGGTAATTGTAATTTCACTAGCTCGACCGTTTGTTCACACTGAAACCACCGGACGAGCCAAAAGGCTCTTTCAGGAGCTTCTTAAATTGCCTGAATTATATGCAAGCATGCACGAGTCAGGCCAAATGTGAGCAAATACACTCCTGTCATTTCTGCAAAAACATCCGAGGGATTTATTCAAATTTACCAAAATATGCGATAATTTTGCAAATTGCTGATAACATAGCGATTTTCTAAATGAAAAGAAAATTCAAACGTTTGAACTTCCACGCCGATAAGTCATCTTCTTCATTAAGGGTGGGGGTAGTCCTCTTATTTTCATAAGGAACGAGAAAGTTCCCGGCCTTTCTTCATCCGGGCCAAGAACTCCAATGATATTCCAACAAATGAAAACGGACTATTAAAGAACTTTGCTCAGACAAACTCCCATACGTTATCTACAGTTCGGCTAAAATTTAGCCGGGCCCTGCTCGCGATAACAGTTCCCAAGTTCGCGGCCCCTCCCCCCTGACACCTGTATAATGTCGAGGCGCAAGAAGAATCATAGGGACTACGCGCAATAATGGAATGCCTCCAAGTTCCAGTCAATAAAGAAGTTCCGAAAACAATTTTGCAATGCAATAACCCTTCGTGCCACGGCAATCGACAAAGTTTCCCCGGAACCTCCGCCATATCCAGACACAGAGGGACGGGTTCGCAGGGGGATGGGGGGCCTTAAAATTCAACGAACCTCGAGGAGATCGTCTATCCACTTACAAACAGGGATTCCGTCCCTCTGTTTTCAACGTTGAAGGGGGCCAGGGGTCGTCCGATCGGCCGTAAAAATCCGAAGATCGCGGGAACAATGCGCGCCGGTCGATCCCTCGTTACCAGGTGAGAATGCCCGACATTATCCGCGACCGAAAGGAGAATCCACGCAAAACACCAGGAGGATGGGGCGCTTGGAGAAAATCGAATCTCCAGCCGAAGTAATTTTTTACCGCGCCCGGAAGCGCCCCTAACCGTTCCCATCGTCTAACCGCTTTCCCCCCCCCCCCCCCAGCGATCGCGAACCCCCGACTGCGATCATAATTTTCCGGCGATGTCGGCCGAGCAAAAAAGCCGATCCGTCGAATAAAATTTTATGCTGGGTCCGCGACGACGAGAACACGTAGCATGACAAATCGACGAGCTGGCTGGACGAAAAATTCGAACGAGCGATTTTACTACTTACACCCCAGGATGATGCGACTCGAAATTCATTCTGCAATGATTCCTTTTATTTCAACACTTGCGCTCAGTCTTCCAGTACATAATCCAGTTTTAAAAAAAGTTCTCGGAGGGTTGAAATTTCGCAATACTAACAACGGCATCTTTTTCTACATTAACAATAGTGGATAGAAATAACAAAAAGAAAGCCAACAACACGTGGTGTTCCCAGGCGGTCACCCATCCAGGTACTGACCACGCTCAGCGCTGTTTAACTTCGATGATCGGACGAGAATCGGTTTATTGCAACGCGATATGGCCGTTGGCTATCTTTATAGTATCACTAATTCGTAAAATACAGTCTCCCTGTTCTTACGTTTAACAAGGACAATTAGATAGATTTATGATTTATAAATTCAATTTAGCCAGCCAAGCTCCTAGACACAGTATCGTTCAAAACAGTATCTCAAAGTAGTTCTAATTATTGTACCTCCGAAGATCGTAAGGGTTGACATATTCTTCGACGGTCAGAAAAAGCTAACTTTCGTCCAGCTGGATCGGCGATCCGTCAAACGGTGCGTGGGCGAAAGGCACGCCGGGTGGAGGTGGAATGGGGGTTGGGTTTCGGTGGCGGGATTTGAAAGGCTGCGGATGTCGCGCGATCCGGCAGCCTGGATACGGGCCACGCGGCCCCGGCTGTGAGCTCACTCGATTGTTTAAACAAAAGGAAGAACGAGCCGAAAGAACGCGGGCCGGCCCGCGTACCGATGCTCGATGCACCGTAGCCATCGACCGGACAAAATGTAGGGTAGTAGTATGTCTCGGGGAACGACAGGAATTGGTCCGTCGCCAAGTCGCGGGATAGTCAATGGAACGACTGGCAGCGAGAGCGGGGATGGGAACGTACCACGGTTTCGTAACCTAAATTCACGCGCATCCCTTTGAAGCGGACTGTACGCCTTCCGGTGGATCAATGATACTCGTGACGAACTGTACACGGTGTTGCACTGCGATACACCGCTCCCGATACACACCTGGAAACATATCCCCGGTCGTTCGAGCGGACGCCGCGAGATAATCTGGACAACGTCGTCCTGGAAATCTCTGTTTCCGGGATCAGAGTTTTTGTTACTTTAGCGCTTTGTCCATAGGCGGCTCCGCGCTTTTTGCCCCCTTTTCGCCGATCCTGCGACAGTCACTTAATCGCCAGACTGCGGATCTTTATACAGCAACGAGTAAGAATCAATGTTTGCGAATTCCTTTTTCTGTTCTTATTTTTAAGCTGTTTTAACCCTTCGCGAACGAGAATCACGTCCAGTGCACTTTCCAATAAATCTAATGTACCTATTTCTCCTGTGCAACGAGATTACACAAAGAAAATCAATTGATTTATTAACATTTTCATAATTAGACTGTGGAACTTTATGCAAAATAAAAATATAGTGCACTGTATTTTAAAGATATTGAAAAATATACACAATTGTATTTGAGATGGTCTGGGTAATAGCGTCTTCGAAAGTACAATTTGTACTGCTTCAACTGCTGACTTGTTTCCGAAGATTGAGTCTCGTGATTACAGTCACGAATTTCGCTGAACGTCAAATTGAACGAAACACAAGTCGTGAACAGTTCAAAAGAAAAGGGTTGAAGCGCAGGTGCAAGCAGAGCAGCCCTCGCGTGAATATTTATAGGAGCGAAATGAACTTGCAAGAAACAAGTATTGTAGAAGCAAGGACCCGCAAGGGGTTGCTCGTCGGCCCTATAGAGTACTCTCTGCGCTTTTCTTCAGGTGGTACGTACACGAACTTGTACACGCCTTATATCTTCCGGTGTCTCTTTCTGACCCGGTTTCCCCCCGTTGCTCCATAATGTTATCATTACAGTCCAATCGGTGGAATTGCAGCTTAAGTACTGCGCAACGATGATTCACATCGCGGTGTAAATTACAATTACTTGAGCCTTGGACGGCTGCTGCTGGACATACTTCGAAATTAATTCGTTATTCTCTGAGATAATTCGAAATCTCAAAAGATCTACGTTGGACTACAAAAATCCATAAATTATTTTCTTATACGTGGTTTACGTTCTTGAAATTCTTTTAATAGCTTGATTACGCATTTCATAAATTAGTCACTTCATTTGCAGTAGTTATACGTACAATTTCGTGGCCACTGTACGTATAATCTTATAAACACGACACACTTAAACATAGTGGTTCAGCCTTCCTCATTATGAAAAGCACTTCTGCACATCATGAAAATCCCATTTAAAATGAAGTTGCATTTTCCATTATAACTTCGTTGGCTCTGCGAATTGCGTCACAAAATTTGTTTCTGCTCTAATCAAAGGACCAAATGAAAAGTTTTCTGATTCGAATCTCACACACACACACATTTACTCACTGTTCATCACTAGAGTAAATGAGTCCTTCAAAATATCTGTCTAAAACGGGTATTCTGGCTATTTATTTGAAAATGATCGATTTTCTGTATTTTACATATTTTTGAAGGTATAAATGTTCAATATTGGTTGTTCTGAAAAAAAATTCTGAAAAATTGATGAAAAAATGGCCTCGAAAAACAGAATACCTCCTGAACAACGAAAGCGACTAAACAAAGTAAAATTTATAGTGATGTTTAAATATATTCGTCGAGAGAGAATTTTCAGAAAGAGAAAATGTATATTACTGCGTCGTCGAATTAAGTAGAATGGTCCAGTTTTGGTTAGACGAAATTTTGTCAAGCATTTCTCGAGAATCTTTCGAGCCTGGCGGTACAGGTTTGCCAACGGTACCTCGGAGGCATCGATCGTATTTTATTTTCAAGAGTGAACCTAATGCACTCGCGAAGAAAGTCCAAGAAGCAAAAGGACCAAGAAAGGATATGTTGGCCAAAGGAATATCCCGCAAGCGTCGCGTCGTGTCGCATGCTTCGCCCGCTTTTCACTAGGGTAAGCATATACAGTAACTGGCAGTAATATCCGGACACTCGTAAAAAGACAATGTCTTTTGTAATACTGCACCGTACGACTCGAATTTTTTTTAAGAAGTTAGAACAATGAAAATAGTGAAAGTTATTCTTGACAACATTTTTGTGTCGGCCTACATTAAAATTTTAAGATATACGTTATACAGACTTGTGTCAATTATATACATTCTGAATATTTCTGGCCACATCGAATTCGTGTTATTTTTGTAAAGCATTTCATGAGTCTAAAAATCACAAATTATCGGCTAAAATTAATCGAAGCTCACTGTGCGACATCTTAAATCTTTTTCACAAGTTTCTTTTTATTTCAAATTGCAAAATGACAAAATTGTGCAATTTTGTCTAACTTCAGGTCCAGCGGAAACTGATCGGATGCTTGCAGTCAGAGTCAATAGAAAGCGGTACGTGAAACGTAAAACATTTTTGTACTCGCTTAAAAAAAAAAATGGATTAAGGGCAGCTCAAAAAAATGTTCGTCGATTTGTTTGAAGCTGACAGGACAGCACACGCCCTTAAATGTTTCCTTTTGGCAGCGGGACACGCGATACACACCGGATATCGACACAACGCCGGGTACGATTTCATCCTGTTCTCTGGCGGTGTTTTTAAATGCAGTATTTCGCGGTGTTGACTGGTTTTTGGATTTCCATAGAAAGCATTTTCGAGAGATCGATACTGCCGCTCATTTCGGTAGAACTTTTTGCCGGGAATGGTGGAAATTCCGGGAAAACGAGTTTCCCGTTGTTTCCGGCTATTCAATTTTGACGCGATCCCTGGATGCCGAGAGTTGACTAAAATTTGCGAAATCGTATTGCAATGACCTCCACGCGATTTTTTAGGAACGCGGAGGAGCTCTCCAAGTAACGAACCCATGTTTTTTGTTCTCATTTTCTTTATTTTGTGAGGCTCATCAATTTTATTTATTTATTTATTTGTTATTGCTTTAAACCAAGTGGTTTATATAGCAAGTACATTGTTCCTAAATTTTTACGAAACATTGTTTGCGAAAATTATAAATTATTTTCAGACCTTCTGTATCAGGTTTACAAAAGAAGGAACTAAAACAGAAGGGGGAAACAGCACTTGCCTTTGAGGAGCTTTGCTTCCAATTCAATAATGCCATATAACATGATTTAGATCTTGAAATTCTGCTCCGCATTGGCAAGCTCTGTTAGCTATAAAGTTAAACCTTGCCAATGAACCGTTTAAATTATAGTGATTGGCACGACATCTATTAACAAAATTAGAAAATCTCTGGAAAGCCCAAGTCCAGTGTACCATGGCTTGCCTTTGTCCTTGCGAGAAAATCTAACGTAGTTGGCACCTTTAACTAGGCCTTGCTCTCTGATAAGGATGTTGGTGGACAATCTCATTAATTTTATTAGATTCTTTGCTCCTGTTAATATTCACGATCTTCTCGTTGTGTTTCAATCATTTAATTAAATGCTAGTGCCCGACATTAAGTGCTGTCCTGCGTTAGGTGACTTGCTCCTACACGATTTGACAGAGCGATGCGATCGATATTCTTCGCATTAGGCAATATGAGGATCCGCCTTACTGTACACGGATGATTCTACTGTCAACGACACGATATAGCTGACTAGGGCGATCCGTCTAAATGATTGTCAATGGGGACTGATTATTAACTGACTATGCTGGACTATATGCTGAAATCTATATAGAGCGCATGTTAATCGACAATGTACGATCACTGCCGCTCATGAATATGGATTGGGTACACAGACGGCTGAGTGATTCTGACTATTGTGCGTGTACTTGTCGGATCGCGTGAAAGAATCGACGTGCAAAGCGATTTTCAAATTGTTCCCTGTCAAATAAATTTCCCTTGTTTATTTCTCGCGACGATTACTTCGACCCTTTAGTTTACATACGATCACAAATAGACGGATGAGGTGGTTATATGGTAAAACGACAAAACATTAAAAAAAACACAGCAGCAGCTTTTACAAAAAAAAAATAAAATTACTTGTCTACTCCCTCCAGGCACAAGTCGATTTCTTTAAATAATTTACATCTTTTTAACGCCCCTCCATTTTTATGTACAATAATTTTCATATAGTTCAATACCATTCACTTGAGAACAGTATCTTTTAATAGACTTTAGAGTTTTAGACCTAAATTATGAAATTTGCGAACGAGCCGTGATATCAATTTCAACTTTAATATTAGAACAAATGCCTCTCTAGCTAGCGTGCTTAATTTCATTTTGTTTTCTCGGCTGAAGGAACCGCTCCTTGAAAAATTCCTGAAGCTCTCCGGTCAGAAATCCCCGGGTATCGTTTACAGAATCGTATCAGCGGATTCCATAACGATAAACGCGTTCATCACGGGTATTAAACAGACGCTGGAATCGATCGCTACATCAAAGCCATCAAAATAGGGCATAATAGTGTAGGCGAGCTCCTCACCCCTGACGCGTCCATGAATCCCATACCCACCGGGAATAATTACAGTACATTTGCAGCGGATCGCGAGAATTGAGAGAAACAAATGGTACTGCGAACTGAAGGGGTCATTAAATCAACAATAACTTTTGGAACGATGTGGTTTTAGCGAACAAAGCGAACGTAACAGTCTTGACTGCCTAGTACGGCAGCGTACTATCGAAGAAAAGCAGGTACACTCGCCGAGGAATACACCTTCTGCTCGTGTTGTATTAATTACTATAATACTGCTCGTTTCATGCCTCTTGTATCAGATATCCGAAAACTAAACTTCGTTGCGATGGTATGGTATTACAACCAGGAGATATTGTACAGTATCAAGCATGGACTAAATACCTAAATACCCCTTCTTCCAATTTATAAATTTATCAGTAGACTGCGAACCGACTTCGAAAAATACGATAAAACATTTGCAATCTGCTTATAGCATGCGTACAGTAAATCAAAATAATATCGGCACACTTTTTAAAGGAGTATAGCTTCTTCATATTGAACTATACTACTTGGATTTTTTTGAGAAATTAGAACAATTAGTTTACTACATGATGTGTGAAAAGAAATTTCAAGAAAAATTGCAATTGATCAGAATTATAGAGAAAATACTAAAATTTCTTGTTTACAACTTTTTCATGTGAGTCTATATTGAAAATTTAAACAATAAATTTTGTAGATCTGTATCAACGTTTATAAATAACGACGATGAAACTCCATAAATACATTTACGTACATAAAGCATCCACAGTGTTCGTCTCGAATGGTGGGGTGAAGACCTTTAGAAACAGAATCGAAGAAACTCAATTAAGGAAGCATCTCTGTTGTTTCAATAGAATTTCATAAAGAACTTAATTGAAGTATTCTGTACAGTGTTTAATAAAAAATTCGAACCTTCCCATAAGAATAACGTGAATAATTAACACATCTGCCTAGGCCGAGCAGAATTGTCCATTGCAAGTAGAAATAGCGATCGATGGTCAGACGCGTTTAGAAAACGGAAACCAACGAAGGTCTCAACCTTCTTCTGCACGTTTATTGCACTTGTAACTGTTTCGCATTACGTCGAATCATAGGGAGTAGCAAAAAAATATCCAAACGTACAGAATTCCACTGTCTGTATAAATAAAAGACGTATTGGCAGTCGGAAGACCAGTGGATTTTCCGGAACCGTTTTACCGGTGTTCGCGTCGGCAAAATTTGGCCGTTCCGTCAAGGCAGATACGGGGTTCAACAACAATTTTCACTTCCCCACGGTTCGCAATCGTCTCGAATCCGTTTTCTTTCGGCGGCGAAAGTGCGCCGGTTGCCAGGGCCGTAAGTAAGCCTGCGCTCTCTCTCTCTCTTTCTCTCTATTTCTAGAGAAATACCCTTGGCAGCTCGTCGTAACGTTGCGCGAGAATGACAGTGTACCCGAAAACGACCCGACCGGACTGATGCGATAGCAAGACGAAAAGGTTCGGCGACTTTAGGCGAGCTCTGAACCGATGAAAGCAGCGTCGTCGTTCCCTGCTAGATGGAGTTTGAAGAGACTCGACGGTTCGCCACTTGCGCCTCGAGAGCTTTGCTTGTCTCTAGAACTCTTGAGCACACCGGTTAACAGACGGTAATTCTACGGGCAATACAATGCTTCCCAGGCGCCCGCGTTGCTCCGGACCTCGTAAAAAGGAAAAACAATCCGCCGGAAGGCATAAAAGTTGGAAAAGGCTACACCGTTTTAATCGGGGCCGGCACCGGGCCGGCTCGTTTCGCCGTTCACCGCCAGCAACAAACACTTTAAGCGAATCTGAAAGTCAAATCGAATATTACCGTCGACTTCGCGATTGAAAATTCATCGATTCTCCATCTATATCTCGATAAATATTCCATGGTCCCGATTTTGTCAACCTCTTTTTCTCTTTACATCATTATACGCGGTCTAATGGTAAATAACAGCTAGGATTTCACCTAGAAAAATGATTTGCACTTTTGTGAAATTCTTGGCAACATATTTGTGGCATTTTCTAGGTTAAAACGAGTCCCCCAGCACGATACAATTATGCTAGTCAATGTACAGTCTTTTTAAACAATTCTTTAAAAATGTACTGCATGTGACCTTGACTGACCTTGAGTAATTACAGTCACTAAATTCGTAATGAAAGGGTCTATCATTGTAGATGCTTAAAAAAGGGTGGCTCCATTTTAGAAAATAAAGGCGACCTTCATTTAGAGATATGAAGAAAAAAGAGAAAGAAGATTCTTTAGAGAAAAAAATGATATACAAACAAAAATTTTTTGGTGTCGTATGAGCCTCATTTTATCATTCAACATTTTCCTCACAAGACATTTAAAACAACAAAGATATTTGAGGTGAAAAAATAAAATAAAATTTGTTTAATTCTACATAGATAGAGAGGAGAGAAATTTTTATCTAAATGGGAACAAGAAGAAGAAGAACACATTACATTTTTCGGACTGTGTGCATAATTATCTAGAGTACCTGATGACAACATCCTCAAAAAGTAGGTCCCATCAAGACTCCGCTATCGAGACGTGATTCAGAGGAACGTTTGCGTCATCGCTCGTGACTGACCGAAAAGGTTCAATATCTTTTGTTAGACTTATGATCGGGAATTATGCAGATGGCGGCCGTGTATCAAAGGGAAAGTTTGAATACGGCGAGGTGGTGCTCGGATTTCAGATGCGTCTGTGTATCGCCGGATCAGGTTTAACTTTCGTCCCGGATACGAAATCACTGGCAGCCCTCGGGCCAAGAGTCTGTCCCGGACTCTATTCAGGTGGCGTGGCTACTCCGTGTTCGGGTTTCGGAAAGGGAACATATCATAACACAGAATACGTTATTAGCTTCTTGCGTCGCTGTCCTGCGGCGCGAGTGTTCCGTTTTATGTATATTTGTAAGACGATTATACCCGACGCATGCATGCGCGCCGCTCTCCGTAATTATTACCTGATTACTTGCTGCAATCTAATTGACAGCTCTATACAATCATTACTAACCGTGCAGATTAATCAACCTTCCCATTGCGTCAATCACGATACCACTTTGCGCTGAAATATTTTGATAATTTTGGTAAATAATCATTTTTAGGAAAATCAGAAGTGCCCAAATGCTTAGAGAGGATGCTGCAGACAGACGGCAAACTACTCGCGACAGAAACTTCGTTATCTTCAAGAGCTTCTCCCGAAAATCTATCTGGCCGACTTCGCTCAGCAACTTTGTTGTCGGAGCAGCTTTTGCAGAATCGCATTTAATGGAATTATTAATCCTTGAACAACTAAGTGACGCTTCTGACCCTGAATTACGCGAACTATTTGCCGAAGCTAGTATAATGTATTATACATATTACCTCGGAGAGAGGAACGGCACAAGCTTAACCGCATTGGACACGCGTGTGTCCTAAGTGTTGCGCTTTCGAATAAATATTGCGCCGTTGTCTATCCGTATTTCCGCGAAGTAGCGGGAAGATTCCTCCAGGAATCTAGGTCTTCGTGAAGCTCTGAAAGCTGTGCGAGCACACGCCACGTACAGCCTTGTCCCGATTACGATTTATTGGGTACGTCAGCCGACAATAACAGCGCGGATCGCGCCGAGCGATAACATAGTCAACTTTGCAACTGATCTCCCGTGCAAAATGAAGACACGGGCGATATGAAAATATGAAAGAATTGCCGGAAAATCATACTTCGATTTATTTTATTTATGAAAAAATAGGAGCTACCCCCCAATTTCGTTGATTCTTCTGTCTGTCGTCAAGATTATCATCCTGAATAGATCTTAAAAAGTTGTGACAAAATATCCTATTTAATTTAGTTTATCCACATTTATATTAGATCTATATAAATAATAGGCTACATTCGAATATTGTATTTTAATACGAACTGTAACATCAACCTATTATTTTCTGC
The DNA here is from genome assembly GCA_028455605.1 of Lasioglossum malachurum. NCBI lineage: Eukaryota > Metazoa > Arthropoda > Insecta > Hymenoptera > Halictidae > Lasioglossum > Lasioglossum malachurum. The sequence goes on along the minus strand of CM052311.1, from coordinate 21,808,185 downwards.
CACTGGATGCTCCGAGATCTAGAGCAGATTTTCCTTCTGCTTGCAACTGAAGACGATTCAACCGTAACCAGCTTTTGCACACATCCATGATGCGTAGATGTTTGTATGAACGCGTCGCATCCTCTGAAATATTCAAACAAGTCCGTCAAACGAATGGAAACGAGAATACGAGCAATACGAGAATGAGCTAGGTGTAATAAGCAACACCGAAAGAAATCAGTGGGTGGAGGAGCAGAGGGTTGTAATAAACGTGACTGGTTTACTTCAGGTTTATCCAGCTGCGAGGAGATCTCCTTCCCTACTGGGATTCAGGTCGCAAACTTATTTATCTCTTTGCAGGAATCTAGCCGAATCTTCCCAAGAGGGAATTCAGCTAGGTGTGATAAAGCGAATCCGCGACTTGCTCGTGGGCGCGGCTCTTGTTGGATCGCTCGACTCCTTCGACAAACACGACTACATTATTCTCCGATACGTTTTCTCTCCAATAAGCATCGTCACTTCAAGGGATTCGTCTATGTTGACTTTTGGCGAAAGAGAATGCACGGATCCACATGAATTTTATGAAATATCTGGGTTTGAAAGATAAACTATATTACTGCTGTGTATACATATATATTTAAACGTATACATAGACATATAACTTGTTGCTGAACCAGTGAATGAACATTTAAGAAATTGTTCAGGAAGATATTTTATTTAAAAAAAAAAAATATGTGAATTAAAGGAATCTCATATATGCCAAATGGCTCCCTATACTTCATTTGTCAAAAATAAATGAACACACACAAATAAAATGAAATTATTATTATTTTTCTTTGTTAAACGTTAAATGAAAAATATAAAAAATACCAGTCAATGTACACTACATTCTAGTGATTGGCTTAAAATTTGTTGAAATATACAAAAGCGTTCATTTACTGGTGCCCGTTTATTCACTGGTGCAGTTACCCTACTATTTCAGCATCTACTTCTACACCTAGTATCAGATTAGATTAAGAAAATCCCTATGGACCGCATACGATCTATTAGCGTCAAAAAGAGTTAAAAGACTGAGTCTGAGAGTCTCGCTGCAGGAAACGGATAGCCCAATCGTGATTACCGCGGTTGCTCGAACGAGGCGGGTTTCGCGCCTTTCAGCGGACTCGGCGCGCGTTAAAAGCGCCATTGAATCCGAGGATACTCTTCTTAATCGCCACCGAACACTTTTAATCAGGGCCGAAAAGCGTGCAGCGATCGCGGCCAGCGTCAGAAGCCTTCTCGCCGGAGCACGCATCCGAATCTTTCCGGACACGAGCGAAACGAGCGAGAAAACGTCGTGGACGGCGTAGCAACGAAACAGTTTGGGGGAAAAAACAATCGGCCGTAATGGACTGGGACCATTACACGATGTTACGTCGGATAGAGGTGTCATTAGAAGCTTATCGAACGGCGTCGCGACGCAGCGCGCCGCGCGAGCTATCGGCGAAACTGATTAACACGTGGACAGGCGAGGGATAATTTCGCGAAACACGGTGCTATCGCGAATCGCCGATAATGCGGTCGGAACGATTAATGGCGGCACGAGGACCGATTTCCACAGCGACTCTCTCGAGTTTTCCCAGCCAGCGAGCACGATCCCCCGCCGAACTCCGAGCCAAGAGAGAGGGAGAGAGAGACATAGTCTACTACCGCCAATTACCTCGGCGAAATTTCAGGAAAACTCCTCGCGAAAACGATGGGGGCCGGGTCCCGCGGCAGAGGAGCAGAGCTACGCAATAAAAGGAGGGCGGGCCGAATACATTTTTTCGCGCGTTTCTACGTCCGCGCGTGCGAACCGCTTCCCTTATTCTAGGCACGAACTTTTCTAAAAGGCCGGCATGAATTTTTTATAAACCGTGGAATTCGTATGCCCCGCGCGGTAAGTCGCCGCCCGGCAAATTCTCTTGACGTCGTCGCGCCCAGAAAAGTGGGACCTTAAGTTTCGTTACACGTGTGGCCACCGGGAAACCGTTCCCACCTACCTGCCGACGTTAAAATTACGAAGTTTCGGCTGGATCGAGCTCCAATTCCTCGACCGAGGATGCTGCGCGAGCTGTAGACAGGACCGAGGTCAAACGTCTCGATTCTGGACTGCGATTGCGTGAACATTATTGCGTTTACGACGAAACATTCAAGATGAAATTGTTGATGAAATGATTGTCGGTGATCTAAACGTGTCGATGAGTAGATGTACTGTCAGTGGAATTCGGTGTCGATGAAATCGTGCAGGGGAAATGCTTGTCGATGACATGGTCATCGCTGAGATCAGGGTACCCCGATTCAAACACAATATTATTGTTTGAACAAAACGGTTATGGAGATAACCATTGTAATGGTAAATGAAGAGAGGTAGACCACCACATAATTGCATTCGTACAACAAGAAACGTCAAACCTAGGAGGGTATCTTGTAATGATCCGAATCTTTGTGATCGATTGGAAGAGCCCTAAACGACTCTGACCCAAACTACGACGATACTGATCGACACTTTAACTGGCTGAAATAGCCCTAAACGATTCCTTCGTAAAGTGGCTGACTGGGAAAGTCCTAAACGACTCTCCTCTAAACTCCAAGTAACCTGATTGCCCAAAAGAGTCCTAAACAAATTCGCTCAAAGCTGCAAACGTCGTCGACGACTCTGATCGTGAAAGAGTTCTTGATCGACAGCGATTGACCGAATTAAAAAAAAAAAAAAGGTATTTACCGGAACCTCGAGTTCGAGAAGAAAAAGTACAGCATCGCAAAGCCAGGCCAACTTTGTCTTTACGCTGGAGTCGAGCGACTACCACTCTTGTGACTACCCGGCGATCGGAAGTTGACCGCGCTGGATCCAAACGACCCTGCTCGTCGCGATCGTTTACCCAAACGGCAAAACTTTTCAAGATGCTCGAATTTTCCAAGATAATTCCGCGAGGAGTTTATTGTCGCGCGTAACCGCGGGCAAGCTGGGCGACGAAACATGAATTTCATCGCAGCCGGGGTTTAGGCATAAAACCGAGCAAGTTATTCATGAGTGACGAGTCGGATGCCAGAGCTTTTCGGAGAGAGAATGCTCTGCTGACCCACATGCGGAGCTTCGGAAGTTTTGCGCATTGCGTTGTCCGTTTGATCGCTGTTATCATGGTCGCGGCTCGGGGACTCGCCGCTGTTAAAAGGACAGTTCGCGGGAAAAATTCTGTGCGGTAGAAACGAGTGGTACACTTTTGCGGTGCGCCGAGAGTTTAATCCGTTTCCTCTTCGTTAGCTACGACGTGTATCTCATGACATATCCTTATCTCCTCTCGATGAAGGTCGAAAGATTGTTCCTATTCTTCATATATTTCGGGAAGGTACACATACGCCGTAACGGTTTGCTACTCAACAGTCAGAGCCCTCGATGAAATATAGACACGCCATAACGTTAGAAATGGCTACCAAGTGGTGCTGAGGCTGCACCCGCAGGATTTAAAACGATTGGCGTCCCATAAATTGATGCTGGACCCTTCCTCTCGCCTGTACACCTCCCCTTCCTCGGTCGATCTTTTTTATCTCTTAATTCCATCCATTTCCGTCAAATTTGATTTCAAAGTACGAAAACCCGATAAATCGACGACGCGGAGCGACGCCGCCGAACGCTCGCATAAAAATTACTCTTTCTTGCGACTCCCTCTTTCTCGATATTTTATTTCTTCCAGCAGACGTCATGAGAATCGAGCTTTCGGTATATCTGCGTGAAACTGTAGAATTTAGCCTTGATATACGAGAAAAACTGACTAGGAAATTATTGTATATGGTGTTGAAAACTAATAATTATCCAGGTTTTTTTTTTGGAAAGATGAAAACTCCATTACACAGGTGGGTGTAAGTTTCACCTATTCGAATTTCCAGTCGGTCCCCCGTCGATAAGACAACGTCCGATTATGTAATACCTGTCCGAACCTCGTGTTGAACTCCGTTATCCAACCTCGTAGCATCGAAAATAGTAGCGTCCAAGGGCTCGTTCTTACGTAACTCGCGGAACATTTCTCTGAAATTACATCCCCGGCCGTCCTGAATTTTTCAACGTTTCCAGGAACGCTTCTCATTCTGGCCGATACAGTTAGTTTCCGTCTATTATTGACCTTTCACGCCCGTTATTCGACGCGCCTTCCCGTTCGCCGAGGTTTTTTCCGGCTCGATGAAATTTCTGCATCAGGAATCCGAAAGATGGGATCGCTCGATCGCGCACCGACGTTTTCTCAGCCGGAGCAGGTTGTCCGGGTGTCAAACCTGACTCCCGATCCATTCCGCATTTTTCCCGACACGTCCCACGCGTTCCATTGATAATCTCGCTCTGTTCTTTCCCATTTCTTCCCTCGGAATCCATTTTCTTGTCCTCGTTGTCCTACTCCCGAAGTCTTACTCCTGTCCCACGTACCGCCGTACCCTCGGAGACCCTGCTAAATTGAAGCAAGCTGCTATTCCGCTTAGGACACTGAAGTCGAGGTGATCTTCGCGATTGTCTTTTTAAGAAACTGAGATGCGAAAGACTTTGCTAACCTGTGTCTTTATGGAGTTGCTTTCCTAACTTCCGCAAGCATTGCAGTGCTAGTATGTTTTACGGTGCTTACTTAACGCTTTGAGAACGTTCCTAATACTTCCGTCGAAGTCCCCTTTCTTGTCAATGAGTATAGTATTCTAGAACAATTTTTCTTAAAGTTTTTGCCGCAGCTTGCTCTGCATACGACGTGATAAATAATCAGAAAGAAAGAAGACATCTCCTGTACCCTGATTGTTCAACTCTCTCCGATAGGGCGTTACTTTTACGCGAAACGAGTTTGACGAAATTGAATTTCGGCCAGATTTGGCAAATACCCGGGACCGTTGGACGTCACGCGGATCTCGACAGCGCGGCTGCTGCGAGCTCGTGGAACCACCGGTCTTATCCGACAAGACGCATTCGAATCCTTTTCGACGTTGCACTGGTGTCGCCCATTCCCGGCTAGCTTTCGTGCAACGCTTCAAACCCCGGCGTATTCGGGGTCGGCGAGATCTTTGAATGAAATCCTCGAGAGCCGGACTCGAGGCCCGCCTCGGCAAAGACCCGTCCTTCCCATCGATCCGCACTCCAGATTAGATAGAAGCATCCACCTGAAGAGGTCCGCGGCTCGGCAGAGGTGAAATACACCGTGCAGGTGTGGGGCGGGATCGCGCAAAACGAGATGCTTCGAAACGGGAACGAGACTGGGGGATTGGGGCCTCGAAAAAGCGGTTAGAAGGCGGCCAACAAGACCGGAAAATGCGGTGGACGTCGTTTTTTTTTTAAGTGCCCAACTATCGAGCAGATTGAAGGTGCCGAGACAATGCTGGTGTACTCTTGATCCTTTCACCCGAATGAAAGAGGAACTCAAAAATTCGCCCCATTTGGATCTCTTGATTTTGGAAATTTATAGTGCCAAATTTAGCGGTTGTATCAAGGTGGGGCCGAGAAGTTGCGAAAAATTAGGTTGTTGTACACAAAATGTCCGATTTTTAGCTCTAATGTTAAGCAGACATCACTTTTTACTGTGAATTGTGGTAGAAATTGAGTTTTTTGGTCGTTCACATTTTTCATTTACAAAACTGCTACCTCAATTTTCAAGTTTTTTGTATTACCGATGAATAGTGCGTTCATTTGCCACTATATTTTAATGGAACATCGCGCGCGAAAAACATACAAGATTTACGCATTGATTGACGTTGGAATCAACTGCACGAAAAAGTAAAATTGTACATTTGAATACAAAATGGAGATAAAACCTCGCCTATCAGCGATCTAGCTTAAACTGTATCATTCAGTAATTTAATTATTATATAAATAATGTTCTGTTCAATGTTCAAATAAACGATCGACACTTTTGACAACATGCAAATAATATAAAAATGAAAATGCCGTTCACACCAACACCTTGTAGTATTTTCAAAGTTTCCTTGTACTCTTCGATGTTTTAAGAGAGATGATAAATTTCGTCTTCGCATACTGTGACATACGAAACTATGTTTACCTAGAAACATTTATTTGATCGATGGTAGAGCAACAAGAGTCCATAAAATAAATGAAGACGAGCAGATTGTTTTGAACCGCGGACAAAAGTCGCCGCGCAGGTTACGCAAGTGATGCAGATGTCGAGCCAAAACAGGTAATCGATGCTGAAAACTAGCCGAAGAGAAGAGGCGAACGCGAAAACCCGCGGATATTAGATCCTTATAATAAATATCACAAATACTTCCGCGTCCGTCTACCGCGAGGAAACATCGAGAACGTAACTTAAAGTTTCAATTATCTGCTGCTACTTATTCGACTGCTCTTTCGGAGCTATAAATCCGGCAGTTTCGCGAGTTTACAAATAAAACCTGAGTAGAGTGTTCTGGAAGATCGTACCAACAGACTACAGCTTAAAGATGGGCCTTGGTTTTCTAAGGGTCTAGCGTTTTCTCGCGCTGGCATGTAAACCGAGCAGGCTGCTGGCTTTGACACTTGGCAGCGGCCCGACAATGCCACGCAGTATAGTTAATCGAGGATTGTTCGAAGGCGGGGAATATATACGCGCGAGCGAGCGAGCAAGCGACCGATTAACGGTGCCAAGTGGCCAGAGCCGTACATTGCGAAAAGTAAACCGCAAGACGCTGGATTCGACGTATAAGAACGCGTCGCGAAAACCGCATTGCCATTTTTTTCTCGTTTCAGCTGACATGCGCCGGGGCTCTCCTTGTTGCGCACAGATTAAACCGAGGGAAATCCAGGAAGGAGGGGAGCGTCCGGGAGGGAAGTTGGAATGAAAGGACTCTGGGTCGCCGCATTCTTTGTCCCAGCCAATCGCATTGTATGACGGATGTCGCAAGCATGTAATTTCCATCTTCCTGGCACGCGACCAACTACTGGTAAGTGGGAAATGTTCGGGGTAAAACGAAAAAATAGGACCGGTGAAATATGCGCGAGGATGATTCAGTTTCTGGAACAGCTCAGGTGCGAACATTTTCAATGACAAATGAGTAGATTCCCTTCGTTGTTGCGGCGATTTCAATTCGTGCTTTGTTTGTCCCTTATACGCGCAGCCGGCTGCCTGAATATGCATTTCCACAATTTTTATGAACAATTTTTTACCCATAATTTATGTTCTCTGTTACTTGTAAAAACCAATCATATTTCCAGAATCTAAATGTCTGAAATGTCTAAAATCGAAGGCAAGTTTTAGAACGTGCAATTGTAGCGACTACTTTTATCATAAAGATCGAACCAATTACGCGCGCGATTATTGAAATATTAATTTCACTTTGTAATATGTTTGAGCAAATGTTATTGCAGCATAGTACTGTGATAGGTATAAATATATATATGAAGCTAGGGTGCCAAAGTATCTAGAGGAGAAAGGAGAAGAGGACAGTCAAAGCCTGATGGCGAGAGCAATGCGTGGAAACGTGGAACAAGGGAATAAATACTGGAGAAAGGAAGAAGAGAGAATGTGCGGGATATGTGAGAGACACCTGGGGAAACTAAAACACCTGGCAGAAGACTGTGAAGGGGTAGAAAGAATTAACATTAGTATAGAAAAGACAGTACAGGAGAAAAGAGTGGGTGAAACAGTAGAATGGTTTAGGAGTACAGAGAAGAAAAAGGAAAGAAATAACTCTAAGGAGAGAGGGAGAGGCAAGATTAGCGGGGACACGGGTACATACACGAAATAGCTTATAGACAATAAGGCATGTGATGTGGCATGGGATATGGATGGATGGGTGAAGGAATGGATGAATGACGTAGAAAAAAATTGTAAGCCAAGTCCTATTTCCGAAGCACTTTTCTGAGATCTCTGGGAGTCTCTACCCGAAATTGAATAATTAGATTACATGAAAAGCAGGTGCACTGGACACGCAGTGAACGAAACACAGGGAAACAGTTGGATGGAAGGACTAGACGGATGTAGCAGCCTGAAGGGCTTAGGAGATCAGTGACGCGAGTCTTTAGGTGGTGCCTTCCGTCCGTATCAGCGCGATATAGCTGCACCCTGTTTCTCACGAATTTATGACCGAAGTATCTGCCAGATAGGAAAGCTCGTAGATCTACAGTTTCAGAATTTGTGGTTCGTTTTCTGATCATCATCCCACGCCCAACTACCGATACACGTATCGCATTCCGGTCACGTTGTCGATCATATTATTCCAATAAAAGATAAAGTATACCATCTCCAGCGGCACCTGCAGTTTCAGATGATATTAGAAATGTTTCAAACATAGCTTATTGGGCATTTCTTTCTATAACCTTCCTCGGTTTCTCTCCAGTCAGCTATACGTCCTGCCGCAAACCCTATGTTACTTCTTTACTTCGTAATCGGAGGCTTTCTATTTAGCAACAAAAACACTTTACCTTCTAATGAGACAGAACAAGTGGAATGTAAAAGTTGTGTTTGGTATTGAATTTATTGGTTGGTGGCAATTTTTACGAAAGCTTTGTTATTTAGCATTCAGAAAACATCCAATGAAACATCTAATAAAAGTTCCCCAGAAATTCCCCATATTCAAACACACGTAAGCACGTGCTATAAAATGCTCTAAACGAGCAACTGCTTTCTGGTACTAAAACGCCGATGACCTCAATAACACTCGAATAAAATGGCCATAGAAAACAAATTCCTATTTACGACACGTCTGTTTCGAAAGCCCTCCAACTACACTTGAAGCGTTTCTCGGATCATTAAGAATCAAATTTGATGGTATTTTGAGTCTGTGCATTATCGTTAGCATTTTAAAGCCGAGAGTTTAGTATTTTAGAATACTGTACAGTCAACCAAAGAGTCCCCACGCATCCTCCAAAATGAATCAACTTTTTGAACAGCGGACCAAATGACTTGCGCTAGACCAAGAGTCCTCCTTCGCGGAAACTCTGTTTTTAATTTAACGTTGTGCTTTCGGCGCGTCTCGTCGCATCCGCGCGACGCAAAAATTTTTAATATTCGTGCATTACAGCCCTTAGTTTCGGAACGAACTGTTTTCCTGTCGTTTTTGTTCCGTCGTTTTGGGACGTTTCCGCGTTCCCCGGCCATGTCTCCCGCTTTCGCTTCCAGGGAACTGTAACGAAACAAGAACGCGAACGGCACAGAATTATTCCGCCTCGTGCTTTACTTGTTTTCAATCTGTCGAGCGAGCATCGTCGAGCGGGCCTCGAATCTCTCGGAATATTTTATATTCCGCACGCGGCCGTTCCACCTTATATTGTCCCCTGCAATCAACGAATAATATTCGCTTTAGCCCGAGGAATGCGAAGTTAACGAGACCGCGATACCTCTCACATTCCGTCAAGAATTTTCGACCAATTCCTCCTCAAACATCATAAGGAGTATAACAGAGCATTTCCCCCGCCATTAGGTTCTTACCGTTTCTTTTCTCTACCCGACAAGCATTTCATCTACCGTCACGATATTCTTACGGCGTTCAGCTCTCAGTGCAGACATCGCGTTTCCTCGTCGCGCGACAATCTTCCTTGCGAATTCTTCGCAAATCGAAGCCATTTATGTTGAAGCCCTCGTCGGCTGGGTTTGCGGCGCGCACGTCATTCGCTGTCTTTGAGGGAGCTTTAGCTTTTTAGACAACTTTCATTCGTGACTTCCCTCCCGTCGCGAACGCTCCGTGCCTCTAGATAACTGACGTCGACGTTACCAATTCTTAAGTAACGAGAAACTCCATCTTTTGCTTCGGAAATGTTTCTAAGGAGGCGTTGAACTTAATCGTTTTCAAATCAAAAGTCGATGCGACGAGTGGAAATCTTCTTGCAACGATTCGATAATTTTTTCGATTTGGCGCGTAACTTCCAAACTACTCGTGATGTAATTGAGCAGTGATGATTAGTAGATTGCGAATTTTATGCATTTAAGACAATAGATAGTAAGTAAGTGCGAATAGAATCGAATCCCTACTTTGAGAGATAATTTCAGCCTCTAAACATGTTTTTCCATCGCTAAAAAAATACCTCATTAAGTAATAAGTATTTCTCAGTAGTGTGTCAAATATTATTTCCATCGAGACTCGTGTGTCTTTAAAACATACAAAATTCCGAGCGAACGAAGCTAACTTTCTGACTGACCTTTCACTTCCACCGCGTTTTGCAACAATTCACGGGCCAGGTCTCCAGGATTCCGTGACTGTCAAGGATAATAGTCGTGGCTGACCTGCCAGAACGAACTGCGCCGGGAAAATCGAACGTCTTTTCGGCCGGTTAGGAATCGCGAGAACAAAAGGAATGCACGAAAACAATCGAGCCTCCGGCGGTCGACGGGACCAGCGATAATTCTTACGTCTCGCTCTTGATTTGGATTGTGCGGACCAATTGTATCGAGTACTTTATCCGGTCGGCTTTTGTGCTCGCTACAAAGAACCCGGCCGACAATGGGGCTCCCGACTGTTCGAGTCAGTTTCACGCACTTACCTGAGGCAAGCAAAACTTCTCGATTCTCCGCGGACGTAATCACGCGACTTCTACGGGACTTTCCAGCGTCCCCTTCACTGGACGATCGATTTGCGGTTTTACTTTTATAGACGAAACTGTCCCGGCTCGACGGTTCCCGAATTTCCGGCGAAAATACCTGGTGACCGAAACAGAAAGTTCGACGGACGTTCCGGACTACTATTCTGTTTACGGGAAAGTAGGCGAAAGTTGAAATGTCGAGCACGCCGACCAGCGTTTCGAGCATTCGATACTCCGGCCTGAGGTCATCGAGACATCGGATCGTCCCGTGGATAACACTAAAACCGCCTACAGACGATACGATTTATCGCACTTCACGTTGTACGAATTGCACAGACACATGGTAGTTCGATTACTCTTGGCGTCAGTTGGACAAAATTATTTTTTCACGATTTTGAAAACCCGCAGTCTAACCGATGAACATGAAGAACTAAACTAAATTATTCGATCACCTAACGAAGCTGTATACACGATCTCTTTCCCGTATTTTTTGAGCTATTCTTTTTCATTGTGCGAACTGAAATTTACAGCTCGGAATCTGCCGTTACATTGCCGGCAATGTTATTTTTCCCATTTACCAAACACCCGTCGTTATTTTTGCATGTCGATACACAAGACATCTGTTTCAAATAGGTTCGAAAAAAGAATGACCGGTTTCGGTGCCGGGAGAACTCTCAGTGAAAATGATATTTCTCGGCGAGGTCCTGGTCCGTGAGCTCTCGACGATCCTGCGACCGTAAGGACTAACTGGTACACATATAGGTATCCCGGCAGCAAGCGCCGCCAGCCGAGAAAAGATTCATGGCGGCCATTATTCACAAACGATTTAGCGCCCGAATAATGAATACACCGATCCGTAGGGGTAGCAATGTAGACGGAAAGGGTTGACCCAAGGCGGGGTTGGACTCGGCGAAGTCGAAAGCAACCCTCGCTTAACTCTTTTCTAACTGTTCCCCGTAAACGTTTCAAAAGCCACCGAAAAGCCTTCTTCCTCTGCCATTAATATTCCCTGTGTCTAAGCGCCGCCACGTCTGCGTCAATATTCGCTTAAAAAAGGTAATAACTCTTCTGTCTCCCGATAATCGAATCTCCAGTGAGCCTAACCTTTGTCGATTCTTGTATCGATGAGGTAGTCTACTGCTGAGACTACAGAATGCTCACTAGACTATAAATTTTCATGCGAGATGTATGGATATTCGTTAATTTACGAATAACGTTCCACTATTTAAAAGCCAATTAAGTAACCATTAACAGTCGGAGCTATTTTAACTCTAAAGCCAAATATTTAACATTACCTGTTTAGTAATTCATCGAATACAAACATGTTTAATCATGTAAACGATATTGTTAATAATGGTATACCAATTTTTAGTGGCGTCTCGGAGTCGACATTCGAGTGCTGAAGGTTAATTAATAGGTTTACAGTTAGTAAATTGTTAACTTATTTATTCTCCTTTCGAATCTCTCTATAGATTTTCAATTTAAAGGAGTGGCAATGGGTTCGATCCTCAACAGCGGCGATCGAGCGACCGGATAAGCCGTAGTGATTCATAAAATGGCACCGAGCACGAGCGGAATACGCGGATTTGTCCCGAGCCGGGCGCAAAGCATAAATCAAGCCACTGTTGTACGCGGAGTTCCAATGGCGAACTCGCTGCATGCCACGAGCAAACCAAATATTTTATCCCCGCGAATTAGCATAGATTTCAGGTATCGCCGAATAGGAAGACGTAATCGCCGGAAAAGGTTTATCTGCGAACTTGTATCCGCCCCCCCCTCCCTTGTTCATCCGAACCTCTCGGTCCGAAACCTGTGAGATTTTATGAACGAACGGAAACGTGAACCCGCAGATATCGCGTTGATATTACCGATACCGCGACCCTTTTTCGCGGTGCAGGGACCTAACCGTGCGAGGAAAATTAATTGGTGTCACGGGGCGAGCTTACATTTAACGTGGGACTCGACCGTTCCGGATTACATATTCATGAACTCGTTTTATGAATAAACGTTACACAACGATATGTAAATTGGTGTTTATGTGTCATTACGCGGATCAATATTACCTTTACAAATCGATTTGCACTTTGAAAGAATCAATTTCACCCATCTTAAACGAAATGTTACCTTTCCTAGTAATTAACTACGTAATATTCTACTACTTTATGCTAGGAGAAATATTCGAGCTTATTTTGTAGATGGCAACAGAAATTTTTACAATATTTCGAACTCGTTAGATGCCGTTAATTGATTTTTTAATAGCCGTCAGAGTAGGTGCCCCAGGTGCTGTGTGACGTGGTACTAATTTCCAGCGTACCGTAAGGGACATAAACTTTCATGGTCGTTCGGCTTTTCGTGGACGTAAGACATAATTATGTATGTGCTTCTAGCCAGCGCTAGAATATTAACTTTAAGACAAACTTTGTTGCCAAGAAATAGAAACAAGATTAACGTAACATGTACAAATATTCAGTTATTTATAAGAATTCCAGCTGTGTAAATTAAATAAGAACTGCGACAGTCTTGCTGGAATATTTATACATGACTAATTTTAAGTTTAATGTTAATATGCCGTTCCCCCTCCCCCCGATTTTCTCCTGAAACACAGACGAATTAAAACGCGGCCTGTATTGAAATTCCTTAAACGCGCTCCGAACAAACTAACAGAATTGATATTTCTCATCTGTCTGCATCATATTTAGCCGCAGACGTTCCGACGAATATATTTTCGTTAAAAGCATTGCAAATAACAACAGCGCCGGAAGCTTAGCAACACAGAGCGACCGCAAAGTAACGGAAAAAGCGAATAATGGAATGTAAATTGCTAAATACGCACTGTCGATTTCTCTATCAATCATCGTTAACGCAATTCAGCGTGTTTCGTCGCGCGTCAGAAAAACAATTCGAAAACGGACGATGCCGTAATTCATTACGTAATGCGCTGCTCGCGTATCGTCGGCGAAAATTCGGCTTCGTAGTTAAATTTTCTACTGCCACAATTTCATATTAATTATTATCGACATCCAAGCCGTGGACCTTCTAAATGCTCTAACACCTTTTAAACCCAATCATTCATTTATAAAAATGTAGCATATACAAACGTAAAAAATTCAGCGTAGCGCGTTAAAACAGTAAAAAGATTAGCAGATTATTTTCAACCTATTAACAATTATTAGGAATGAAAATAAATTTCTATTTCACTCCAGTTCGTTGAAGTTTAGGTGGAAAATTTTTATTAATATTTTTGCCCAATATTTGAAGCGATTAGTTCAAAATTTCTTCTGTTATAAAATTAGTGTCGGAATAGATAGAAAAATTGAATATAAATTTAAATAAAATCATGATGACATTAGAGGGAGTGACTATGAAAATGAAAGCGTGGAGCGCTAAACTATATTGACGTAATCTTCTTGGGCGCTTCACGCTTTTATTTATAGTCACCAATGTCATGATTTCATTTAAATTTATATTTTAAATTTGTCGATTTATTCCGACACTAATTTTATAACAGAGAAATTTTGAATTGCTTAAAATTTTGGGGAAAAATCTTATTAATCATTTAACTGGATTCGGTATTTTATGGAGAACCAGGAAAAGAATTATTTTCTCCTTTCTAGTGCATTTTAATATAAGCGTGGTTTTCAGAAAGTTTTCTTTATATATTTTATATTTTTTACACCTTTATCGTCATCGGAAGCAAGTGTGTATACAAAATTTCCGCAAGATTGAACTATGGGAAGAGGTTTAAAATTCGATTACAAGATTTGACGCATACAACAACACGGCAAGTTAATATAAGCGTGGTAAAAAAAATAAAGAAGAATGAGAATTTGTAGCCTGTCTTCGTAAAAGAAATTCCTGTCATTTGGTGGTTGCGGATGAATTTTGATGTTTGCAGCCCATTTGCCAGCCTGGTAGAAGGGGCGTGTTCGAAGCAACAGAAGAAATGGGAAGATATTTAAGGGGTCGGTAAGATGAAATCGATTTCCTGTCGGTGGTTGTGCGACTAGACGGTCAGACATCTTTCCGAGACGCTCTCTGGCCTCATAAATGAGTCAGCTTGCACTCCGGTCGTAAGTCAGAAATAAAAACGGCCTCGGTCATAAAGCATCGGCTATCCGACGCGTCTGAGAACCGTGCAACGTTATCGCTTACAATCTCTATCCGGAGATATCCAAGGCAAATTATGCCGTAGCCTGGAAAATCATTCCGGGATTATACGGATTTATTCGCCTCGCGGTGCTTCGAGGCCGCCTCGAGCGGAGACGGGAAGAGAGACGCGAAGTTCTAATAAGTAGACAAAACGCGGAAATGTGGTTCGCGTTCAGCCGGCGAAATTGAAATCAAAACTTCGTCCCATTGAATAATTTCGAGAAGTTATCAGATGTAACCGTGAGGCGACGAGGGGCCGTGATACGCGAAAGCGGATGTCGTGAAACTTCAAGCGGAAGTTACGTTATTTTCGATCGAAAAACGGCAAGTAAATAGAAATAAAAGATTATTGAAAATTTGTTGTGACATGATAAAGTAACAGCGACTTTCAACAATATGGCGCACTATCGAAAATACTGTGAAATGTCACAAAGTTTTATGATTTTTCAGTACTGTATTAGAAGAAGATAAAAATGGTAACGAATAGGCAAATTTTTCCTCGTACAGATTCGGTAATTAACGCAATGAGAAGTCGAATTAATTGTGTTTTTATTTCCAGTAGTTTTATGCGATACAGCTGCATTTGTTAGTCAAACTACAAATAAAAGGCGAAGTCCCATGGACTCTATTTCCACGGTAAAGGCTTAAGCACGCAGCGATTTAAAAGTGTCCGCTCCTAATGGCTCCCAAGAACCATTAAGACGCTTAACACGTTACACAACTGTATTTAAAAGTCACATCAGCGTCAAGTGCTTATTACCGACCGCTTTGAAACCAGAAATTACTATTCATAATTCAATGTGGAACGAGACTCGGTTAAAGTTCACAAGGGCCGATGAAATCGTAGACACTGAAAAACATCGGCAGGATTCAGTTTACCAAAGAATCTTGTGTGACGATTATATGTGACCATAATTATGAAAGTGGTCTAAGTCAAAATTTTTAAAATGAATGAGTATCAACGTAATTTTTACGATATTGTCAAAGGCGAACCGTTATATGTATAGTGCTTGTTATTTCAACATATATGACTTAAACCACTTTTCATAATTATGGGCACATATATGGTTGTTTGTACTCGAACAGCTGCACCAAGAGAAAACAAGGAGCCTAAGTGAAAAGACAAATCAGTGGAAGGAATTGTTTTCGTAAACAGCAAGTTTCCGACCTCGAAACTCCGCGCTTGAGAACCTCGGATTCAGTAGCCGCGAGAAAAGCGATAAGATCAATTCTAATCAGTTTAAATACCCCATTCGAAAAGTCACGAACTCCGCACTGCAGTCGTCCTGGTGAAATTCTACGAATCTGATACTCGTGCTCGCGCAACTCTCGGGAGTTGCCGAAGGAGCATTCGTGCATTTTTTCGCACACCCTGGAGACCTGTCTCTTCGACGTGCGATAAACCGGCGCTTCTATTCGGGCTTCTAACGCCGCAATGCGTACCGGAAACAGACCTCCGGAATCCTGATCGCAGTCGAATGTTCGGCGAGTGCGCTAGTGCTCACTTAAATCTGCTACATGTGTTACATTAACGTTTACACGACGTAAACCCACTCTTCTCCTACCGTTTGGTGCCCCGAGCTTTGAAGAGATAAGATTTGGAATTTTGAGAGTCAGATCCAAAACTATTTGATAATAATTAAGGGCCAGGAATGGCTGGGGCAAAAGGGGCGGTATTAGTTCGCAGAAACCGGATAAGACGTCCAGAGATAAATTCATTAGCGGGCCCCGGAAAAAGTTTCGCGTCTAAGAAGCAGACATTCCGGTGAAACTGGAAAAAGAGAGAGAAAATCTCCCAGGACCGGCGATGGTTGGATGCAACGCGGCTGGATTGTGACAGTGACGTATACGAACCGTGCCACGCCGGCTACAACCTAAATTGTTTCGAAGTAAATAGCGCGCGGGAGTCTCGTGGCTAGCAAATTGCATCCACGGCACTTTAGGGCGATATCCTCGCCGAGACGGCCACCACCGTTCTATGATCCGTTCGGTAACAGAGGATGCAAATGCGTCCGTGGAACGCGCTTTTGCAGGCGACACCGACAGAAGAATTCGCACGGCGACCCGTAGTATTTCTCGCTTTCGTAACATTACTTCGCTAAAAAATGTTACATACTTCCAGACAGTCCCTGCAGAGAAGTTCTGTGACTGTCGGCCGAAAGGATAGCACGCGTGTGCTGTCTTTAACACGTTGATCGTCCACTCAGTGACCACAAACATTGGGTTGACATCAAAGCAATTTGTTCACTAAAACTGAAATTTAGAAGCTAAGATTTCTGGTGTTAATTACTGTTTCAATCTTTTAGAGAGAGAGTTTGCTGTGAGAACGCCTTTATCATGGAAAATCATCACGGTAAACAGATTTCTGTAATAAGCGTTCTTGGTGCTTTTATGGTAAATTCTCATTTTTGTAGCGTATTTTATGAAAATTGTGATAAGAGGAAAATTTCTTTTGCTGAGAGGTTCTTTGTAAGAAAAACAAACTTAAAACACTACTATACCTCTCCATGGTTTAAGAATTTAAACATGCCGTGAATGAATTCACAAGGTATTTTTAAATTAATTTTATAGATGCATATTCATGTTTGAAATAAAAACAAGTGGCAGAACGAAGCAACTATTGATTGAGATTAATATTTAAATTAAATTCTGCAATAAATGCATGCCACTCGCGACGAAGAGGATACTTCTTTCCATGGACAGTGGCAATAATAGTCTCGAAGCCATAGATATTTTCATACCATCCAATTCTCACCTGTTGATGACGCAACTAATAATATATAATAATATAATACATGAAGTATAATAAATAAATCATTTATAAACTTTCTGTAAAATGTATTTACTGGTGTTCATCACCGTAATTTAAAAGTCATTTGCATTAATGAAAATTAATGTTCATCTATAATGTTCACTATTTATTGCCAGCTCGAATTTCTGGAAAGTGAAGTTGAAGTAATTTCACTTGTTTATTTGTTCTTGGACAAGATTCGTGTCCGCTGGTACAACACTTCCAGCATTCTCGATCCTGTTCTTCGCGTGAGTAATTTTGCAAATGCTTCTATTCATTAAGAGAGAAGGGATACTACTTCGGTAAAGTATTCCGGCCTTGAACCACGATCTGAATGGGTCCCGGCACAAAATGGGCCCGGCGTTCATGTTCCGCTCCGATAAATGGTCGAGCTGCATCGCTCGTTGCATCGTCGCTGGCGAAGATTCGAATTTTCTCGTCGCTTATTCTTCCACATATATATATACATATATATCATTCCCATCGTTCTCTATTTCTCGGCGCGCTTAAGGCGCAACTGCGCTCTGCGTCCCGCTCGTAAATGAATACGACGCTCTTTATTGTACTCAACGTTGACGCCTATGATTTACGCGTAATACGTCGGTACCATTTACATCCCTCGCGGAGAGTAATTTGTACAGAAAGCTGCAGCGATACAGCAATGCGGCGATAGTGCAGCTGCGAGGGATGCACGTTAACGTGGAATCAAATATGTATCCGGGACGGGGGGGAAGAACGGGGCAAGGGAAGGATGCGTATTAGCCGAGACTGGGGGTGTTACGTCTGATTAAACCTTAAACGCGCCAAAATGCTACTAATTGAGGAAGGTTGCTGTTGATACAACGGCCGTACATTAGACGGCTGTTTTAATTATGCGCTATCAGGACCCTGTTGTCTGCCACTCCCTCAGGGGAATCGTTACCGGTTCATCGTTGTGCCATAATTTCGCCAGTTGTTCCGTCCAGACGGATCACCGCATCGAGTTGTTAATATTTCAAAATTTTGTCTCGTACATCGTGTACTTGGGGGAGAACGCGGTAATTGCAGTCAGCGGGCAATGTTGGTCAGTATTATTATTACAAAATGACACGTCTTGAGTTTTTCATTTTTCTTGTACACGTTTTACGAATGAACAAATAATTCAAGTTTATGAAACGTATCACAATTGTGAGTTAAGTGCAATTCTCCTCTACATTCTTGGTTATCGGTAGCAAATTTATTGGGTGTATGCAAATATTTTAGCCTTCCTCAATCGTTCGTGTATTATAGCTCACAATTATAATGGTTATGGATTTTAAACATTAGAAGAATTTGAGGACATTGTTAAAAAAGAAATACATTTTCATTTCAGTTCCTTGTAATTGACTTGGACTATTTTCATTTTGCATAGAGATCCGCAGTCTAGTAATCACTGTGTGTGTTTATTCCGCAGCGAATTCAGATTTACGGGAAATCCGTGACTCGGGCAAAGTGCTCGGGACAAAAGCGGGTAGAAAGAAGCAGCGGGGAGGAAGGAAACTGGCACGGGAAAGATTAAACTCGGCGAAACTCTCCTAACGATTAATCTGATCCGGGTAGTGGCAATGCGGACGAAACTAACGCGGCTATAATTGCGGCGACACCGACGCACGTGAATTATGGAGAACGGAGAATGTCCTTGTCGCGAGTGAACCGTGGCATCGCGCGATGTACCCTTCGCCTGTGTCTTCTCGAATTCTCCGGGAGCTCAAACTAAACAGGTGTATTGTCATCAAGAGCCACAGCGCAAAGCGAAAGGACCACCTACGGGGACAACGTGACATGGCAGGTGAGAGACACTTGAAATTATATTCGGCGAACTCCTACCGTAAATAGCCAACCCCCGCGAAAATTGCGACATTTGCCTGGTGACTTTGCAAAGCGAACCAAGAAGAACACAGTGGTCCGGATTGTCGATATTTAATACGTATAGTTAATACGTATCGGTATTTAATGCATCTATATTACTTTCTAAATGTTTAGCAATGCCGAAAACGTCGATATTAAAGAAATCTAATAAAAAATTATAATTAGAACAGGCATTTAATAATGAACATTTTGAGAATGTGATTTTCGATCGAAAAAATTACAAATTTTCTTTTGTGAACCCTGCCGTACCTATTTTATATCTCTAAAATTTGTTTTTTAATGAAAAGCATTCGTTAACCTTGAAAATGCATACCTCAAGTTTAGAATTATAGTTCGTCATTTATTAAATAAGTAATTTTTAGTGGACTAATGAAAGTTGTCGAAATTTTCCCCTTGACCTGGAATATCTTTGATGTATTCGTTGTTCGATTGAATCTCTATAATAATGTTTTAATGAACGGCATTATGTTTATTTGAATTTCTCACAGGAAATGCCTTCTAAGCCAAAGATGAAGGAGGTGCGTGGGTGACAATAACGTGGAATCAGTTAATTGTCCATTAACACGGGGCAAATGTTTTGCAGACTCTGAACACTTGGCTGCAATTACGCGAAAAGCAGATAAGACAGGGACAGCGGTTGTTATTTAATGACGGCGGGCTGTTTAAGTCGCAGCATTGTAATAAAGTTGGAAACTTAGTCGCTAGGTATGACTGTCGTGATTTTGCCGCCGCGACGACTATAACGATGTAAGAAACTTTAACTGGCCTTCTTGAAGTTCCTCTGTCCGAGGTGGTTCCTGGTAATCTACGTCACTTTATAGCTAATACGCTCTATCATGCGTGCTTCAGACAGTGCATTCAACTACTCGTTGTACAAGAAATTATTTTCCACAGAATTTCCTTGGGGATCTCATTTTTCGCTAATGCATCGGTACAGGGTACTAATTTTTAAGCATCGTGATTTCTCAAACTCGATGATGTATACCCGAGACTCTTTCAATGGTTCTTTATTATTTAAATCACTTCCCTTTCCCTTTTTAACATAAAAAAAAAATGACATTAAATTTTAAGAATACAGGGTGAGTCACCTAACGTTGCCACCTCAAATATCTTTGTTGTTTTATAAAGCCTAAGTATGAAGTCTACAAATAAGGGGCTTCGAAAATCAGTGAGTGATTAACGAGTACACTGCGAATTTTTAATGGTTAATGCAAAATAATAGAAAGTTTATACGTGCGTGGGTAATTATTGTCACTGAATTCCTAATGAAAGGGACTATCATTGTAGGTGTTTAACAAAGGGTGCTTCCATTTAAAGTGATAAAGGTGACCTTGATATCTCTAAAAAAATCACACCAAAACAAAAATATTTTTGGCATCATGTGAGCTCCACTGAACCATTCAACTTTTTCCTCGGGACATTTAATGTATCTTTGAAAACGACAAAGATATTTGAGCTGATGACGTGTTAGGTGACTCACCCTGTATACTTATACATATATGTATACATATGTACATATGTGGTGATGATTTCAATAATCGCGTACAAATAAAATTCGATAAATACGGGACAAGACTGCAGAAGACGTAGAAGAAGACTTGGGAAGCATCTAGCGTGGTTTCCTGTGCAACTTCTTACACGAGACTGCATCGGTAAGAAAGTTTCAAGAGAACTCAGGGGAACAATTGAAGACGCGTCTCTTTTTATAAAATATTAACGCTGTCTACTTCGTAACAAATCTGTATACCGAAAACCGTAATCCGGATGTGGTTCTTGGTTCTAGCCGGTTGGCAATCATGATTCCTGGTTAAACTATTCTCTGCAGGCCAGGGGCTGCATAGTTATCCCGGTCCCTCGACACGACTAAATAATTGTCTCATTAGTCCGTGTACACAACGACGGGGGATGGTTACGAGAAGTCTTCCATCTCTCTCTTGTCATCAGTTAACACGTCGGTTCCCGACGATCGTTCGTTCGCATCGTCTTAAACATCCCCGAGTCCCGAGCTAAGGACCGAAATATCGCGATTAATGGTACTTCGATTCGAATCGGAGACATGGAGTTCGGCCAAACGAACGGAAACCATTTTTGGCAGAATTATTGGAGTCCATCCAAATTAACTATTTTACCATGCCGGTTGGCCCCGTCTCGAGACCCTACAACTGTTACGCGACTTTCGAAATTCGCGTCACCAAGTAGGATCGATCATTGCGTCCGCAACCGTCGTAGACCGCAATTTTTGGAATTTTTAAAGACGAATTTAATTCGCAGGAATTAAATTGCAAGGCGAAGGGTTAAGCCAGAAAGAAAAATAACGATCTTCGCAAAGAGTCAAACCAGGAAGACCCACGTGGCGTTCGCCGTAGAGTGGACACTCGTTAATTACCAGAGCATTTAGAACCCCGAGGGTGGAAGAATGTGCAGCCCGCCCCCGCGAAGAAGGAACGCGGTCTTGTTGACGACGCTCATAACAGACGGGGAGCGAATGAATATTCATGGAGACGGGACCCGTGCATCAAGGGTACACGAATTGCGGGTACAGTACAAGCATTTCGCGTCTGCACGCGTGTATTTAAGTTAACGAGCCGGTGCACCCTGCAATTCCTATGCCCCCGACTCTATGGCCCTAGCAAATTAACTGCATCGAATCGGAGACAGGAGTTTGCGGTGAGCAACGTTTACCCCTTGAGAGTGTACATTCAGTTAGGCGTTTTTCGACTGGTCTGCAAGATCAGCCGCAACTTTCTGATGCTTAAATATTTTTAACTAAAAAAATTGTCCTCTCTAAAATAATCCATTTCAAAAACTGATGGGTAAAAAGGGCCCGGACGTTTCACTAAATATTAACATAGTTTGATGAAGCATGTGCCGACAAGCTCCAACGTTGTTGTAGTTCATCGCGAATTTAATGGAAGCAAGAAGAGAACCCAAGTGGCAAAAAATCTTGACGGACATATGGAGATCTACGAGCATACAGTTTCTATGGCACTCACTCAGTGTTATAACTGTTATATAGCCTCCGAGCTCTCCGAATGAAAGCCTTTGGAAGTGTATGCCGACGTTCCTCCGACATTTCAGAGAGCTTCATTAAGGATCTAATCAAGTGTATCATGAAACTGCACTCCTGTGGAATAGATTATACAGACGACATGGCTTCTGCTCGGAAATCTCAAAACAGTATTAACAACGAACATAGTAAATGTTTCCTTCCGTGTCTGCTAGCAAACGATAATCCAGTCTGAAGTTCACTGACCATCATTGTTGAGGAGTATGTATCTCGCAAAGTACTGAACACATTTGCAGTATCTTCGCAAGCTAATTTTTCTTTATTTCTTAAATCCCGCATCCTGCAATTCCTTACCAACCGAGATAGCAACAAATTAATTTGTATTCCTCATAATAAGCTGTACTTTGAAACACGAAATGCATTAAAGGTTCAGCAACGTGCTGAAACCAATAAGAAGCTCACTGACCATCACTGTTTAGGAGTGTACCCGGTAGAGAGGATCGAAGGTACAATTTCGAAAAAATAGGGACCTGGATGATCCCGATGTAACGGCATCGTTACCAACGAAGCTTCTATTCGCTAGGGAAGTGCAAAGCCGCAGAACTGCAGTCAAACTTAACAGCCCCATTTCTCATACGGCGTTATCGTTCGAATCGTTGCAGCAGATTACAAACACAGCCAACCGGTGTGCACGTGTACAAGGAGATTGACGCGAGTGTGCGTCGACTGCAACGGCGTGGAGTGCGGCTTGACCGGTAACCAACGTCTCCATGACAGTTTTCTTGACTCGTAAAGCTCAGCCAAGGGGCAAACAACGCGAACGCTTCCAAGAATTACTCTTTTCGAACTTTACCGTCGACGAAGTCACTCGTATCTGCATGATTCTCAACGGTGGCGCAACGTAAATTGTTTTTTTCGGACCACCCCTGCGTCTTTGCGACAGGAATATTCTGTGCAGTCACACGAGCGGAATCTATACACACTGTTCGGCACGTAAAACCATAGTGCAATCGTAAAAACGTTTCGAATGTGCACGCAACGCGAGTAATTTTGTGCCTACATCGTTTCAGATAGCTTTTTTCAAGGATGAAAATATTTTTGAATGTGTGACTCATACTGTTTTACCTTCTAATTATTGATTATTCTCTGCAGCGTCTGTTAGATCTTTTCCTGTCACGTTTCTTTGGAAACGATTTTTTATGCTTGCCTACCTGCGTGCTTTCGTGCAGGATGATATGCAACGTCTGTGATGATTTCGATGTTGGTGTACCCCGGTAACTGGCCACACTCACCTGCAATCAAGAGGAAACGCGTTATTGTACTTCAAAATTCGAAATTCCTGTACAGTGTGACGTTGCTTATCCGAATATAAAGAAATACACGTTCTTATCACTTCCTAAATTATATCCGTCAATCATCTTTATATTAAAACATATCTTTTTAGTCGCTTTATACAATTCAATTTGTTAAATGAAATAAAATAGCCTGTGATTGTGAATACTTGCTAGTAGAAATAAAGTTTGAATTTTTATACGAATTTTCATCCCCGGAACATTGTTTTCGTGTTCTCGCTATTTAATTTGAGGAGCGCACAACGGAAGTTATATTTTCGCAGAATTCGAGATTAAAAAAAGGTGTGTAATCGGAATTTATTAGCAGAAGGCCGTAAAAGTTTTATGTGGGAGCAGATTTTTACGAGGCGATGCACGGATAAGTGGCTAGCAAACGTTCTCTCCGCGGAAGTGTAGGAAATTAAGATCGAATTTTGCGACGTAAGTTATTAAGACAGCAATATCGACACAAAGGAAGCAACGATCCTCTTACAGCGTGGAATAACTTTATCCCTGACCTATTTTCATCGTTTATGAGGTTGCACGAGGTGAATCCATCGAAGGAGGGCGTCAAAGGAGAACGACGTTATATCCGGGTGAGAGGTAATGAGATCTTTCTTCCCGATTGTTCCGGAAATGGACGACCGGGGTAGCAAAAGAGAGTAGGAGAGAGAGAGAGAGATCACAGGCGGCTGCCTTGCTTTACCTTTGAATATACTTCGCTCGATTTGTTTGAAAAATCGCAGCTTCCCTTTGCCTTAAAATAAATAACAGCGCCTCCATTAGCAATGACGTTCGTCCCCAGTTCGCTCATAATGAACGTAGAGAAAGTGGAAATCTTTTCAGAAATCGAAATATTTCCCGTAGAACAAATATCAATTTTTTGTAAGCCCTCAAACAAATTGTACTGTACGGTCAAATTGTGAACTCTTTAGGAATTCAGCTGGCCGATGTTGATGAGTTGACGAGCATCGTGAACACAGATGATACAAGAAAGTGTCGAGACGTAAAATCGTCCTCAAGGGGTTCGAAAGTGATTCTGTTCGAGCGCCGAACAAAAAGCATCGCTCTTGAACTGCATCGCACCATTATGGAACTATACAATACGAATTTATGGATCCACGATCTTACCTACACAGCGGAGGGCGAAGTAAGTAGGTCTCTGGTCTCACAATTTCCTCGAAAATAGAAGACAGCGTCGAAGCGGAAGGAAATCGACAGCGAAATGCCACAGGGAAGCCTGTCAAAAAGCTTTGCGACCGCGGCACGAACATCGCCTCCATCGGGCTGATTCGTTTTATTGAAATCATTTACGCCGACAAAAACCTATCATTCGGTCTGATTTTTGACAGTGTCATTAAACAAACATGACTTTAAAATAATCATATTCACCAAAGTAACCACAAAAAAGCAACGCAAGTTTCTTGATCGCATTAAAAATTGAATTTTTTGAAATTGAATGTTCACCTCGACAAATAGTGAGTTAATTCACTGCGACAGTTGATTAAACATCTCATAATGATATCGTCAATATGTTTATTTTTCCACTCGTATAAAAAGCATACGTGACAAGCACATTAATATGAAAGGTATGTCGTTTTTATATTCAATAAAGTGGATGGATTTAGTGAAAAAGGATATCCTCTCCCGATTCGAGGACTCCCACGGAACACGTGTAGCATTCAGAATGGGAAACGCCGCGGGAAATACTTTTTCCCGAAGTTTACACTGAGGGATTCGGAAATTATTCCGGCGTACGGCCGCGTCGCGGATCGACATTTGCAGAAAGATCACGTACAAAAACGATCGGAGAATTGGCCCGGATCGACCACCGTCGAAGAAAATCAAATAGATGTTGGCGAACGACAGAATTTATTCGTCCCCCGCGGAACGAGTGTTCATTAAACGATACTTTCTCACGCGTCGACAGGAATTTCTTGCTCCGCTTAGCATGTCGTTAATTCCAAACTGCGCCGGACCGGAAAATATAAAATAACCCGGATAATATTCGCGGCAAGAATTCGCCCGAAATCGCATGGCTGGCACGCAGTTATCGCCGGAACGAATTTCAGTTCGCCAAACTCGATTCGGAGTCACCAGCAGTTCCACAACAAATTCCATTTAGGAGGAAGCAATAAATACGGCTGGTCGGGAAGAAGAGGCCACATGCATAGTGTACCATCTTGTTAATCGTAAACCTACTCGCCAGGACAGAATTATTCTTTCTCTAATTCATTTGGCCAGTGTAGTAACATCCCTGCTGGGTATTGGCGATGGATATTTACTTTAAAAAATATATAATTGCTCATTTTCATTGTACCGTCCTTCTTCCGGTAAGGAAGCTTTTGGTTTCTCGTTTTTATTCCGGTGCAGTGTGAAAGGTTTTGTAAAAAGTGTAACTTAAAGAACCATAAAAATAGTCCGTTTACACTACTTGGTAGCAACAAGCATTATCTAAAAAAAAATTTGCCTATAATAATTTCCCCAGAATTGTATGCTAAGCTCGATTTTCGAGAAATGCTGCAAGTTAAAAATATATACAGCGAAGGCATAATATTTAAAAAACATATATATATTCCCGAAGTTTTTTCATAGAATAATTTGCATAAATAACGAAGGTACAGCTCTCACTTGTCCGCCTACGCCTCGAAATTTAGAAACTACATAAACATCACAAAATTTAGAAACTATACAAAGAACATTAACATTATGAATATAGGATTGTCATGTTCGCTTGCCAAGAAATTCTTAAATAAAATTCAACATATAAGTATTGGCTGTACATTTAACGGGAGGATAAATATAACCACGAACGGTAGTACACTCATGTCTATAACAAGTAGAAACGTCAAGTAATGATCAGACACGCTCACCAAGATTCAAACTCGATCTTTCCTATCCCAAATTTTCTACTGACAATTTCATTCAGCAACAATAGTCAGTTTGATTTTTCTTTGCTTCCGAAATTCTTTAATCTGGCGAAGCTTTAAAGATGGAGTAAAAGAAGAAGTGCTCGAAGAGAGCAACAATAAATTTTGCTTCGACTTTCTTCTATCGGTACAGGGAACTTTAAATAGTAATCATGCGCGATTCATTCCGATCATTACCTTAGAACGACGCATATAAACGAAGGGTTTAACGTGCACTGGTTAAACGCCCGTTCAAAGTGCAGGGGCGTAAGAGCGGTTTCCGTTACGCGTGCTGAGTGCCACAGCAACGACGTTTATTGCGCTATATTTTTATCGGATTTACGATGCTCATTGTGGGCATACTTAATGAGCTTCCCCCGCCCTGGCTCTAACTACGGTACACGTTATCGCTTAACAGATTGTTCTGTTTTTCCTTTAAGCGAAATGGACTCTCAAACACTTTTGCGGTCGCCTGCTTCGCAGAAATGCGAATCGCACTTTTTCTTCTCTTCCTTAAATCCGTTTCGCGTGGCCTGGAAACTGCTTCGTGATAATTCTATTACACATTCGTACACTGTATATTATTGATGTCACACTAAGAAAGATCTGTTGGACATTTTGTGTCCAACCAACTGCGTGTTCTACACCAGTGAGTTGAAACAAGTAGAAACACGAAGCTATGATCAGTCGCTCCAGTCTATTCTCCTTCAATGTTATAAGCAGACAGCGTATCTTCTTGCAAAATAAAAATTTTCTACCTGTGATTGGCAACAAACTGGAGTGAAATGGAAATTTATTTTCTTCTTTTTCGTCTTTTTTAAATTCTTCTAATGTTTTTACTGTTTTAAATTACACCTACTTATTTTTAAGTGATGAACTTCTGAAATTGACTAAGAAGAGTTGACTACTGTCAACGCGAAATTTAATTCTGGAATCTCCTTTCTAATTGCATCGCCAGTCACGTGACTGTATTCGATCTAAATATTTATCCAATACAATTAATTGTTCGAGTGAAAGCGATTTAACTTTCTCAATCGCTCGAATCCTAGAATTTAATATCGCTTCAAAGCGCTTTGCTTCGATATAAGAATAATGACAAACCGAAGAAACTCAATAAACCCCGATGGAACGTCCAATTTTCAATCTACGTTTTCATTTCCGTGAAAGCACGAGCAAGAATCAAACGAAAACCGTACTCCACGTTTCATGTCGCAGTCTGTTACATAATGACATTATTTTTCTACGTGGTTTCCTAGCGGTCATCGCGAGCGTCCCACTGCGTTGGAAATGTATGTTCAACTTTCGGAATACATTTTGTTGTAGAATACTTCTAACGAACTTTATCCACTAACTAATTAACGTTCATTCATCAACGAACTCCAAATGGTTCCGCACTTGTATTACTCGAAGAGAAAAACAGATGACAGAACGCTGTGTTCCCGTGGATAATATTCCGTTCCCTCAGTTATGTTTTTCCCCGAGTTTCGCGAGACATAGTTCAAGACGTGTGACAGCCGAAAGAAACATGGACGCACCGAAGACGTTGCCATAAGCCGACGCGACGGCTTGCTTCGGGTTGGCGAGATTTACTCTGTTTCTAGATAAGACACGGTAGTGAAAAAAAATCATTCTAAAAACTTTTTCAACAAAGAAGTATCAGTAGCTCCATAATTAGATCATTGTCGCATAGGTTCCTGGATTCCTGCACGAAAGCACCAATCGCCAGTCGATGCTAAAGCCCCGAGTATCGCCGTTGCCAACTCACAGGACAATCGAGCGGTGTCACGAATCCTTATTGCTCCTTTAAGGTTTTCGTTCGACCCGCTCTAGTAATTCCTCGGGTCCGCGTCGCCGCTTCGAAAAAAGGCGCTCGGCTCTGCCAGGGCAATCCAAACAATCCGAAGTTGCGTCTGTTTGTCGACGAGGAGGACGCGGGGGTCGGCGGTGTAAACGAGCGGCTCGCGTCGCTCGTTCTCCGGCGACAAAAATTTAATTAGAGAGATGCGATTCACTTTAGAGCGGCACGACGCGCGCGGCTTTTCTTTCGCCGGATAATGAAGTAACGCCGGCAGCCAGCCACTTGTGGTTACCGTCTAAGAAGGGCGCAGACGGGAAAAGGGTTGGAGTACATAAGGTTGGCCCTAGATAAACCCCCGCCCTAACATTTCTCTATATTTCCATTGCCTCTGAGCGACCGGCGGACGCTTTTTCACGGGCTGCTGCATCGATTTGCCTCTTCCTTGTTCCTCTTCTTATTCTTTCGGCCCCCGGCTCTTTCCACGCCTTAGTCTTTACGTAAGCACGAGATCATGAATGAAAGAGGCCGCTCAAATATTTCATATGAATCCTACGAATACAGCTTCGTCAATAATTAATACAATATCTACTACCCGCCTAACATTTCTTCCCATCGCTTCTGAGCGACCGACGCGCAACGGACGCTTTTTCACGGTCCGCTGCATCGATCTGCCTCTTTCTTGTTCCTCTTCTTATTCTTTCGGTTCCCCAGCCCTTTTGGCTTCCTCTCTCGCCATCTTTTTGCATCCTCTCCCTCCGTCCGCCCTCCATTCTATCTCTTCGACCCCTAACCCAGAACCCCTCGCTCCCCACCCCCGCCCTAAATACATTTCCGCATGGAAAGCGCCACTTTCAAAGTTCGCGAGCCTTTTTTCCACGCATTTATCTTTCATCCTTGTAAATGCGGTCCGCTCGTCGCGGCTCCGCTTGTCTACGCTCGTGTACCAGCCCGCGTCTTACATCGCTGCTCAGCCAGAATAGGAATTCAGTTTTTCTCCTTCGCAGGGGAGCGAAAGTTAACGTACCGACCGCCAGCAACCATAATGGAACTATTTTGAGTAACGACCAGCCGCCGCCTATCGCCTTCCCCGTGACGCGGTTCCTTTCGCTTCTCAGTTTGTTCCTTGACGCGCGATAAACGCTCGCCGACACGAGTAACCGCTTCCGAGATATCGCATACAAATTCATTGCATGGAAATGAATCGGCGTGGCTCGCCGTGTACGTCATGCTTCGTCACACTGACAACTTTACCAGCCAGCGATTTTCTAGTTGTTGATTCATTTATGGGGGACATGATTTTAATACACGAAAGTAGTTATAATTACTCAAAAAGATCTCCCGAATATCGTTCAGCTTTTGTTCCGCCCCTAATGAGACAAGGTGTGTGGTAATGGGGTCTCTCTATAGCATATATTTTACCGTTTTCAGTTAATACCATGGCTTGAACCGGTACCCATCGTGTATTCGTTATTCAAGCGTCGACATGAATTGAATGAAACGCTAGACATTGCTTCCATTTCGTGTTATCATAATTATATTATAATAATTGAAGCATCTTGCTGAAACGAATGTGCAAGAGTTCCATAAATCGTATAATACCGCTTGGAATTTCGTATTGCTTGATTAACACCGTCCCAGCGAACGGAAAAGAAACATTTTATATTAATTATTACATTGCACGCCGCGACACGCAATCAAACATATTGAATTAAGCTCCATCGTAATTAGAATCGGTACCGCTCCCGGAAAAATGTTACGTACGAATTTCGAATTAAACATTCCATCGGAACTGTCGGAGCATATTCAACCGAATATCCGACTGCATATGCAATCACGATATGCAACCTTTCTTCTTTGTGTCGTCAGGTACAGACAATTCGTTGCTTCCTCAGCGGATATCTTCCTCTCTGTCCTTTACTTTGCGTAATTGAATTCCGAATTTCGTCAGGACCCGTCTGAAACCCTGCATAACGAAGAAGCATTCTCGCCCAGGAAAAGTTGATCAGCGATTCCGAAGATTTAATTAAACTCAACACACTTCGACTATTTACGGAGACGTAAGAAGCGTGCGTTAGAATGCTAATGAAGGAATTACTCCGGGCATGATGGCGTTTCGGAACGAGGCGCAAAGACTTCTGCAAGTATACGAAGGGAGGGGAATGAATGTTCACGAAAGCACAATGGAGCTAGCATTTTCTCAACGAACTGTAACAGCAGTGCGTTGATGGGAAAACTGTGTTATTAAACAATTGTAGCATTCTATTATCTCCATGGTTGCATCAATTGATCGTGTTGTGATCATAAGTGATCAAGACACAATTCTGTTACTGTTTCGTTAACTAGTTTCCATCCTGGTCTCCTTATACGTTCATTGGTGGTGAAGCGAAGACATGATTCCATGACTGTTTCATTAGCTGGAAACTAGTTTTCGAATTGTTCTCCTTATACGTTCATTTGTGGTCAAGTGAAGACATGATTCCGTGACCATTTCATTGGCTGGAAACTAGTTTCCGTCTTCACCTTATACATTCATTGGTGATTAAGCAAAGGCACGATACTGTGTCTGTTTCATTGGCTCGAAACTAGTTTTCGTCTTCTCCTTGCACATTCATTGGTGGTTAAGTAAAAGCATGATCCTATAACTGTTTCATTGGCTACTGGTTAAGTAAAGACAGCTACCCATTGTCAAATGGAGAAACAACAACTGTTCTCTCTGTGCTCTCAACTAGGTTAATCTAGATACGCAATTAGTGCACGGAGAGCACAATTCGAATATTGATATTATCGAGTTGCGCCATTACTGTTTGACCATTGCTAAATTCTGTGCGTGTGACTATTCCTTTTAAAAAAAATAAACATTTGAATTCTGCATTATTTTACATTATTTTGTAGATTTTCCTATCTCTTTTGAAACGTTGAATTAAAGATGCCCGCAAAACAAGGAAACAAGAACAGAGAGGAAGAAGAGCAAATGTTTATTGCAGCTATCAGGGAACGATTCGTAGCGAGCCGTGCGCGTGCACATCCTTCTGTGTCCCCTGTGAGAGAAGAAACTTTCGAATTCATTTTGCCCGGCGGTGTACCGTGGATGTTTCCGTATTCTTCATTACAGGCTGAATTTGCGCCGTCAAAGCGCGCAAAACTTTTCCTTGTTCGCGAGGCTCTCCTCGTTCCACGTCTTCGCATCGGAGAATTTAATATGACCCCGGGGTTGACGGGCTAGGTATTAAAATATTTCTTTCCAATGGCGTGGATGCGTTGTCGCGGCAACCTGCTTTTTAGGCTACGCTTTGTTCCGTTTCCCGGTTCCGTCCGCGGAAAGCGAACGTTTAATTCTTGAACTGTTCGCGATGCTCCAGTTTTCACGATCGCTTTGTGCGAAATGATAAAGCAACCGATATTCGGAACCAGACGAGTTCTCGCTCGCCGGGAGGACTCGTTCGAAATCGCTGTTAAAAATTACAAAAATATATGTCTTTCGTTAATAGCTTCATTGTTCTCTTTAACCAATCGCTAACCTATCCATCTAGTTTTCGCTTCTTACGATCGACTTAGAACTACTCGATTTTGCCAAAAATCCACAGTCTATTGATCAGTAAAGATCTGACTGGATCTAACCATGGCTGCCATGAAATTGTCAAAAGCATCCCCTAGCGATGAAGTGAAATAAATGGAGAGCGGACAAATACTTCATAAATACTTAATAATACTGAACATCTCTACATTTTCAGCGGATTTTCCCAAGCAAGTTCGCACTATCCGAATTGTGTCACTACTTTAGAGGCATCTTGTACATTTCTCGGTTCGAAGGGGCGGAAATGTGAACGATCGCAGATACGGAACAACCTCCAACTAGCTTTCATAGAAAAGATACTCATCAACGGCGCGACTGAAACCGGAGAGTTTGACGTTCACGGAGCAGCGGTCAGAGGAATTCGCGACGATATCAGTTATGCGAAATGTGGCGCAAGGTTAGCCGACCGGACGTTTGCCAACAATGTACGCTTGTATTAATCGTTTCAACGACAGAAATACAGGAATGGGCTCGGTCAGGATTCACCGAGCAAGGAACTCGGACGAGCGTTTGTTCGCGACGCGACCAACAATGTCAGACAGATTTAAATTGGCCCCCCTAATTTTCTGCTTTGGTGCCTGTCCGTGACACAATAATCGGTCGTATTGGGCGGGGACCGCCGCGGGCCAACAGGGAAGACAGTGACAAATGGAGGTTAAAAGAGGCGGACGGGAAAGAGAGAAATAGAGAAGAGAGAGGGGAGAGGGAGAGAGGGAGAGAGAGAGACAGAGAAAGACGCGGCGCGCGACCAGCGGGAGCACCTTGCTACTCGAGTTTATTTCTGAACGCCCTGAGGACGACGTCACACGATCACCAGAATAGCAGGATCTACGTCACGTCTGGGTAACCCCGAGCGAATTTCGAAGACAAACGTCGGGAACAAGGAAGACAAGCGAGAGAAGAGACGAGAGATAGAAACGCCCAGCCGTGGTAGCGCAAGCTGGCAAAGAGGGCGGCAGAACCAAACGAACAAGAAGAAGGAGAACAGCACGGAACGAGGAAGAGTGAATGAGAGTAGTTCGGATGAAGCGTCAGCTGTTCAGGAACGCCGCCGTGGGACCGGTGACGGGCGGCCGATCTGCAAAGAGTCGGAAGTCGATCGACAAATTATTGGCAATCCATTCGTCAAACACCGTCTGGGATTTTCTGCTATGCTAATGCAACAGGCGCGAGAGAGCTGTCCCGAACTTTTAATGATGCCAATTTATTCGTAGAATTCCGTCTGGAATCTGGGATCGCGACGGTCAAGTCGGCCAGGTGCGCCCGAGAAGTTTGCCATGCCAATTTTTATCGGCGGAATCTTCGGTTCTCGGGCTGTCCCGTTATGCTAATCCGTCTGTCGGGAGCTAAGTCTTACACGGTGCCAATTCGTTCTCCGGATACCGCTGAATATTTTAGATCAGCTCCGTCGATGCGTGTCTTGAATGTGACCACTGCCCGAGGATTTCACTGTCGAGAATACTCGCTGGGTCCTACCGTAGCAATCATTTATTCTCGAAGTCCTTACGTAACTGTTTTTCAACTTGCTTCATTTTTGCTGACGGCGAAGATTCAACTCTGTTCCGCTGGAAGTATTTTCGTATCGGTTACGGGTATCTCGGACTATTCCCATCTAAATTTCTAATTACGCCAGGGTAATAGATCTCCTAAAATATTTGTTATGCTAATCGACTTATCAAATTCTCGAAGGGAATGTATATGTATATCCTGCCCTCGTATGTGCGTGTCGGATCTTGCACGCGTTAATTTATTCATAGGACGCTGTGTCAAACCTTAGACTGCAGTCGCCGAATAAGCTGTTATTAGGATAATTTATCGCCTTGATTCACCTTGATTTACCTATCGCCTTAATCCGATATCCGACGGTTAAAGGCGAGGTAACGCGACACTGAATGACGCGATTAAGAGTATCCCGACACCAAATTCCACTCGAATTTAACCATTCCAGGATTTGAAGATTAAGACGAAGCCGTTTAGGATTCGAAAGCTGAAGGCAGATGAATTCAAAATTGTCGGGCACTGAAGTAGACTAATTCGAAACTGAATGACTCGATATAGGTCAAGTGAGAACGGAGAGACTTGAACGAGACACCTGAATGAAATACACTCGAGATCTAAAACCCGAGAGAAGCAAACTGGGCCAGCTCAAGATCAAGAGGCTGAGTAGAGTCAACTTTGAATCAAGAAATTCAAATCGGACATAAGCCAGGCTCGGAGAATTACAATTGAATCTACTTGAGATCAAGAGAACTGAATCGAATGATCTTACAATTCAAGATAGACTCAACCTATGACCGAGAAATATGAATTACGTCGACTGTGATTCAACCTAGACCTTGCCTCGCTGAATGCAAGAGAGACAGAGAGAGAGAGATCAAGAATGAAGAAAATCTTCTAATACCGAAACTTTAACAAAATCGATATACGGAAGATAGCATCGCAGAAAACGCAAGTTACGATTAAATTCCAGCGTCTTCTTTGATCGGTGCCGGTATTATTGAAATGTAAATGTAACGGGTTACGAAAGGCATTCCGCTGATTCGGTTATTTGCTAATTAATTATCTAATACGGCATTCGGAATTGCGACTCCAATCTGAACGCATTCCGGAGAGCCTGATACGATATTATAGCGAATCGTGTAAATCATGATTGAGCACAGAAATGGCAATAGAAATCGCATAACTACTTGCATTAATAGCGAACCCGTGGAACGCAATTTCGTATGCCCGAAACGCTCGTAAATTACGGATAGGACACGATGGATGCATTCTTCCTATGGACCATGGATTGACTCGTCAGTTCCTGTGCTTTTGTGATTCGGAATCCTTATTAATTAAGATCATACTAAAATTTCATCGATACCTCACAGTCGTTCCGTTACGAAGTTAAAGACTAATCACAATATCTTCACAATACTTCACGAGACATTTGCTAAGCTTTTCAATGAGCGTAATCAAGATTCTGTTGTTACCTGTTTCGTCCATTAACGTTGAATACACTACACTTTTCAGAGTAGCTTTGCGTTGCACCAAATACACTAGAGCCCACAACAGGGAGATCACCGGAGCCCACATGATCAATTACCAAATTGACACAGGCTACAAAATAATCTATAAACTCAACAAGTTTCTTGATTGGAAGTTTCAACGTATGGTGTACTACACTATGCCGACAGTTCCCCTTTAATTCCACGTTCGAAGTTCCCGAACATCAGTCCAGTTTAGAAAAGTCGAAACGCATCGGCGAAAGCGAAGAGATCATCGACCGCGGTAGACGCGAAATGGGCTCGACGAGACCCGTCTGAAAAAAAATCTCGACGCTAGACAACCCAGATGTCGTCACACGTTCAGACAGGCTATAGACAGCGATCAGAAGGCCGGAGATGGTGTCGTAACGCGTTCAATTCCGAGCAAACTCGATCAGAGAAGCTCGAACGACACGGTCTCGAGCTCGCGTAAGTATAAACTGTCCAGGAAACTTGTTCGCCGAGCCAGTAGTTAAATCAGCATTTTTCTGGAAAAGCTGGAAACGAAATTCTTTGTTCGATCGGTGGTTTTCATCCTGTCGGATTCTCTCTTCCAGATGAGAGGCTGAACGATAAGCTATTCGGCCGAGTTCGGTTCCAGTGATTCGGACTCGAAATCGCGTGTCCTTCGCGATAGTGTATTATCTATCACGGGACGCGACACCGCTCAAAATTTCATAATGGCGTATTGCGTATTGGAAAGATGATTCGATAATTCCCGCCTCGATTATCCGGCTCGATTCGGGTATATATTTCCGATTTCAGCAGCGACAATGGCGCGCGCGCTGGCTGCTAGCCAACACGCTTACTATTTATTTGTATTGTGACGCCTATGCACGTGGCCGCGCGGTTCGATGACACCAGACACGGAAAATTGTTCGCGAAACCACCGCGATTTTCGAGCTTCACCAAGGACACTTCCGTCGACGACACGACCCCTCGAGGAATCGCTTGTTCACTCTCGCGATTCTTCGTTTTACGACGGGGTACCACACTGAGAACACACACAAACCACGCCGGAACCTGTCCCTCTCGTGACCCTGAAGAAACCGATACGAAAACTTTCGACAGACGCACCCGCGACATGCGTGGGTTACCATTCGAGAATCGACTGCTCGAACCTACCCTAAATTTAGCATTCTCGGCTGCGCCCCACATTAGAAGAATCACCTATCTACCTTCTAGTCTGTTTATATATATGTGCACAGGGTGTTCACGAAGTTCCTAGTTAGCTTTCTCTGCAAGAAGTTCGACACGAAACAGAGAAGTGTACTATTGTTTTATGAACAACTTAATAACGTTTACAAACTTTGGCGTTTTGGCGAACGAAGCTAAACATCATTTTTTTACTGAACGGCTATGTACTTTTTGATACATGAAATTAGTTGTCGTTTAAGCTGAATAATTGAGATTTATAAACAATTAATTCCAGTGTTCTATTTCCTTTTTCTTGGGGGGGCCGAGGCCCCTTGCCTCCCCCCTGGCTGCGTCACTGATTATTATAACATGTGCTAAACACAATAGTAAATATAGCTATAGAGCCTATCTTGATTCAAACCTTTAAAGGATACAAAAAAATGTATAACATTCCATGAACTGAATACCACTTCTGTTTCTCCAAAAAAAATCTCTGAACGCAGAAGAATTTACGCACGCTGTAATGTTGTTTGCAAAATATAGTAGAACATTCTCCTCGCTAATTGTTTGCGTTCTGCACGTTTACCATTTAAGAGAAAAACGCTGACTAGTAACTTCGCGAACACCCTGTACATGGGTATGAGCAGTTCCTGTGTGGGGGATTTTGTAAAACTGTGTGTCGCGTGTAAAGATACACGGGTCGCGTGCCGGTGTGTCCGTGTGCCCCACATACAGACAACATTTATAGACGTACGGCTTCGTTAAGTGTAGAATGTGTATTATTTTCGTCTGTGTACGCGTGAGGTTTCGTGGTAAAACGCCGAACCACCTGCACCGATGTAGAAACGAGATTGTAATTACGAAAGTAAATAAAAGCTTTTATTATTTCTGCTTCTCAGCACTCAATTTTTTTCTCTATTTACATTTATCAGCGTTTGCTCTTTTTAATTGTTATTTTATCTATCGATCGTAATTGTTCTTTTTATTCATCACTTTGCCCTGTTGACGCGCACACTCTGCTGAGGTTACAGTCAATCACTATAGGAGAAAATGGATATATTGTAGTACTGTATCGATTTACAGATGTATTAATTGAACAGAGAGTTTGTGTTATAAACGATATCGTAGCAGATCGAATTAATCGTACGGAAAATGTGAAAATGAAAACTATATTGATTGTATGGTGTGTGTGTGTGTGTGTGTGTGTGGTCTTAAACATTCATTTAAAATTTAGTACTTTTTCATATAAAAACTGATACTATTTCAAAGTTACAAAATCCATGCAATTTTAATTATTTGTCGAAGACCCTTGGGACACACAGGTTGAGAAACACTGACATAGATAATTGAAATCTTAAATCTCCGTAAACATTTTATGAAGCAATAAAGAGTTCGACACCTTTAAAAAGATTTACAAAATGTCTGAATTCGATGAAGCAGTCTTATTAATTTCTAATTAAGCTCAATTGCAGCGCTTTCCGCCTCTACATTTCAAAATAAAGAACGGAAATAGCGTGCTACAAATCCGAAAAAATAGCAATAATATCAATCCGCCCGCGTATCGTGCAAAAGTGACACGAGCTGCTCAAACATGTCAGTATAAATACGCGAATTAATATTTGCCCTAGTGTAACTTGCGTAATAACGCATGAGAGGCAGCACATACGCGTGTATCTTTTAATATTGTTTATATTATACAGCTAACATTCATAGCCGGATCGTTTCAAAATATAAGCATTCCGACATGCAATTAAGGCGGTGTTATTATTAAACCTTTAAAACAGGAATAATGAAACGCTCGGCGCACGATTCTTTATAAAATTCTCAAAAAATTCGTGTGCCTCTGCTGTTTCCGCGGAAATTCTGTTACGAGCAAAATGAGAACGAAATGTTGCTACTATCGAGTAATAATAAATAGATGGATGAAAAATGTGGAATATTTCCGGAGATTTCGGTGGCAGGGGCTGCGTGAGAGAGAGAGGGGGAAGGAGGGAGAGCGACAGAGGAAGAGAGAGAGGGGGAGAGAACGGGAAAGAATGCATGTCCGTCCGCGAGTGCAGACAGATTGCAGTCTAAAGACAGACGAGTGATTTCGACACGCGAATTGATACGCACGCCCAGTCTCGCCAGACACATCGATACTAATTGGCAGCGAATGCTCGTTAATGACAAATATACCAGTTTCATCGAGCTAATGGTTGGACCTTCTATTCCTGGCGTATATTAGTAAAATGATTGTTAAACGAAGATAAAATGTGTGGATCATGCTACAAGTTTAATTTTTTAAATACGTCCATAGCTTTTGTAATAGGACATAAAAATGAATCAAACTACATATTTGGCATATCGTTGGCTGTTTAATACTAGAAAGATTAATGAAGTATCGTACCGACGGAACCATAATGCATATGTAATTGCACGGACCGGTTATTACAATATTAAGCGCAAACATGATCGCACGTTATAAATCCATTAATCCTTCCGATCGCAATTTGTTTCCAGCAGCTCCGCATTTGTATTTTCGTACGAATTGAAAACGCAACAATGCTTTATTAAAGCACGTCGCTGCCAGAAATATCGTATCCATTAATATATCCGGTGTCTTATTTGAATGACGCTTTTCATTTTACTTCATCAATATTTATGAGTTCGCTGCGAGTTTATGTTACAATCTTTTTTTATTCTCCTGACTGTAAATCAGGAATTTCTTTTTAATCGCGGCTACGAACATTTACAATGAGTCAGAATCGAATCATTAAAATTAGAACATATTCATATTTGCAACCGAACGAATTTTACCCGTGAATTATTGCGAAGCTTTTTTCGGTCGAGGTGATACGCGCGATATTCTCGCGAATATTTTGTAATTTAATTAAGCGATAATGATCGTTTCCGATCGTGTCGGGCAATACAGACGTATCGGTTTACAATGTGCACGGTAGCCAGCGACCTGTACCGATTTTATTTTGCATCAGCGTCCGATGTACAATGTCGGACTAACAGCCGCCGAACACACAGCCCAGTTTTGATCATGCTCCGAGGCTATGTTGCTCTCTGGACGCACCTATTTTCCAGCATACCTTGCCCATTACCCCGAAAATGGATACGCGTAATATCTGATTTGCTGTGTCAATGGTTCCCGACCTCTGCACTCGTCGGCTCGACTTATAACAGAAGATCAATCGGAATACCACAAATCCTTCATCCGAATATTACCACAACTACACGTAGTATTATTACGTACGTTCGTACATCAGCATGCTTAATTTAAAGAAAGCTGAACTCTCTTTTACAACGAATTGTAATTTTATTGTAAACCGCGTCGAAATTGCAGCGGACGTTCGTGTACTAAAGGTTTTATTAACTTAGAAACATAAAGTTTACGCAACAGTTCTGCTGCAACTTATTAAAGCGCATACTTCACTTTGTACGACACGTTTATATCCGTTCTTTCTTTGAACAGGTTTTTCTGCACATATTTCTCGCATAACTTTTAATCACTCTGCAAAGGAACATCGATTTACTTTCGTATTGCGGTTGACCGAATGCTCTTTCTGAATTGCACATTATTTCTTAATAAATTTAACATTTCTCATCAGTAGACTACGGAACTTTATGCCAAATAACAATTTCCTGCAGTTTCTGCGATAAACAAAGGCAACTTGGGAATTCCTATCTTTCTTTAATGATATTTGAATACATCGAAAATAATATTGCACAATTTGTTTCCAGCTAGTGATTCTGCTGGTCATCTTTGTCATAAGCGCATAATGCTCATAGTTTATTTATCCGGAAACTAAAAACAAGGGAGAAAATTATTACGACTGTACACTACTTCGACAAAATAAATTAAATTCAATTATTACGATCACGTTATTAAAAAGAAATCCAAATTATATGTTTGCCGGTCTAATACTGAATAAACATCCGCGCACATTAAATATTGTATTACGTAATCACGTGTGTGCGAACACACAGGGATGGTCAGTTTGTTATAAGTTCGGCAAATGTAATCGTCGTGAATGACAATTATTATCAAAGTATTCTGATATTACTGTGAAATATGCGCCGCGCCGGTAATAGCACGGTATAAACGAGGTAGCTGGCATATATCTGCTGCTTGTCAATTTAAATGGATTTCGCGTACACAGGAATATTTGAAGGAAGTATCGGGCCTGTATCAAATTCGGTTCGATGATTCTGCCAGCACTAATGGTCAAGGGTGTACGACGTCGAGGAAGGGATTCGCGCCGATTATTGTCGATTAATATCGAGGCGGAATTTCGGCAAGTTGATAGAATTATTCATGTAGTAGATATTACGCGCAACGTGCTCTACTCGTAAACCTAATTGTGTCGGGGAATTGTCCAGGACCATGTGTACGCATATCTGCGTCGGTTTACAAGAGTAAATTTCAATAATTAACACTCGGATGGCCAAAGTATGCGGGATGACGTGAGTGTGCGAGCTGATCGTCTATAACGTCACATATTTTCAAGATCATTCGACATTGGCATCTCCGACTTCCTGTTACAATTTCATAAAGCTGTAACAGTTTAAGAATTTCAAATAGTTTAAAAAAACATCTCGTTGTTTTGTTGTAATTTGCAGTTCCCGTCAAAAAATGTCAGCCTCGTTCCATATTTCACCTCTAAAATTAGAGATGAAAATCTGTCGATCATAAAATATTTTGATGACATAAAAAAAACGTGAAATTAATTAAAATTAATGGATACAGACTACATATAAATTTTTGCTTTTTTAGTTCATCGAACGATGTGTGATAAGTGTACAAAACTGAACAGGATGTGAACTGTACGGATTGCATTTAGCATTCCCGTTTACCTCCATTGTACACATAAAACAACTTTCAGGCAATTTTCGTGATTTCGCTGCAAATAATGCTGCGTACAAAATTTGATGAAATCTTAGTAAACCTGATGAGTTGGATCCCATTAAATTACTCTGCAATGCGCCATCGTAAAACTGAAATACAACGCGGCTGCGAGACTGAATATCCATGGACAATATTATTCATAAATACGTTCTGTTTAGCGAGGAGCGTCGTCTACGAGAAACGGAAAAACAAGAGCGAGGAGAAAAGAAAAAGGAAGAAGGCTGATGGGGCGGAAAGCTGCGCGGACAATATGCATACACGGTTCGAACTAACATTAACGATCTCGGTTAACCCCGCTGCAGAGGATTCACAGTTGAAACCAATACCATGAAATATCTGCAAACTCTATGCGAGCCGGAAACCGCTGTGAATTGTTTTGCCGGAACTTCCCCAGACGGCGTGCAGGTGCTGCTGCGAATAGGTATTCCTAAAGCTACCAGAATCCAATTTAATGTCCCCATACGTTCGAGTTCTGCTTTCGACGCGTTTTAATCCAGCATTGTCTATACACCTAGATCATCTTGCACCTGTTAATCAGATTTCTCCATTTTTTGCGAGACACTCCCTGAAGAATTATGAAAACGTTGTTCTTTCATTTTCATAATTTCACCTGGAGAGAACAGCGTTATGTATAAGTAGACTGAGGATTTTGTGCATTTATGGCAAAAATGAATATTTTATGGCTAAAATTATTGAGGATAGAAGGCAATTATAGCTGCTTTTTGTATAAATCAGATTCTTGAAAGTAAAAAAGTAGATGTCATTTAACACTCTAATATAATCTGTGGCAGAAAGAACTTATCGTTCGCCATAAATCTGTATTTTCTGACAGTGAAAATAAAAATCTAACCGGTTGGTTGTTTCGACAATATCGCGGAAACAATGATGAGTCGCTTGTCGTGCGAAGCTGTATAATGGCTGGCTCAACATGGAGGATACACGAGGTGTTTGCAACACTGAATTGAGTGCCGACTATGTTGAAGCTTTATTACGGGCGGCGTTGAATAATACAGGGTGGCAGGACAAAATGGAAATACGGAAACCGGTGGGAAATTGAATTTAAGAGGAAAGAGAAAAAACGAGCGGATAAGGGGAGAACGGAATTAAAGGCGAATGTAAACAGTAAACGGTACGTAACAGGTATGAATACCGATGAAATTAAAGAGCAAATATTCATAATTATCAGTAGACTGTGCATCTTCATGCAAAATAACAATTTCCTATATAAATTGCAAGAGACACACACAAAGTGAAAATTTCTTATAATCCAACTTTAACTCCTGAAGTGACAATCGGTAGAAAGTCGGTGGGGGTCGTTAGCAGATTCCTGGTTCTTCGATACAGCAACGAAGGGAAGAAAGTAGGGAACGGGTAAACAAAAAATACAATACACCGTTTAGAACGTCAATAGTGGGTAGGGAGAGGGCACAGGTAGAGGAGGTGCAGGTAAACGCCTGGTTTCTGCGAAACGGCGAGCGCATCGCCGCGAGAAGACTAAGTACATAAGCCCTCGCCCCACTTCCCATTCATTGCTCTCATTATCAGCCACGCTGTCTCCCCTTTCGTCCTATATCGTCTCCGGTCCGCATACATCACGCCTACGTGCGCGCACACCGAGCTGTTACAAATTTACGTACCGAAACCCGACAACGCGTCGCAAATGAGGCGCCCCCGGCGCGCGGCGACACCCACCAACAGATAAATTAAAAATATGCACGCCGGTAAAACGTCCGAGAGCCGTGATCCCGAACGGCAAGAATCGATACGGACTCCGCGGGAAAAATTCGCACGATCCGGGCCGCGCTGCTTTATGAACTTACGCGCACAGCGACGCCGAAGCTCACCGTTAATCACCCGAATCGTTTTGATTCACCGCTCCTCCCCGTGAAATTCGGAACGTCCTTCGCGTTCATCGTCACTAGCAGCGTACCAGAAAAATTTACTTCTCCATTAATTGCTCTGTGATTCAGTCGCGCGTAGCTGTTATTGGAAAAAATGTGTTCGACTCTTCCACGAAACAGTTTGTAGCTTTTCATTAAAATCTTCTAACCCTCCGACACGGAGGTAGGATCCGGGTCTATCTGAACCCAAAGTTTAATTGCTCAATTTCTAATGATTAAATTAAATGAACAGTTGTATTACGAACACGCACATCATCATTATGATTTCCTTTCTTTCTAGAACATGTTCGAACTAGACTACTTGCAGTTTTCTAGACACAATTGATAGTAAAAGTCTTTTTCTACATGTGGTCCTATTTCCGTGTTCTATCGTGCGGTAGTCATACAGGCTGCAAGCATGTGTTACGTATGCTAATGCCAACTGGAACTTGCCGGGATAGTCAGTTAATCGATTAGAAGTTAGCCCTGATCTAGAGACATAGTGTGTATAGTTTGATCGAACAAGTTTGGAACTATTCTACAGTGTCAGTTAGAGACCTTGGCTGCGAATGAAAGAAAGTCAAAGAAGAAACTGCGATTAAAAGGCTCACTATTAGTTGTTAATTTTGAATACAGAATAATTGTGTACACACAAGAAATTTGTAGACATGCCAAACTGGTATAGGAGTTTCTCATGAGGTCTTAATGATTACCTTCCACGTTTGTGGCACCTCTTCTTCTCTAGTAGTCTTATTCTCTTTCCTTGTCTACTGAGACAAGGCTGTGCTGAGTTCGAGGCACAAGTGGTGGGGGAAGGGTGGGGATGAGTCGTGCAAATTTAAGTGTAACAGATTTAGCAAATTTAACCGAGCACTCTCTCTGTGTGTTCAGCTCGGCGCCTTATGAATCCGAATGCGATAAGCATAAATATAAAGAGACTCGTTCGCGTTACATATAAAAACGCGCTGCGGAATATAAAATGTACATACATCGGCATGCATAAAAGCTTCACGGGCTGGCCGGATAAGCGAATCACCGACCCATAAACCATCCTTGACTCTCTCCTCGTCTTTGCCTACGAAGCGCCTGCACCGCAGAAATTGAAAACTATCGGCGTCAGTGCAGCCTCTCTTGCTCATATCGTCTTACGAGAGAGCTGCAAACTTTTTCCACGCCGGCCAAGGCGCTCAAAGCATGAACGTACCGGCGAGAAACCGCGTCGCGCCGGTAACGAAACGCAAACATTTCTAAATAACTCTGAAACGCGATGATAATTACAGGCGAATCTAACGGCGACCACCACCCGCGAAATTATTATGAATATTCCTCGCACACACGGAATTGCAAATTCCGCGCTCTTCGCGGACTGTTAACATTTTTACGGAACTTCAGGACGTAATAGAACAACATAAAATCACTCCAGAATGTGTCTGAAAAATTTTGAAATTATTTTCACCTTTG
This sequence comes from Lasioglossum malachurum, assembly GCA_028455605.1. Taxonomy (NCBI): domain Eukaryota; kingdom Metazoa; phylum Arthropoda; class Insecta; order Hymenoptera; family Halictidae; genus Lasioglossum; species Lasioglossum malachurum. Next base: position 21,763,867 of record CM052311.1, on the reverse strand, counting down.
CGGTTAATTAGAAGCAAGTATTCCACAGATTTTAAGTTCGAATTTGACAAATTTCAAGCAAGAATAACTGCAACCCTGGGAAAAATTACTCGAGTCTATCCACAAAAATATATAAAAAAACTTTTTATAAACCACGCTTATTTAGAATGCACTAAAAAGGAATAAATTATTTTGTCCTGGTTCTCCATAAAATACCGAATCCAGTTAAATGATTAATAAAATTTTAAGCAATTAGTTCAAAATTTCTTCTGTTATAAAATTAGTGTCGGAATAGATAGAAAAATTTAATACAAATTTAAATAAAATCGCGTGACATTAGTGACTACATATATATAAATAAAAGCGTGGAGTGCCCACGAAGATTACGTCAATCTAGTTTAGCGCTCCACGCTTTTATTTTTATAGTCTCTCTCTCTCTCGCTCACTAAAATATTAAATTTTTTGAACTAATCGCTTCAAATATTGGGGAAAAATATTATTGTAATCATTTAACTGGATTCGGTATTTTATGGAGAGAACCGGGAAAAAAATTATTTTCTCCTTTTTAGTTAATTTTAATACAAGCGTGGTTTTTAAAAAATTTCTTTTGTACATTTTATGTATTACTTTTATTGTCATCGGAAGCAAGTGTATATACAAAATTTCAGCAAGATTGGACTATGGGGAGAGGTTTAAAATTCAATTACAAGATTTGACGCATACAACACCGCGGCAAGTCAATATAAGCGTGGTAAAAAGGATTTCGGCGTCTGACCGAGTCTGGATTTCCTGATGAAATAGTCAGACCAATGTAATGTAATGGAACAGAGGATCGAGCCGACTGGCACAATGGATTCGGAAATATTAAATGAAGCAGCCGAAGCATCGCGATAGGTCATCGCGAACAATGCTGAGCCCCTATCCCTTGCCAAAAGTTTTTTGGGGCGTTCTAGCTTTTTCCCCGCGTGCGATAGGGCTCCAGTGTGGAATTGTACTTGCATTCCTATTCTTCCGTACTTCAGAGAGCATGCCAAAAGTTATCGTTTTTTTTTTTTTTTCGTTCATTCCGCAAATATTTGTTCTCCACACGGGAGGAAAAAAAAGTACTGCTAAACGGGGAGAAATTATCGGTGTTTTATTAACGACAATCGTGGAACGCGCGTGCGCACGATATTACTTCAAAGTGCACAGATTTAATAAGGGTTCCATTAACGCGCAGAAATTCGTTTGCCAGAGGCGGAAAAAGGCTCTGAAATTCTTTCTGCCGATCGATACCGCGTGTTGGAAGGGACACGATGTTGGCTGGCACGTGGTACAGAAGAGTACTCGTTTTCTTCGTATTCCCACAAGAGGACAACGAGCATTTGGTACTATGAAAAGTCCCCTTTCAGTCATCGGATTCGCTTCGCGTCTTTTTTACGCCGGGGAATAAACGAACACCGAACTAAACACTATAAAAATAGCTTGAGCATGCAGGAGCGATTCGTCGTCGTATTTTATTGCTGAACTACGGTGTACGATGTAGTACAATCGATAATAATTACGTTCGTGATATAATTATTACTGTATAATAAAATTGGTACGACGTTACGTCAGAGCACCACTATACACGCAAGCTAGGTCATAGTTATTAGCAGAGACTAGAGTTATTACTAGATCGTCTATTCAGTGCTTTGATTACACAATTACACTTCTTGACACAGTATAATTAAATTTTCCTGCCAATTTAACGCAAGCAAGTGTACACAATGGTAGCGTGTTGAGCGTAGCGACGATCGGTGGCACAAAAACCAGCCCCTGCTGGATAGCGTCCACTTACTCGAAACACAAAGATTTTTAATCAAGAATATCATTCGCGATACCCGGTCCGCGACTTCGCCGAGTAATTAAAATGAAAATAAACTCGGATGGAAATTGAAATAAGCGCGAGGTCGCCGACAAACTGGGAAAAGGGACAGAAAAGATTCCGAGAGGAAATTTCGGGATCAGAAGCGGCCGAGCCCATGGCCGTGAGTCCCTCATCGCATAACCGTGGCAAAAGAGCCCCGGCAGAGCTGAAATTATTACGTTTTCTTGGCCCCCGCCCAAACACCGACAACTAACAGCCGTGTGATTATTGCAAAACAGTCTATAGTGGCCTACATCGATATGGACGCAGATCGTGCGTCCGATGTGTTCAATCAATGCTCCCTTATGGGGGTATTCTAATCTAAAGCGCGATATAGTACAGAGTAACTTAAACTTAAAGAATTCAATATTATACTGTGTTGAAAATTATTAACCCCCTTTGAGGACGAGTGTCAGCATATTGATGACATCAGGGCTGTACATCTAATTCCTAACGTTGTAATCATATACTTCAATTATTTGCATAATAAAGGACCACATAACGTTGACTTTCCATATTATTTAAGATTTCGATACAGAATCTAGTTCTCTAAGGAAAATATTCTCAATATTTAAAAAAAATCGTTGCCCGAAAAGGATTAAGAAAAGAAGTAAATGTCTACGTAGCTACTGTTTCTTATGATTAGGCAGCGGATCTTTATGCAAAATAAACATTTTCAAACTGAATGGCAACAAACTGAAGTGAAATAGATTTATTGTCTCATTCTTAATACATTTATTTAATAGGTGAAAAATAATATAGAAATATTTTTAGATTCGTCCCCAATATTTTTACTGCTTTAAATTACATATATTCATTTTTTCATAAATGCATCAAATCCGCTGTCTACTTATGATGAATATAAACAAATTTTTATTCTGCATAAAAATCCGCAGCCTAGATGGGAGTGGAGGGTTGAGCACCCTACCACACCCCTAGTTTTAAATCGCCCAGGCCCACCCCAAACCGAATCGGATGCTGGAAGCGCGTAGGAACCGATTGCGTAAACAACAAACTCGATCGACTTTAATAATAACCTCGGCTTACGACGACGACGACGACAACGACGGGTCCACGAACGCGTTCGCAGAGCAATTTGCGAACCGCAGACCAAGCAACATTGCACGTGGCCGACACTCCAACAAGTTACATCGGCCGCGTTACATCCCTCTGATAATCGCGCACGATTACGTTGCAGCCGGTAATCTTTCCGGCCCGTGGACACGCGACCCCTCTCGATTAACTATGTGATTCAAGGTCGTGCCTAGTGCGCAACTCGCTCCCGAACGAGAAAAACCAACAATAACAACCAGCTCGCGAATACTTTACGGCCGCGTCGAAAGAAGCTCTCGCGGACGGTTGATACATCGTTACGCGAACAGTGACCGCACGTGGGGCTCGTACAAATCAGAATTGTCAAAATCGGAAGGAGTGACGGAGGGGTGAGAAAAGAGATGACGATAGGAAAAGGGTGGGTGGGGATAAGAACGAGAGAGATAGACAGTGACAGAGAGAGAGAGAGAAAGATAGAGGCATGCAACTGACAGCCAGATGACAGCTGACCGAGTGACCCGCAGCTGCCACCCCTCCCGCTCGGCAATTCTCGATTTTTCTCGGAATCGACGAGCACAGGGGGTGGCTTTTGTTTCGATAGAATAAGCAGAGCTTACCACCTTGCTTACGGACTGGCATCTTTCCTGGCGGCGAATATATCCCCGACGGAGCTGATGTGAACGTAGGTTCGAAGTCACAGAGTTGCGTGGGCAGGGGGCGGACGACAGGGGGCCACCGTGGACACACGGCACTTGACTTTTCGCGGAAGGGAGGAGAGAAACGCGAAAGACAGAGCAGCACAAAAGCAGCACACACGGCGTGTCACTTCGATACTACGGGGGGATCGCGCACGGTACACTATTGTCACGCGAATCGACGACCTGTTTCACGGGTGGCGTAGACGGACACGTACACGGCTCGACACGTCACTCGCGAGACCTCCCGGTGGCCCGTCGAAACGTGGGTAAAACGAAACGGATATAAACACAGGCCGCCACCACTCGGCCACAGGCAATATGGCGTCGCGCTTACTCTAGCAGCCGGAAAACTGACTGGCCGCGAGAACGCCACCTCCGATTGGTCGATCGCACCATGCGTGACGTCAGGTCGCCAATGTGACGCGCTACCCCGTAAACGCAACCCCTCGCGGGACAAACGCGTGTGCAAATCCCACCGTCGCCAAATCCACGCGCGATTATTGTATGAACTATTCAATAATAACAATCTGTCCTCCTCTACGTTTAACCCAGGCAAAGTGTTCTCGGGCTTGCACTTATTGTGAAACACATATTCGTTCGGTTCTGATAGACACGCGTCGCAAAGTATCGACGGTCTAATTGCGATTTATAATTCTATCTCGATGCGCGCCCAGTACGCGTCGCTAGTTATCGATACCCGTGGCCGCGCCATCTTCCGGCATTGAAGCTTTGCAGCAGCCAGTTTTGGTACTTCGTATATGTATATCATTTGTTTATTTCGGTTGTTAATAAACAGGTAACTTAACAGAAAATGAACAAGTCGATGAAAGACGGAAATAGAAAGACTATTATATGAAGCAGTAGTATTATATGAAATAGTAGTAATAATAATGAACTCTATGTTGCTTGAGACTTACGAAATGTACTTATTTTATAATATTGTATTTTTATAGTTTTTGAAGAATTGTCCAAGTTCTATCAATAAGCTGTATCTTTTTTCAAATATTTCGAAGTATTATCGTTTTAATGATGAAGTTAATCTGAATAGAATATTTGCTGAAGCGGAATCGTTCACATGTGTATTTTTATAGAGCGAGATTAGACTTCCGAAAGGTGTGAAATGGCATTAGTACCCATACGAGCCACAAGTAGACCATCGGATAGCTCATTACATATATTAGACCATGAAGCAATCAATGGTCAACGGAAATTATTAGATAAATGGGAACCGCAACGTGAAGTGTATGTAACTTGTATTCATAGAACCTTAATTTATTGTTATAATACTTGGACTCTTCTTGCATTAGATGGTGGCTTAAACATGGTGAGAAGATTGTTTCAGGAATGTGTGCCATAAATGGTTTAGTAATTAATTCTATGTTTAGACAGAAATTGAAACTGCGTAGCACAGGTCGTACGATTTCATTCATCTATGCGACGATTGGGCCAGGTGTATTGGGAGGTTTCTTCTTTAGTACCGTATGTTATTACTTACTCGTATTTCTACATAAGAGATAATAGCAATATACTTTTTCATTGAAGTTTGTTATTTCCAGTATGTTACAAACGATATACTACTATACAAGCATGGATGTCCAGTGTGTTATGAAATAAAAGCAAGTTTACTCACGAGTGCTGCAGCTACATTATTTCCATTGCTCTCAATGAAAGTACTTAGTCTTGGGGTAAGATTCTGCCATGTTATTTCTCTAGTTGGAGTTTAGTTTGGAATATTGTATTGATTTTTGTTTAAATACAGTTAGCTGCAAGCGTCGGACTAAGAGTTCCCCATGTGTACGAAGTACGAGAACTTGCTAATTTTACCTGGAGCGTTCTAAAACCAGGAATTTCACATTTATCACTCTTATTTGCAACCAATTCTCTGGCAACTAGCTATATAACGTACAAACAAATATCGGCAGCAGACAGGATAGCAGATACATTGTTAAAATTGGAAGCGTATTTACAAGAAAATAAAAGTGAACAATAAGAGTAACATCTTGTTTACTTAGTAGTGTATATATTATATATGTTTGTACATACATTTATTACATACTTATACAATATGTATGGGTAAGCAATAAAAATAAAGACTTCCACATACAAATCATTTATTTATTACGCATTAATTAAATAACTAATTATTATTTTTAATTTTTTACATAAAACGTTATAATGAAATTTTAATTCATAGAACTCGTGAATTACTATATTATATTTCTCATTTATCATACATTAAATATTTTAATTAAATAATCGATTTTATTTGTTGTCGAAGCTGGAAGAATTACTTATTTATACAAGGGCTTTCTAAAAATATTTCTCACTATAGTAGAAGCATGGTATTGTTAAGTTTCAAGAAAAAATAGTGAATTTCTAGTACAATCACACAACATTTTTTTATTAACAATATTTATTAATATTCTTTTCCCTATTAATACAAATATATTTGAGTCATCGTTATCAATATGTCCCATATTAAGTTTCATCATTTCTAAATAAACTCTAGACTGATATTAATGTCCGAGGTGATGTAATCTATTAAACTGTATTACACACCACAGACAATCCATTTGGTAAGTACTGGACTAATAGTAATACATATGTCAAATAAAATTAAATGCACCCATTATTAATGTGATGGCTACTTTGAACTGAGTAAGTACATACATACAATACATAGATTTGAAAAATTCATTTGAAGAAACTGTTTACAATTTGACAATTTATTATATATAGAATTAAATGTAACAATATTGATTTGTGCATGCTTCTAAAGAATCACGTTCAATTGTACCATTGTATTTTGCTAATAGCCCTCATGAAAACTTTTCAACTTCATTTTATATAATTTATTTTCTTTTGTATAATTATTATTAATCATTTATTTGCATGTAATAAATGTAACAGAATAGTATCACTATTCCCAAGATATCACTATCTTTATTCAAAAATATATTCCTTATAAAGGAGATGAATGTAAAATGTTGAGACTATAATAGGCACTGTCTTAAACAGTAAGAGGTTCTTAAATCGTTCAATTGCCTCTAATATCATTTTTATTTCTATATTCCAAGATTCAAGTTTCTGTATAGGAAGACAAACTCCACAATAGTGGTATGACAAGGTTCCCAGATATTCGCACCAAACAAATGGATATTTTTGCACAGACAATACAGCCTGGGAACTAACAAATACAGAAAGGAGTTGCATAAATGTGAATTCATTAAACTGTAGATCAAGTAATGCTTGTCGACTGGCCATTATGTTATTGTATTGCCTATTAATATATTGTAAACAGAAATTAATGATATTAATATTGAAATAAATCTTGCCAGGAATTTTATAATGAAGAGGCCCTGTGTAAGGACCCCTTGGCAGTTGCTAGCATCTTCGTCCATGCCAGTGTGTCATGTACTCTTGATAACTGACTGTAACTTTTTCGCTCTGATATCGTGTTAGCTTTATACTGCGTCTAATGTCTGGAGTGACTAACCCTTTGTAGCCACCCTTATGCAGTAAAGAATCTATTGTTTGTATCTGGTCCCATCCTGAAGAGAAAAATTTGTCTTTGCGAAATACTTGTAACTGCTATCATAAATTATGAATAGTATTAATTTTTGGACGCATAATAAACTACAAGTCAGTTTCCCATTAACCCTTTGCACTCCGAATTACTTTTCAATGTTGTTTCCAACGATTCCCTACTATCTGAAGTGTTTTATTTGAAATTTACTTCAAAGGGCAGTTCCTCTCAACTACTACTTATTTTAAACAATTTTTTTTACTAATTATATTAAATATAGCTTTCAAACTTTGTTTTAATTAATATTTGTGGAAATTATATTTGTTTCAACTAAAAAATAAGACAATTAAATCGATAAAGGAAGAACCAAATGCATATAGGAACCTGGTTTATTTACATTTTTCTTTCTCTGATGTCGAGTCACACTCGACAAAGAAGTGCAAAGGGTTAACATGTGAAAAATATGATTCTTAACACATTGTGTACGGCGCTCTGCTCACCGAATCTATTCTAAATAGATATAAAGATATACAAACCTTGCTCTATTGCTACGTTGGGTAAATAAGTAGCAGTCCGCTTATTGCCTTTCTCATTGTGGAATTCGATACGAATTCCATGAACACCTACTTCCCAATCTAAATAGTCTGCTCCATCTTCAAAATGTCGTAGTATAGAAACACTGACGTGCAAACGTGGCAGTTCTTCCCTTGTTATCGGGTTAAATCGAGAGTCCTTAAAGGCGCTATGAGATATAAGACACTTAAAAATCTATTAAGTATCTTCGTCTTCAACCATATATTAAACAATACCTAGTGGTAGCATATTCCCGTAATCCTGCATGTAAATGCATTGCATTGAATGTACCAATGCAGCCTCGTAATCTCATATCTTTGCCAATAGTCCATGTTACAAATAATGGGCTTCAAAGTTCAATGTAAATGTTAAATTAGCATATAAATAATATAACAATAACATTATACTAATTAATATACTCTACTTCTGGATGTAAACATAATAATTTCAAATTTGAATCAAATTAAAGGTACAGAAATAAATATAATACATGTTTTTACAAAAAGTCTGGCTATACATATTATAAGGTATAACTGAAAATATTGTGAGGAAGACGTGTGTTTTTTTTATTTATTATCTGGAACAGAGATAAATATGTATATGCCAAGATACTTAAGATAATGTAATTGACCTAAAAATTTCAAGGTTTGTTTAGGACATATATGTAGTCAGGTAATGAAAGAAGAAGGTATTTAAGGGATGATTCAGTCATTTAAATTTACTAAGAAGCCTGGGCATAGGTGCATATAAACAGTATCAGAACAATCCAACAGTAGTTGCTAGTGTACATACGTATAAATAGTACAAGAATAGTCGTAACCCTCAAAATAAAATAATAAATATGAAATGGAAGAACCTCTAACAAAGGAAGATAAAGATGGAAGAGACACAAAGGCAATCTTGTTCATGTACCATATGAGACTACAAGTTTACGGATACGAAAAAGAAGCTAAACTTGGCAGAAGAATGGAAGACCAGTATGAAATGTAAGACGATCTCAGAGGAGAGTACTCACTATAGTTCATTGCTGAAGTTGGGCGGTTTTGGTGGATCGAGTTGGTGCAGTTGGCAGTATAGAACATCGAAACAATAAAAACCCATCTCAGGCTGCGCTATTATGGAGTTCCGCATACGAATACCATTCTGTAAACTCGCGGTACCGTTGCACGGAACACTAGACGAGTTGTTTAACTTTTGCTTTTTCGCTCCACAACAGCCAGCTGCCATATTTTCTCAGTCAATCGTAGCAACAACCTAAGACCCGATTGGTTTCCAAACCATACATCTCGCGCTTACCGTTGCTATTGCATACTAAATTGCGCACGCGTTCCGCTAGATGTCTTGCTGACTGCAAAACAGCTGTTTCATAGCCCGCCATTTTTGTAATCGAATATGTAATCTTTTCTTTTCAGAAAACGAATTGTTAGCCCGTACGGTTTTAAGTTCTAACAGTAAAGCGAATATATTAACATAGAATTAAACACAACATTGCGGTTCTAACAATTAATCTGTGTTACATAGACAAATGTATCCGCAGGAGAAGGGATTGAAGCAATTGCTTTGATAATATAAAATTTTTATTTATCCCAATTGTTATAAGCTATCGGCACTGTTTCTCATGCTTAGTTCATCGTGAGATTTTGATTTTTATCATCTCTACACAAGTATATATTATATGTGCATTATTTAACGTAAACTTGATACTAAGCACAACACACCCTTTTATTTGAAAAAACATATTAACAATATCATTTAATATTTTAGGATGATATATTAAAATCTTCCTCGTAATCGTACTTATCATTGTATTCATTCATTGCCCAACTGTACTTATTATTTTTAAGTTAAGTTTCATGTATATTTGCTCATGAAGGTTTACTATTGTGCACAAAAATAGTACTTATATTTTAACATTTTTTTATAACTGATAAACGATTATTGATTCGACATAAGCGTCAAAGTTGATTTATTTTCATAATGATGTTTGTAAAATATAATCACACCTAGCCTTGATTAAAAATTATTAATTACAATTACCCGAACTGTATGTGCATCTTTAACTCCATTTTCCAATGCGACCACTATTTTTCACGAATATTAATATCAAACATACTAATTATGTTAAATCGACAATGTATTTGAATTAAAAAAAAATTAATATAATCTATTGTCACAAATTGAGTACATACATAATTATATATTATGCAAGTACTGAGTACTATATAGTTAAATATATAACTGGCAGTTAATTGGATACTATATATGCATATAAAGATGTATCCACAATTAAATTCTAGAAACAGCTAAACAATAGATGTTAGTGGCAATAAAATCAAAACAACTAATTCCAAGGAAATATAACATTTTCTTAGTATGTATAGTACCAATTATTTTTGCTAGAATAACAATAATGAATAAGTCGGCAGTGTATGAATAGCTAAATGAGCATAAACGCAGAAGAAAGAAAAAGAAAATATTATCGCACATGGAAGAACATATTTTGGACTTTTTCGTTTTGTAAAATGTATTAATTTGTTTTAATGTGTCTTAAATTATGCCTTACTTTAAATGAAAATAGAATAATTAGATAAGTATAGTGCACAAAGCAGCAGCAATTCTATTTATGACTTCAGAGTCAGGGAATAATTAGAATCACAATGAGATCGTCGTATTTTATCTTACAACTATATTACAACTATTATTCATATATTTTAGCCCATTCACAATGTAATCAAATAATTAGGAACAATGACTTCTACTTAAACAAAGTATAACAGGGACTAAAGCTGTTTACTCTATCAGAGAAAAAAGCGAAAGTTTAAATGCACAGCCTTGCCTAAACCTTTATAAAACTAAACTTCTGCATATGTTGTCTCACCCGAATCTTTCTCATACTACACTGTGAATGGGTTAATAGTTATAATGCAGTCCATTGTTCAATTACAGGACAGATCTTGTTTCATAAATCTTTCTATCACACTAGCAACACTGTTACCGAATACATATCATTTATAAATATATGCTAAAAATTTTATTCTAATACTATAAAAACGAACTACTTGTTATGGTATAAATTTTTAATGATTAAATTACAATTAAAAATTTATTGATTGTGTTTTCTATATTTTCGGAACACTTTTCAAGGTTCATTATTTTCTATAGGAGTCATAGTGAACCAAAATTATAATTGTACAGTCTCTTTTTATATCAATAGTACATTGGTTCTATATCACAATTCTACTGATTCTAGAAACCACTTTGATCAAACTTAAAATTGACTTTTTGTTAGAGTCAATATAGAACCAATATAACTATCAGTCAGCACCTTTATATAATAGTTATTAACAATTATTTTCAGAATCATTTTAACTCCTGATTCACATATTGACTTCGTCATTAAGAAATATAATCCTTTGCTGTAATAAAACTTTGGACCATAATATAACTAATTTTAAAAAAATATTTCAATGTAACAATGGTATAAAAATAAGCAAAATAGAAGTATGATACGATGACCTAAAATAGCTGAATACTCTGGACAACTTTAACGTGTGATAAAAATCGTTTATTTATACCATTAGTACAAAGAAACTTGAATAAAAAACAACAACAAAAAAGACTAAAAAGTTTTTGTATATATGATTATTTTGAAGGAATGAAGAATATTGCATTCATAAATTGCCTAATTCATAAGATTACAATTTTTTATGCAAATTAGTTGTTGCTTAACATAAAATATATAGTTATACATATGCAAATAAAGCTGCAACTAACATTGCTCGACACATATAATTTAATAGAACATTAACACAAGAAATTCTATTAACAGAAAATTCGTGTTGGTTCACCCTTCATTTAAATATTCATATATGTAAATCTAAGAATGATATTCTATATTCATTATAGTATAGGAATAATAGAAACACATTTTCTCATGAATTTGTACATTAAATCTTGTGAAGCAGGCAGTGAATTGCAGGCAGCATCACTGTGCTACGAAATTGTTTATGTCACTCGTATACTGCAGACATTAGTGTAAATGGACATATGGTAAGTATGATGGCAGAACTAGACCTGTACACTTTCTATTATAATTAGATCTGTTAACGGATTGGAGTAGATAATAGTAAACAATTGGTTCATTTCACATGAAATCGGACACTTTTCATACTGTTTCGAATTTTGTTCAAATTTGGGTATGTTGTTATAATTTAATGAAAAAGGGTTGTCTGTAAAATCCTTTGAGATACTTTCATGTCACTAAAGACTGCAACACATCTAAATTTGAACAAAGTCCGAAACAGTACTCCAAAAAGTATCAGATTTCGCATGGAATAACCCAATTATACTTTAATACACATTTAAAATCTGAATTCTTGTTTCCAGAATCTCATAGTTAGTTACATAAACTCTTATGTAAATAATTTCTTCATTTATATATTATGCAAAAAGTGTTGAAGGAATGAAACAGTGCCATCATACATAAAGTGTGTCTGCTCTTAAGGAGGACCTCGTGGTATCATAAAAGGAAAACTGTGTATGCAGAAACATACAAAGTACAATAGGCACCACTTTAAACAATGAAAAATTGCAAATAGTAGCCGCCTCCAATGTCATTTTCGTTTACGAACCGCACGGTCTGCAGGTTCCTGTGATGAAAAGCGATGAACACATGGAGGAGGATGATGTACTTGTGGATTTAAGGGAGGATAAGAAGGACCTGTTTGATCCCACCAAAATGATGAATAATCCCATACCGGTACCATAACTGGAGAAATTGGGGGCATTGGAAGAGGATGTATAAATGATGTAGGATGATTACGTTGTGTCAACATTAATCCAGCTTGTGGGCTGGCTACATAAGAACTGTTTTGAGTATTACTGCATGGTAAATTAGAAGAATGAGGACTGTCTGTATTACAGTGAACTGCAATGGAATTCTGAAATAATTGGGGCCCTTGATTAGGACCCCAGGCCAGCTGCTAGCATCTTCGGCTATGCCAGTGTGTCATGTATTCTTGATAGCTTACTGTAACTTTTTCACTCTGATATCGTGTTAACTTCACACTGCGTCTAATATCTGGAGTAACCAATCCTTTATAACCACCTTTATGCAGCAACGAATCTATCGTCTGTATTTGGTCCCATCCTAAACATAATTTATTGTTTTTAATGTAGTTGTATACATTAATACTATGTATTAAATTTGTAATGACTAGACAGCGGATTTTATGATTTATTGCGACAGACAGATTTATTGCGACAGTAAAAATATTCGACGAATTTAGAAACACTATTATAATATTTCCAACCTATTAAACATATTGAGAAGGAAAATATATTTTTATTTCACTCCAGTTTCTTGTAATTCAGGTAGAACGTTTTTATTTTGCATAAAGATCCGCAGTCTAGTAATAACATTTCTTTGTAATGGACCTAAACTGCAGTAATCTAACAAACATAAAATGTGCAAACCTTGCTCTGTTGCAACATCAGGTAAATAAGTAGCAGTCCGCTTATTACCCTTTTCGTTATGAAACTCTATACGAATTCCATGGACACCTACTTCCCAATCTAAATAATCAACACCATCCTCAAAGTGTCTCAAAATTGAGACACTTACGTGTAAGCGTGGAAGTTCTTCTCGAGTTATAGGATTAAAACGTGAATCTTTGAATGCACTTTGAAAAGTATCTAATGTCTTTAAAAATATATGGTAATTAAATTATCTGAAATAAGTATAAACTATTCTCACCTGGTTGTTGCATATTCTCGGAGGCCAGCATGTAACTGCATTGCATTGAATGTACCAATACATCCTCTTAACCTCATATCTTTTCCTATTGTCCATGTAACAAACAGTGGGCTAAAAAATATAAATGAAGGAGAATGTAATTTACATTATGTTATATGTAGTTTACAAAATACTTTGTATATAGTATATATATATATATATATATATATATATATATATATATATATATAAATTAATGCATTAAAAAAATGTTTAAACAACAAACTTCTTGTACAGAGTTTTTTTATGTACTTTTTCATTGTTTCGACATTTAAAAAAAGTTATTGTAAAAGTTTTTTATCTTACACAAAAAGTTAATCATAAGTCATATCAAGGGGTCATGAATATTTATAATAATTTCAAATATAATAATTATTTGAGTGATTGTAAAAGATTTAAACTCGATCTCGTAAAACAAAGACCAGATGCATCAAATAGTAATAAAGAAATTAAGGAGGGGTGAGTATAAAACATTGGTATTGAGAGCAGCTGAAGGCGCAGACAGACAAATAAAAAGAGGGAGAGAGAACGTGTGTGTGTGTTGTGTGAGAGAGAGAGAGAGAGAGAGAGAGAGAGAGAGAGAGAGAGAGAGAGAGGGAGAGAAAGAGAGAGAGAAGAAAGGTGAAAATAGAAAAAGATGTGGCGATGTCAATGAGAAAGAGAGAGAGAGAGAAAGAGAGTGACAATTCGCGTGACAGAAGGAACAGGAGAGGTCAAAAGCATATATGACAACGGTTAGCAAATAATACTCACAAAGCTTCATTGCTGAAGGTGGGCGGTTTTGGAGGGTCAAGTTGATGCAGTTGGCAATACAAAACATCAAAGCAGAAGAAGCCCATCTCAGGTTTTACGATCACCCCGTTCCTCAGGTGTGTGCCATTCTGTACTACCGAACCGTTGCAAGGAACGCTCGATGAATTGTTGAGCTTCTGTTTTTTCGTCCCACAACAACCTGCAGCCATGTTTCCTTCGTCGACTCTCACGACGGACGCGACTACTGTGGACTGTGGACACGATTGGTCCTCAACCCACTCGTCTCCCATTCTTCCCTGTCGCCGCGAGCTTAATTACGCGCGCGTTCCGTTAGATGTCCTCGTGTTCGCCGAAACAGCTGTTTCATTGTACGCCATTTGTTGAGCATCGCGGCGACAAACAATCGAACTTGAAAATTGGCGGCAGTATACTCGTGTGCTTCTGTTGCGAAAAATTCTCCGAATAAATCAGATAAAAGAAGACACCCGATTCCAACATTCTACTTAACATATCACACTATCATAACTGCTATTGAAGAACAGAGAACGCAAGGATGAGTCTGACTATATAACTGATTTGAAAACAATTTTAAACGGTTACTGTTCAAGAAATATATACATACGCAGATTACATGCCTGTCAACTGTATCTACAATTAACAGTATACGTGCTTCTTGAATTACCAAACAGTCTATCCAATTTGATACGACAGACAAGTGGATATTTGAGTATTGATATGCGTGTACGGAATTCTGCAACGTTTTGATTGAGGAGTCAGAAGAAATCGGATATGTTTAACAAGCAGCGTCAAACACAATTTGTCGGCGAAGAAACTATGCCGAGGGCACCGTCTTTTCTAACCCCTTACCTGGCACCTGCTCATGATGCACCGGAGGAGCCCGAGGCGTGACAGCAGATTCAACCTGGCAACGTGCACTTGCTTGTAGCTGTCCGGTACATTGCCAAGTGGCTATATTTTTTCTGACAGCTGACATCGTGTACCCACGGTTTATGGCATAACGGTTTGTACGCTTTCTGCCAAGTGTCCAGTGGAATAACAAAGTCTCCATTTTTCGTCGGAAGTTCGCGTTCCGGGAAAACGGAATGAGCCGGACACTTGCGACCTAATCGTTACCGTGACGGCATCGTGTGACAACAGATAGTGCTAACCGTGTGAACATAAACATTGACCGTCCGTTCATTGAAATTAAGTGACAACGAACACCAGGTAAACAGTGACCACTACCGAATCAAACAACTCGTCGTCCATCAATTACGATTATCCCTAAAACCGGCGTGTTTTGATTTTCAATAATTTTCGAAAGTGTCTACAACAGCGCGAAAGACGGAACAAGAAGGATTGCTCGCCGTCCACGGCAGAAAACAGGTAAGGATTTTGCTTCTATATTTATGCCACGTTCATGCGCGCATGTGTGTACGTGTGTATCGCATTATTCGAATCTCGTTTCGCGATGGTCATTTCCAATCTCGTCTCACATGCGCGCGCGTTCGCGTGTGCATCGCGCTCGTATTTGTTGCGTGCAATTTATACGAGCGCGAGAGCACGTTATATAAAATGTGTCATAATACTTTGAGCGCTCAGGTGTGTGAGTCACACTTACGCAATCTTACGCGGCGAGCTCGAATCAGATTATTTCGAACAGATACGGGCGTCTCGCAAGGATATTCAATCAATGGAAAATTCGAAAGCGTGAACCCCATTAGGCAATTCGTGGAAATTTTAATTGACACTACCCGGTTTTTCACAATTCCAAAGAGCTATTGTAATTATAGTTCTATGGTCTAGCCGTCTAGCCCTATTTCGATGCTGCTGTTTACCTCTATCGTAACACTTATAGTTTATGTTGTTTTATGATGAGCTTGTGTGCTCATGGATAACAATCAAAATGGTGTATCTGTGTGTTGTAAATGCAATGATTAGTTCAACTATGCCGATTAAAACGAGACCAAGAGGACTCTAGGACTAAAGGTTTTCATTCTATTTTATATATTTTATTTTTGTCTATTTCAATATGGTGGCCGTTTCGAGAAGACTACCAAAGGAAGTACGCTTATAATTGTTGGAATTTTGAAGATTTTTACAAGCCATAAATGTTTATCAACGCATTGACTCTAGCTGGTAATTATCGCCGACTCTAACTCGTAATTATCACTGACTTTAGCTCGTAATTATCAGCGCTTCTTTTGCGTCAGTATTTCAGTATGCCATCGAACTGCCTAAGTAACGTTAAGTAATTAAAATGGGAACGTGGCTGTTGACCGATTTGGTAGTGCAGTTAGTGCAACGTATGAATATGTATGTATATATGTAATGATCTACATAGGAAATGCATTGTTGGAATTACTTTAATTATTACTTCATGAACAAATAAAGTCTGAATAACGATTTTCAAAGTTGTTCAAGACATTCACGGTTTAGAAACCGAATTCTAATTCTCTGTACGATCTATTTCACTCGGAGACACAAAATGCATTTACTGGTCGAACGCGGTTGCTGTTAGTGTTGATAATGCACTCGTACGCACCTTACGGACGCGGTTCCACCATTTAGATTGCTAAACAAAGTGCCGAGTTTCAGGAACATCGAACAATTAATTGATACCGGAATTCCGTTAATAACAAATCAACAACATTGAACAATCATTTCGAATCAATTGGTTGTTTCGCAATATCTTCAATCTTTCAAGCATATCTTTTATTGTTGAAGCATACCTTTCAACGATTAATATTACACGCTTCATTTTCTTTCTTCCTAGCAAAACGTTAATTATAACAATAAACTTGCTCATAATTCCTATTTTCATCAATTCGTGCCACGAAATACGTAAATGTAGCAGAAAAATGATTGTTAGTTTGAAACTTGAGGCGGCGTGGAAGGTACTAAACGTGTGTAAATAAAATAAAGATAATGCTTCCGCAAAATTCCAGTAATAAAACGCAGCTAAATTATAAGTTATGTCGCGTGGTTATTACAAAAAATCGAAGGTTACGACTGATGCAATTAGCGCGCAACGAGTCCTCTTACGTAGGAAAATTGCATTCCAGCACGCAACAGAAGCATCGAAAGAACCGAAGCGAATGTGTGTGCATCTGTGTGCGAGTTCTCGTCACAGAACTTGAACAATACCCTTCCCGTGTCACAGTATCCTTTTCAATTTCGCCTCATTTCTTTTCTTCCCGGAGCCGACCGTATCTCGCAATAGGCTTCTCCCACGAAAGCGACAGTCCTCTTTTTTCATTACGCAACCGTGTCAAAAACACTTCTGCTTATGACTTGACGGTGCACGTGCTACGTCCACGTCTCCTCTAATAGAAAGATCGTGCGGTTTCGCCGTGAATCCGCAGAGATCCACCTTGACCTTCTTCGCGCGAGCAAGGACAGATCATGAAATCTAGAGAAACGTAATCTATCAGTTGTTCCAGACCGTGCGCCAGTGGAAAACATCTCCGAGCTAGCCTATACATATCGTGGGCAGGTTCTGATCGATGCGACGGATTACTAGACTGCGGATCTTTCTGCAAAATTAATATTGGATTTGGAATGTGGAAAATAAAGACACGTTTTTTTTTCTCGGAGGTGCTGCAAATTAAAACGTCTCTGGAAACGTTAGAAAATTCTTTTGTGACTGAATCTCTTTTCCAATGGTCCATCGGAATAACATAATATTTAAATAATTTCTTTAATTTGATAAACGGTGCTATGGACGGTTCGCCATAAACGACTCTAAGGAGTTATGCAAGGTCAGTGTTCACGCAACTCGGGATTCTTTCTAGCGCATTTACTCGTCAGTCGGCGACTTCGTTTGTCTTTCGAATAATCGCGTGCCTATTGGGAAATCCCCGCCTTGACAAGTCACTGTCTGCGTTGTCGTTGAATGAATGTTCCCACACACGTTCTCCGCCCTCCGACACTCTCGCTGAATGTATTTCGATGGGAAATTATATGCATCGCCGAACGCTGTGCGGTCTTCATTCAATCGTTCGCAGGCACTTACCATAGAGTGTATTTTATATCCTTCCGTCGTCTATTGTTATGTAAGCGAAAACATCGAGCCCAGTCCTCTAATTAAGGCACGCGCGAAATCTTCGAGCTGTAGGTGTCCGTTAAACGCCACGTAGGCATTCACTTCACGAGAATTTACTTTAAACAAAGGTTACTATATATTCTTTATTCTTTCGTGTATGTGATACGAGTACTATAAGAAACAAAGAACGCATATATTTTTATCGAATCGAACAAGAGCGATTCAGTGTGTAGTGTTCGAAGTCGGAACAATCTGGAGTTCAGAAAATGTAATTAAATCAACATAGAATTAGGAGAACAAAATGGAAGTGATTGAGAGGACCAGGAGATTTCCATTAGCAGGAGAAGCGATTAGATTATATGTATAATGTAGGGTTGCAAGACTAAGACCTCGAATCAAGTGTACCTAGTTCTTGATTTGATTGATATCATTCGAGATTGGTTTGATTTAAGTCGCTTGGTTTTTAATCGACTGAACCTAGGTCTTTTGATTTGATTTGAATCACGTGGCTCTCTGATTCTTGATCTTTTTACTCGTGAAATTACGCGTCTCCCCGCTCATTTCTTTTCGCAAACTTCGTTTAATAAGAAACTTATTAAGTCTAGCGGAGCTAGGAGGCTCGCGCGGTTCAAGTTTTCATCATTAAAATTGTAAGATTACGTAAAGTCGCGATTAGAGCGTTCTTAATCTTCGATCTAATTAAATTTCCACGAAAGGCAGCCGCGGTTTATGTCGGCGAATCACTTTGCCGTGGCTCCCGTGACGAAACACGCGTTCGCTTATGTACACCCGACCGCGCTGGTCGCATTTTCTCGCGCAGATTCGAAAATAATTAGATTTCCGATGCGAAAGATCAGCCGAAGGAGCACCTCTCATTAAATAGTTGTTCGAGCCGCATGCTCGAGCGATTCGCTTTACCGGCGAGGGCTGCATCGTACGCGTGCACACGCTATTTTGTGCAAATTAGCGCGCAGGTTGCTTGAACCGTGTTACTGTTTGAATTGTATAACACGTTCACCACGAGCCATCCAGAGTCTTCTGCTTAGAGATCCTGTTGCAGTCATGCTTGAAGCGTGCGCCGTAATTGAAGCGTTCCGGATGTAAAGGAGGAGGCGTAAACCATTTTCATATTATCTCGAAAAATACTGGAGCATTTCGAGCGAACGAAGTATTACGAACAGTGGAAAAATAAACCGCGGCGCCGCGCTCCAATTTTACGTCTGAACATTTTCATAAAATTGTTTAATCTATGCAAACTGGTTTCACGTGGGAGCTCCTGCTCTATGCATTTTCTACGTGCATCGCACCCGTACTCGGGTGCTCGGTGGAATCCAATGAAGACCTCTTTATTATTATCACGTAAACGCGTTACAAAAGAACTGTTACATTGTGACCTTGACAGAAATGTTTCATCTCGGGATCTTTCATCCTAAGTAGTCGCGCGTTTACCGTTTACCTGCGTAGAAAATAATCACTGTACGCGTTGATGCATGTGTTAACAATTTATTTTACATGTTTTAGTGTACCTAAGTAGACCGACCAAGGTAATTTACCTCGGAGAGAGGACAGGCGTCTGTTTCTGCCTATCGCCGGCGAATTGAAGTTCTTCGACCGTAAAGAAGTCAGCACCGAGGAAAGGTCTTCATTATTTTTAGTACTCGTCGGAATTTATTTCGCGTTGATAAAGGCAATTCGTGTCCCCGCGTTTTCTGTCTCGCTCGGCCAGTGCTCCGTTCAGAAATATCGCTCCAGATCGATAAATATTTGTCTATTTGGGACCAGAAGAGGTTCTTGAACCTTTAACCCGAACAGAAATAGTCGAACCGAATCGGCGATTTGCGAATCGGCTCCGTTCTCATTCCGTCTCTCTTAAATTCGACGTTTTAATTACTGACGAAGTAATTAGACGGATCGTGGCCGAGTTAGTTTCTTTTCAGGCGATACTTTTGCATTCGGGTTCACCTCGGTCTCGCGAATGTTCGATGGATATCATGCTTATCGATCTAATTAGAATGCTATAATAAACTGTACATGATTCTCTTACGATGAATATTTACTGGAGATCCGGAGAATGAGAGCGATGCGAATCGGTTTGTCTAGTTTTAAGAACGTCGTGTCTTACGCACATGTAGAGTGTTACAACATTCATGTTAGAAGTATGAATAACTTTGCATCTCCTTTGACTCGCATCCTTCTCACGGTTAGGTGCTCTCACGGAATTAGACAAACTTCAATGAACAAAAAAAAACGAAAAAAAAGACACGTGCGAGTATAATTAACAATTCTGACTAGAGATTACATATATATTGTGATATAGTTAATGCTAATACTTTCGAAGAATGTCTAACAAAAATCGAATTCGTTAATTCTACATATACTTATTTTCTATCGATTGTCATGTGAACCTCCTATGAGTATTCCTGTTTTACTTATTCCGGCATAACGGTGAACGCGTAGATCTATTATAGTTGTGCTTCTAAATAGATGGAAATCTGTCCAGCTCTATCGACAAAATTGGCAGATATTACAGGAATATCGGGGAAGATTGCGTTTAGATTTAAAAACAGAACCAGTAGTGTCATAACCGTCTCTGACCATTAATCATCGCAAGAATCAACGGTTGATACTTTGTGAGGAGGAAAGCGCAAAAAAAGCAAGTGGTAATAGGTAGTACCAAGATTTGCTCAATGACGCGTTCGCCGATGAAGCGCATCTAGATTCTTTTTCTATTTTGTCCGAGCTGATCATTTCACTGCGATCACAACTATACTCTTCGTCACTTGGCAGCACGTCCTTCACTATGTCGAGGAACTGTTCGAACGGACAAAGTTCCGTGCAACCAGGAATCGTCTGAATGATCAGTTGCTCGGAAACGCCGGTCCACAATAGAACCTGTCGTCAGAACATTAGTTGTCAAAGTGTGTAATTACCCAAGTAGTTCAACATAATGATCCTTAATTAAACAGTTCTATGAAACTAACGAAGTGGCTGCAGTTTCAATATAAATCTAAATTGACCATTAAACATTTTAGTTTGATATTTAATTTTTAAAAAATTGTCGAAGTTGGTCGAAGTTGAGGATGGTTTCCACCCTCTAGAATGGGCAGACGAAACGATTAATCAAGTAATACTCACGCGGACGTAGTAACTTCTTTTCTTGTCTCGCAGCGTCTCCAAAATAACTGTGGATCCGTAGGCAGGTATGACAGGCTCTTCCAAGCCTAAAGCTTTTGCGACAGCAGCGACGTTCATCTCGTGAGCCGAAAAGAGGAACGCTTTCCTATCATAAGGCTCTAATCGTCCTGTCTTGTATAATTGAATGTCTTCGACCATTTTGCGCAACAGCATACCTGAAAAAAATAAACGATCAGAACGATTTCTTTATGACATTGGTAGGCGAACGAGGTAAAAAATGAAGTCTGATGAAAAAAGTGTCCTCGTACCTCCGTTCAAACGCTTCAGCGTCTTTGTGTATGATCTGAGTTTGAAATCCAATGCGATGATCTCTTTCATCGGAGTTGGATAGACTTTCTTGGTCCATTCTGGGATGGTGAGGTTCTGGGCAATCTAGAATCGATATGGTTCATTGAATTGTGACTGGGGATACGATGAATGAATAGGATAACGATGATGTCACCTGCTCCTTGAACAAGTTGTACAGATAAGTCACCGCGGATGTGGTGTTCACTTTTTTCCCGCTGTGAAGACTTAGATCCGCGAATACGCTTTTATATTTGCTGAGTATGTCCCGCGTGTTCTGCTGCTGCAGGAACTTGCTGTACTCCTCCTTGTACCTTGAACCATAAGAGAAAGAGCTGACCTTCGGGAACTAAGATGTTCGCCGATCAAGTTTCGTTTCTTTTTAGCCTTACGCGCCGAGTCGAAGGACACATTCATTCGAATTTATTTTTAGCTTGTTTATTAATGTCTTGACATTTTGGTTTCAGTTTAATTAATCTCACGAGTCCATGCACGTCACTCGACGTTGCTCCAAACTTTCTCCATCATGTTCTGCTTTAATTATATTGTTTTTGGTTTTCGTTTCGAAATCGTCGATTTCACGTTCGATGTTATTCAATTTTAATTTGTTACTTCGAGTTGTGTTTTCAAGCAACCTCATCCTTGGATATTTTATTAATCGACTATCGTTTTTTGGATTTAATGAAAAACTAATGATACGTTTGGAGTGAATATTGTGTTAACATTTAAGACAACTACTGGAAGGATAATCTCTGATATAGCAACTTTGTCGTCATCTGCATTGCATAACGTTTCTCTTTCCATTTGGTTGAATCTACATCCGCAGTAGATGAAGAAAATTTGATAACGACTGGTCTTAGTAATATTATCATCGTTGTCTTTGTGTATTTCGCCTGAAGATCGACGTGTTGGTTGGGTTTTTCTTTGTAATTAGACGCGATGATTTTTGAGGTGAAAACCTGCTTAATGGAAATGAATGTTCGCGACGGGGCTGAAAATCGTGGTTCCTTTGGTGGAACTCCGAATCAGCCTCTCAAGTTGCACGCGATTTGAATTCCCATTGTGTTTAATTACACGGCGGTATGTTCTGTCGTGTTCTACGGGAACATTTCGCATTGTTCCATTAATGAATGAAGTCACTAGAAGAATTACCTGGGACAGTGATGCGGGAATAGGAGATTGTCAGTTTCATAGGGCACGAAGAACGTGGACGTCGGAATCCAAGGTAGATGGGGATTCCAGATCTGCATCTCCGAGGGCGGGAATAATCCGGCGAGAACTAGCTGCAGAGACAATTGAGTCCTTGGTACGTCCGTTGATCGGGCGTAGATCTTCTCCGGCCAATAATATGGCCCGAAATATCGATCGTAACGCTCACGGAGCATTGTGCCTATTCTGTACTCGCGCAGCTTACCTTGCTACATGAAACAATCACCGCTCACGTTAGTCTATCA
Organism: Lasioglossum malachurum; assembly: GCA_028455605.1. NCBI lineage: Eukaryota > Metazoa > Arthropoda > Insecta > Hymenoptera > Halictidae > Lasioglossum > Lasioglossum malachurum. The sequence goes on along the minus strand of CM052311.1, from coordinate 21,740,624 downwards.
TAATGGCCTCGTAATTGCTTCGCGGCGATCAGTGAAACTCAATAATGTTTACGGCATTCTTTTATTATCGCCTCAAGCGCGAAAAACTGACGTCGGGAACTCGTGGCTCATGATTTTTTCGAGAGTCTAAGCATTCAGGAAAGGAAACGCAGGAAAACACCGAGTCGAGGAGTAATTTTTCGAAAAAATTTTTTAATTATTCAACTTGTAATAAATATTGTCTACTGGATGAATTTGAAACCATTCGATTGTCAGTGCAAAAGTTTAAATGCATACTGGATCCAATATACATATAGACACGCTTGTGGATATTGTTTTATTACTACAGGGATTAAATTAATTAGCTTGACGAACGGGCTAGATTGTGAGAAAAATTAAAAATGGATATTGACAAGTACCGTTGTGATAAATGAGTTTTATGATGAAACAAATATCACAACCACTGCAAAAACCTTACGACATATACATTATATAACAAAGCAGTTGAACTATTACCAGATCGATGAAAAAAAAAATGATTTTTAATAACACGATCTGGATTTCTCGAAAAACTCGTTAAAACTTTTACACTTTAAGACTGAAAGTCAACGAATGGTAACCTACATTGTCGAGACATGTTCATCAACTATCTAAATAGGCTCTGCGTGGAATAATGCGGTATAAAATCGGATTAAATTTAAGCCGATAAGGAGCAGACGAATTCGAGACGCCAATTTCGATCGCGTTGGAGAAGCCTATTAACGTAAACGTGTCTACTTACGTTGGTCAGGTCTCCGTTGCCCATCGGGTAGTACGAATGGTCCTTGAAAGGATCACTGGGATAATTTTGAAACTCTCGGTGTGGCACTTTGTCACCATGTCGGAATACCTTCAACAAACACATTAGAATTAGCTTCACCGTTAACTGAAATCGACGAATCACACTGTTCACACGAGGATGATCCTACTCCGAACGAAGAACTATTTTTCGCGAAGAATTCGAGAATAATTTACCACATGTAGCATTTGCAAATCCAGATCACAATTGACCAAATTAGCGAGCAACAGAACGGCGAGCAACACCGTGACCGGTCGTTTCGGTGACATCTTTCCTGAGCACTGGTCGGACGAGGACGAGAGGAACAAGTACGTCCGGAATGCACAATTTCTCTCGACGATCTACGAAGAAGTATATATTCTTGCCGGTGCTTATCTAAAACAAGTGGCCGAGTGGGGGTGGATAAGGAACACCGTCGAACAGGTTTGCAGTTCTCTTGATTTTTATTGTCGGCTGGACGTTTTTGCTCGTTACGTTGATCCTTTTCCCGTTGCGGAGCTCGACGTGGTGCTGCTCGAAGGCCACGCACTCAAAGAATGGGAAATCCGGCGGTGCTCGTTGTCTCCCGGACTGGATGCTCCGGGACCGGCCTCATATCCTCAAGAAATCCGTGTTTTATCGTTAAGCAAAGATCACCGTGGATCGCCTTGAAGCTGCCAGTCTCCGCACGTACACCAGACCCACGTGGATCGCCAGAATCTCTCGACTGATCTGTTGCATGCTGCTTAATCCAAAGTCTCGAATCGAATCGACCAGGAGAAAGCGATCGACGAACCCGTATTCAAATGTCGTTACGTCGCTTATTATATCGACGATAAGAGCCTTCGTTTGATGTCATCGTTGACGCAATTACTATGGTTTTGCTTCTTGTAAATTAGGTGTTATCGGGAGCAGGGAGGAAGTCTCTTGGAAGAATTACGGGATGGACACGTCCCGAGTCACATGGATTTTCGGCTCCAGCGAATTATTAAAGGACGAAGAATTAAAGCCTAAAAATTGGGACCGCGGAAGCATCGATAGTGGGGACAGGCGTGTCGAGCAGAAGATTCCCCTTGTCTCTGTGCCGTCTCAGGAGGCTTCTTTTCAGCTCCCAATAATACTAGATCTGTGCAGAAGTTTTAGTCTTTCCCTTAGACTGCGGGATACAAAATAAAATTTATATCATACAGATATATTCTTTGGATATGATCAGGTTATTTCTGTGTTTATAGTAAGTATCTTACAGAGTAAACAGTTCAATCAGGTTTTGATCTGCCTTGGAATACGATACAATATTGTACACAACGCAGCAAGCTATATTATCTTACATAAAGTAAATTTTGTGGCGAAATGGAATCCTGCCACATTTTCAATATAAACCACGACTGCAAACCGTTCAATTACATTATGATAACTAGTCACAGCCGATTAGAATATACGTAACCTTAGCGAGAACGTGGCGAACGCTGATTGATAGCATAATTGAAAAATAATCAACGGTCTGTAATCCGACTTCTATCTACCTGCATGTGTATAATAACACGTTTCGTGTGAGTCGTGATAACGTCTAATAAAATGTTCGTGAAAATGCAATAGTTAATTAGGTCTAATTAAGGAACGTGAGTTTGTAGAAACCTACGAATTACGTTTATCGTTAAATGAACTCCTTTTCGCAGAATCCTCAGGCTTCTAAGAAGAGCTATTCCTGTTCAGGGTATATTCCATTTCACGTGACGTCTTCTGCTTTATTTTCCCGAATGCTAAGCGACTGGAATTCATGGGGAAAACCTGTCCGTTCAGTAAACTTCCGCTAGGTAACCGAAACGTTAATCCTGTGACATTTGTGCATCGTTGCTCTCTTCCTTTCGTTTTAACTTTAACATCGCGTCGATTGCACATGCACCGTTATTACTACACTACTGAATAGATACTGCATACAATTTTAATTATGTGCTTCTACAAAAGAGTTCATTCGAGAATATCTGATGAAAACGATTTTAAAATTGCTAAAAGTTTGACTGGTTCGGGAGTTCTATTGTTAAAAAAAGAAATTTGATTCCTGTGTCTCCTTATTATATAAAATATTTATTTCACGTAGAGATCCAGAGTCTAGTTATTAGCAGCGATTTATATTGTAAATGAACTGCAGATTTTTCTGGAAAATTTCATTTTCGTAGATACCTTTCTTGTCGATCTCTATGGTTTATAGGATAAAAGTTTCGATTTTTATTTGTCATCGAGGTTTCCGGAGCTTTTCAATTCAGGGTAATACTTCAAAAGGAGGATTTCCACAATTATTTATCAAAGTCAAGGTTTGCGGAGATTGTATTTTTGTTGGAGAGCTGCTCGTTAATTATCGCATACGGCGACGCAGGATTTTTCCTGAAACGTTTCCAGCGACTTTGAAGCACCTTTTTGTTTCTTCCTCGACGATTCCCGCGAATTCGAGGCTCGCTCGATGGAATCTTGAGTTTCCGTTCGATTAAAACGGAGACAAACGATGGAGGAGATATTCTCCGGTGTACACGCGTTGCTCCAGTTTCGTAAGTTTTCATTGGTAAGCGCAGATATCCGCCGCGTTTATCAAGGATATGCTCTCCTGATTGTTATCACTAACCTTTATTCGATTGCAACATTACCGTTGCATTGGTGCATTGACCATTTCGCCTTGTAATATTTACACCGCGGTGTTCTACATGCTCGCGATTAGACGTACAAATTGTTCCGGGTGCTTGAATGTCATGCATTCCTTTTACGGTCTCATTTTTGCCCCGTGCGCGAAAAATCGTCAGAGACATTGAACTTTTACAGTAAACGCCATGAACGTTCTTGTCTGCTTCAGGCTTTCCGAGAAAAACTGTTGACTAATATTGCTGGGAGGATACGCGGCGCGCATTACGTCGATCGTAGTCATTTCGTTAATCATGTCACACAGATATCATTAAGGATGTTAATAACTCTAGGTTATTCCGATTCCAGTTAAGTTCGTCCGTTTTCCGGATTGGTAATAGTTTTTCCCGTAATTTAGGATTTCAGGGAATCCCAGGATAATTCAGTAACATAATGAATCGTCATTGTCACGCAATATCAAATTTAATGAGTTTATACCGATGAGAATTTTAATTTATATGAGAATTCTGTGGAAAAAATTAAATGTGTTTCGTTACTCAATAAATAAATCGTAGATATTCGATATGTGCATTACAAAAAAGGTTCGACTGCGATTTACTGATCACGTGACTATAATAAATGGTTTCCATTCGCGAGATTTAACGATACGCTCGACCAGGACTGTGTAATCATCCATAATATATGGTATAATGCTGTGCAATGCGTTAATTACGTGGCTGATAGCAATTTCTTTCTGAATTTCCAACGAAACGTGTGAATTCTCGACATATATAAAATGCTTTCTAGGTTTTTCGATTATTGAACTATGAGTAACTGACACGACTACTTCCATAGCTACCTCAAATAAAAAGCGAATGTAATGATGCTTCGATAAATCTTTTTCAAATGACTTCCCCGCTGCAAAAATAGATTCTGATGTGACCAGTTGTGGTATTAAGAACGCGTCAGAAATGTCCTTTAACGTCTGACAGTTTTCGGCTGCGATTTACAATGCTAATCGCTGTTTCGACACAATATAAAAGAACTTGTTAAATGTTTCTTCCCATTCATTTGACACCTCGGTTCTGCGCAGCGAACTTGTGGAATATTATACATTCAAGCTGTGACGTAACTATTTATATAATATACTCTTGCGTAATATTTTACAGTTTCCCTTTTAATTATTCCCAATCCAGCAATGGAACCGCTGCAACGCTAGTGTATCTTTTCATGGAACCCAAGTAAAACTGATATTTTAATTGTTTACTCACTCGTGTGATGGAACTACCGATTTGTTCCCAAATAGCCTGCGATTAATGGGTTGTTTTGTTTAAGCGACACCGCGGCGCGCGCTCATGGCAATAACGAAACCAATCCCATTATTCTAAGCGGGTCCCATCAATTTTCTCCGGATCGATTCGAAAATATCGCATCATGCATCTGCTATTTTGCGTAAAGTCGCATGGAATTTGTTGCGATATTAAGAACGCCGCAATTTTCGAGCCCAGTCGATATATCACATTACGTAACCAACCATGTGAACCAACCTATCGTACCGCAGATTGAATTCAATTATTTTATCATCAAACGATGAAAATAATATATGATAGCTGTGCCTCGTTTTATTATACGCGGTTTAAGAATGAGAGAGCAATTACCTGAATTTTCATAATGCTGTTCCTAATTGATGATATCTACAAATATGCTTATCATTAAGATGTTATATTTGTACTGTGGGTTTTGTGCATTTATAACACAAAGGGATAAGTGAAATACAACATTACGAAGACATTACAACGTTTCTGACTTATTACCATAGTTGAAAGAACAAATACATCTTTTCATTTTGCATAAAAATCCGCAGTGTAATATTTGAACAAAGGGTGTAACAGTTTTATGAAAATTTCGGATATTAAAAAATTTCGACAGGTGATACATTAAAAGAATATGAGTGAAAATAGTATCTCATTTCCGCCGTTCCGAATCCTCGAGTCTCACGGCAATGACGAATCGCTTTTGATATCCTGCACAATCTATTTCTTGCTGTTGATGAGTAACGAATCACGTTCGAGGGGCTCGGGGCCCAGAAAGAGTCCGGTGCAGTCGAGCGTCACGAGTTGTGGGTGTGTCTTGAATAAGGCCCGATACACACCTCTGATTTATGCCGTGTCTCCACTCGAGACCAGTTCGCATCTGCAAAGTTACCGAGATCTAATTAACGAAACATCAGCGTGCTAATCAAAGCGCAACAGCTACAGCTATTGTCCCCGTTTTCAAAATGTCAGCGTGCTAAGCACGTTACAGACGTATCATCTTCGGCTATTGACCCTATTCGGCTAATTAGGCACTGTCTCTGTTAAAGTGATCCTATTTCATCTTGTTATCCCCTTTTTCGTATAGTCAATAGCTGCGGAAGAATCCTGGAACCTTCTGGGAAAAGGGTCGGAGGCAATATATGTAGAGTTTTTGCTCCTGCTAGCAACACACCTGGCGCCCTTTTTAAGCCCTAATTGTCTTCACATGAATAACGTTAAATCGGAAATATTTTATCTTCATTTTCTAAGTTATACTATATGGTAACCGTGTTCCAATAGTCAGCTACTTAAAGCTCATTTATCCTACATATTTTACTGCATATTTTTCATACAATAGCAACAGTTTATGAGAAGGTTCAGAAAATTGTAACTTACAACATATGATAGAATTTAATTTTTTATCGTTAGAGACTCTATGGAATTCCTTATACCGATGTCCAATTATATTTATCATAAATAAAATTTTAACGAAGTTGTTCACTTCAAAATTCCAGCTGAATAATGTGTAGAAGTAACTGAGATTGTGGTACTACAGGATCCACCTCGTAATCAAGAGTCGATGCACCTTCGTTTTACGTCCAGTTTAGCATTGACGAAGGAAAGAAAACTCCTCTCGGCCCGTGATTTTTAAAAATTTTACGGTAAGAGCGTAAATTTGCATCAACTCTTCCTCGTTTTGGTTCGCAGTTACTGGTTTTACTCGTTGGACAAGCTTTGGACAGTACCTACATACACCGAAGATGATGATACTCGTCCGCCTGACTCCGAGCATTGAAATGTTACGAGGCCGGGACGATTGGAGCAGAGTAGACAGCAATTATGGCTGCCGCTGTACAATAGAAGGGATAATTCACTGTCCAACAGCCAAAAAGGATTTCGATTCTCACTATGCAATTCTTATAGAGTTTTCTGCGCTGATTCCGAATCTGTCCTAAACTTTTCTCCTCGACGCACAGATTTTGAGAAATATGAGTTTGAAAAAATGACATATTTTTCAATTTTGAACAAATATTGTGATGTTATTATAAAAGATACTGAATTGATCTTTACAGCAAAAGATTCTATATAAGCGTTCGAAAAGCAGATCTCTGCAGTCCACAGTCGATTCTTCGTTCGAGAGCACCACTCCCGACCGGATACTCGGTGTTATAAGTGCATGATAAAGAGGAAGCAAGAAAAAAAGAGAACCGATTGTGAGAGACCATAACCTCTACCAACCGTAGCGCCTGTGTTCTTAATGAATTTTTAAAAAGACACTCTAGACCCGCGAAGGGTAGCGACACTATCCGGGCTTTTTTGCCGGGCGAATCCTTACCCAAGGAAAGGTTTCATAAAATTGCCTATAAAAGGGCCATTGTTTACGGATACTCGTGTTGTCGAAGTGCACTTCGATATGGAATGCACTTTCTGCTATCTTAATGTTTAGAAGCAGGTTTTAATGATAGGCTGATTAGTATTACTGGTTGCTTATTTAAAGATCAGCGTGACGTGCTCGGCCGCACGTCTGGTCAGGTCTGTCTGATCTGAAAGTTCAAAATCGGTGTACCCCCTTAAAGCTGGAGGCTTGACGTTTCTTTCCGCGTGCTCGCGGTTTCGCGGTTTTACGCGAGCGGCGACCGTGCCGGGAGATTATTCAATGATTTATGAAGCGTGCGCGAAAACGGCCGCGAATTTGAATACAAAGCTAATGGTGTTTGTTCCATGATACTTTTTATCTCGAGATGGGGCATTCGCGGAAGAACGGTGTACTTTCTTTGTGTAAATAAATAAAGGCGCCGATAATTTCGGCGTTCGCGAGACGGTAGAAAGGCGTCGCGCGCTTTGACGCGCTTTGACGCGCGAATCTTCACCCAGGCGATCAGGCAACGTGTATTCTTTTGCCGTGTTAATAAATTAACCAGCGCGATCGAAATAGCCGTTTGTCTGCAGGGAGATCAATCTGCCAGCTGCCAATTAATCCGTCTGTGTTAACGATACATAACTCAGGCAGTTGTCGATTCTCCACTCCGAACGTTGCAGAATCTCGAGATAGGGACGGTCGCGCGTCACCTTATGCAAATAATTCCGCTAAATCGCTGGCGTTCCCTTCCTTCCGCGATTTCTCCCGATCGTTCGTTTTCTCGTATCGAGATTCGTTTCCGACGACCGGACTCTTATCCGCCGACATATCTCTCGATCGGTGTATCGACTGTTTCATTGGACTTTCAAGACCGCTATGACCTTGGATCGGATTTTCCTGAGCAACTATCGCGACGACGATTCGCACGGTGACGGGTCCGTGAGCGTTCTTTGCATCTCTCAGTCGCCTTCGGTGTATTTATATCAACGACAAGTTCGCTCTGCTCGGTGATAACCCTTCACAAGCTAAGTAGGCTCAGAGCAGAGGTGGGCATTATTTGGCGATACAAATATTTCAAATACTATTTAATATTTTAGATTTTATTTTGCTTAAAGAAAATAGTATTTTAAATAAGATATACAATTTCTCTCGAAAATAAAATGTTTTATTTTGAAGGTAGTACATATATTATAAAGTAAATCGGATTATTTACTATTTACTATTTAAAATAATATTTTACCCAGCTGTGGTTCAGAGTTAGAGTGAGAAATCAGCTAGCGCTATCAGATTGCTGTACCTTCTATCTCAGTTTCTAAGATAGTCTTATAAATGGCTTTCAGACGGCGGTTTCACCCCTGAAACTTAAATTCTCCATCCATGTTCCCCCAACCTTTGGTTGCATTACAAATCTGTAAAGTTTCTTCAACATCAGAAGAGAGGGTGGTTGAGTGATGTTCCTTGACAATACGAGTGATATACGGAGACAATGTGAAGACAGCATGATGAATTGGTAATAAAAATGTGAGCGTTCAACGTGCTCCACTGACTACTCATGTAAATTTTGTTTCTTTGAATGAAACGTCTCTTTAGAGAGATATTTCGTATGTGTCGACTATTAAAAGGTGCCGGATTTTAACGGTAAAACCGCCTGGGGTCAATGAAAAAAAGGCTGAGAGGTAGAACTTCGACGTCGTGAGGTTTTAGGAATAAAGTAATTCTGATCAATGCAAACAAGATGGGAGGTGGGTAGAAGTTTGACGTCATAGGACCTTTCACTTCCCTCCTTTGAGCCATGCATCCTTTTTGTTGTGGAACCAGAAAAATCGACAGTCTTGCAAATTGAGGAAAATGCTTGGTAAATAACTGTGTACTTAGAGGCTACATTCTTGTAGAAGTGAAGACAGAAGAAAAATAAAATACAAAAGTGTGATTGCTAAAGACTGCGATTTCAACACGTGTGTTGACGAAACCATTTTTAAAATTACAGTGTATAATACACAGTTCTTCTATAATACATTCAGCATGATACAAATTATGACAATGCGTATCATGACAAGTACTTTGATATTGTGAATCTTGTTGGGCCAAAGAATTTTCCCAAAGAGTGACGCAACAAAAATGATTGATAAAAAATTCTCCGCTTTGTGTTCAACAATCTGCCACGCTCAGACACGCTTTTCACGGTTCTTTAATCATGCAAGAGAACAATTCTCTTCAGAAGGCAATCGCATTGTGCCATAGATCCTTAGTCTGTCAACCTTGTATCCTGGAGCGGATATAAAAGTGAGCAGAACAAAGGAAAATAACATAATGCCGGATCCAAAATGTATTAATGTCTTCTAAAGCATAAAATGCTCGTATATCATCCGCGAAGCATAAAAGCTTCACGGCGCGATAAGTGTTTGCCGCCGCTTATCGTCGGCAATACATTAGAAAAAAGTTCCGGTATAATCGATGGCATGTAACAAGTTACGGAGCTGGGGAATTTTTAATTACCGAGTCAAAGCAAGCGGGTTATGTTTAGGTGTTTCGCATAAATTGTAACGTTGAGACCTCTCCATTTCGGGCTTCTCGAAATCCTGCATGTAATTTTCCTAATTTATTAGCAAGATCATAATTAGTCCGTTTGTATACGGGCTGCGACACAACGCCGCATGATTGTATAAACCGTCTGCCACGGTCGTAAATCAAATTTTTGAGCGAGTTGAGCAACGTTGCATTAATTAATTCTCGCATTCATTGAAATCGCGATATTTAACGTTATCTGGGAGATCTGCCGGTAACCCAACTTGTTTCCAAGGATCCGTATGAATTTTAATCCGACTGCGAATTCAAGCTACCCGTCACTGCGAGATGCAGAGCGGCGGGGCTCCTATTATTACGTACGGAATTAATAATGGATGTTTCAGACTGCCAGGCAGCAACGTCAGAAATTAGACGAGCTTCTTATCGTGAGCACACAGCCGCGTTCGTGTCGCTTTTATTATCGCCGATCGCTTGTATGTATATTACAATCTTTAATGTGCGAAACAGCATTGAATGAGACATAAATTTGCCTTTATTAAGCGACCCGATCTAATTAAAATGCGGAGATATCCAGTTAATCCTCGGAAACGCCGACTTATCACATTTTCCGAGAACAAGGATTGATCATTCGAATAATGTTCTTGTAGGTCGTAAAAAGATGGGAGAAAAATCGGTGTGCTAATACTTTTCTTATTAAATCATTGAAGCTCGATTGAGCCGCACAACGTGAAGAGAACAGAAACAATAAAACGAGCACAGACATTAGAAACCAATTGAATCTAAACAATTCTATCAAATGCAGCTGTGTAAAGAATATTTTATAGTTCAGGAAATGCACTGTTGTGCACAGTATTTGGAGAACACATGCATCTGTTGCGGATCAAATGCATTGAACAAGCTGCATAATTCATCGCGATGCCGGTTACGAGGTCACCGACCGATTTCGCAAACATTTTTGCCGGGCGCATTGTCTACCGAACGTCGAAATAGAGAAGTGAGGGAAAAGGGAACTGACGGACCCTTGATAGAACCGCATCGTTGCTAGCTACTGCAACTGCAGTTGCAGTTGTAGTCTGACTGCAGACCACCGAGAAGGGAAATCCAATACCATGGAATTGAATATCGTATCGACAGACGTCGTAGAGTGCGAAGGCACGTTCGGGAACAACTTCCTTCTGCGAGAACCACGGTTGATTTGCTCGAAATCGATAGAACTCATTCAGCCGTGAGGTGCCGAACTCGTCTTCATTTAAAGCTTTGCATTTTAACGTTGTTCGGGTTACGGAACGATTAATGTTCAATCCACCACCACAATGAAACCGCAATACAAACTAAAAATGTAGGTCATCGGAGGTCCTGGTAAATTATCCAGGGTACAAACGAGCTTATGTTCCAGGACACGAACGAAGTTAGACCTTGGACTAGTAACCCACATAATTCGCTCCGACGTAACGTGGCCGTCCTTCGAATATCAATAGTACACATGCATGAACTCCTATCCACTCACACCCTCTAAATTTTGTAAAACTTCCCGTTGCACCCGGGTTTCGTAACTTTCCTTGCATGTCCACTGACTTTTATTACTTGGTCTTAAATACGTAACCTTCGGGAATGTGAATTGACGTCGACACAATCGGCGTTTGACATGTAAAAATCATTATTTTACATACTGCCAAACTTCGGATTCAGGGGTCTCTGTTCAACAGACAATCGACCACATTTAATCAGTTCAATTCAGAGTTAAGAGATTCATAACTCAAAACTGTGGACCCAAGATTGGATTTCCAATCAGAATGTGCTAATACTAGGGGTGTGCGGGTACCCGAAATTTCGGGTCTAGTTGGGCAATGATCGGGTCCGGTCGGGATCCCGAAAGTTTACAAAGTTCGGGTACCCGAAATGGCAGTCGCAAGTTTGCGGTCAAATCAGCGTTTAGTAAACTGTGTTTACTACAAATCAAAATATTATTACGATCGGATGATTGGACATCTTAACCCTTAGCGCTCCAGCCTAGTGATTCATGTAGTACACCAACAACTCCAGTACTATATTAGTAAGCAAAACAGTCGCGTCGCCGTAGCAGCGACAGTGGTTTTAAAGTTCATATTTCAAATATCGCATTATCGGCGGAAACGAAGTGCAAAGGGTTAATATGCACGGAGTTATTTATCATGGCTGCTTTAATCACAGACTTGCTCTAACTTTAACTTCAGGTACACGAATATTACAAACTTTCGGGACCCCGACTCGACCCGACCCGACTGCCATTTCGGGTACCCGAACAAATTTCTCGACCCGACCCGAACCCGAAATTTCCGGTGCTCGCACAACCCTAGCTAATACGTACCTTTCAGAGCCACTGCATAAAAACAGCTATAATTTCGACCGTTCCGTCTGGTTCACGTGTTTCAGATACTCCCGGCCTCTGTTCCCTGCAGCTCTAACTGCAGCTGGTTCTAGTCCATGGTAAATCATACTGCATGGTGTCAACAACGTTGCTTTGCGCGGGGAAGGACAAAGATGCAGGTAATCTCATTCGTCTCCATTAGATCGGGCGCGAAGCGGACCGGCGTGATTTATCTCCGTTATTTATTTATTTCTTACGCGAGAGCCCCGTCGCGTCATATACTTGTTTACTTTGTGTGTCAACCTTTTGTCCTGCCTACGCTGGACGTTTTTTTTTGTTTCACGCTCCGATAAATCGAGCCCCGTAGTTATTTCTCAATCGTGTCCGAAGACCTGGTCGAGCGTGACGCATCCAGCAGGTTGAATTCCATTAACACTGGACCATCGGTTCTCGGCGCCGGATTAAATTGAGTTTATTCTGTAAGAAACGGGGCCATGTACACCAACACACGATCCTCAGTATGATTGCTTCCGGACCCGTACGTGTGTTTCAATCCGAAACGACTTCGGCTTCTATTTAGAGCGATCGATGGGACCGCTCTCGCGAAAAAGTTATGTTATTGGTCGCTGCCGAAATACGAGCTCATCATATGCACACATTTTGCGTTGCCGGTAATTTAAGCGTCCGACGTAATCCCGGTTTTACGGCCCATTAGGGGATCGAGTCACGGGACCTTCGCGAATGGCCGAAGTTCAATTATGTCTTAACATCTTGGAGCACGACATGCACATCTCGATCGAGATTCGCGTAATAACATGCTCTTTCCCGCATTTTCATCGAAGACAATAAACTTCGACGCCGTCTTCTCGTTAGAGGATAGAAGAAGAATGGAAGAGGACGATCTTTCTCTTGTTATCGATTCGATCATCCGTGGGAACACCGAGTTATCGGTTCCATTTATCTTCTTTCGGTTTCTATGGGTCTTCGTGTTAAACATATTACCCAGAAAGTTTCTATCCTCCTCGGACGACGCAGCGAGAAGATTTCTTATTCGAGAGAAGTTCATGCAAAACTTCAGCCGGCGAAGTTCCCTCGGAATATGGATGAAATAGTTGATTAGCTTAAGTTCTTGCCACGGGTTTGAACAATCTTGCGGACACGTGTATCTCACCGTCCATTTCTCAATTCGCTGCGTCTTCGTTTTACACCGCAAATAAATAGAGCATTCACGGATTAATTAAACGCTGCGTTGAAATTTCCCGTAACAATGGAGCACGCCCGGGACATTTTAATCCATCGCGACGAGTATTCTCGACGTGAATTAATTCGCTCAAAAGTTACAAATTATTTCGTCGTAATGCTTCCCCGCCACAGAGGAAGTTCGGAAGCGGTTTACAAAGCAATTAAATGCCGGCAATGAAACGCAACAGCCGGGTCGAGGCTGCAGCAAGGAAAATTAGCGTGGGCAAAAATAATTAAGAAATCCTTCCGGCTCGATAATTTTAATTTCGCTTTAACCATACGATAAAACCGATTGCGAAATAATATTCATAATTTTGCGGCACGATGTCGGTTAATGCAGTTTGTTTTCCAGTATTTGACCTCATATGGACCTGGAGGATTGTGGGGGATTTAGGAATATCAAGATAAACGTTGACTAAACCTTAATGACTTTAAAATCAATCATCTCGATCTTCCGTTTATCGCGTGGGAAATGTTTGTGTCTCAGAATGAACATTTAAATAATTGTATAACCCCGATTGCAATCTTTCGCTCTTTCAATGTCGCGGAATCTTTTGCCTCGATCTCTGCTTAGTTAGTCCACCATTTTTCGCGTGAATCGATCTGCTGTCACTCGCCATATTGTTGTTCCGCGTTGTACATTTTTTGTATCGGACATTCGGTCGAACGGAGTTTCGTTTCAAACGAGAATTCTCCGCCCACGCTCTGTCACGGTGTCCGCGATTTTCAAAGTTTCGTTCAAGATCCGGCTGTCTAAATGGCTGCCATGAATCTCGCGTCCCGTAGTTTTAAATAGTCGCCATCTTCGCGGACAAATATGACGTTCTCCGCGCGAAGGTTCGCTCGTTTGATATGAAAATTGGAGTATGCTTTTGGCGTATTTAAACCACCTCTCTGGCGCCCCGAAATAGATTGCTTTATAGTTTCATAGCGGCAAAGAGTGATTAGGATGGATCTAGGATAGCCTATGTATCTGGACCATATACCATAGGTATTATTTCCTTTTTTCCTGTTCAAGTCACTTGTCATTTCAGAACCTACCGTAAGAATGTGACGACGATGATTTCTTAGAAATACGTAATCTAATAATTTTGTTGTTGAGAATTACGTAAAAGAAGATTTATAAACTTCCTTTTGGTAGAGCACAATAATTGGATATCCTCTTAACAGGCTTCCGGTAGATAAACTGTTAATACTACGACGCCGTAATGTTCATAAAATAATATTGAGGAATTTCGCAGACGGTTTAAGCGCGCACGTTCGTGGAGCTATTTTGATTCATTTCCGGTCGCGAAGAGTTGACATGAAAGGCGATCGTTCAAAAATTGATGAGTCCACGGTTTCCTGAACGACAGACAGTAAATTCAATGTTCACGAACGTGAGCAAGGAAGCGCCTGATAATGGCAGCCTCGAAGACTGTCGAAAGGAATCGATGGAGACGGCAAATGATTTCCCAGTGAATTGTTGAAAAATGTTCTCGAATGGCGAGTGCTATCCTTTTTCGGGAGATCCCCATAAATTTGCTACGGACGGTTAAACAGACCGTCATTGGAAAACAGCCCTTTGAGGATCGGCTTTGACAAATCCCGGCAAAGTCCTGATAATTGTTGTCGCAACGAGCGAGGCAGTCATTTCGGAATGTAATTGTACACAGAGAGTGGCCGTTATTAAAGTATTAGCTGCATTTTCATTCACTGGCCCAGGAAACTTGGTCGCGTTGCCAGTCGTTATACAGGGGGCTCGGACGAAAGTTCAGAAACTTACCGCGCGCAAATTGACCGAGAGCCGCATTAAAGCTGATGCCGTAATTGAAATCCCTGAAATCAAAATTGCCGGTGAATGCCGCTTTTGACGATCCCCGCCGCAGTGGTTCCGTGTACATTGCGCGATCGAGTTCACCGAAACGGGCGGAGAAACTTTAATTATGGCGCGCGATTACCTGATAAAGTGGCTTTTTGTCTTCGCCGCAGCATTCAAAAACCGCGTTAGAAACCCTTTTCATTTTCCACTTCAGCGACGTCTTCAACGGAGTCCTAAATCTCGTAACATTTAGCAGGAACATTAAAGACGCAATTTGTAGACGAGAGGTAGTCTAAAAATCCACTTTTATACAATTGTTATTGATAATAGAAACACATTATGCAGGGAAGTTTTGAATGGTTTATCACAAGCTGTATCATCAATCCAATTATTTCTTCCAGGCTTTTTTTTTAAAGAAATTTTCAAGTTCCCTTTTGATATAGATCAGTCGTCGAGAATTATACAAGTTTAATTCCAGAAATAATTTGTCCAAAAAAAATGTTAATTCTTAATTACTTGTCGCTAACGTCAATTCACCACGTACGGTCAAAGCCGGCAGCAAAAATCGGCGCGTTACGTGGAGATACGTCGTGCTAATGAGCCGGATTAAGACGTTTATACGGAGAGCGTCTAAATGGGAGTGCAGCCGTACAGCTCGGCGAGTTAATCTCCCTAAATTTGGGCACCTGACATTTTGCCGACCAGACGGCTGCCTCGCGTGACACCGTGAAAATATCGGTGCTCCTGGTCGAATGAAGGAAAAGCGGAAATTCAAATCATGCTCGCGTAAGCTCGAGTGCACACTACCGGCTACGTTCCTGCGCGAAGAACTGCTCCGGTGAAAATCAATTAAGAAAATCGAAGATTCGCGCTCATTTCGGAGGAGCAACGGCGCGGCGCGTCGTTCCTGATTAACCGTCGTTAAACGATCCTAATGAAAATAACGAGTTTGTTAGAGACACGCCGGAGAATATCCGCCGGGCAGATGAAATCAATTTTCCGGTTATATGAAAAATGCAGCGACGACCGTATAAAGTACGAGTCATTTTTTTGACGTCGCGTCGTTAGAAGCTGCGCAAATATTTACCGGGAATTTGCATGTCCCTTCGATGAAAATTGACGAAAGCGTGAATGGAAAGGGCAGAGGCAAATGCTGATATCACGACCGATCGTCATCTGTAAAAGATTCTCTTTGTTAATTGTTTGTCAAGGTTCGACCCTTTGGTAGAAACTTTGTTTGGTACGGTAAACAATAGGTTATAACAATATCCCACAGCTGCGCTTGGGTCTACGTTGCATGTATTTACTTTCCGCGATATACAGAGCGCGCCATTTCACTTCGCTAACATTTTGAGCACATGTTAAAACTATAAATCGCGCGATTAAACTGTTTATTTTGCTACTGCAATTAATTCTGCTCTAGACTTCCGCCACATTTTACAAACTCGCGAAGTTTGGTCCCAGTCAACTTTATCATGACTGGACTGTGTATCTTTACGCAATTTCCTATTGTCGTAGCTCATTTTCCAAAAGTTGAGAGAAATATCTCTTTGGAAGATTTTTGCAGAGAATAAAATAATTAATCATGGCAGAGACAGGAAAAGACACTCTATAATTAATTAATTAATGAGTATGAGAAATAATAAATGCATGCGCATGCGCACGAGCGAGGGGCATTCCTAATGCGTCCTTAAGGGGTGCGTACTTATCGAACGGCTGAAGACAACAGACTTGGAAAAAAATTGAATTTATGTAACGATAAATGCACATACATTTCTTCCACCGGCTGGAAATTCTAGTATTATTTATAGGCGTTCCAGAAATTGACGCCATAGTACACGGAAACTCAATATATCTTTTGTCCAGTGACCTGGCAGTCCAGCTTGTATACCTCTCGGAGATATTCGAGATCAGCTCGAACTTGGCCCTCCAAGAATAAAACGCTGTTCCTCAAGAGATTTCGTGATTTTACGGAGGATCCTTGGATCCTTGAGCCCTTCCACAGTCGTCTGTGCTGCGTATCTTACTTGGAGCCCGTATCAAAAAAGAATTGGTCTGCGATATAGGACATTGTGATTATTTTATAAAATGTATATTAGTTAATTCAAGTATCCATATTTATTATATCATTCTTTTTAGCATCTTTGAGCAATTATGAACATATTTGTGAAGCTGGTCATATGTGACCATTGAGTTTTGATATCAAAGTGAACCCAATGAAGTTAAAGAGCACTTTATTTCAAAGTTAACACAATACAGTGTTCCCGCGACTGTTGTGAGAACCTCGGGGGCATCGAGTCTCACGAAACGAAATGGTACTACGTTTTCTTGCGTGTGCCGAATATAGATTTCTTGGATAACTTTTCCAAGGGATAAACTAAACGACGATCCTGGGTAAACAACGGTGTTACGCGGGAAATTGTTGTATTGTACTAATGCTATTCCATATCTGAGAATGATACACATCATAAGTATCATTAAACACCCTAATACCTTAATTTCTTTGTAGCCCGTTTGACCGTCCAGGGGGGAACTCCCCAGTGGTGGGGATAAAAAGCTCACATCATCCGCATACCCGAAAGTCACATCAATCGCGGGAACACTGTACTGCAAACTATGTAGCAGTAGCGACTTTGAAAACACAAGGCCACAATTCGAATTCCCATGGAGCATATATTTAACGTACATACACCCACCCATTTACAACTCGTATTTATCGCGTACATGAGTGTATGCCTCTCATGTGGTTATCCATCCATCCTTGCCCCGCTTCCACCGTCTCGAAGAGAGAGAGATTTCCAGGAGATTTACTGTTTCCGGAATTTATTTGAATGCCCCTCGCACCCGTCCTTATCCCCATTTCCTGGTGTCCTTCGAAGAATGTCCCTTTATCGTTTCACTTCGAAAAATCTTTCGCGTTGAGATACCCGGTTGGACTTCGCTCGCCAGAATACGGTCTATGAATCGTCGCGAGCATGTGGCCGTGGCGTATACGTCGGTATATGTACACACGTGCACTTTCGAAACAGTGTTTCGCATTCTCCCGCGCACGAGTCTACGACAACTAACATTTCGTGCGTCATCGCAATAAAAAAATTCCCACATTCATATATTTCCACGCGTCCCTGTTCTATCGGTTCAGCACCTGATTTCCAAGCAGTGGGATTAAATTGATATATTTAAAGCGCTCATTATTTTTGGTAGCTAAAAGTTAAAGAGGTCGCAAGAAAGAGCATACTTCTGTCTGCAACCAAATTAGTTAAATTGCTTTGGAACGTTTTTCCATCGCCAAGATAGCCAAGAATTTGTTGGAAAAAGTCGGTTATCGAGACGAAACTCTGGTTTTTTAAAAAAAAAAAAAGTAGGTAGATTTTCAGCAGTTTTCTTGAAACGGAAATTGTAACTACAGACGTAACAGATTTATTTCCATGGCCGTTCTATTGTTCCGCTGGCACGATACAGAGATTTGAGAAAGAGAGATCGGCTCACTCGAGGATATTTCAATTTAAGAATCCTATCTCATTAAGGTCACCTTTTCGAGCATAGATTTAATTAATCCTTGTCGGCCGCTCGCCGGGGGGCCTCAATGAAAAATTAAATTTCAGCCGGTTCCCGTGGAACGACCCTTTCCGCATGGGTCTCGGTCTCGGACTACGATTCCTGACGTAAATTGAATTTTCTGTAGTGAGAATCCTGTAAACGGTTGCTTAGAAAACAGTGAATTCCACGGGACGCGTTGTTCCCAGGGTGGAAGTGTCTTGTCGTTTATCTTCCGCCGGTTATTTTCGACGGGGTATAATTTTTAAGTGTTGCGAGAATATCACCGTTTATCTACTTAAGGTCCGCCATTTCACGTTGACCTCCTTCGTGCACGGGGAGGCACACCCGAAGATTCTTTTCTTCGGCTTTTTCCATTTCCAAGATCACCCATTATCGCTGGAAACCCGCTGGCGTAAGCGTTACTTCCTTTATTGTCTGGTCACAGATTGAGTAGCACTACTGGCATCAAGTAGAGTCATCTGTCCGTGATCAGACCGGGCCGCGTCGGGTGTGGGTGATTTGTCCCGATTCTTGTTCTTTTTAACGCCGCACTTATCGTTCATTTTATCGTTCGGATATCGAACGCCAAATTACTTTTCGTTATGGCCGCTCGCTTTTTTTTTTAAATAATTCATCGTTGAAACGGCGAAATTTTCTAACATGTGCAAGTATTCGGTTGTTGCACATGCTTTATTTTTAACCTTCTGCACTCGGAGCTCTTTTAACTCGAAAATTAGACATTTCTTCCGACCTAAAATATTGCCATTTTTTATGAATTTTTAAATTTGATGGATATGAAATTAATATTATACCTTATGAAATACTTAAATGTTCAGTAATTGATTAGATAAAATAAAACTTGTTAGTTAAATCAACCGCTGTATGTGATCAACATATTTTCTAAACAAATTACAAATTTCTCGATTGTATTACGATGGAATAGTGATAAATAATGAGTCTCCCGACGCTTCGTTATAGCAGATTTGGAAAGTTCGTTAGAAAGTTCGATTAATAAGATTTATTTGAAATTGGAATTTTGCCCGAACGAATACTTCAAGCATAATGACGGGATTTATGCTCCAAGTTTCGTGTTTTCAACAAGTTTCGTTATACCTGTTAAATACCTTATGTAGATCATTATTTCCATAGTTTGCACGAGATGTTCGAAGTTTCGACGCATTGACGTCGAAGTCCGAACTATCTCTTAATACATATTTCAGGCTGGTCGTTGAGTACTTAAAACGATCATGGGAAACCCTGGCTTTCCCTGTCGGGCAAAACGTACATGGTTCTTCTCGATAATCGATTAACCGTCGTCGCACTCGAAGGAATTCGTTGTCACAGTTAAGTTCGTGGAATTCTGTTTCGTTTTGAGTTATCGGGCCAGAAAATCTTGCATACTGTATAGAGGACATATAATGTGTCCGCGCAGTCGTGGTGGACATTTTAAATTTTCTCCACTTGTTCGAATAGTGTGTAATGTCTAAATGTATAGGTCTTTCAAGAAAATAAAGGTGAGTTTCCCTAAGCTGCTGAGAAAATGTTTTGTTTACCAGCTGATGATCCTTTCTGAGTTAAACAACTTTTGTTTCAAGTTGCTCGACAGGTAAATTCAGTTCGAAAGTACCATCGATTCATTCGATGGGTTTTGCACATATGGGCGTGTTCGGTATCTATGGTAAAGGCGACGGCACAATCTACTAGATTGCCCAAGAGAAGCCATCTTAACAACTTTTTGCGATAGAGAAAATAATGAAGACAAAACTAGTATGGCCATTAAAGGATGTACAAATTTTCGAAAAATGAGAAATAGTTGAACGTACTTTGAGGCTACTTGCAAATACATAATCCCTCTTGTTAAAACATGTCGGAACTGCAGGATAAAGTGTTTGTCTGAACGATGAGCAGACACGCTGGCCACTTCCTATACAATTGCACGCGTGTTCGCCGAATTTCTAGCTTCATCCGCAAATACTTCATTCTGCACTTTCGACTCGCATTCTCACAAGTAGTCACCTGGTTGCACAATGACTGTCGGGACATCCTGAACGGAAGAAGCCTTTATCTCCAATTCAGCGAGAAAATGACGAGCTCGCGTGGAAATAGAATGTAAGTTCCTTCCTTTAGAGTCATGAGGAACCTCTCGCTTTCATAGGAGTTTCAGCACTTGGTAGACGCTTAAGATAAATTCCCAGGATTTCGGGATAACCCGAAATCCTCCTTGCGTGCGGGGATAGAACAGTAACTATCCTCTTCCCAAAGAAAAATCAGTTTTCGGATTACGCTTGGCCGAGCGGCGGCATTCGTTTAAATCCGAAATTTTCTGCCGGGAAATTGGATCGAGTGTTTTGCATCGATTATCTCTAACGAACACAAATATCCTCCAGAGGTCGGCGCGGATTCCCGGCTCGTTCGTTAGCGGGGAACGCCGACTGCTAGCCCATTCTCGGCTTTGAAGGAACCACGGCCCAACGGAGCCGCGGAGAAACGAATAAAAGGCCGCATAATGCGAAAGTAGAAGAGAGGTCCTCCCGTCTTTCACTCGTTTTTTCGTCCCCTCTGCTAAAGTCTTTCCAGAAAATCGTGCATTTTATCGCCGGGACGTTTCGCTTTTTCGGATAAGAATGTCTTCCTTTCGGGTCTCGTTTGTGCGAAAAAAAGAAAAGTTCCCTCTCGCTCTCTCTCGGTACCCTCCACCCTCCGCCCATTGTTGCGAAAGTTGACTGCTCTTTAAGGAAATCATCGCCAGACGCTTGAAAGTTTTTTAATATGGGGAGCGTAATAAAGCGGAACAGGAACGTTGTATATTATCAGAGATCACTTTGTGGTCGCCCACGATCGAGCCCACGATCGCGAAAATCGTGCGAGTAACAGTAACACTTCAATGATACAAATCATCGAACGCCGCCTATCGGGCGCAATGGGACGCGAGTTCCTCGTAAAATCAAGGAGATTCGAAACTGCGTTGCGACGGGGACGTGGACGAAAGATCAACACCAAACGCGATCAATAAAGAGGTCGGAGGAGCCATAAAATCGTTGAGAAAGCAATCGCGGGCTAAACTGCGATCGTAAAAGAGCTTTTAGTCCTCTCGGTCCGGCGCTGTTTTCTTAAACAACGAAAAACCGAGATCATCGTGCCCGATAACATGGGGTTTTCTTCATTACGGCCTGCATTTGCACTTCGATGTACGAAATTGTCAGCAAACGTAAGATCAAGTGGAAGTTTATAAATAAAGCCAAGCTAGGTGAAGGGAATGATTAAAACAGTCATGTATTAGGGTACGTTCAGAACAAACCAAACTCGAGCTGGTATCCACTGAACCGAGAAAGCGATATGGAGGGCGACAGAGTTACAGAGTTAGGCCTACTTTCTCCCATATTTTCCCAAAGAATACCCAACAACACCTTTTGGAATATGTCAATGGGCCTAAAGCAAAGCTAGGCGAGAGAAAAGGTTAAAGTGTCAGGCAGGGACGTTGGAACAATCCTGCACTAGGGTACGTCCAGAACAAACCGAACTCAACTTCGTGCCCACTGACCCGAGAAAGTCGTATGGAGGGTGTCAGAGCTACCATAAGGGTCTCGGCACACGCAACACTAAATCTCAAGCCTAATCATGTCTGTCCCAACGCAACGAAGTAGTCGGACCAATTTTTTTCCTACATGTTTCCAAACAGAAAGAACGGTCTCCATCGGAGGACATCAGTGGAACTAAAGACGAAGTTGAGCCATGCCAGAGGAAGAATAAAAAAAACATGCAGCGCCGTTGAGACAACCCTCCCCCCTAGGGTACTTTCAGAGCAAACCGAACAAAATGCCGTGTCGCAATCATGATATTCATATTACACGAGACGAATCCGCCAAAAGGGCCCAGACAGGATACTATACTAAATCTCGAATCCGGGAGTAGAGAAACTCTAACAGTGAGAGGGAGGGAGAGAGAGACCGGAGGTAGGGTAGTTAGGGTAACTTCTCTCAGCGCTGTTCCATGTAAAGAGAAAAGAAAAATAATCCGTTGTAGGATCCCCTGGGACCAAAAACAAGAGCCGAGGCAGGTGAGAGAAAGGGTTAAAGTAGCAAGACAACGATGTTAGAACTACCCAGCAGACGTCGACGGTCTGTGTGCTCCGGCCGCGGAGGCTGCGCGGAAAAATCGATAGGCAACGGGAACCGACGGCGTCGTCGTCGTCGGCGGTAACGTTGGTGGCGGCGGCGTCGGCGGCGTCGGCGGCGTCGGTGGTAGTGGTGGTGGTGATATCGGTGGTGGTAGCGAGTAGCGCGATAGAGTCCGATGGTGCAGTCAACGCTGGGACCGGCAGCCTAAAAGACACACGCGGATCTCGCACGTTCTCCACGTCCCTCCCCCTTTTCTCGAGCACAGCCCCCTGTATCAGCTACCATTCAGCACATTCGCACGGCCCTGACAGACAGAGTGAGAGAGTGAGAGAAAGAAAGCGTGAGAGATAGAGAGCGAGAGAGAGAGAGCGAGAGAGAGAGAGAGAGATCGAAAGAGGAGTGTGCAACGTGTCGCGTCCCGGAGCCGGAGCTTCTCTCCTCGCGGAGCACGACTACTCGGGCCGGCTCGGGCCGAAAGCGGCTGAAAGAAGAGAGACCAGACCGCTGCTGGTTTATCGGCCGGTCGTTTACGTGCAGTGGGTGTGTGGTGATGGAATTGATGGAATCGCGACGCTCGTGACGCGACTTAACACGTTGTGTGACAAGGACCCGATCCGATATCCAACGCAGCATGACGACGACAAGAGTTTCACTCTCTCGTTGCACCTGCACGCACGGCGTCTCGCTGCGTAACCGTCGCGTGTGAGCCCCGCCGAGAAATGCAATGTTGTGACGCGTGACACCGCCGGGCCCGACCCGCCGGGTTCCAACGGTCTCGTAGACGGTTTGCCTTTTCGTTTTCCACCGGCTTCTCGCGACCACTGTCCGGAGGAGAACGGGAGTTCTCTCTGCCGGCGCAGCCTCCCCCGGCCATGGATGACAAATGTTTCGTGTGAACGGTAAATGTCAGCCTGGGCAGCCGAATCCGCTACGCGATGCGCGCACACGTACACAAGCGGACCCCGTGTACGCGACACCGCCGTTCCGGACGATCTCGCGAGGAAAAACGGCCGCGAGCCTCGCTGTCTGCCGGGATATCGAGCTTTCGTCGGTTCACGAGTCCTCCTTCTCTTCCTGAAATGTATCGCGCTACGCGCCTTTTCGAGGACAATGACCCCGCCGCGCACCTTGCTTCCTTCCGGGTCGCACTTTTGTCGCTGGATTAACCTTTTCACGGCCTCCTCTCGCCCGGCGAATGGGCGCTCGTTCACCTTTTCTTTTTTTTACGGTCTTCTCGCGAGAAGTCGAGACCGAGTGCTCCATTCGCGGTTTCGTCGTTCTTTCTTTTCAGCGAAATTTTTACGCCGATCCGGAATTGCGCTTCGCGTAGCCTGGCCAACGCGGTGGACAGGCTGCTCGACGCTTTCAATTATGTTATGACGTTTACAACGGGACCGTTGCGCGATACTTTCGACGAAACCGCACAATATACCGTGCTCCGGGCCGTTAGTACCATTAGAACCGGGTCGAATGCGGTTTTTGCGGTACTTCAATTTCGGTGGCTGCGTTCGTACAGCGTTATTTATAGTTCGCAATTTATCGAAGCATCGTTTCTCCCCCTCCCCATCTCCCTCTTATCGTTCAAACTAAATCTGCAATGATTCGTGCTCGCCGGCGTTAAGATTGATTTAGGACACGGTTCTTTCTGATCTGAGTCATGCGGAGTCACTGTTTGCTCGACTATTTAACGGGATTTATCGCGAAGGAACGAATAATAATCTGTCAAAGTATTAGGCTGTTTGCTTAGTCGGTTGCGGGACTTCGCCTCTTGAAAATATTGTGACAACCGGTTTGCCTTGTTAATTTGAATGCTCGAGAGACTCGAAGACACACATTGCTCCGGCGTCCTTTTCGTTATTTCATTGTTGGGTTTCCGTGCTATATGTAGCTATAAACAATACAGTGATACTTCGTTGAAGGTAGACGGATTGTAACGTACAGGGTGAGGCACCTTAAAGGGTTTAGTCTAGCCTGCTTTAGGTTAACTTTGGGGGTTTTTCATTGTAAGACAACGAGTCTGTTTATTATCGTATTTTTTCTGACATTTTGGATTACGGTCAAAATATTTTCAGAAATTTTTGGACGAGGAAATTCTCACTTTTTTCATAAATGCATAAAATCCATGGTCTAATGATTAGCATATCAGACACGAGATTTTTCAAGTAGCATAAAGAAATGAAGATAACATTATATTTCACAAAAATAATTCCAGGTAATAGTTATTCCGTCGACGATTAACTATTTCGTAATTCGTAAACGGGACTTTCAATTTCATCTTCACCACGCCTTTTCCGTGTTCTTCTGCTCTCAGTCGCCATTGTCACCATGGAGGAGCATTATTAATCAGTGCTGCGGCTCGCGACAACGCATTCCTACATGCATAACAGTGGAATACTCTCTTCCATGTTCTCCCCTTCTTCCGCCATTCTTTATACTTCGTGTCACTTCTCTGCCTCGAGAGCAATCCTCTACTCTCGTCAAGCCTACTCCAATGTGTCCCTGTATACGGTCTAACGTAAGAATGAATGGTTAAAGACATTACGACGCGTAACTTCCGTTGTGATTGTTATTTTCTCCCTCGCCGCCCTTGTCCGTCAGCCTCGGGCTACCCGAAACACGATTCATCTGCGCAACTTTCGTCGTCTTTGGGTGTACGCGATTCTAGCCGCTTGAAACTCGTCATCGATGATTCCAGCCCCTTCAAACTGTTCTCTTTCCACGTCTCTTTTAACAGTCACTCGTCGCTTCGCCTTCCCGTTCCCTACAAGTAGGCAGCACTCTAAAATTTTCTGAAGCATCTACGAGGAACAGAAACGAAATTTCTTCCCTTAACAATTTCAACAAGTTCAAACTGATACGAGTCTCTCACACAGTCTATATTTTATCCACTACATTATGCGAGCTTGTGTATTCATAGCTGCTTTCTAAAATTTTCTGATACGTCCGCATGGAATAGAAACGAAATTTCTACTCTTAACAATCTCAAGTTAATACGAATCTCTCTAAATTACTTGTCTCATGTTTCACACGCACACACATTAGTTTTGTGATGAAGCGATACGGTCTACAATTTATCCACAAGATGATGCAACTTTGTGTATTTATAGTGTCCAGTAGCCTTCGGAACTCGATAATGTAAAGATTCTAATGAAGTACAGGGATTGGAACTCTGTCCAATTTTTTCTCCAGATATCAATGTCTAAGATAGTGGATTTGCATAAACCTCCGCTGTGTGTTCGTTACAGCTAATAAATTATTCCGGAGATACTACAGAGATATTTATCCTTGTATAATTGCATTACTAAATTACTCGCTTTGAGCCGCGAAAAGTCGACATTCGGCAATCGGAGACACACGAGGCAATTACTTTGATCGCGTAATTGACTCGGTAGACGGCGGTAATTAGCAACCGGGTCTTAATTTGCTTCTTGGTAGTGATTTGCTCGCTGGTGGTATCCAAACGCTCACGATCTACGATTCCTCGTCGACCTTCTACAACAGCTAAACACGAGAGAATCATTTGTAAACTTCACGGAATCGTTGTTAATTTATGTGACTGAAATTAAACGAAATTTTCGGCGCTTTGATTTGAACTTCTCTTAATAGATTTTAATATTTCCAGCTGGCTTTTGTGATTGAAACATTTCAAAGTTTAAATAGGAAAATCATTTCTCTAAATTCTATAGAATCGTTGTGAATCCGCGCGATTAAAATTAACCTTTTACCTTTTGCATTTACCTTTGTTAGTGAATTTTAATATTTTTCGCAGCCCAGGTGGTTCAATCTCATTTTCCCCGTAGCTATCCTCGTTAGCCCGTGCTCGCCGCGTTTTCATCTTGCCGAAGGTTTCGCAAATGTTTCATCCTCGATTCTTCGTCCGCGTATTTTCATATTTTTCGAAGGCGGCCGCTTCCGACCGCGTTGCGCCCAGGTAAATTGTATTACTCTACCGAACTCGCGATATATTCCTATCCTTTGTGTTCCATCCCAACGATTGGTTAGGATGTTTCGAATAGTTGGCGGCTGCACCGAGCTGCAATGGTTCCCGCCCGGTATACCGATCGCCTCGCAAAATATAATCACGTTGATACGCCCGTGCGCGAGGCAGAATTTTTGAAGTGCCCCGGCAGGAATGAATTCCGTTGCGGAAACGATCCAGCATCAGCTGTTGTTCATCCGACGAGCAGACATTTTCTCGGGAAATTATTTTATCGCTCGGACTGCTTCTCTTGAAACCTTTCCTTGTATTTCTTGGTAAACCCGATATGACTTTTATTAATTCCTATTTCTCGAGAACTCCATTCGGGCCCACTCTCTTACTTCGTATAATCCATCTGGAAAGAAACATAAGCGTTTTCCTGCAAAATGCAGGCACCGTTTACTGAAACGATTTGGCGGTCTGAAATTAGTGGAATTAAGAAAGTGCTTCGAATAGATCTTATTAAGTTATCGCAAAATATTATTAGTAGACTTTACGCATTTATGACAACAGTGGTAGAAGGAATTTTTATCAATTTACCAAAATTATTAACCTCTTGCACCATGGTAACGTGTCAGGCACGTAATAAAAATTGCGAACAGAATCTAGTAAATATGTACGTCATCAATATACTGAGGATTTTATGCATTTATTATTAGGCACTTCCATGCTCTGCTATTTCCATTCGACATTCTCCTTTCAGTATCTCGAATTGTAAAGTAACATTCAATAAGACCACGGCGTTTCCACCTTTCCGCCGAGATAGCCCAGATTCAATGTTCGAAATCGGAGGAAATCCATAACCTTGCTGAAAGATTGGCATCCTTATGCTGGCTCTCGGTTGCCGGAACAAAGTGTCCATGCGTCGACTAGCAGAACGGCGATATTGAAAAACAAAGATCGCCGGCAACGGCACAGGAAGGAACGGTTTTTCGTGAGCTCGCCCGGGGTCGATATCTTGTTATCGGAAAGCACTAGTCATCCTGATAAAACGATACCGCGGATACCGAGGATAAATTACGAAACAACGCCGCCATCGCGGCCGGTATGATTTTCGCAGGAATATACGGCACCCGGCTCCCTTTTGCCGCAACAACGACACAGAAATCCACGCGAGGTCTACAGAGCCACGTTGAAATACACGACATTTCGGGTTTATGTGCTCCCTATCGCACAACTATTTTTTCCCCGCAGGTTTCTCTTTGTGTTGCACGTCGTTTCAATCGATGAATTCGTTCACATTCACGCTCTCTTCGCACGGAGATTTCAATCCTTTTCGATCAAGACTCCTCGAACTGAATTAATACAGGATTTCTTAATGCTAGTATTGCATTGTTATTATATAGTACTGTATTTATTAATACAGAATTGTGCACTCGAAATTAATCCTTTCGCCGACCCTTTTCACCTTCTTGCAAATCGAATTCACCCTTTTGAAATTTGAGGTCTCTACTTTTAAAATTCATCGACTCATGTTTTATTTTTTCAAGTCGAGCACAAATTTCTGCGTTTCAACGTTCACTCGTTGGTTTTTCTAATTCTAATCAGGTTCCCTAATTTTAATTTGATCGTCGACTGCAAAATAGAACGTGTGGGGAACGGCAGATATCGATTAGCAGTGTTCAATCGTCGCTGTGTACACGGGGATTGTAAGAAAAATGCAAATCGAATCGGCGATTTAAGACGGGGTGGGGGATGGTCGCAAAACCCGCTGAAGAAAAATGAGCTCGACGGAGCGGAAGACAACTGCCGGAAAATTCACTTTTCTTTTAACACGCTCATATATTCCCGGGGCTGCCTCCATCCTTCCCACCCTTGTCCTCGTTTTATACTTGCGGAAAGCGCCGGACTCGGTAAACCCGCTTAATGACGGAGCGTTCGCGATTCAATACTTTCTTCCATGTTTGAAGATCTCGTTTCCTTAAAACGTTCTCATCCGTGTGTACTCTTCGCGTGAATAGGTCCTTTCGGTTTCGAGAAGAGAAAGAGAGTGAGGCTGTGTGTGTGTGTGAGAGAGAGAGAGAGAGAGAGAGAGAGAGAGAGAGAAAAAGGGATGGGGGAGGGAGATAGGCGAAGAGGGAAAAAAATCCGGGAAAACCAACTTTTCCGCTATTTGAATGTCCTTTCTGTGTGTTCTGCCGCGCGCCGAAAGTAGGACAATTTTTGTCGATAAAGTGGTACACGGCGAATCACACGAACAGGATAGAATCTGTTCGGCAGGGTACTTTAGAGAGGCCAGGTCAGGCGTGGCGGGGGTCCTCGGGAAAAGACGCCGATAGTGAAATCCGAAACGCAGCCGCGAAACAAGAACGCGACTCGGATCCGTGTAAAGTTTCATTCACATCAGAAGCGAGCTCGCGCTGCGCTTGTGCGTCGTCGCCCACCCTCGCGAAAAAATTCTTATTAGGTCGTCCGGAAAGTTACCGCCGTTTTATACCGTCCGTTTCGGGAAAACGGCTCTGTCAAGCATTTTCATTTAGCTATTCGGCGGACGGGTCGTATTCAACGAGATCGTTGTTCTCCTGTTTAACTTTCTCCACGGCTGAATCATCGCTTTAAAAGACGCACAAAATCGAAAGAATCTAGCTCGTGAAACGGGAGCAAAAATCTTGATTAAATTCGTTTTTGCTTAATACATTCTTGCGAACCTTTGAAATTTCTGTGCACCAACGTGTACCCATTCTTTCTTTAATTTTCTAATTGTGATGATAAACTGTGGATCTTTATGCCATGTAGAAATTGTTGAAATCAATCGTGAAAAACAGTGGTTAAATAACAATGGATTTCTTCTCTTAATAGTTCTAGTAGATCAAAAATAATGTAACATCATTCGAATGTCTTTACAGTTTTATATTTGACCTCTTCATTTTCATCATAAATGCATAAAATCCTCATGCCTGTATCATGCAACGTTGCTCGTACAAAAAGTAACTGATAACGTGTTTAAACTAACTTGTTATCTAAACCAAAATTGGAAGGGAAACATCTACAACAGTGTTTACTCGATCGTACTCTACAAATCCTAGCGAAATTCGGTTTCCTCTAATCGACCGCAACGCTGAAACCGAACAACTGTGTCACTGATACACGCGAGCGACTCGACAGTCGACCCGTCAAACAGTTCTAAAAGCTTGCAGCTGAACCGCACCGCGCCGCAGCGTTGGGAACTATAAAAATTTGGGTTCGTTTCGAGCATTGTGACATCGCGACGCGAGCTTGCCTCTAATGTGAACCGAGCTTAACAGGGGCGCTCGTGAACCCGCGCGAACGGCCGAGTCCCCCGCGGAACAATAAAGAGCGGCTTTTCATTTTGCGCTTTTTAGGCCGAGCCTGCAAAGCGGGGAAAGATCGTGCCGGACTGATCCGCGATTTCTGTTTCACGACGAAAGCGAGAGCAACAATGGAAGTACTGGCGACAACGTATTCGACGTTGGTCAGCAGACATAAAATCCCGAAACCGTTTTATTAGTCATCGAATCGACCGTTGATTCAGTGAAATACGAATTCGATAACAAGGAACTGAAAGAAAGAGAGGGAGAAGATGTCGCGTGGACGGAGCAGTAAAAGTGAAACCGATTAACGCAATAATCGCGCACGATGGACATTTTGTCGTGGAGGAAGAGCCTCCGCAAGAGAAGCATCACTTTCCTGAAGATGATGAGAAGAGGCGATCGCGCGATCGATTTCTGCGACCGGAAGTTTCTAGTGTCGTTCGCCGAGGAAAGAGTGAACGACGAGCCGGACGAGGCTCCGATCTTCTTCGGGGACAACAGGCAAACAGTTTTCGGGGATAATTCCGCGTTCGAGTTCGCCGGAGGAACCGTATTCGAGTCGCGAACAGGGAACAGGCGCGAGACCGTCCGAGGCGGAGTGCCGCTGTGAACGTTTTCGTCCGTTGCCACGATATTCGCGGAGGAAACAGTGACGAATGGAAGGTGCGAAGCTACCCACGGTTTTGACTATTCGGCGAACATTGTTTTTCTTCTTAATGGAATCGTACGGGATACCGGAAGGGTGAGTTCCCGGGAACCGGACAATGCTGGAACACGGAATTTCCGAGTGCGCAATGAACGCTGAGCGTGTCAGGTGAGCTTCCTGAAACTGTTTACAGAATTACCTCCGGGTTTCTCTTTTTAATTAAACCGATCGCATTCGGTTCTTATCCTCGGGTGGCTCATGGTCGGAATGGAGATATACGTGTCGGATTATTTCGCTCGCGGTACGCTCCTGATGCGAGGAACAGATGCTTGAAAATCATTCGAGCAAAGAGTGTAACGAATAATTTTCCAGCTTTCAGAGGTAACTGGAAAAGCCACTGTTACGTGAATCTGTTATTTTTTATGATAATTTATAGTATACTCGTAGATAAGTAGGAAAAAAGTTTCGTTCTAACCCTTGTTAATTAATATTTCAATCCTATGCTAAATGTTTCAATTAATAACTTACTAGGTCATTATATTTTTGTTGTTAAGTAAGAACAGGTTAATTGCATTTGTGTTTCTAATTGGTGTGGTTATTTCCGCACGTGATAGCTTATTTGCGGTTAATGTGCTTCACTAAAGCCGAGGCTTTACTGCAAGTCGGAAGTCGTCATAAATGCATAAAGTCTGATTATTACAATATCTGCCGCTATAACATCGCTCTCTTGAATTTATATTAAATTAATGCGTTATGCTAAAAGCAGTTTCATCGGTAGAAATTATTGATTGCGCTACGGATCAAAATGAACAATAACAGTTTGGCTGTACCAATTATTCTCTCAGCGTGAAAATACTTGTAATATTTTTCCTATAATTTTGATACTATTTTTTGAAGTTCTATAATCTTACGAATTTTTCGAATTTTGTTGCGAAAACTACACAACGGAGAGCACGTGAAAATTATTACTGTTCGGACGCACGCTGTTTGGAGGGAACTATGCGCGGTTAAAACTTTATTTGAGAGAACGACATTTCGTGGGCAGCGAGCTAATATTTAAACTTGTATCGCACAATCAGAAAGAGCAACGTTTACCGTTTTGTTTCCTCGCTCAAGCACCGTCTTATTACCGTGCTTGCGACTGTAGCAATACTGCAGGAAATGGCTAGGCGAGGGATGCGGAACTTCAGGGTGAAGCTTCAGGGGTGTTTAACCCTTAACTGGCGTCGTGGATTCTGACGCACCCCGATCTTGTGCTGCATACAGGAAAATTTTCTTCTTCTTCTCCGGATCCGAATGTTTGAGACAATTTCTAATTAACGTGTTCGCTTCACCGTCATAAATATATGACATCCATAATCTGACAGTTCACTTAAAAACAGTCAAATTAATTTTATGCACTTCGTTGTTTAAAGTCATAGTAGAATGCATAATTTTCTGAGAATCTGTGACTTTCTTCTACTAAACTGTTTTAATAGTTCAAAATTGGGTACGTTGCATTTAATAAAACTTTCGAACAAGGAAGGTAAGAAACGAAAAAAAAACGTGTTAAACAACATAGCTAGATTAACCCCTAACAATTCTTGTTTTGACGCCCTTAAGAAAAATATTATTCTTTGCAAAAAGAGAGTATCGGTCTTTCGATGATGAAATTTTGACGAAGCTCGTGGAGGATGTGATCGTTAGGGAACGAAGAGATAGGTCGAGGGAGTAACGAGAACGACAATTTCCGATTGCGCGGCAAAAGTTTAAAGAACATTTATATCGGCTTTCATTTACCTCTGCTGAAGCCGGACGATTCATTCTGGCTGGCCCAGTAAGACCGATGACGGAAATGAAGAGACATCAAAGGATCTTACCAAATGAGATTTCTGTGTGGGCGGAAAGCTCGAAAACACAATAAGCCATGGAGTTAGGTGATTCGAAAAGAGGGAGGGAAAAGGGAGAAAACTTGTTTTGGCTCGGGGCAATTTTCTTCGAGTAAAAAAGAAGCGACGAGCCGCCTTGACCTCGTTCCACTTTTTTTTTTTTACAACACGTTGCACAGCTTGTTTGCTAGACAGAGCCACCTCGGAAGGACGGGTCCCCACCTTTCGCCACTCCTTCACTCGTTCTTTGCCAAAAGCCTCGATGACCTCTCGAGGACGACGACCCAGTTATCTATTAACTAGCGGATTCCGTCGCGACTCCTATGTTCCCGTTGCAACGCCTACGTTTTAAATGCGCCGCGCCCCGCCAGGGAAGTTCACTTTTCTACTTTACGAATAAATATTGGCTTCGAACCCCTCCTTCCCGTTACATGGTCACACCGAGCCCCGTGTTCTCACCGATCGATGATCCAATAAATCGGCAAACATACCGGCGGCGATAGAAATTCGCCGCGTAGTCGCCAATAAATTGTTCCAACGTACCGTGGACCGTTCCTATAAAATAGGTGGAGTTAAACAACGAATGTATTGTATGTATAACACACTAAGAATTTGTATAACATCCAATGTCTTCGAAATCGTTGTCACGATTTCAGTAAATCCTCCGTATTCTAACATATCAAACTAAATGTTTGTAGATATCACTTTAAAATTTTGCGTTCCCTGGGTTGAACCATTTTCGATGTAACCGGGAATTGCTGTACGTATCTAGATTTTCGCAACTCTCCGTATCGACGGAAAATTCGATAAGTTGTTTCATTGAATGTGTGAGAAATTGTTCGAACGACTCTCGAGGCTACATATCTTGCAACTACAACAAGCAGCAAGTTGCAAAAGCAACCGCATCTCGAACAAGGATGATTTGAAACCTGAGGGTCACTAACTTCAAGATGTAGAATGATCCTGAGAAGTTTGCAACAATGGTCCGTGTAACATCGATTTTGGTTCCACATGCAGTACAAAAGTAAAACATAAAAATTTAGGTACAGGTTTTGTATAAAAAGTAATCCGTCATAAGGGTGAATCTACAACTCTGGATCGCGGCGAACATTTATAAGAGGAACTAGTCGCAAAATAGTTTGCAATAAAGAAAATTGTTTAAGTTTGTCTTTATGTCTATTCTATTTTTTTTATATTTATTAAATTTCGTTTGTCTCGCGGCACGCGAGTATATATATATATATGTATACACCCTGTCTATTAGAGCTCACTGAATTCTCCTCACACATATTTTCCAACATTGTGAGCAGTGTATTTGTAACTTTCACTGGTGCAAAATTTCGTGAAATAACAGTTACCTTTTCAGAGAACCTGACATTTCCGTCCCTTCTCATCTTTTTACTTGAATTTTATGAAAATCGCGGTACATATATTCTATTCATTTAAATTCCAGCGGCCGCATTCTTTTATCAATTTCTGGCTTACTAGTATTTTTCAACGTGTTCCTTTGTTTCGTTTCTGTATTTTTTGGGCCGTTTATTACGGTTGCGTGCGTTATATCTGTACTTCGCGTACAGTATAGGCAAAAATAATTCCGAAAACCCGTGAATACATTTGAGTCTACCCTTTTAATAACAAGGAGACCGGTCAAATACCGATTTATATATTTTATTCGACAATTATTGCAATTGTCAAGATCTTTTCATGGGAAATATCTAAGTAAATTCAATTTCCTCATTTTTATAAGACAACGCAGACCATTTATATTCAGTGCTCGGCGGATTCAACGTCAACGTCAACGTCACTCGCTTATAATTTTCCGGAGAAGTATTCCATAGAGTCAATAAAGCCTCCGACGATATAATTGCGCACGTCAAGAGATGTTTCGGCCCTAATTGGTTCGCAAACCTTGGTTTCGAATTTCGCTTCCAAAATATCGCTATTAGCATCAGCTTCTTGTTGCAGTTTGTCACGAGGTCGCGCTTATTATCGCGCCGCGCTCGCTACTGTTCCGCCGTATGAGCGGTTGGACAACGATAAAGGCTAATAAACTTAATGACCGCATGGCTGGCGGCAGTAACTATAAAGGAACAACAATTTAGGTGACGGTAGAACGTGGATTGGAATAAACTAGCCGCGCGACGGCGGATTTATTGGACGGATTGTTTATTTGCCTTTCCTTTTCTCGTAGTCCTGCGGCGCGACCAAAGCGGTTTTATCAGCCTCGCGACAAATTTTGCGAGCGCAAACGCTTACCTATTCACTTTCGGTCGTAATCATTCGTAATTCCGTCGTCGTGAAAATTCGTATTTCGCTCGGTAAATTTGTTCGTTCACGGTCGGCAAATCAACTGGACGACCAACCAAAAATAGGACGAACGGATGTTCGAAAGTCGAAGAACGTTTTTGCGCTTGTTAATTGCTGGGAGTTTTTTAATAATTTGCTCGTCACTGATTAACGCGCATTAACGGTACGCTTGCTCCCGTTAAGGACGATCCACCGCTGGAAAAGCTGTTTGCAAGCACCGCGAATCGATTAATACCACTGTTGCGCCACAATCATTGAACGAGAATGCTGCTATCATTAAATAAGCGCAACTGGCAGTTTCGCACGATAATAGTTACTACGCATAAAATCATTATACCTAGTACGCCTTGTCCGTCCTATCGAAATGATCACCGAATTATTTGCAGTCGGAGTCGGAATATTCGACGTTCGGTCCCCGCGTTCATTAAGAATTTACTCCGGTTACGTGCACGAAGTTCGCTCTTTGCTACAACAAATGTACCGCGCAGAAAATATGCGGGGAAGCCTTTTGCAACGTTCTATTTTCTTTTAAACATGCGATGTTCCGTGGATCACTGTGATCGAATAATCGGCACGTAACGATAAACGTACCAAATAATAATAAAGCCGTACAGTTTGGAACCATTTGTCAACGTTGGATGAAATTGTCCTTTGCCCAACATGAAAATATAAAACTCAATCATTTATAAGTTTGAGTTTATAAGTTGAGTATATTGACTTAACAAGAAAACCACAAGAAACCATATATAGAAATATTGAATTACCTTTCGAGCAATTAATGAAGGAAAAAATGTAAACGTGGTAGGAATGAAAAAGATAAAAACATTTGGCACGTTCGGGAAGGTTGAAATATTTTGTTAGTTTTATATTTCCAGTTGCTTTGTTAACGTCCGTTGGTTAAATTTGTTCCGGCAAAATTTTTAGACACTGTACGAGATTTCAATTATTTCTTACGCCAAAAACTTTATTTAAAGTTCCGAAAAATATAGTTATTGGCGGGGCCGAATGATCGTGAACATGGTCGCTCTAAAATCGGCTAATTAACAGCTGGAAACTGCTTACGAACGCTTTTGTTCCCCGTTAATTCCTCTGAGCAGCTCGAACAAACCGCAACTTTGTTCGATAAACCTGCATACTTCCATCGTAAGTTTCGTAGTTCTATAATGTGCACTCATTAAGCGCATTCTGTCTTCATGGCGTCTAAGTTTCTCCAAAAATTGCCAAGTTTCAACCAATTAAAGTAATTGGAATGGATGGGTCGTGTGTTTTCGCTCGTACGAAGGTGAACGCGCCGGTGATCGTTGTGAAAATGGCGGAGGTAATGATATGAGACGAACGAAACGCTGTAACTTGGTGCACTAACGAGGAAAGTACTCCATGTACTATACCGATATTAACATATTCATTGTCTGTATGTCTCAGCTAAACACTTAACTGAAAATCAATGTCTTCTAAGACCGATCGTAAACAGCTTTAATCGATCTCTAGCTTTAAGGATTTCGACAATGGCTTCCGGGTAAATATACTCGTGATACGAACATTCGACACTCTAAAACATCTTATTAACAAGATAAATAAAAGTTTTATCACCTTTAATATGATCTTGAATCAACAGAATTTTTATTGTATATTTCCTATTGTATATTGGCCGCCTCAGGGTGGCGTGACCTCATAAGAGAATTTTACCAAAACTTGGTAAGTGTTTTCAAATTGTTGCTCAGCGCTGTGTTTATTATGATCGAACGTTCATTTACTCCATGAAACACAGTGAGAGCAACTGTTTGTTTATGTTTATAAACTTGTTAGCGTAATATTGATTTCATTATTTAACCGTTCTGGTTCCAAACCAGTTGCGTACACGTTACGTGAAACTATGAATATCGTTATACCTGCTCAGGATAGTCTTCTGGGAACTGGTCTTATATTTTAGTAGAATTTACATAAGAGACTGACGTGGAGTCTCAGAGTACATGTTCCGGCTGTACAAGAGTAGATTAAACTAGTTAATTAGCTAGAAAGTCTTTATAACCGGATGAGTTGACAGACCCAAGCAAACTTCACTTCAGCCTCCACAGAATGAGGTAAATGTAAACTTGAACGCGAACGAAATTGAATCGAATGTAAATTCTTAAACATAATTGGTTGTTTGCAGAGCGAAAATGTGGCTTCTACTAACAGTTTCTACGACAGTTTCTACTAACATCTTACAATTAGATGTTTTTGAAAACCCTAACCATACTAAAATCCGATGCATAAAATGATAATTCTCTTATAAATAAGATCATTAATTACAATGCAGTCACAGGAACATACTATTTTATTTAAAGATAAATTAGAAACTTTTTTCTACGGTACATAATATTCTTCAATATATTCGAGGCTCTATTTTTAATTTAAAAAATTGGGCTGTATCTGTAAAAAGATTGTTATCCGGGGATGATGATCGTGTCTAATATATCCGGGCTCACTGTATTACAAATGATCAACATTTCGTGTCCCGTCGTTCGAGTATCGAGCTGTCTGAAAATCGATTCGCGGTAATTCATTCGGCCTTGAGTGAAACACCACCGGCACGAATTAGCATGCGAGAATTCGTTAGTGCAACGAGCATAAAGGTATTTTTGCGACGTCAGTTGTGCTAATAATGCGTTCCGGGCAGCGATTGGCTGCGCGGTAGTAAGAATCGTGCGCAGAAACGTCATCCACGTCACGCGTGCAAACATACACACATCTACGGGCAATCTCATTAAGGGAACCAATTGTTTCCAACTCATATTCAAAGTTGCATTCAACCGTGGCGGCTAGAGTGCGCGCCATAGTTTTCCGTTTCACCCGTCAATTCCGTCCATTTTCCACGAAAATGAATGGAACTACGTCGACGACAATGTGAAAACAAAATTATCGTTGCTGGACGTTGCTTTCCCGAGGAACGGGAAACACAGTTTTTCTAGCCGCCTTTCAATTTCACGTTTCAGACCCTCCGGATTTTTTTCTGCTTCAGGGAACACAACTTTATATTCGGAGTTGCAATTATTTTCGTGAAATTGCAGACTTTATTGTCGAGCTGCGGACGAAGCTGGAAAAAGGCTTTCTTAGGAAGCTCTGTGACTGTGTATACCATTTTTGGTAATAATCATTTTAAACGCTAGTTATGTATACATCATTTCTATCAATCGTTCCTAACAGTTACATAAATATTTTAACTGAAAGAACGACAAAAAGTCGCGATTCTTGCCAAGCAGCCTGTGTTCTGCACGGACAACTAACGCATACCGACATTATTTCTTTATGACTGCTTCTACCTCACCGAGAGTTCAAATACGAATCGCGTGGCCGAAGCGTATCGGTGAGAACCACTACTAATCGATTCTACAAAAACTTCTTTATTTTTTTATGGGACTTCCACCAACTTATTTATGGCATTTTCCTGATTAAAATAACACCAAACACGATATAATTTCAACTGTATTTAGTGGTTTAATCGACGATGAAAGTTTCGGGCGTAAGGAAGGACAGCGAACACGCGGGCCTTTGAACTGTGCCGGCGACGGCGATTGTCCGCGTCTCTTTCTTTCCCATACGCTGTCCTTCCTAGCGCCCGAAACTTTCATCGTCGATTGAACCACTAAATACAGTTGAAATTATATAATGTTTGATGTTATTTTAATCAGAAAAATGCAGGAAATAAGTTGGTGAAAGTCCTATAAAAAAGTAATAAAAAATAAAGAAGTTGTACCCGAGATATACCCAAGCCGAGATCAATCATCGCCGCCCTGCGGCGATGTGGCAGTGGAGTGGGTAGGCACCTAGCACCTGGTATTGTGTTCGTATACTTTTCTTGTCTTTAACAAATTAACTGATTACACACTTTCATAAAAGTTAGTGCATATTCAATGAATGAGTTTCCGTGGAATAATGTCTGCAAAAAAATTCCCGGGCGATTGTGCAACATTTGAAAGGCGAAGAGGGATTAAACATTTTCGCGTTCGCAATTTTCTTACGTTCAGTTTCTTTCAATTAAAATGGTGGTCCGAGTCGGCGCGTTTTCATCGAAATCGCTTTGTTTCGGAACAAACGTGAATCTTTGATGAATCGAACGATCCCCATTCACCGCGCCACTATTCCTCCTTAATGGAATTCATTGATGCGGCCAGTTAGAATGCTTCCCATCAAAGGAAAATGAATAAATGCTCGGCAACGTCGTGGCGGACGCATCTGTCATTTATGAACCCACTGTATTCCAATCGATTCTGAGCGATGTCACGCCATTTATTACGCTCATCATTTTTACGAACAATACCGGATTGTTTTATATTCATGGACGTGGTTCCAGATCGCGTTGAACCGCCGCGGAATTTATAATTAACAAATTCGTCCTATTTAAACCGGTCGCGTTCGATAAAGACATTCATCGAATTAATGAAAAGTTTCGACCGTCACTTGTGCCGTGCGCACGAAATTATAGGGAAATTAATTTCCTCCGTATATGTATGCCTTTCACGGTCGTTAAATAACCCGCGCAACCTAGTTCGTAGTAATTATTAATACAGCAAGCTTGTGTGCCGGTACTTTTTGCGAAACAGTCTTTATACAAGCAATATTGGTTCGCTATAAAGGAAAAGAAAAATCAAATTAACAGCGAATTCCAGGTCACCGGAACATGTATTCATTTTCGCAGTTTTTTTCATAATAAACGGTATCATGAGTCGGAAATGACCCAGCTAAACCTTTCATCCCGTGAGCTGTCGGGAAGTTTTGAACTTCTCCAAAACTGGCTCCAAAATGGCAGATTTCTCTAAAAATATTTGAACACTGCCAATGTATGTGTCAGGGAACAATAAAACAATTATCTGAAGAGTATATCGTTTCTCCGTATTTAAAAGAAATTCTGGAACAAAAGTTTTAGAATAAAGTAAGCCGATATACATTTGTATTATTTGTAAGAGGAGAGACAATGAAGACTCTGAATCAACGAAATTATAAAAATGCTCTTTTGTGGAGTATAATATAAATTTCTCAAAATCAGAATAAGTAAAGCTCCGTTTATAAAGCTTGGTAGTTTTAGAGTTAATATACATATAATAATGTACAATAACATCATGGTTTCTCGTTTTAGTAAATCTAAACACTCAAAACAAAGCTACAACCTGTTCCCAATACCAATATGTATCGGACATTGGGCTGCTCGATGTTTAACGGTCGGTTTCCCCCAAATAACTGCGATGGCTTCATGTTAATAGTCTCAAAGGTTTGTTAATTATATTTAGAAACGTTTGAGGGGCCCATCCTTTGGCGTAGTCTTGTCCAGATCCAATCAATTTCAATTACAGCTTGCTAATATTCTTCGCCGTGAGATTCGAATTACTGCGCGGCGGCGTGCAAACCTGTGGACAAAGCTCGCAACACGGGATCGTCGGACGACGACATGTTGTTCGTCGAAGACGTATTGTGACGACGCAGAGTTATGAAACTTACGCTCCACGCTCCAGACATCGCCGGTATTATTCATTCCGAGCACAATGACCGAACCAAATATTGGAATTCCCGTCAGAACCTTTCTCCTTTTCGTTTCTCATCCATCGGCGGCCATGCGGGGCTTAGCACCGCGTATTTCGTTTAGATTTTACGATTCCTCGTTCATTTCACGGGATCGTTAAACTTTATGCGCCCCGATGCAGTACTTTGACATGTATATCTTTGAAACATTTACGGTCTGTGCTGGAAACTTTATGGAAAACTCCATAGCGTAGGGCAAAACACAAAATCGAGAAGAAAAGGATGAATTTAAAGTTATATACTGGTACATTATGTATAGTGTATTCAAATTATTAATCCTCAGCACTCGTGGTGGTGATTCAGAGTCAAGGGAACAGTCAAGTGAACATTTATTTACCTCGTAAATCATTTTAATATTGTATATTGAAAATGATATTTTGACATTCTTCAATCCTTTGAATCGGTTGACTGTTTTAAATTGCGACTCGCCATTTGTGTCATAACATTTATTTATCCGTCCTACTGCTCGCATTAATCACCCGTTCTAAAAATTTCAATATTTTCTCAAAAACAACTGTTCTATCCACATGTAGAAATACACGGTACGGAACCGTGTGAACGGCTGACGTGAATAAAGATTATATCGGATTACGATTCTCGGCGTTCGCATAACACCGCGCGCATTAAGACGGGAACAGTTTTCGTCCGCGATTGCTTGCAATAATTTCAGCGCTCATTATCCTCGCCGCGGGCGCACGTTGAATATTGCAACGATATTTAATGTTAAACAACCGTACACAATGCCGGCCAGGATTCAGCTGCACACACAGACGTTCATGGAATATTAAAGGGTTAGTCGTGCATTAAATATTCGTCAGTCGGCTCGAATTCAGCCGGCGATTTCTGCTTGAGCGTAACTATTGGCCAAAATATTAGGTTATCCGAGGAGTAATGTGGTTTTTGTCGGATCAGTCGATAAATGAGAATCAATCACAGTTTGTCGGTAAACAATCACTTTGTATATTTTCGATTTCCGTCGGTGAAAATTCAAGTTCGAAGCTCCTTGAGCTGTCGCAAATCGACATTCTATTTAACGATTGGCGCCGTTGTATTTGTCAAATACGCGAAGTTTTCGCGATGACCAGACTGCACGCGTTTTTCGCAATTATAGATCCCAATGGACCGCGCGCAAAGCAAAATGGAGCGGAAGTTCGTTTGCAGTGTCAAAGGTTTTTTTTTATCTGACACGGAATACAACAACAGTTCGTTTTATCCTATTTCGTTCCAACTGTTCTGCTGCAAATGTATAACACGCATGGTCCAGTCACAATATTAGTCATATTATTCGTTTGTCTTGCAGTAAATAAATTACTGAATTGGAATAATCAATGGAGCAGAGAAAGAAACAGAGAAGAAATGTAAACATGCAATTTTGAATGTGTTACTGTCGTCCGCTGAGGCAAAAATGTGAAAGATAAACAGTGGTCTCTCATTTCCGCCAGCTCGCCGTCCATTGGATTTTTCAACGAGCCTTTGAAGAATCATATGCATAACCTGTCGGCTGACCAGAATGTATCCTCAAAGTAGACTGTCGCTCAATCTCCTTGAACGCCACGGGGATAAATTGAGAGGCGATGCGCAGCGGAAACTTGTTTTCGCTGGATGACACGGACTCCTTCTATTAATTCCTTTTAGAAACCCGTAAAGGAGCTGCCAATTTCTAGTTTAACGAAGCTAAACTCACGACAGGATCGCGACAACGAACGGAAGGGAAGAGAAATGTACGACGCGACGAAGAAAATTGATTTACGATATCCCGGGTTGCGCCGCTGGGGTCCCATATCGGATATTGCGCGACACGATTTTCGCGGGTAAAAAGCCCTGTTGCCGACCCGAGGAACGAACATTAGACACCGACAATGCGTACGACTACTCCACGGGTCGATCTAATTTTTCACCGGGACCGCGCCGCCATTTGTTACCCGGCAAATTTCATCTCCCGTCGTCCTCTCCGTGCCTGCCGATTTGGAAATTTAATATCTGAAACTTCCATTTTGCTTCTTTGATGCTTCGCGAATTGGAATTTTCGCTTCGAATCGTTTTAAACGCTGCCTTTTTTCATTCACGTCCCATTTCCCTATACTCCGGCAGCTACCAAAATAATGAAAAC
Organism: Lasioglossum malachurum; assembly: GCA_028455605.1. Classification (NCBI taxonomy): domain Eukaryota; kingdom Metazoa; phylum Arthropoda; class Insecta; order Hymenoptera; family Halictidae; genus Lasioglossum; species Lasioglossum malachurum. Next base: position 21,698,252 of record CM052311.1, on the reverse strand, counting down.
TGCGAAGATGTTGCGTTAACGCAGATGTTCCTTCTACTTTGAAGTAAATAAAATTCTACAGCAAAAGGACTCGTGTTCGAGACATCTGCACTGAATGAAAATGTTTCAGTCCTTATAATGAATGAAATATTTCCATAAAAACGATGTTCCATGTGACAGAAACTCTTTGTGTTGTCACTCTTTTACGTTTACGTTGGTTCACGCACGTTAATAAATTTCATTAGAAGCGAATGGAACAATAACACTTCGGCTTGGCTTTGTAAAAACTGAATAAATATACAATTTCGTAACAGAGGAAACGCGAAGAAATAGAAGTAACCAATGTCCCTTTAAATTTCGTTTGGCTTGAGGCACGCACACGATCATGGTCTGTCTCATCGACACGTAATTTCTGATAAATAAACAATCTAATGGCCGTCGTTTGAGTAAACAATGGCAGGCAATTGTATACAACTTTCTGTATTCGCGCACGTTGCCTCATTAACAATTCTTATTAAACACAACCGTATAAATCAATATTACTATGCCATTAACGGCTCCCAATCAACGATATAATAACGCGAAACATCCCCCGCAATTTCGCTAAGCGACAGCCACTGCCAAAACAATTCTGCGCAACCAGAACGGGTTCCGGACGGTTGGATTTCCGACACGGCTTTTCATCATGCTCGAGCCTAAGCAGATTGCCTCGAAGTTTTGCCGTTCGTTTCGGTAAATACTTTTTTATAGTAATAAATAAATATTTTTGCGAGTTTTTCTGCGACTTCGACTCGCCGGAAAATTTAAATTCCATCGAAAACAAAAGCGCTGTCGACGCTCACATGACATCGGTCGAGGGGATCGTGGAAGAGCGAGGAGAGCCATCCACTATCTCGGATGTGCAACGACGCGGATGCAGCGGTTCGTTCGACTGCAACGGAGAGATGCGCGAACGTAGAAACTTTCGACACGAATTTACAGTATTCCGTTCGCGGCCGTTGTGTCGACGACGCAGCGCGGTTGTTCTACCTGAACTGCTTCTGTCAACAATTCGATGACGTAACAAGGTTGCACCGCGTCTCATTCGAAGCGAACGCAGTCATTGCAAAACGCGAAAACCGAAACGGTTTGCCCTGCTCCCGAAATGTCATACGGTGTCGCCCATAAATGCTTCGAAGCTAGTGGATTTGCATCATTATTTAGTTTCCACAATATGATTAAAAATGGACCGCTTTTGACGATAAAACATAAACAAACAAACGTAGGCAACTTTAGACTGCACATGTTTTATGCATTTGTGACAAAAATGAATGGGTGCAATACAAAACTTCGAAAATATTAAAAGATTAAAATGATTGTAGTCTATTTTTCGGAAAAAGACGCATGATTTTGACAAGCGATTTTTTTTTGTAAAAAGAAAATAAGCCATCGTGGCAACTTTAAAATGAAAAAGAGAGAAAGGTGATGGAAAGCAGTTAAATGAAGTAGAATTGCTAGTGGGGAAGAAAAATTCGAAATTTTCGCTTTTTCGAAGCGCTGTCAGGAATATGTAAATTGGAGAAAAATTATTACCCATATATAGAGTGTGCTCAACTAAATTTACATGACCGATATTCAGGAGAAACACGTTACCCAGAGTAGAATCTCTTGAAACATTTGAATTCAATGAATAATGTTGGTCGAAATCAGTTTTATTCGAGTACGCTGTTCATTACTATGTGAACTAGTTTAAAATTGACTGAAACAGATTATAATTTGCTGTCAAAAGTTTATGGAGTGATCATTTCATTGCAGAAGCTCTGGAAAACATACAGAAACTGCATCAGATACTAACCGCAACCGTGATCATCTTTTAATCCTAATGGCAAATACTCTAATAAAAAAGGCAAAAGAAATAACCTAAATTTTCCACTCTGAATTTTTATAATAACTCTGAAAATTTTCTTCTATAACTATGAGGATATATCTTTTAGAAACATTATAAAAATCATTAAATTTTGCTTATGTCTACCTGTATGTAGTGCCCTCACTGAACGAGCATTATCATTAATGAACAATATGTATGTGGACCAGTGGGAAAGCCTAACTAAAAATCGAGACGTTTAAAGCATGCATTTATATTGAAGAAATTTCATTAAAAGTATCACAAAATTAAATTGTATTTAAACAATGAAACAATCCTCGATTTGTCCTTCGTTTTCTCAGAGAAAATATGTTCACCGTAACGACGGTGTACATATATCCGTGATGTTCGATGGAGTACGATTGTTGCCCGTGCGATTCCGGACGGGTTCGAATAATTCCCAGGAATTAATGAGTGGTAACTAGTCCCGGCCGTGAGGGAAACAGTTTGCTGGTAACCTGCGGCCCGTATATCTTGCCGGTAAGTCCGCGTAAGTCTCCTATAAAGTCTCGGCGTGAGATATCAGTTTCCCGCAGGTGTCGACGATGCCTCGAGGAACTAAATCGACTCGAGCGCAAAGTTCACGGTTAGATATCATTGACTAAAACAACCGCGTGCATACGAGCAGTCCATTCGGGCTTGCCCATTACCATCCCAGCCGGCTCGTGTTCCTCCGGCAAATGGTTTTCGTATCGACCGATACGTCAGGATAGCTTCACGCTGCCCTCGACTTACGTCGTCGAGCCCATATCCCCCGGTAATCCATATTTGATCAGTTGCACAGTTTCTTAAATTATACTTGAACGACTGCCTTAAACATGTCAAAACACGCAAGTGAATTTATCGTGTCCGAGCCACGCCGCACCACGCGGCACCGCAAGATACCATACCTACCTGCATTCGCACGATTTATCACGCAAAGAACCGTATCCCATCGTGGGAAATTTATGTCGTCTCGTTCGTAATTCCGCGAAAGAATTTCACGGGTACACGCGAATAGATCAACGCCAGATTTCTCGGCGGAACGAACGCGGAATCCTTGCGCGACGCTTCTAACCCCTTGCCGTACGATTTTCTTTACGGTTATGGTGATTAGAATGTCTTTATCCTCGATCGTTTCACAGAAGGGTAAAGAAAACATATACAGGGTGTCCCAAAATTCCTTCAACAGCCGGAAATGGGAAGGTCCGGACGTCATTCGAAGCAACATTCTCCTTTGCAAAAATGTTATCCGCGGTTTTTTTTTGGAATTATTAACGAAAAACACTGACCAATCAGAGCGCGACCTAGACGCGAGTTGGCCGATAGATCTAGTCGATAACTCCTAAAGAAAGCCGCGGATAACATTTTTGCAAAGGAAAATGTAGCTTCAAATGACGTTAGGAACCTCCCATTTCCGGCTGTTGAAGGAATTTTGGGACACCCTGTATTTATTGTATGCCTACTGTTACTATAGTCACTCTTAGTAGGCGTAAATCTTCTATTAACACTAAACCTACCGAGCATTAAAAGTAACTGGTACATGTTCTCTTATAAAAATAACAAGATTGATTTTATTTAGACTTTGTGCGGCTCCTATTGTAATGCGAGCTCTAACAAAGATATCTATACAATCATTTCTTACGAAATCAATTTTATTATTTCAGTAATTGTAAGATAAAATGTCACTTCGATTTTATGGAAATTTTAACTGAAAAATTCGTTTTCGCACAAGAACCCCAGCTCGCGGTCGTTTAACCATGTTTAAACGACTCGAGATGCAATTGAACCTGCAGGGAGCGCAACTCCGTTTTCTGTAATTGGACAGATTGGACATTAAAAAGAGCGTCATTATATTGTTAATATTTTCTTCGTAGCTCCGAACAAATAACGACGGGAAACTCGGTATCGTTGAACCATCCGGCGTTCGTTTCCTCCCTCTTGGCTCGAACGCTTCAAGCACCTTTTCCAGGATAATTGAAAATCTACTCCTGCGGTTTTCCTGTCGTTGTCGAAGTGCTTTCCTTCCTCTGCTCTCCTCTCTCTGTCCGTCTTCCCTACCCCTTTCTCCGCTCTCTCTCTTTCCCACTCTCTGGGTGTTCCTCCCCCGACACTCGAAAACGCGAATTATGCATGCGCCCCATCTTCAACGGTGGCCCTCGACGCGCACTGGAAAGACCCATACTATCCACATGCGACGATATAATGGCTCATGGAGGTCCTCATTGAACCTTCACCCGTAATATATCAAGGTATTCCATTACAGGATACTACCGCTTCGTGGACGCACAAATTCGCCGGTAGAATACGCTCCGGTAGATCATTAAGTCACCGAGAGGTTCTACGTGACATTCTAATGAGCCCGTCGTGTTCCGCGAAGTTGACTGTTGTGACCTAAAATTAGAATTGTGACACAGGGTCCACGAGATCGTCGCATTCTTAGGGACAACGAATTAACCTGAGGGCCGGTGGCATAAATTCTTGTGTGTGCGAATAACTCATTAAATTTCAGAATTTTCATATAAACAGTACGTGTTGGCTGCGACTGGCTAGAGACTTGAGTATAGAGAATTGATTTAGATCTAAATCATGAAGACCTGATTTATCTGTACACCATACTCCTCTTTAGCTATTATATTATTGTTAGAAATTAAGAAAGTTCTTATTAAGGATGCTGAAGTAAGAAATACATTTTAATTTAGCCCCTGTTTCCTACAATTGTTGTGGATCAGCAGGCTATGGTCATTACCGACGGAACCTATAGTTTTTATAAGGTGGATTCCGAACCACCTTGGGCACCACAGTTTAAATGGCACATGGAATATTTCCAGTGTTTAAGGATAGTCCAATAAAATGTTGTGTATTAGTATCCTTTTTACGCGACAGTTTTTAGTAATTAAAAATGAATTTCTGTTGCCGGGTTGGACGAAGTTTCGGAGTTGTGGATGAGTCGATTGTTTCGCTTTATTCCCGGAAACGTTGGAAAAATGAGATCTCATCGGTCGGCACGATACTACGCTATTATATTCGCAGATGTCGATCGAAAAGGCCGATATGCGATTCTTCAGAACGACGTGATTGAAAAAGACTGGCCGATACTAGGTATTTGTCGGACTGAGAGCTGCCCGTTATTATGCCCGATACAAATTTTATGGTTTGCCGTGCGTTCCATGGGGAAATCATACGCGAAATTGCATAACGGAAATTCGCCCTAACTTCGGAGCATCTATCAGCGGGATCTCGCATAGAGGATTTGTTCAGTTCCCTGATTAATTAATCTCTTAGACGGCAGAAGAAGGATTACCAAGATTGATCATTAAGGGCATTGAAATCCAGTCGCATGTGCATCTGTCAAACGCAGCTACTCGCTCGGAAAGATCGATGCAACACATTGTAAACCGTATTAGATTCTCTAGAATCAATTGCCCATTACTAAACTATCATTATCCTTCTCACTTGAACCTGGGATGTTGAATAGGTTTTATGCATTTATAACAAAAATGAGTAGATTAAATTCAAAACAGTGATAGTATTCCAAGAATGTAAAAATATCGATTTTGATGTAACTCAAATATGTTGTAGAATTCATAATTCTCAGCAACTTTTTCCTGTGTGTACGTGTTACCGCTTAGAATCAATCTCGAATTGAGTAATTCTAGTCACTGAATTCGTAATGAAAGGGACTATCATTGTAGACATTTAAAAAAGGGTGGTTTCATTTAAAAAAAATGAAGGTGATCTTGATATCTCTAAAAAAAATGACATAAAAACAAAAATTTTTTCGTATGAACCCCATTTTACCATTCAACATTGTCCTGAAAACATTTAATGTGCTTTTGAAAACAACAAGGATATTTGAGGTGATACCGTTAGGTGACTCACCCAGTATATTGCTTGTTTTACATGTGCTCTAAACAAACCGCTACTGATGTTTCTTATGCCGTAATAAAATAAAAAACAGCTGAAGGAAGGAAAATTCTAGAAAATTTCCATAGAGCCAAGGAGAACGCGACACAATGGCGTGACCCTCGAAAATCACGCGTAATTCGATGATGGCCGAGGCTTTAAGAGCTTTCCGAGCGGACCGTTACTGTCTTTACGGGCGTTTTCCTCTCGGCGAGGTCCAGATAACCGCGCCGTGTTGACTTAACGCCGTCCTCATTGTATTTATCTGACTGCGAACACGAAAGCCACCGGATAATGCCGACATTGTGTGTTCACGTGGAATATTGCGCGCGTTTCTGTGCTGTCGCTATGTTCGTGTGCGCGCGCGCGCTCGCGCGTATGCAAACAGGGGAAATGCGCGGCTCTCCTGGTACGCGGCAAGTCTTGAAAGCTCTACTTTGCACTTGCTGAGACGACGTTCTTCGAGCGAACACGCGGAGAGAATTATTCAAACCCGAAAAATTTGCTGGGAAAAATAGCAATCGGTAGCTTCGGCGAAAACGGTCCAGTTAAAAATTTTTGCTTGTTTCAGCACGACCGACCCATTTCGACCGCGAGAGTACAGTAGACGAAATTGCTATAAGAGCACTATGTGGTCTACGAAGAAATATTAATGTAAAGCTTTATTAGTTGTACACTTGGGCTATTTATCATAATTCATGTCTGTGATTCATAGGACCGAGTCGACAACATGCCGTGTGTCTGAGCCACGTATTACTCTCGAGGATCACAGGGAAATTAGCCCTTCCCGATCAATAATACTAAACGCACGTAACAATTATAATAAAGGCTTTGTTATTCACTCGCCAACAAAGCCTGCTGAAACCGATTTCGCTCTTGTCGGTGACGTTAGCTGAATGGCGGGACGATTTAATAATTATAGAGGCTTGTCGTGCACAAAAACCTCCCTCGTTGAATGAGTACGCAGGGGATGCTGGTAGTATCATTGACTCAGGTAGGAGGTGACATTAAACACGTTCAGGCTCCCCCCGGTTTCGTTATAAAACCACGTGCCGAACCCTGGAGTTCTCTTTTATTCAACCCCTCTCTTCAACCACTAGCGTCGTGTATATCATAGTACGGTTGTGTACGAGAATAACATCAAACATTCCATCGGATTTCATGGAGAATTTTTTCACTGATCAACTATTGAATTTTTCATTCTTCATCAACACGTCACCAACCGTCAACCAATACGTTATAACATATTGTTAAGACGAAACAGATTTTCTCGGGACTAGGGCCCAGGGAGTCCTCTATACCAGTAACGGATTAGTCACGGACCGTGGCAAAGGCGTGGGGGAATAGCGTCGTAGAAATGGAAGGTAGAGTGGGGAGACATGGTTTTAGCCCTCGGACAACGGACGATTGTTATAGCTACATATACAGTCTGTCCAACGGGAGTTGGCACAGATTTTGCTAGTGGGGTGCAGGGGGATCTGCGAGACCCCACTCCTGACGCTCGGCTGCGGACCCCACTCTTGCGCTTAGGTTGTGGCGGGAACAGTCGGCATAGGAGCTCGGCGTCACCACATCGCTCTATCGCAGTCGCACTCAAGATGCTCGTTTGCTGTCTTTGTCAAGCGATTCGGCCAATCGCGGAGGACCTGTAGCGCGAAGTAGGGGTACCACGTGGTACCTGCGAGTTTCTCTGTGCCAACTCTTGTTGGACGGACAGTACATATATAATTGACAATTCTTAGGACCGTTCTCTCACAGCTCTAATTAGAAATTTCAGAAATTTACTTTTGACGATATCTCGTGTAGACACATTAGTCTTTCGGATATCCTCAATGAAACAGCAACTAAGTTAGTTTAACACTAAACCTACCACCACCGGTCAAATGACCGGTTCCAGAATTTTTATTTTACAATTATTGAAATTATAAAGATGCTTTGGTGTGGTAGATGATTAAATAAATATATTTAATAGCGCAGATATTACAATATGAACCGCACAAAATTCAAATAAATTTAATCTTGTTATTTTTACAAGGCAACATGTACTGACTACGTTTAAAGCTCGGTAGGTGTAGTGTTAATTGCCACAAATTGAGTACTTAAATGACGATTTGGATGTTCCCAGTCAAAATAGACTCAGCCGTCGGAGGATTAATCTAGGGACTCTGGTCCTCGAACATTATAAACTGAATAACCTCTGTACCAGTTTAAGCAAATCGTTACTCTTTCTATACTTGGATGTACTTCTATTCGGTGCTCAACAGGGCCATTACAGAAATGTTACAAATTTTTAACGAGTCTCTCTCATTCGAACGTCGTCTATCGTTCGTGTTAATACTTGTTGAATACCTCGACTCTGTTGTAAAATGTGTGCGCCGTCGGTTTTCATATAAAACTGATAAGCCTTTGCCCTCACCCCCTCCCTACCACGAAGTACGATGACGGATACAGAAACGTGACCGGAATGTTTCATTTCTCATTGTTCCATCCCATTTCGCATTCCCATGTTCTATTAGGACGTGCGCGGAAAACAACGGATATAGATAGCAGTTTCGTTGTTATCGAGACCAATGTCGCGGTTAATTGTCCAACAAAAAGGGACCGAGCAAGAGGGAGAGAGCCTGTCTGACGTGTAACAAATCGATTCGCAACAGTCAGGCTGCGCGGTACGCATCGAAAACCCCGTGGAATCGAGTACCGGAACCTTTGATATATGAAAAACAATTGTATTTTGTTGTTGTACACCGGGACTAGCATTTTATTAAATAATTGAAACGTAACGGAAAGATTTAACGCACTGAAAAGCACGAGAAACATTTAATGAGGGTAAAGAGAACAATTAAATTAATGAGTCTTATAAAACGAGAAAAAAATGGAAACGATAAAATGTGCAACAATTGTATTTTCTTCCATAGTATATTTTTGCGTTCATTCATGTCCCCCAATTCTCTGCATCTATTTTCTTGGCGAATTTTGATCTCTCAGTCCTAATTTAGTCTGAGTAGATTCTTTAGTCTTGGCCGTCTTGGGTTAAACTGATTCCCGAGTCCTTGATTCAATAATTCTAGGCTCATTCCAGTATTTGGATCCTTGGTTTAAACTTATTTCTGGTTCTCGATCGAAATAGTTAAACTGTTTTGATACTAAGTAGTTCGGGTTTCTCAGTACTAACATAACGTTAGTCGGGTGTTCGTTCAACTGAAATTCTTAGTCGTTAATGGCTCGATTCCGAGTCGTTTAAGCCCAAATTGATTTAATTTAGGTCTATGAACAATGGTCGGTTCTGTTTGTTTTCGAGCTTACCTTGATCCGATGTGGGTATCTCGGTTTCGTATCGGCTTGTTTTGGGATTGTTGATTCTTTTCATCGTTTAGATTCGGGTCTCCCGATCCTGAATTGGATTTATTCGAGTTTCTCGGTTACTGAGAGAAATTCTATTGGTCCTGAATTGCTCCGATTTAGATGTCTCAGTATTGGGTAAACCCAATACCGGTTTTTCAGTCCCAGATGGATCCTATTTTGCCTCTCGACCCCAAGGTTTCTCTGAATCACATTTTTCAATCCTTCGTATCCTCGGTTTGTATTTGTACGTTCTGAAATATTTTGAGTGGAATCTTCCAGCATACGTTGAAAATCTGCTACGTATTATTTGGTTTCAGTTGATTTTAATGTTCCACATTTTCAAAAATTAAATTCTCTAAGGGTGTGACCCCATCCCTTCATCCACTTTACTGTAGTCTACATTAAGGTAATCTTTTGGTTTGGTCTAGAGTCTACAGCATCATTCTGTAGGCCTCGTTTGAAAATTTCTGTAAAGAAATCTGACGACTCTTTTGTATTAAGGTATTGCTCATATATTCTCTATTGCTTGGACTGTATAATATAATTTTTGAAGTCAAAATACTTAAAATTGTGGGAGTTATGGCTCCTTGAAGAGGGGCATATTAAAATGAAACGATTGCAGCCTTTCTATTGACCTGAATGATATTCCTTATTTTATCGATTTAAATTATATTCAACAATAATGTCACAATCATACGATACGTAAGAATAACTGTAATGTTTCTTAACTTTTGAAGGGATCGCAAAGAGGAACATATTCACCAGGATCGATCGAGCATGTTTTACCTTTCCATAACCGTGATTACAATACCGCCGCGATCGTAAAGCCGCATCGCCTCAAACTATCCATAAATACGTAGGATAATCGTCGTTAAGCGGAATCATCGTCGAAGGAAATTAGTTCCGTTCTAACCATGATTTTAACGGCGCATACCATCCGCTGGTTCCATTGAATCCCGCGTTAGCATAGTTCGCGGAACACATTGCATCCTTGGACGAGTGAAATCAATCTCCTTGATTAATTGGAGTCTGTACGCCGATCGTTTGTGCATTTCAAACACTCCGCGTGTTTCCGTGGTCCGACGGCGTTCTAGTGTCGAATTGCTCGTTAGATTTTCGAATTTATGCTAAACCGCGTAAACCAGCAACAAAAATAGAAAAATACGCGTCTGAAATTTCCTCGTCGGTATCGGTAACGTATCGGAAATTCCATGCAGAACATCGAGGAATCGATCGGGACCAGGCAGGATTGTCAGGACGATCTGTGGCCGTTCCTTTCGTTCGTTCTTTCTTTTTATTCTTAACCGAACAACATAAATCCCGATCCCGCCGAGCGAAGTACCGGCTTGGTCCGCGTAGTTTTCGTTTTGAAAGTCTGCAATGCACGCCACCCGTAAATCCCAATCAGAATTTGCAATTTATGGAGTGGCTTAGCCAAACACGAGCACCGAGGAACGTACAGGAAAACCCGCTCGTTTTTACCGTGGCATTGACCACACTGTCTGCTTCCACGTTTGCTACTTGTTCACTGGATTGGCGCATTTTCACAGGCAACCGAATTCACCTTCCCGATTCCTAATTTTTTCATCCTTCCGGAAGAAATTGCGTTAGCGTTAGTCTAGCCATGGTTACCACGAAATTGTAAAAGCCTTGCTAGGATTAGTGTTATAATTTTAATAATTTTTGATGGAATAAGAATTTGGTAGTAGCTATACCAAAGTCGAAAGATAATAATGCAATCATCAAAAGCATTCGCCCTGCGAGGGTTGTTTTATCCTACTTTTAATAACGCTCGACGATAGAATGGAATAAAAACTTGATTGTACGAGGATTGAAGGATAATAAATTTCCTACATCGAAATTCGCGCACGTCACCGGATAGGCAGCGTTGACGTCAAAGACGATTTCCAATGATACTGATCGCATAATAATGCAAATACGGTAAGATGGAAAAGGGGAACGTTTGATTACTCGACCCGGCGCTCCTGTTTGTTCCGTTCTATCCCTGATATGTCAATATTGAAAATTCAACGCGGTACCAAGCGTTCCACGGGAGAAATTCAAAAGCGGATGCCGGGGGACGATCTTTTCAAAAGTGGAATTACGGAAGAGTCGTAAGCCCGTTGATTCCATCCCCGATTCCGATTCGCCGCGCCGTTCCGACATTTATTTCGCAGGCCGATGCGCGAAGTAGATTTCGCTCGTTACGTCGACGAGTAACACATTTTTCTGCGCGCGTAGAATATATGAATATTTATCGTCCAAGCTGGCAGACTTCAAAAATTGATGTCGCGTTAAAGTATCGAACACTGTCCGCGGAACATTTCATCATGTTAATACGAATGTTGCGCACTGTCGTTCGCTGCTCGCGCAGAAAATGCATGTAAATAATGGTAAAACGAATTTCATGTATGAACAGGCCGCGAAAGGTACACGGTGTTGTTCCGCGCCGTGCAAACGTTAAATATTTTACCCCGGTTAAATGTAATGCTCAATATTCATCGAACGTGATAATTCGGACATGATGTTTATCAGTTTCGTGCAATGGAGACTAGCGCGGGGACCTCTGTTGCGTTCGTAATTCACGAAATGTTTCAGAAACAGAATTTAATCGCAAAGTGCAATTTTTTATTCAGTTTTACTCGTAGAGATTGTTATACGAAATGAGATCACGTTCTTGTTTGCAGAGGATATGCAGAATAATTGGCAAAAGTTACGGCTGATAAATTATAGTTTCCGCCTAATGGATCGATAGGAATTTTACGCTATATGAAATACTTTCTTAATGTTCCCGTCGGTTCCACGTTAATATCCGTTGATTGAAATTCCCCTGAAAAATAGTTGCGAACTTATATTAAATTTTTCTCGGTGTGTGTGTGTGTGTGTGCATCATTTCGTGCGTAAACTGTTTACTCAGACGGCCGGGGCTGCAAACTTTTGTCGATATCTGACATTATAATGGAGGACACACTATAGCCAAGCACACCGAGCTAATACCCGCATTAATTGAGGGAGCAGTGTGTGCACTGTTTTATCCCCATAATTTCACCAACAACCGCTAAAGACAGGTTTATCGTACACACGGCCGCGTAGTAGGTAAATTAATATTCAATCATCAACAATTAACGGGATTTCTCGACAACACATCCTCCCCATCTCATTGTTATAGTATCTTTAGAATTCATCTCCGTTCGTTAAATTCTGTCGAATTTGCATTATACGAAACAGTATTGTTACAGATGATAATACAGTTATTCATATAGTAACAACAAATATTTTGAATATACATGAAATAAATTTTTGAAAAACACATTCACTTTACGTACGTGGCTGATGAAATACGCATGCGACCTTTCCTGTATTTTCGTCGACGATGTTGAATTTTTGTCCAACTGCATTGTCTTTATTCAAATTGAAAATATGTTGTGTTTTTCGTTTAATTCGGGGGAATTGTTCCTCGCAAATATCTGATTGTGTTTTACGCGCAACGTTGTTTGATATAAATGAAATTAAGTGTTCATTCCAGGTATCGTAATTTTCCATACTGCGCAACCGTTCTATATTTTTCGAATTATTCTTATCACGTCGAAAGGTTAGTTAGATATCGAGAGGTTCCGTTGCAACCAAATATTTATGGACACTTCAAGCTCTATATTGATGGAGCTGCTGAGCATTTCCCGGCGTTTCTCGTTCGACGAATCCGCAAACACTTTAGCAGCGAGACAGGCAGTATTCGAGGCTTCATCGCGCGATGGAAATTGCCTCGTTTGAAGGGAGATAAAGGGAGGTGTTCGTACAGTCGGCACAATGCCGAAACAATGCCACAAGTTATTAACACGAGACGAAAAAAAAGTATCCGCGTTTGAGGCAGTCGTTGCCAAGACTTTGTCCGCTATTCTCACTTCGGGGAAGAGAGGATAAAAGCACGGCGCTGCCGGAGTGTCAGTGGCGAATTCTTTCGGCGATCCGACGCAATCCTCGGGAGGAAAATTCGCGTGCCGATAATAGCGATCGAATATCTTCAGAAACGTGGCAGAGTCTCGGAAACGTATTTTGCGAACATTACTCGCGGACAAGAAGCTTTAACGCGGCTCTATCTTGAACGTTGTCGAATTTCGTTTCGCCGTGCAGCAAAGCCGTATTCGCACTGATTAAAATATCTCATTAACGGGAAATACTAAATCGCCGATAATTGAGTCCCCCGTCGACGGAGGATAAGCAACGTCGAAAGCGCACCGATTTAATTACACGCGAGCAAAAGTTCGGAAGTTGGTCAACGCGCGCGGCTGTGTGTCCCAATAAAGAAAAATATAATAAGCCTGAAAGGATATCGAGGATATATTAAACGATCGGAAATTAACGTGCCCGCAAACGTCATAAAGAAACGGCGGTCGCCATTTCTGTCTCCTCCCCCTCTCTGTCGTCGGTGACCCGGTTTCGTTATTACCGGGGAGAAAAATCGCAGATATTTGGCAGTGGTATCTATCCGGCAGCGCGGCGAGTGTATTAAAGCGGATTAATGTACTCGCTCGATGTTTTAATTGTTTTCTCTCGACGCCCGCCCGATGTTTCACTCCTTTTATTTTTGTCCCGATAAATATCCGCCGCGACAGAATTTTGTCGACGCCGCAATTTTTCAGCGGCAGACATATTGTTTTCATGCCGCTGTTCTGTTACGATTGCAGGATGCAGGGACGACACGGTTCCACTTGCACCGGTTAAAATGAATCGCAGGGAGGACCCGCTGTTGCGGCAGCATCGCAACCGCTTGCTGCAATTAGCTGAGGCGACGAACATCAAGCCCGGCCGTGGAAGCGGGAAAAGACGCGGCCAGAGGCAGTCCCATGGCTTTGGACCCAGGTCAGTGTGCCCAATTATCTATGGGGGTATGCACCTTCGAAATCTAAATGGACCTTGGAGGTCTATCTTTCGTATTCGCGAAAAATAGTTTCTCTACTTATTTCTTCAAGTTAATTTTCGAACCGACTTCGAAAAAGGAGGAGATTATTTTTTTCGCTTTTCTTTTCTATGTATTACTCCGAGATGGATGGACCAATCAGGACGAAACCTTTTGCATCTTGCAGAGTCTGTCCCCGGGGTGGTCCCGTGAAAAAAATTTTGCCTCTTTTTATTCCTTACGATTTTATTTGCGGAAATGAATTATTTCATGTATGTTCACCGATTACTCCGAGATGGATAGACCAATTAGGACGAAACCTTCTGCATTTTGTAGGGTATGTCTCCCGGTTGGTCCCTCGAAAACAAATTTTGCATTTTTTCATTCTTTGTCCCTATTAAAATACGAAAGTACACTCTTGTGTGTGGGCGTCGAAATAAGCCATAAAAATGCGCAGAACAATTTACCCGTAGGTTTTCTCCATTCTTGAGGATTTGCCAAGCATCCCAGCAATGGAATATGACTCCGGAAACGTGTCTGTTCATTACTTATTGTTTTCGCCTGTACCAGCAATAACTAGACGACGTGACGAGGCGGATCTTTGTGCAATGGCAGCATACAAAAAACATTTATCAAATACAAATTATACATCATCGACACCGCGATAAGTAACATTTTCCCGAACATTCGTGCCTTCGAAGGCTTCAATAAAAATGTAGATTTGCATCGAGCTCCGCAGTCTGTTAATAACTCGCCAGCGCCGGTCTTCACTTTTAAGTGGAAACGGTAAGTAACGCTCAGACGCGTCTGCCAAACTTTAAAAGCTGAGTATCCCGGCGGCTATTAATCACGCGGAAAATTATTGTTCCACGCTTTCACGTATTCCGATACGAGAGCGTTTTATCTTAGCGTGGATATTTTTAATTTATCGGTGATCACACAGGCGCGCAACAGCGGCCGCTTTTACCCGCGCGTACGATTTCCATTTGATTTTCATAAAATTGATTTCGTGCTAAATGAAAAGCACCGCGGCGGTAGCACAGCTTGCGCGTGACCGAGAACTTTTACCCTTCGTTTTCTCCACTTTATTCTCTTCCATCGAGCCCATAAATGTTATTTACGTGTTACCCGGCGATCGGGAATATTACAAAAAATAGCCGAGCACACGTACAGAGGGGCAAAGCGAAAAACGTCTCCGCGTACCACGTTTCTGCTTTGTCGCTCGCACGTATTCGTCTTCGTTACTGTCCCGGATGGAATAGATCCCAGGGCGGTCTGTTGTCGACATTTTTATTACCGGCCGACCGTTTCTTCTTTTATTTTTTTAATCGCCTTTGACGAATCGCGGCCTAAAGGAAGAGGGAATCTCGGGTGAAAACCACCGGGGGACAGTAAGCTGTCCCGTGGCTTTCACCGGGCTTGCATAATTAACCCTTTTAAACTGACATTACGCATGTCAGCGTGCGGTACGGTGCATTCGCGACGCGTTTTCCCGATCCACCTCCTCCGCCCTTCTTTGTCCCTTCCTGTCTATTGTTTCTGCGACATTTTCTCTTCGCTTTTCCACCTTCTATCCTTTCGAGCGTCCTCCGACGACAATTCTGTTCACGTGAGGGACTCTCGATGATTAATTTTTTATTTTTGTTCGTCCATTTTTCGGACCATTGTGCTATTAGGTCGACCATTTGAATAATGGTTGATTATACAGGGTGTACGTCGGTACTTATTGAAGACAGAAAGAAATTCAAAAATAATGAAAAGCGATATGAACGAAACTGTTCAATTTTAAGCGTTACGTGTTTCGAAACGACCTGCCCGAAACCGCGGGAACTTTCGGGATGACCCAATAGTTGCAAATAGAGGGTGGAACAGGGATATCGTATCGACGCGGCGAATTGGCTGAAAAAGAAATTGCTGGTTGGACTGTTTCAGTAATGGAGGACCGAGCGCCGGGGGCCGCGTGACCCTGCAGGATATCGTCCGAAGCGATCCTGGATACACGCCAAACATCGAGCATTTAGTTTTTCCGGAGCGCAAGAGCAGCAATCCAAATTTGGCGAAAACAGCCGACGAATCTCCATCGAACAAATCCAAACCGAACGCGACCAGCTCGGGAAGGTCCAGGCTCGCCGAGGTCTTCTCCAGACATTACTCCAGAGGGTCCTCGCAGGACTCCACGGTCACGTCCAGGAAAAATCATTTGAATGTAAGTAATTGCTTTGAGACAACCATGAACATTGAAATAGCCATTTTATTAGATTGCTGCATATGAAATTGTTTCCTGTTGTTTGGTAAAATGCCGTTACTCGATTTTAGTCACATAGGCACTCTATCCCACCACTTCGAATTCCCCCGAATTGTCAAAAATCGCAAACCGCTATAACCAATAAGATTTACGCAAACCCCACTACAGATCAACCCCCACCATTTGTATAGTTTTCTTTAAGCGTTGCGGAGAAACAATAAATGTTCTGAGCACCCGAGGTGTCCTATTAATTGCCTTATTGGCACATCTCGCATGGATCCGAGATCCTTGCTATTCGAGTCGAGCCCAAGTCTCGAAAATTCATAGACCGAGCGACACCACAGTAAACTTGTCGATGTGCCACCTCGATGAGCTTTAGATATGTTATCAATTAGTCGAGTATAGTTTATTCTGCAAGTTTTAATACAGGATAATCAAAAACAAAATATTAATACCTCGACTCAATTGTTTATTGGATAGAGTCTGTTCATTATTTCAAAAAGTACATCGACACTGTTATGAAAAGTACAGAGTCTTTTAAATAAAACTTCCGCAAAATGACTGCCGACTGCAGATGTTTATGCAATTTTTGTAAACGAATTTTAAGAAACTCGAATCAAACGAAATCTTATTTTCCGTGGTTGTAGCCTATTTAGATCGGAAATAAATCAAGATCGTATTAAATTCTGTCGTATCTTATAACCTACCATTTTTTGAAAATTTTCAGTCTAGTAATGAGTATAATGGTATTCTCGAGTACCAAAACGTGGAAGATTGGCACGCATTTCTCTCAGCAGTGAGTATTCGGATCGCAAAATTTTGTGTATGGTTAACAGTATAATGCGTGTTACTGTACTTCTTATCAATGGCGCCAGTCGCATCTGTGCTCGGCAATTAATCGGTGGATCCGATCGGCGCTCCAAAGTGACAAGAGGTGCGGCTCTCGATCCTCGATCCACGGTTACCGACAGATAGCTACGGCGACTGGTTCTTCACCGTGCCGCGACCAAAATAAAAATACTTTCATCGAAGGAGTTGCGTAGCCAGTCTCTCGCGCCTCATCCGTATTTGGAAGTAGAAACAGCCGCTGCACGCCAGCCCCTTGCCCGTGCCCCGCGAGTTTAGTTCGTCCCGTGTCACGCTCGACACGACTCTTTCAAGAATACCTTTATGCAATCGACTCGGCCTTTCCGAACGACCCGGCCTGTCGCATAAACAATACAGAAGTTGGAGGAAGTCGCCTGCACCTAGGAATGTTCGATGCTAATCGCGTGCATACAGACGGACGCACAAGCGCCCGGCACTCTTTGATACATCGACTGTCAAACGAGTTTTATGCATTTCGACACGAGTCATTAATAACAATTGTTAGTTACTCGACGATGCACAATCCTCACCTTACAGTATAATCTAGTTAATTTCAATATTAATGGATTGTTTTGGAAGGTTAACCTACTTTTGGTAGACCTTAGACCATATATTACGTCGACAATTCACGGTTGAAGCGTCGCTTATGTCTTTCTTACGGAATCTTTTCTAATAAGCGTTCGTCAAAAGGTGTTCTCATGGGACAAATATTATACAACCTCTGTATACCGTTTGAGAGTAATATATATTCTCCACAAAAGTACTTGAGGAGTAGATATATTCTGGAACAAACCGTGAAAATTTGAACAGAATTTTTTCAGAACACAGACGTTCATTTCGCTTTTTGTTTGCAACAGCATCTTGCTTCTTATAATTCCAATTAGATTTTTATTAGATGTCTTATGTGTTGCGAACGGACAAGTTCATAAAAGTGTTCTTACAGTGCACTTTCTAGGTATTGGTTACCCTGATTATCTTGGTCGATGAACACGCAAGAAAATCGTCGTTTCGAGAGCGAGCGTTGTCACGTACACAATACGGCTCCGGATAAACGGTTTTCCTCTTAAAAGCCGTCGTCGATGGCGAAACGCGCCATGTTCGGTCTGCTGAGTCAGATGAATGTCACCGGCTGACACCGGGCGCAATTAATTAAGGTAAAAAAGGCTAATCAACCCAGTCCTCTCGATTTTCGTCAAGCCCGAAGACATCCCGCCGCTGAGGGTAACTCTCGAATCTCGGATTCTCTTGTGGAAGAATGGGAATCGTCGGGGTTCACTTCCTCGTCGATGGCCGCACAGGAGAGGAAGAGGACAGAAGAACACGGAAAAAAAAAGGAAAATAGGAAATGGAATGGAAAAACGAGACCGATGGGGAACCGCAAAGCATCCGTCCATGTTGAATCGATTAACTGGCTCGTCAAAGAAATAATTGAAAATACATAAGAAGAAATGCCAAGTGCATCGGCATCGGTTTTAACCGCAGCGAGACTATCGCGTTAAGGGGCTATCGATTACAGGATCCCATTGTGAACGAATCGCTCGAGTTATCCAAGGGAAAACATCATTAGAATATCCTTGACAGCGATGGACAGCAAAGGAGCTTATTCTTCTATATTAGCTAATTTATTGATCCTGTAAATAATTGTTGTTTCGACACGTGGTAGGTATGCAAAGATGGTTTGTAGAGTTGTGAAATCATTTAGTTAGAATAGCTCCGTTGTTTCTAGAAAACCAGAGAGGCCAGAAGGTTCAAATAGGGAATATTTGTAAAGTTCAGGGGGTGACTAGCCCAACGTTCTTCCTGCCGTTTCACGCCCTTTCCAAGTATCGGTGTTCCCTAAACACTCAGCGTGTTGTTCAAAGGATCCCCTAGACGTACAATTCTCTCGAGAAAATTATCTATGCAGTTTAAACGCTGCCTATTCGCAAAATTGTACTGAACCAAGCACCTATACCAGTTTTCTCACCTTAAGTTATCACCTGTATAATTTTTATCGATTCTCGCAATTTGATAAGTTTGAACCTTAGTTCCATTCTAAATGGATATTGATTCGTCGCTTGTTCTCGTGCAGACTCGCTAGAATATATCCACTTACTCGATCAAGATTATATCGAACTACTAACTGAACCTTTATCATAATCCCTGTTAAGCTGCAGTTAGGTCTTGTAGCTGCAGATATCCCCGAAGGTTAAGTGCAGCAATTATTAATCAACTTGTCTCCATTGTAACGCAGGAAGCTTACAACTCGATCCGTTTAATTTACTACTTAATCGATGTGCACCGTTCTGCTCAATTTAACCAGAAAAGAATCTTTTCTCTTTGTCGAACATTTTCTTTTATAAGTACGTAAATTAACTGAACAGTTCACAATAGTTGTTTGCTAAGTCGGTCTGCTAAATTGTATACCAACTTGGTCGGAAATATTAATGCTCGCACTACCCGGACAATGCACAAAGATTAATCACACCTTTAGAGGAGGAAACTATACTTACTAGGATACATCGTTTTGATACAGTCAAACACCGAGCACAGGTGATAGTTCTTATGCGCATGTCCATTGCAAAGTTAGAAGAACAGATCTCTCGGCTATCCTCTTCATCTATAAGCCCCTCTACCACTGTTCACCAAAAGTCTCTCACTATATACTATCATCCTTATTTAGTTACAGTATACCGTGTCCCAGGGAACTTCTAAGGCCAAGAGATTAGAAAGCTCTAGGGGTTTCATCTCAATAACAATATGAGCCAGCGCTATCATGATGGACGTATTAAACGCAAAGCAGCCAACTACTTATCCTTATAACGAAGATTCATTTCTGACCGATCGTTCATCTTCAAAAGTAATACGTACCTAAAAGCGAAAGAACTTCTTTTTTACGGAAGAGGTAAAAGAAATGCGTTTATGCACACCCCTGAAGGGGGTAGTATGGGACTAAGGGGAACAGGTGGTCGGCCCCCCCACTACCCACTAAAAATTAATCCTCCCCCGGGACGGCTGATAAGACACCCCTCTACTAACTTTATCCCGATCAAGCTGAGCCATGCGGTCCCGTTTTCCACATTCCTCGCATGGTCAATGATCGGGTTGAATCCACGCCTGTTCTTTGCGCTTCTAAAAGTGAAAGAACTTTAAAACCCTTTAAAAACATTATTACAGTCGTTGAATTTGGCTCGTGTCTACCTGGATCTAATGCCACCACTAAACGAGTATTTTCATCAGTAAACAATATGTGAATTAATGATGAAACATGTTTTTTAGGCGAGAGTTTGCCGGATTTCGGCAGAGTGCACGGTCGAGGCAGTGAGCGGGGCACGGAATGATGCGAGATTCTGATTTCAGAGCACGTCGCTGGACAGCGGAGGCGCCGGGCCCCATCAGACAGGAGGATCCGGAGGTAGCAATGTGGCGACGAGAAGCGGTGGGCGCCGTTGGCTGTCCCAGAGTTCGCAATCCTCGAGCAGGCAACATTCGGCCGAGGACGGGGTCCGTGGAGGCAACGTGGGCGTCATAGGGCCCGTTTCGTCCTCGTCCTCGAGCCAGGCCCCTGCTCCCGCTCTGCCGCCTCGTAGAGTCAGTCCAGCCGCGGATTCAACCGACATCTCGAACACGGCCACCGGCTCCCGCGGCGACAGGTAACGCGCGCGATTCTGTTCCGCTTTTTCCCCGTCTCTGCAAGACAGGGAATCGCTGTATAGTGGTCTACTAGCTATAGTGCACCGTGTCCTACGGCATCCACCGGCAGGAAAACCACCCGAGACCTTCCGACCGTATTTCCCCGCCACTCTTCATCACCAGCGTCGTCGGTCGCGTTTGTAACTCGGTTTTAACGAGTCCCTCTCGCTCGCGATTTGCATCCCAAGATTTTTAATTACGTGCGTGCGCGCGTATTGTTCCGTAGCCCTGTGTGTCTGTGCTTCCGTCAGTTCTACACCCTTGGGAAAGTGTTCAAACCGCGCATTCTTACGAAGGAGCTCTGTCGACGGTGGTGACGAGGATGATCTTGGGTCTTGTGCGTGTACGGTGCTCATTCTCTATTCGAGGATTTTTCGGTCACGCGATTGCGGTGAACGTGGTAGTTATTGACGACGATGGTAATGCGCTATCGCATGACAGCGCTAAGTTACTTCTTTGATACTTGAAAACTTGATATTGGTATTGGTACAATTCGTAGACCGCGTTGGATGTTGTATCTTAATCTGAGATAAGAGAGAAAACGCGTTTTTTCGGATCTAATAAGCAACGGGAGGGTTACTTGTATTTTAATCAGAGCTCTTGGTGTTCGGATGTTCCAAGCATATTTCAAGAATAAGAATCCAAGGATGGATCGAAGCGCGTTAACGAGCCACGGGACGATTTCTACGCCGTTCTCTCGGATCTTTTACGTGGGCATAGAGTTCACTGTTATTCAGTGGTAGGCTCTCGCCAAAAAAGGCCAGGACAGGCCTAGACAAATAGTAACAGCGAAATCGGCTCGATCGTGTTCCGTCGCGGCGACGAGAAACCATTCGTTCCGTGGGAGATCGACGTCGCAAAAACGATCCGGTCCGTCGCTCCCGGGATTAATACCGGGGACCCCGGCGCTGATATTGATCGGGTAAAAAGAGAATTAATTCGATCGTTGCGTGGTTTACGTCTGCTCTCTCCCGCTACCGGCGCGGCGCGGCCGTTTGCTTTTTGCCGTCTTCCGAGGACGGTTACACGCGATGTAACTTTCATGAAGCTGAATGAAAGGACGGGACCGCTTCCTGCACCGTTCAGGCGCTTCCCCGCGGAGCGTAACTTGTTTACACACGCGAATGCAAAATTCAACGGGGGGAGGAGGACAGGCGAACGGGGTATAGTGAGCACCGATACCTCCTAGAACTCTTCCCGTGGCCGTATACGGTTAATTAGTTGCCTCCGATGATTTTTGCCGCTCTCACGGGAGATCATGAAAAAGCAATCAGCTTGTTTTCTTCAAATATATTGGGTTGAGCAATAGGCGCGTCTCTAGGAGAAAGAGAAAAGCCGCGCTGCTTATGGATGCTAGGCGATCGGCAAGAAGAACTGCAGTAGTAGTAATCGTTTCTTGCTGCTGCGGTGGCTGCCAGTGTTTTTGTCGTATGCTGCGAGGAAAAATAGTTGTACCGAGTAGCCGAGATTGGAGATCAATGACAAATCAATTTTTGGGAGAATCTAATCATTTCATCGAATCACAGGCAATATAGTCGTATTCTTAAAATCACATCTTATAAAATCCGCTGTCTAGTTATGAATATTATTGTACAAAATTCTCTATATTCACGAAATCACTGTCAGACAACAAATTCAGCGAACGATCGACCGAAATTTCGGATTCGTTAACCGAGTGGGGGAGTCACGCGAACCCGTGAGGTTTAATGCGGCCGCAGAATGACAGTGCATCGATCTCCGGTGGCGGCTTGATGTTCGAAGTGACACACGGTGTCTAATTTAACGCGCGAGAGTGATCCAACTGTGAAAACCGGGGGAGCCCCAGCCACCCTGCGAACGATGTCCGCTAAAAGGTAAATATAATTCATCGGGTACAGCCGTATCGGTGAACGCCGATCGGGACACTGCTGGAAATAGGGACGCGTTCGTCGCGCGACAGCCAAACTGAAACAAATTATAGAATAATGTATTCGGGGACTATATCTCCGTCTACGTCTGGCTGCAAATAGCCTCTCGACACTGGCGGAAGAGAGGCTCTCGTCTCTCTTACGCTGAAAATAAAACAGCCCCGAGAAGTCGATATCGGATCTTGATATCGAACCGAAATCTATTAAAGTTAATTGAACCGCGGCCAGTCACTTCTACGTATACGCTATAATTATGTCTCCCTTTTTAATCAAAATTCAATACCTTACTTGAACTGAATAAGCCGCGGCGAGTGCGACCTCCCCGTTAGAATTTATTTCGTCCGGGGCGGCCGATTTTCGAGGGGCGTTCTATCGAACACAGTGACGGAACAACGGAAATTCTTTTTTATCGGCGACACTATACGCTTTGCTGTAACTGGGTCACATATTTTAATCGCTGCCGTTAGAACCTGCGGACTTTCCGCGGACGTGCATTTTTATGGACCCATTTATCAAAATTGACGTCCCTCTTCCAGGTCCACCGCAGTTAAAAGGAGACGAGGACTGTGTTGGATTCTTCGGATATTTTATTTCGAAAGAACAAATTCTTCATTCGTGTGAAGAGTAAAATTATGAACAAGAACATTTGTACAATTACACTCGCAACACGATTCTCCCGCAGAAGTTCAAGCACCCCCCCTGTAACATCGTACTACTTTTTCGAACGGAAACGTAACGCTGGCGAGGAAATCTCATCGTCGACCTCGTAGTCGACTTATTAAGTTCCCCTCGCGAGCGTCTAATCTCGAAATGAATCGAGTCATTTGTAAGATTGGAATTTCATTTGTTCGAATGTTTCAGCTGTTCGCCGATCCGAATCTTGCCAACAATTCCATTTCCGCGGCTGCTCCTTCTTTTATGAATCATTGCTACGTCGCGTCGGGGATGTTATACTGTTCCCTTCTTTCCTCGCATCGCCGACTACATTTACCAAGATTCATTAATGATAAACGACAGAGGGACGTCCGTAAATTACCGAACCGTCGCCGTCAGGTTGACACGCCGTGAGATTCACTAGACAGTCGCTGAAACAGATTTCATTTCGAAAAACCCTTCCCCCGACCCAGTTCGACGCTGAAAACGATCCAGAATTTATATTCCGTCCGCAAGCTTTGCGAAACGCGCGAAATGTATTTTATTCTCTTCGAACGAGATTAATGCTTTTATACTGGAACGATTACACGGAACTTCTTACATCGAGCGCTCTGATGTAGTCTATTCTGCTTCTCGGGGAACGCTCGTTGTTAGTCTACGTCGATCTATGTAAATACCTTCGAAATTGTTGTTAATATCTGTCTCGGGTGAAGGCTTTCCCACGGTGCTTTCAGCGTTAGCAGTACCTGACTGCTAAAAACGTCCAATTTATTCTTATTTTATTTTCCGAGATTATCTAGTCGAACTTATTGTTTTTGATAGATCAATTACATTAAGAATTATTTTTATTTAGCACAGTTATTAAGATCTCAACATTAAGAACATTCTGCAATGAAGATCCATGGCTAGACTGCGGATCTTTATGCATTTATAGCAAAATTGAGTAGATGAAACTGAAAATTGTAGGAAAATTTCAAAAATTCAAGATGTCAATAGGTGTACAAAGTATTCGTACACCTTTTATAAAACCAATAACTTTTTTATAATTGTACCAAACGACCCGATTTTTTATAATCAATTAGAAGTTTTACGAAATGATATACATCAAAGATTTTCCAAAAATTATAATTTACAAGGTAAACCAATGCTTCTAATTGATTATAAAAAATCAGGTCGTTTGGTACAATTATAAAAAAGTTATTAGTTTTTAAAAGCTATTAAAGCTATTGAGGGAAGAAATAACATTTTGTTTTTGGTTTCTATTCCTTTCAATCGATACAGACAATTTTTATTTTGCATAAAGATCCGCAGTCTAGTCATGACTAATTGTATCATCTATGCACTACTTTAATTACTAGAGTCTAAAAATTTTTTGATTCTTCCACAAAAAACTTTTGCTCAAAAAACAATTTAACTCATTACAATTTTGATGTACAACTCTGATGTCGTACATTTAATTAATTCTTTCTGTTTAGAAAATAGAAACTGGAATATCAAAAAATCGATTTTCTTTACATCGCAGCATCGCGACTAATGGCACAAGTGTTCCTCACCCTTATCGTTTTCCATTTATCGCGCGAGCGAGCGGGGATAAGAAAATTCATTGGCCAGCGTTGGTGACGATTTACCAGAACGAAGCTGCGCGAGGATGTTTATTTCCGGGCGGAATTTATTTTGCAAAACCGTCGACGAGCCCGTATCGCCGTGATTCGTGCTTTACCAGCGTGCACCGCATCGCGTAGCGCTGCACCGAGATGCACCGCGGTTTCCGTGTCGCATGTCGGCGAGAGGAAGAGGTTTCCCATCTCTATAAGCGTTCCGCGGCAAGATGGATGCAACGTCCTCGTTTCCCAGCGCTCTTTCCCCCCTCGCGACATCTTTATTTGCTTCTCTTCTGTCTCGCGATATCTATATCGCCGGCCACGTAGACCCGATGAATATTTATACAGCGAAATAGTACCGCACACAGGGAGGAAAGCGGTGCATCCAGTTTGCAACGGTGCAACAACCTTCTCAAATCGAGTACAACCAATACGAATCGCAGGTACGCGCACGTATTATGTTCCCACCCCCGCCGACCTGCGAGGCTAGTCAGGAAATATCGTGCAAATAAATCTTTATGGAATTATTTACGACGCTGAGTTGAGAATCGAAGTGTTAATTGTGCCGTTCACAGACCCAATCGATTAACCACCTTTTCAGTTTTCCGATATTTTTCCGGCACAACAGTTGATTAACATTTAAGTTAAAATTAACTTCTAAAAATGAGCGTACACTATTTCTTTATTCGGTGGAGTCAGTCGATTTTCCAAACGGGAGGCTCTATTCTATTATTGGTTCGCTGATTCTGTGTGCACTCGATGTCTGCCGCCCTAATCCGTGCTGATACGACACCAAACAATTTTTCCAGGGGTGCCAACGTCTCGATACTGCATTTACGCAGCACTTCCGATCCGTGGGAAGTGGGTTCCCAAGGATCCACGTACAGCGTCGGCAGCAATAAAAGCCAAAGCAGTGGCAGGGGAAAACCGAGCGGAAGCACGCGAGGCTCGTATACACGTGGCACATCGATACCATCGTTAAAACGTCACGACACAACGGCATCGATATCGTCGACATCCAGCTTGAAACAGCACCGACAGGATAACCACGGGCAGGCAAGTTAAACAGTCCGAAAGAAAAAACACGCGTTGAATTTTCCAAACGCTCGTTCACCCGGAAACGAGTTCCGGGACCTCAATTTTCCGCTCCTGAAACTAGAAAATCGTGCATCGAATTTGTTGACTGACTCCGCGTTTCTCTTGGACGCGAACGGGCGTCGGTGAAAGTTCCGTCGTCCCTTAACGAGCTAGATCTCTGACAAAGTATCAAAATTCGGCGGACCTCGTTAGAAAGTTCCATAGCTGTTTCCGAGGTGATTCGGAGACTTACAGCACTTCACGATTAGGCTCGGTAGAGTGTCCAAATAAATTAGTGATTATGAAACTGTAGTCAGTGACAAAAATTTTGTCAGAAATTTCAGCGCGTTCAATTCAACCGAGCAGTGGGTCCATTTCCCGGCCGCGATTTTCCTAATCATCCAAGCTTCCGATCATCCGGTCTAGCACGAATTAGACCCTATTCCCATCGACGAATTTGCGGACAGGTGACGGGCTCTCGGCGTCGAGAATCCTCGAATTCGTTCCTGTCCGGCAACAGCGGCACATCAGGGGAGCTCTTCATCAGCGGCGACTGCGGCCGCGAACTGTCGCCGGTGCGATGGTGCGACAGAGAGGTGGACGGCGTCTATCTGGGTCGATCGGGTTGGGTGCAGGTGCAGCAACGGTCGTTGGACGAGAATCGGCGGATAAGCTACGAGAGCAGCCTGGTCACGGCGACTACCGGCACTTTGCCGTTGCCGCGACGGGTCGCCGTCAAATTGGCGAACTACCATTGCAACAGCGAGCCGGGGAAATGTCCGCAGGAGTTCTCCAGAGTGGACAGTCAACGTCCGGACTACCTGGCGCTGACCAACCAGGACTTCGAGTCGGTAGAGAGCAGTACTTGCACGTCTCCCCACAGCATCCCGGAATCGTACTCCCCGCCGTCGATCACGCCGATCATATCGCCTCCTCCAGCGTTTCAGGACGTGGTCGGGAAAAAACCCTCGGCGAGATACACGTCCGGTCGCGGCCACTATGGAAAGGCTCCGTTTTTGCCTCGGTCGAACGCCATCGTCGACAGCGACATCATCAGCCCGCCTCCGTCGCCTCCGCACCAGATGAACTGGAGCTCCTTGCCGGCTTCCTCGCGGAAGTCGTCGAGCACACCCTCCAGACCTCGAAGACAGAATACTAACAGTCAACAGCAGCAGCAGCAACAACAACAACAACAACAACAACAGCAGCAGCAGCAACAACAACAACAGCAGCAGCAACAGTACCGGATGGCGCAAGCTAAATCCTTAGAGGACCCTTCTTCCTCCAGAAGAACACAGTTCATTCAACGCTATATGGAGTCCTCAAGTTCCTCGTCGTCTTCGTTGGGCTTCAGGAGCCTGGACAGCTGCGTGCAAAGGTCCACCATGCCCAGATTGTCGGAGAACACGGACTCCTCGGTTGAAGGGTACGACGACGGCGACGACGAGGATGACAATCCCAGCTCGTCGTTGAACCTGAGCCTGGTCTCGTCGTCGATCATAGCGCTGAACTCGTCGAACGAGTCGCTCCGAGCGAACGGGGAGAGGATCTCGCCGAACAGGCAGACCCGTCATCACAGGAGCCAGCAGGGATTGAGGAGATCGCCCGGATCCACGGAATCCGGGAAACAGTTGTCGTTCAACTCGCCGTCGTCGTCGTCGTCGTCCTCGAGCAGCGCTGAGCGACAGGCCAGATCACCGACGCCGAATCATTTTCGACGCGGGAACGCTGCCAGGCAACACCAGAGCGCCAGGACGACCCAAGTGTCCCCGGAATCCCATCAGTCCCGAGTAAGGAGATCCAGGAGTCTTCAATTACCCGAGAAGAGATCCCCTGGAGCGCAGGCACCGAGCAGGGATCACTCGAGAGAGACTAACGAGCCCCATAGAGTCGTTGTGAAAATCGCCAATGACCGGGGAGGCGATAGGAAACGTCACACTCTTCAGAACAGTATGTACTCCTTATATTTATTAGCTAGAGGATACTTCTCTCTCTCTCCCTCTCTCTGCAAAATCAATATTTTAATAATATAATAATTTTAACAAGTCCAAAGTAACACACACACATATATCGATATTCTAAAATTATTCTACTGTTTTACCCTGTAGCTACTAGTCTAAAAATTACAGTACCTTTCAAAAACATGACATAAGTCTCATTACATATACAATCAAATTAAATTCAGGTCTTTTTCCGATTGGTATGTTTAAATAAAATTTTCCACGCGGGTAAAATGTGTCACTCGAATATATAGGAGCACAGTACAGTTTCGCCGTGTCACGGATTATTTTAGCCGTTGTAGTCGTAGGCGTGAAAAATAAATACCAGCAGGCGGCTGAGATCGCTTCGGTCGAGTCATTCGCTCGTGTCTTCCCGACGTATAAGTCGATTTTAATACAAAACGGTTGACTCGTGGCCGCGTATGTTCCCAGGAAAAGCGCAGTCGACGGAGGACGCGTTGAACGAGGAGCTTCTCCGCGAGCCGGAGATGGTAACCGAGTATCTTTACGGTACAAGAAGCCGCGTGGTGCCGAGGAATATGCTCCAGTCTCGTTTCGATCGCCGGGATGACAGTCAGGAGCAAAGACGGGGGAATGCGGGCACCTACGATGTTTACATTATTTCGTCGAAGCAGCAGCAACAGTCCGCGAAATCCAGCAGCTCGTCGTTGCAGCAATCTCAACAGCAATCGCAGCAATCGCAGCAATCGTCTCAGCAGCAGTCGCAACAGCAGCAGTCCCAACAATCCCAGCAACAACAGCAGTCTAGACGACCTAAGACGTTGCAAAGAGGAGCAACGACCCCAAATGCGAGCGCTTCATCGTCGAGCCACGATTTCTGCATCAGTCCGGACACAAAGCTGCGTTGCAATAGTAGCACTTGCGATTTCTGGCCGCACTGTTCGCAGAGGGACACTCTATACTCGCCGAGCCAGGCGCCGGTGTTCATGAAGCTGTCCCAGAGCTACCCGGCTCATCAGAGGATCCCTACGGACACCGGGAGCCACACGAGCAGAGGCAGCGCCAGCTCATCCCCAGCCTCGTTAGAGCGGATGGACGATCGAGAGTATCGAGATCGCGAGAACTCTCGAAAGAACCGGGCCAGCCGTGATCAAAACAACCCGAAGTACCAGGAGAGGCAGCCGAAGAGCGTGCTGAAGCAATCGAACCGTTGGTCGCCGCTCGAAGGCTCCAATGGGAATACCTCTTCCTCCGTGGAAAAGAGGGAGCATCATCGGTTCTACAGGAAACCGGAGTTCGCCGGCAGCTTCGAAGGCTGCGACAACAAGGACCGGAAGGTGTCCCCGATCCAGGGAAAGGGGATGACCAACCGATCACCCAGCGGACCGGCTGCATCCTCTTCGACCACCTCGTCCTCGTCCAGCAGTGATATTTGGGTCACCACGTCCGATCGAACGGTGACCAAGAGCCCTAGGAACGCGAAGAGTTCCGGTGCGTCTACTCCCATGGAAGACGCCGTGATCGGATCCCTGAAGACGCTGATGGAGCCGCCCAAGGACGGAATGCTGTCCAGGCCTGGTAGCGCGCCCACCAGAGGGGACGATTCATTGCCAGGGGAGATCTGCCTGGATCCTCATCAGCGATCCTTGTCCCTGCCGAAATCGTTCCTGACGCATAACACCGACGGGTGAGTCGTTTATTTTTTTTTTTACTAGTTCGTTCGTAGACGTCGGTGTCTTCGACAGGTTGATTAACGTGTCTTTCACTAATTGATGAGAGGGACGTTACTTCTTTCACATCGAGTTGGAAGAAAATTGAAGCACCGAGTGTTGCTGATGTGTTTCTATGAACTTTTCGAACAGAGCAGCACGCTGCATTAGGTGTTGGTCCTCGTTTTATCGGAAGCGCGAAGCAGTGAACACCGTGCGGCTATCTATAACTGATGGTACGTCGGTACACGCGCAATCCAATTTTCTACAAGTTCAATTACTTCGTTCTCAGTTATACTAGTTACCTAGCTGCGAGTGATAGTCCGCAAATCCTGGCCCGGAGTTACTAATGGCGCAATCACATACACGTCACGTGCAGCAGACGCTACGACCCCCTCCGGATAGAGATTCGGTCGCAGCACAGGTAAACACACGTGTGTTGGTTAATTCCCGTGCTCAACGTCCTCGGTATTTTAATCAACCTGTCGAATCCGTTTATGCGCGCTTTGTCATCCGCTCGGATCGGCTAGATCGAATCGTTGTCTGAACCGTCCGACCAAAACGCCTTGCATCCGGAACGCCTACCTGGGTTCGATGAAATATTTTAATTTTAACTCGAAACAGCTCTGGCGCTGTTCCGAACTCCGTACTTACATTCCGGCGGAATTATGTTTGTATGAACGCCTCGGAGAATACAATAATAAGCCGGTTCGAAAACGCGTTCACCATACAACCGACGAAACTATTCAGGTCGAAAGTCATTGTTCCCGTCTGTTCGAGTTTTTTTAGTCTCCTCAAGAGCATCTTCTCTGCCGGGGGTTCACGGAAATTATTAATGTTGTGAAATATGTTCACCCGAGGTCTTCTCGATTCGTTCTCGGTCTACCACGCCGGATTTATTCGCGAAAATTGTTGGGAGTCTGTTTACGTAAATGGAGCACTTCAACGTCAGTGGAAGAATCTTTATCCTTTATTGAGTGATAATATCCATATTAATAGAAACTACTTGATTATGACAAAATTTTAGTTGTCCCAATTGTATTCGTCTAAAATTGTCTACTCATAAATGTTCATGATTGAAAAGCCAGTCACGTGGAAGGTTAAATCTTCACTCTTCACACATGTGTAACGTGTGAATATTCAAAAAGAGTTTAATTACAATTGTGTCAAACAGTGGGCATTCGCTCTACCTTCGACATTCGATCACCACTGTCTTGCACAGTGGATCCTAGAACAAACCGTTAGACATAAATATTCCAAAGATTCCAAACTTATCAAATGTTTAAGGCGATCGAACAGTATGGCCATAGCCGCATTGCTATATCGGATCGTGCATACCCGCAGATTCTGTCGCATGGGCAGATGGTAAATGCTTGTAAGCGGCAATGTATATCAACGTTTCGAATGATTTATGGCTTCTCGAAGGGGGGGGGGGCGTTTGTCGTGTGCGTTCTCGTAAAGGCCGCCTCCTCCTCCTCCACCTTGTTACTCGACGAGGTACGGAAACGTAAGCACAAGTGACGTCCCCGTGTGACGAGCGTGCAAAGTGTAATGCGACGTAATCGTACGTTCGTCGAACCGGTTGTGTCCGCGTGTAAAGTCGCCCACGCGCCGCCCACGCAGAATCCGTGACCACGTCTGCCACCAGACAAAGGGACATTATACCGCTCATCACGCGCGATTCCAGTTTATACCGAGCACGACTCGACGGAATGGAAGTACGCTGAAATTGATGGCTGAAGTTTTTACTTCGGAGCAATTGGCCAAACACTGCTCACCAAACTTGCCCCGTTCCGTGCCGAGCCGTTTTTGCTCGACTCTTCATTCGGGCTATTCGACGTTTTAATCAAAGATTGATATATTACTAAACCATTTCACTATTTTATCAATTTATAAGTTAGCATGCACATGCTAGTTTCAACATCATGTGCCATCCTCTTCATGTTGGTATTAATTATTTTAATAAAATATAGTACATAATGAAATATTAATATAATATATATAAAAATATAATCTTTTTAAGAAAATATAGAATATAGAAATAAACATGTTATAAAATGTTTTGAACTCGTGTACCATCGGTGGTACACGTGGCACAGGTGTACTAACGTTTTATGAGTTTAATTTCTGTGTTTGCTTCTACTCTTGAAACTTTGGCCCGCGGTTTTCGCGAGTATAAAACACAGGCACCGGTAATTTGACCAAAATGAGGTCCCAGCGAAGCCTGTGATAAAATAAAAACCGAACTCTAATGAAATGCTACAAAATATCGTGGAACGTTCCACGCTCGATTTCACAGAGCAGGAATAATCCTCTAGAAAGGTGCGACGGAACAGAGAGGCGAATAAAAATTTAATACTGTAGCGTACAAAAAGAAGATCTTTACGCTGAAATAAAGCAGCTTTGAAGCGGGCTGGTCAAATAGTAAAACGAAAAGCGAGTTCTCGGTCAGATTCGTGTGACAAAGAAATTCGGGCGCGGTTAAGGGGAAAATACGATTACTTCGAGCTGCCGAATCGATTCGCAGTCGGCAGAGTTTATTGTGCCTTTGATCGTTTTTCGCATGCGTTCGGTATCCTTTAAAGAATTTCGAATCATTCGAAATGATAATGAATATTTATGGTCGGAAGTGTGCGCCGTGTGTAAATATTGTTCGAGCTACGGAGATGGATATCGTTGTAAAAGAATTTATGACACACACGTCAGGTAAGCTGCATATTATTAAACCATAAAATGTCTTTGTAGCTTATAACGATAAGATAAAACGTCTTAAGAAGGCATATTTCTTTCGAAAATTCGAATGTATGTTTCAGAAGGTTCTTCCGCAAGTTTATGATTCGCAGACTTGGAAAACTGCGGATTTTATGCGTTTTTAGCAACAACAAATAGATAAAAAGAAAAAAATACATTTTTATTTCATTCGCGTCTGTCACAAATTGACACAGACACATTTTATTTTCTACAAAGCTTTGAAGTCCGGTCATGATCTTCTGAGTTGTACGTTGTAATCATCAAGAATAGAACATAACCATGTACGCTCGACTGATATTGCGATGACCTTTGTGGTTATTCTTACGAAACCGTTTGCGTGCCAAGTGGAGTAGGAAGAACCAATAGTCAGACAGATGGGATAAAAATGGTCCACGGTCAGACTAGTGGAACGGAAAAAGCTTATAGGCAGAAAAGTAAAATAGGGACGATCAATACCCAGACAGGTGGAATAGGCAACGTTGAGACAAGTGTGATACAGGTGGTTTATGATCAGACAAGTAGAACGCCAGGGTGAACAACTGGGCAAGTAGAACGCGGTGGTTTGTAATCAGACAAATGGAAGGAACTGGTATGCTATGAGTTGGAGTGTAACCAGACAAGTAGAAAGGGATGGTTTGTAATCGGACAAATTGAGTGAGCCGGTATATAATAGGATAAGTAGATTTGGTCGGGTTGTAATCGGACAAGTACATTTGTAATTGGGTAAGTAAAATAGGCTGGTTTGCAGTCGGCCGAGTAGAATAGGGTGAGTTGCGACCAGGCGAGTAGAATAGTAATGCCGCGAGAAAGATCAACCTAAGAATATGGAAATGCTGTGTACAGTGGCAATAGATTTTACTTGCTTTTATTATACATACTTGGAAAGAACGCAATACATTTTCTAAATATTTACTCATCATTTATTAATGACAAGTACAACATTATAAAATTATGATCGTATTCCTTATTGTAATTTCTAGCGATGCAAACTTGCGGACACAATTTTCAAAGAGGAAAATGTTTATTTACCGTTAGAGCATCTAAACGAGTAGAATACAATGATTTTTAATCATTTCAATGTTATACACAGAATAGCCGGACAAGTGGAACAAAACACCGAATAAACAGACAAATTCTGCACGGCGTATCTTTGATGACCGCCACTAAAAAGTTCTCGGAGCGCAAATGGTTAAATGACTGGCGCTTCGCGGAATCGCATTACTTATGGCTATCGAAGAAACGAAGCCGATAACAGAATTACTGCTACAGAGCGGCAAAATTAGTTCGGTGGAGGTTTCGGAATGAAAGTGCGCGTGCTGCAGCGGAAACTTTCCAGCAGTCCCTGGCCAATAGTTAATCCCACGGAAGAAAGTTCGGCGAAGTCGCGCGAGCTGTTTAGTGTTTTCCCAGCGTTCTTTTAAACCGCGCAACTTTTCCGTAGCGATCCAAGCGATCCCGTTCCAGCCCCGCGTGTTCGCATATTTTGCGGTTGATGTCGCATAAAAATGCTGCGCGAGACCAGCGAAGGGATCGTTCGACGGCACACACGACCAAGGAGATATCCGGATATAAATTCTGACCGTGATACCGAGGTAATTCCGCGAGTTACGTTACGGATATCTGATCGGAGAGCCATCTTGTTTTTAAAAGCGTATACATAAATCTCGATATCCTGGTTGAAATTGGGATCCTTCTACCGACTTACGCTCAAAATCCCGGAATTTAAAGGGCACTGATTCGAATACAGAATAAAACGTCGCCGACAGAGGACCGACGCGTATATTTCCTTATTTTTCCCTCCCCTCCCTTTTACATGACAATGCATTGTTAGATTTGGTTTTTCAAGCGATTACACCACCTTCCCCTCCTTTTTCGTGCACGTGTGAATAGAATGTTAATTTTTCCTTCATGAATTATTCACGCGTTCCCAAGTCGGGACCATGAAATCGTTTATTTACTTTTCTTTTCTCCCGCGGCCTCCTCGTTTCTCTGTCTCCATTTTCTTTTTTCGCACTTCGTCCGAAAGACGACGTACACCCACTCGCGCAAAAACGAAGCGCAGCTCGTGCGGAATGATATCGAGGGATAAATCGTTCATCGATCCATTTGGTGGCGTTTAATTTTGCATCCTGTATGCGTGTGGTTTGTTATGCAACCATCGAACATTAATCTTTGGAGTGTCGTTCGGTGCGCCAGGAACGCGGACTCGCTCGGTTTGTTTTCGTTCTATTTTCTGGTTTTCGAGCGAAATAAATACGCGGGTATAAATATTCACTGTGAAATGAAAGCTGATCCATTCTTTACGACCGCGAGAAATATTTATTCAATGGTTTATGCCGGTTTTTTCGGACTGTTGAAATATAAGGAGATATCCGTACTCGTAAAACTGATGTACGCGCTTTTGAAATTTCTGCGATACGTTATCGCGTCGCGCGGGCTTCCTTTCTTTTTCACTGACAAACGTTTTACCTTTTATGCTTTTTTGAAAATGTTTTTGAAATGAATGTCTGCCTCTCGGTTTCACGTTGTTGCGGGTGCCGTTTCCTAACCTGTTAATTGACCGAATAATTCGCGTGTAAATGCACAACGAAATTATGAACGAGAAATTAATATTGCAGCACTGGTCTCGCGAACAATTGTAGACATCGGATCTTCATTCAAAATAAAAATTGTCCACTTGAATTGCAACAAACTGGAGTGAACTAGAAATTTATTTTCCATCTCAGTAAGTTCAAAGGGTTGAAAATAATATGACAATATTTTAAAATTTCTTATTTTCGTCATAAATGCATAAAATCCGCTGTCTTATAGTAATATTATTCCTGTAATACGAAATTTAGGCGACAGGTGGCCGTTCGATTCTGCAACCTATTGGAAATTCATAGAAATGTAGGAATTCTATGAATTCCAATTCGACGCAGGAATTGCAATCCGCGCAGTTAATTCCTGATTGGATTTGCAGACTAATTACTCGTTTCACACACGTTGTATTATGCCAGACAAGTCTGCATTGATCTTCGAATTTGAACATTTTCTGTTCGATTATACTTGTTCATTTATTATTTTTATAAGGCAATATTTACACGATGCTTTTAATATTTCGTAGTTTCAGTGTTATAATAGAAGTGTAGCCACTTCAGGGACACGGTTTGTCCCTTAACAATAAACTTACCGAGCCTTAAAAGTAATTGGTACATACATGTTCCCTTATAAAAATGACAAGATTGATTTTATTTAGATATCTATAAAGATATCTATACAATCATTTCTTAGTGGTTGTAGCTTTAGTGTTAAAATTGATTATAAGAAAACAGAACATTATTCAACTCGCAGAATCTACGAATCATGGGAATGAATTTCATAGTAAAATTCGGTCCAATTAAAGAGAACGTAATCGGTTACGCGTGGACCGGTTTCGCACGAGGAAGTGTCAAGTTTAGATGTGCAGCCATCGATTGCACCGTGCGAATGCACTTTGGCCGACGCGCAGATTTCTTTGCAGTAAGCGCTACCTGGAGGTTCCATTAGGATCGACCTGCGCCGGCTACTTTATTCTGAAACTAACAGATGGCCTCGCATCCCGGTTTTCTCACCTGTCCGCAGCTAC
The DNA here is from genome assembly GCA_028455605.1 of Lasioglossum malachurum. NCBI lineage: Eukaryota > Metazoa > Arthropoda > Insecta > Hymenoptera > Halictidae > Lasioglossum > Lasioglossum malachurum. The sequence continues at coordinate 21,662,195 of CM052311.1, read as the reverse complement.
CTGTGCTCCTTCGCGGCGTGGCGCCTTTCAACGCCGCCGATGATGCCTCGCTGCAAAACACTTTTTTCAATCGCAAACGGTTTTTCAATTAACCCTCACCGAGACGTTTACACAATTCTACATTTTATTTGTCATAGTTATTATTCCCTCAATAATATTTAGACTGCGGATGTTTATGCAATTTGCATTTTTTCGAGACGATTTTTAAGAAGGGGGAACCAAATAAAATATCATTTTCAGTGGTATAGTAGTCCCTTTGTAGATCTGAAACATATCAAAATGTTGCTGGCATGTTTTGAAAATTTCCTGAAGCCACAAATGCATAAAGATCCGCAGTCTAGTAATACTTAACTAATGAATCTTCAATGTGGTGATTGAAAGACTTGATTTCGCTACGAAATTGCAATTAGTAACTGTGAGAGCCACGTATTACGCACAGTTGTGTTTTTTATAAAATTTTAATCAGAACCGCACGGTGCGAAATTATGCTTATTTAGACAATCCAGTTGGATCCAGCACTAATCAAATTTCACTAGCAAATTCGAGTTGCCATTAAATGCGAAACTTATTTGATTGTAGTCACCATTAGAAACGAAAGAGTTAATCGAAAACCCAGATCGATTCGGTTTCTCGAAACGAGCGTCCCATCGATAGACATTAAATTAAACGGCAATCGATTGTAATTATATTTCGTTCGATTCTTCCGGGACCCTGATACACCGCATTTCCATAATATTGTAATTTCTGACCAGTGTTTACCCACCTAAATCTCTTTCCGTTTAAACGATCCGCTTGTAGGTAGAAGTTTTACGTAGTCGATTGCTGGATAATCGCTTCAACTAATTAAACGCAATCATTCGGAATGCGAGTGTGTGGATGACTTTTACCCCTTTCTACTCTATTCCTCTCTGACGATGGGGATTTCTGGATGTTTTTTTTTCGGAACCGAGCTTTGTCTGAATCCGTCAAAATATTTGTCACCGTGGCGATAAATGTTTTAAAAAATGGCGATTCACTGCGAGTGAAATATTTACAATAACAAATCGATGTTTCAATCTCCTGTCTACAGCTTTCGAGACCTGCCACCGTTCTCTCGATATTGAAGCATATCAAAAAATAGATGTAACCCATTTCCAATACTTCACCTCTGCGTAAAACGTTCAAAGAAATTGCCGATTACCACTTTTGAGGCTGTGTCGCGCTCGGAATGCTCTATTACCGCTCCTTCGACGCTAATATTTTTTGGGGACGTCGAAGTGGAGTGAAATTGTTCACAAAATATCTCTCCTAATCTACAATATAGAATATGGGTCATCATTTTTAAAATTATTTCTCGAACAAAAGAAATTACAGATCTTTAAGCATTCCCAAGTACTCTCATTTTTTATTACCACGCTTATATTAACTTGCCGTGTTGTTGTAAAAAAACTTTTTAAAAACCACGCTTATATTAAAATGCACTGAAAAGGAGGAAATAATATTTTTTCTGGTTCGCCATAAAATACCGAATCCAGTTAATAATATTTTTCCCCAAAATTTTAAGCAATTAGTTTAAAATTTCTCTTCTGTTATAAAAATTTAATATAAATTTAAATAAAATCATGACATTGGTGAGTGAGAGAGAGAGACTATAAAAATAAAAGCGTGGAGCGCTAAACTATATGGACGTAAGCTTCGTTGGCGCTCTCCACGCTTTTATTTATAGTCACTAATATCATGATTTTATTTAAAATTACATTTTTCTATCTATTCCGACACTAATTTCATAACAGCAGAAATCTTGAACTAATTACTTAACAGTTTGGGGAAAAATATTAATCATTTAACTGGATTCGCGGTATTTTATGGAGAACCATGGAAAATATTATTTCCTCCTCTTTAGTGCATTTTAATATAAGCGTGGTTTTTAAAAAGTTTTTTTTTATATACTCTTCTCAATAATAGGTTACTGACAATCAAGTCATATCACACAAATTCTTTTTCTCAGTCACCACAGTATTTCGCTAACTTTCACCTAATTCGCTGCGAAATGACCATCTCCGCAATGATCATTAAGTAAGGTAATTTAATCTCCGGTCTAGTATCGTTAGATAGCTTTCTTTTCTGCAATTCGATTTTTATTTTAAAGGATTACGTTTCAATCCCTATGTGGATCATTCTCAAGAAAGAAGAAAACTGCGTCTGAAAAAAAATTTTTTATAACAAAATCTTTATATTATTATAATGAAAACGGATTGTATTACTGTATCAACATTCTGTATTGTGTTAATCACATGCTTTATGAAAATTCTTAAAAACCAAACTGAAATCTATAGACAAATTATAGATAAATTACGTTGTTTGTATTATAAATAATATAATAATAGGAGCCGCACAAAGTCTAAATAAAATCAATCTTGTCATTCTTATAAGGGAACATGTACCAGTTACATTTAAGGTTCGGTAGGTTTTGTGTTAAACCAGAAAAATTCTTCAAGTTCAAAATTTGTCTTTTCTTCTTCCTCAATGTGATATCAAGTTAATTTGAACGTCAGTTTAGCGCTGATCGACAGTCTCGGTTCTAGCGTACTAATCCTAGTGTTCTCGAAACTTCGCGAGCGCGGGAACTGTCAGAACGGCCGATTTGCGAATACAATTAACAATCGGTTTCTTCCCAACAGCGAATCAGGTGAAACGAGGCCGCGCGATCCCGGCGTAATGACTCGCATTAATTACACGGTTAGTAATTAGTCCGACTCGAGAGAAGAGAGAGAGAGAGGGAGAGAGAGAACCACGATGGACAAGTTTAAACCGCTAAATTACCAGGCCGGCGTATGGTAATCATTGCTCTCGACGAATTTTCTGGCGAAACAAAGCGCAGCCGCGACATTGACGCCCCGCGACTCTTCTTATTCCTTTGTTTCTTCGCTGACAAATGGTAATTAGAGCGCGCATCCTACGATACCGTGCGATCGATACCGGAACGGTTTGCCACAGCCCCTGTCAGTTACTTTTCGCTTTTCATTCGCCAGGAGTTTGATTAAACTATTATTTCGACAGGCGAGTGGCATCGATCATTCACACGACTACCTTTGTCAGTTTTCAAAACGTATAATTCAATTTTTTGTAGCGATTTTTTTAGTTAATGGAAGTGGATCGACCAGTCGTCAATTTGTTTGATTAATTTTCGGAGAAATCATCGCATCGCAATTTTCTTCAATTACAGCGACGCGTAATTTAATTAATACTCGTGATTCGTGCAGTTATAATCAAGATGTTAACAACTTTTCCCTTTAACGAGTCGCGAAGTTTAATCCAATTGAATTTGCACAATGCGAATTGCTCAATCCGATAAGACGAACTTTATGCATTTAATCCAATTATTTATGGTTTGTTTAACTTCAGGATTTCTTTATGCAGAGCGCGCGAGGAAGAGTTCGCTGTGGAACGGGTAAAAGCAATTGAAGAAATTTTAATCATGGCTCGGTTGTTTATTTGTTGCATCGACGCGTCGCGACGTGCCGGTAAAATTTTACGAGCTGTTTAATCACCGTATTTTTGTGTTTGAGATTATTGACAATTTTACATGTGTCAGGTGTGGCATTTTTGTGTTGGAAATTTATTGGTGTGTTAAATCGTAAAATTGAATTAAAGTGATTAATTTAAAGATTCGCGTCTTTTGGAACCTTCATCTTTTTTACCGTTTCGAACAAATGGCGGTTATTCAACGTGATCGCGCGACCGTAAAATATTTCGCACTGTGAAATTTTTATATGATATTGGCATTAATAACGACGCGTTAGGCGCGTGATTAAACTCGGCGAAATTCAACTGACAGAGACACGCACAGCACCTCAATATTCATAAAACATTCGATGAAAAACTCCTGACTGGGACGAGCAGTTTCGAAGCTTTCGGGATTGTCATTCCTGATGGATGGAAATTTAATAAAAAGTTAAACGGATTCGTGTTTCAATTTATACCTTAAAATCACGCGAACCGTCAGGATCAATCGTATTAAGCAAGGCCGTTTATTTAAAATTGAACCTAAGCTAAACTCCTTTTGCAGACAAATAAATACAAAACAGTCGATTTTTTCAAAGTTCTATTTATAGAGAGCGGTATAGTAATATAAGAGTACAAGGAAATAGATTTCACCGAGCGTAAAGGGAATCGCTGACCAATAAAATTAATTTGCATTCCACCGATCGGTGCTCGCTTGACAGAATTGCTCACGTAGGTGAGTTTTATCTTCGGCGAGGAGGGAAGCGTGGTACGTTGCACCTGCAACTTACACCCGTTGAGGTCGAATGATACGAAGCCGGCGATGAAATTACATGCTTTCACTGCCGACAATGCAGAAGGTCGACTAACGTTACGAGGGACGATCGCTCTGCTGAATTCGCGTTCCGATCCCGTTTTCAGAACGACAAATATTCGTCAAGCCGACAGCTCGCTCGGCCGGGTACTAATGAAAACCGTTGAAACGCAATTTTCTGCTTTCTGTCGAAATATTACCGACATTCCTCGCCTCGAACTCTCTTCGCCCACGTTGCTACGTACAATACGGCTCATAATTGTTCGAACGATGAACAGTTTACACTCCGCGATGCCATAGAAAGCTAAGCATAAACGCTTCATATTATTGCCAGAGTAAATGGCACTTTATTAAAATAACAGCCATTTCACCGTGCGTCGGGTGAAACTGCAATAAATTTCAGCTGTCGGTTTCTGTTCGATTAAAATTTCACGATGCACACATTGAAGAAGAACGCGATAAACTGACAGCGAATGTGTTAATAAAAACGGATAACAACATTTGTTTAAATGATCGGAAAAGCGTTAGAATATGAAGCAGACTTTATATTTCATCCATTTTTTATTTTCCTGAATAAAACATTGTTTGGTTGATGTTTCAATTCTATATAGAGTTTACTATGTATGCTCATTCACGTCCTAGCACGCCAACATTCAATCGAGGCACAATTAAAGGTACTGTGTTAGAATATACATACGTAACAAAACTTTTTTTATCGCGAAGTAGTTGTAGATTGCTTTTTCTATTTCTTGATTGATATCTTGTAACACAATTTAGACTCCTGTACAGAAGATTACTCCAATGAGTATGAACTGAGATGGAATTAACAGTTTATAAACGAACCAGGTATTTAACAAAACATATTACGTGTAACACAAACGATGTTAAATCAACGACTGACAACTTTTCCAAACAAAACGCTCCCTTATGCACACTCTTTTCTTTTTATTTCGTTCAACCAAATTAACAATAGGGTAAAGTGCCTAAATATGAACCACTTTCTACTGATATCATTTTTTGATTATCTTGGGATGCTCTTTTTCGTCCAAAAAATTACCAGTTGTAGATGCATTTCCTACCTATAAGATTCTGGGGTCAAGATTGTTCAAAAATTAATACAGCTTGGGAAAAATATTTGTTTGTAGTGTGTCACTTGTGCAGATTCCATGGTAAACTATTGTTTGAGGATTTTCTCACTAGAGTGCGACTTCTCCTTTGCAAGATATAATAAGGTAGTGCCATAATAGGCGACTATACCATATTTGGGCACTTTACCCTAATTCTCATAATTGATTTTTATACATTACACGCACACACATTACCCACTACGTATACTCATAAACTCGCTTCTGCTAGTTGATGGCAATAAGCATTGTATAAAGCAAAGCGTCTGTAAATTATTCTATTTCCTTAGAACCATTATTAAGCAAAGTATAGTTTATAAGCTCGTCACATTTGTCAATTGCAATTTACCACAATTTGCCGCAGTAATTATGAGTGACACTGTAGTTACGATTAATACGCAGCGGCAGTCATAATTTTAAACAGCGTATTTGATCGTATCAGTTTCAGGAACTTCGTTCCTCCTAAACCGTAACAGCGAAAGTGTAGTTTGGCCCGGCACTCCAGTACAAGCCACGTTTACGTCGTTAATTATTACATGCAACGGATCCATTTCACTGGAACAGTGACGTTAATCGGTTTTAAGTTGAAAATTTCACCCGTTCAAACGTTCCGATTTAATTATACGGATTGTATAGCAGGCAAGTGCCGCAATTCGTTCTGACACGCGGCTATGCATTAAAATTAAGCTGACAAATTATTCGACAGTAGAAACATACATTCTTCGCAGTCGAAAGTGTTTCAAATACGGGGAATTATGTAGGTCAGAGCCGGGCAATTTCCCGAATGAACTTCTCGAGGCGGAAAAAGATTAACGTTATGAAAAAGCGTCGTAGGAAATAAAATGGTAACGAAATTGCGAATCCGTCGAGTCTTGGGAGGCGTTCTCCATCCCCGAGGGCTGCCGAGTCAATCGAACATGAGATTACTCGAGAAACACGAGGCAGTTCTGCCGACATGCATATTTGATTCCACGGTGGTCTTTACCGAATAATTTATCATCCGTCAAGTCTCTTCCAGTTGTACGTACGCCAGTTCTGGTTGCTGTTGTTTCAGCGCGGAAGTTTTTCAAATTACTTTAATGTTCACGAGTTCGTAATTCCTCCACTGTTAGGTCTTGAAATGTAGGGCAACAAAACTGACGATTTTATTCAGTCACGTGCCACCCTCGTCGTTAAAGAAAGTTTTATTCTCAATTTAAAAAAACTTTTATTTCTATATTACGCAAATTCCATTCAGACTGAAACTTTTCTATCAGAACTTGTGATGCGATTTTTTGTAAAAGTTCGGAGGTCGAATTTCGAAACGGAACCTGTTAAAACGTACTTTCTCGGTCTCCACAAATTTCCATTTACGCGTAGCGCTCGCCTCAACTACTTCGTATTACCATGATCACACTGTCGCGGAAGAAAATTGATTGGAATCACGATCTCGCTCCCACGTCTTCCGATCGTTAACCGAGCGGGCAGAATCTCGGGTAGCAAAAAAAAAAACCCGGTGTCAGCGTTGCGAAGTTATAGTCGGTCAGCTAAATGCATGGGGGCCCGCGTTATCAAATTACAGTTCAGAACAGGTCGAAGAAGATGGAGCTACAATTGGACGTAATTAGTTCCCCCGCGGGAGATCCTCGACCTCGGAGACGAGCGGACGCCGGGTCACTAACTTTTATCCCGTGTAACGTTGCTCCGTTTCTGTTCTGTTAATTATTCATTAGCGCGCAGCCGGTACGGTGTGTCTCCGTGAAACTTTTTAGGGCCGTCAGAAACTTCGGGAGGATCGTACTAGCCGCGTGTCGACGGAACTTTTGTCTTCGCGCGAGAAAAAACCCCGCGACCGCATCCATCACCGACCGTGACGTTCCGCGGAATATTCGCGGGGAAGTCGCCAGACGTTTGTCTCCCGGTTGTCTCCTCGCGTTGATAATGAATCATGATGCATTAGGCTTGGTAACGGCCCCGTTCATATTTCAGGAGTAATGCACTTTTAACGCTGCAGCCATCGAGCAGCCTCTTCCTCGTAAGTCTCGTACTTACATTTTATGCATTTATGAGGGAAACGTATAGGTACGCCATTTTCGACTTATCTGGATGATTAAACGAGGAAACATATTTTTATTCGACTTCTCTTTAGATGCACAAATTAATCCGGGGCTGTCACGGCTAATCCATTGTCACTTCGTTTTGAATTCAAATCGCGTTTTATGCATTTTATGCATTTATGAGGGAAACGTATAGGTACGCCATTTTCGACGTATCTGGATGATTAAACGAGGAAACATATTTTTATTCGACTTCTCTTTAGATGCACAAATTAATCCGGGGCTGTCACGGCTAATCCATTGTCACTTCGTTTTGAATTCAAATCGCGTTTTATGCATTTTATGCATTTATGAGGGAAACGTATAGGTACGCCATTTTCGACTTATCTGGATGATTAAACGAGGAAACATATTTTTATTCGACTTTTATTTAGATGCACAAATTAATCCGGGGCTGTCGCGGCAAACCCAATGTGACTTCGTTTTGAATTCAAGTCGGATTTTATGCATTTTAAAAGTCCCACGGAAATAAATCATTTTCGAATGTTTAGCACACTGTATCACCGTTTCGATCTTTGCCTGCGAAACGAAGTGCAATGAAACTCGCAATCCGCATTCGCTGGAAGCCTACGGCGATCCGACGTACATTATCGTCGTCTCTTCTGCGAACGTTCATTCTATATCTCTCTTTTACCTACTTTCCGCCGTGCTCGGCTGGTATATTATGTACATATACGGGAACTAAAAGCGCGACCTTAGTATTGTATTCCGATATGGAGTTATTAAGTTTTCTTCTCCGGTGCGCATTGATTCAATTTATCTCCGGGCTTAGAGGATATCCCAGTCTAGAAGTTTGAAGAACCTGCTGTGTATTTTTTTCTCGAATATGGCATTTCATAAATGTATCGTTAAATTCGAAAAGTTGATAAAGTTACAGCAATGCAAGCTTCAATCGCGTTGCTTTCGGAATCATGCACATCCAATCGGTTACCATGATATCTCAAGATCTACTCGATCAACTGATTTCAATCTTGGCGTGCACTTGCAATACCATCTTTGCAACTCTTATCAGAATTAGATCGATGTTCCTGTTTGAATTTTATAGCCTGCGAAAACTGAAATTTTGAAAATGGTCGTCATCCTTCCAATTTATTGTTTATTTTCCTGGTACCAAGTACTGTGACACACTAATTGTTCGGGTTGAGAATAACCCATCATTGCAAGTAGATGTACTTGGCCGTTTCAAAAAAACTCTAGGTTGATTTCCCTTTGTTTAAAAATTTTTAGGAAAAGGATCCGAAAGTCGACCTACAGTATCGGAATGTCGCGTTCGCAACAATTAAGCCATTGTTATTTGACCGTGATGGGTTTAATGGACGAGTAATTGCTGCCTCGCATATTTTGTGAATCGGTGGCCTCGTCACCAGGAATTCCCGTTATTATTCCAGTTCATTATGCGACTGGCCAACGTAGGAGTGTTATGGGACATGTTTATGGCATATGTAGACGACGGCGGCGCGGCGGTGACGATGTTGGTAGCAAATGAAACGAATTGAGAAGTCGAGCCGAAGTTTGAACGAGTTAGACGACACCAGGAACGTGTGAGAAATGTTGAAAAAGTATAACCATGTGTCTCTGTTGTTCTGCGGATTAATGGCTTCTAATTTCATAGCTTCCCTATAAATTGAATCCCATAGCTTCTAATTTCTAATCCGAGGAAAATACATTTCTCTTAGCAGATACATTAACCAACAAAGTTACAATTTTATTTCTCTTTTAAAGAGTAGAAAATAATTTTTCAAATAATTTTAAGAAATGTCAAAGAGAAGAGTTCTATCTCCTGGAAATGTCATGCCATTTGTAAAAGTATACTAGGTACCCGTTCGATAGGAAGAATGAAAGTAACAATGGGTGTGATAGAAAATTACGAGAATGACACCGCGAGCGAGACCATTATTGTCATTGTCCATTGAACCATAGTGGAATTTAAGAGGACTGCAGTGCACTTTGCTGCAATAGTAAATCTTCCGACCCGAAGAATGAGAATATAACAACGAGCCGGGAAAACTGAAGGAGAAAAACGAGCGAAGTGTATAGGCAGAAGTCATCCTCATACTAATGACTGCTTTTGTAAGACGCTATCCCATAAATAAATGCGGTGGCACGCACACGAAGATCAATAAACATTCCTCCGAACGTACAACGGCGAGCAAAGGCACTTCGTTACATGTATTATTACAATAACCGCTTGGCATTTCTTTGGTACAGTCGACCCGGAAAGTAACGTTTGGAAAATTTCGAATTTTTATTTGTAAAAGATATCAAAAATGTGATCGTACTCTCTCTCTCTCTCTCTCTCTCTCTCTCTCTCTCTCTCTCTCTCTCTCTGAGTAGTTTAATCATTGCAAATTTCAAAATATCATAAGCAGACTGCGGATTTTTATGCATTTATGAAGAAATTAACTGCATGAAATATAAAACAATGAAAAATATAAGAAATCTAAGAATATTGTTATGTTCTCAACGTGTAAAAAGACTATTAAGAGATGAAATGAATTTTTATTTGATTACTGCTTTCCACAATCGAGGCAGAATATTTCTATTCTGAATAAAGATCCGCAGTCTAATTATAAGATTCGGGTCCAACAAGAAACAGTGGTGAAAAAAATATTAGGAAATCTTTCAATTCCCTTATTATATCTTCAACATGAAAAATAGTTAATTTAATAATATAAATCCACCGAAAGAAATTCGCGGGAGAAATAAAAAGAATTTGTAAAAATTAGAAAAAAAAAAAGTAGAACACATAATACATATTTCGGCGCAATATAAAGTGTTCGTCGGAACTTCAGTAAAAATCCCATTAGCTTCAGCATCTTCTAGGCCGACCTACATCCGAAGGTGCCTCGGCCCTAATTGGCGAAGACACTGCATTCGGACCGGCGTAACTTCAGCGTTTGCCCTTAATTCAAACGACGACGGGCGCCGCGACGTGTGCCTCAATTAATATCAAAGTCAAAGCGTTGTCCTATAACGTTTGTCGCGGGCATTATCTGTGTACAGACTTCCGGTTCTCGGTACGTGTTCGTCGGTATGCACTGGCTCGTGTTCACCGGGACGGATGCTAGTCTGATTGTGAGCATAAATTACGAGACACCGGCCGAACAGAACACGCTGGACCGTGATATTCGGATCAGTCGCGTGTAGCACGACGTCGAATCATGGAAACCACCACCGGAGTCGTCTCTCTCTCGGACGTCCCTGTGAAATATCCGCGAAATTTCTCCGCGTGACATCGCGTCCTGATATTTGACAACCTCCAAACAGAATTCGCGCGTCGTCCTCGGAAAATTGAAGATCCTGCTGCAAAAACCCGGCTGGTCCATTTTCTACGGAGATTCTATTTGTTGAAGAGGCACATATTTTTGTATACGCCCAACTCTTTGGTGAAATTGCACAGTTTTCTCAAACCTCAAATTATGCGACATCACGGATCTCCGTTTAAGGGGGTATTCCGGTTTTGCACTTTCAGAAGATCAGTCTTTTTCATTTTATTTAAATATAAATGTTCCTGAACGTGTGCACAAAAGAATTTAATTGAGTTCGTAAAACTTATTTAGAGGCATGTGTGTGTGTTAAATTAATTTGGAAATTAATGTTGCATGTATGCAAAATCCTAATGAAAAAATTTAACAGCAGAGCAAAGGTGTAACAGTTCTCCTGGAAAGAATTCCCACAGAATGGTAAAAAAATTACGTTTAAAAGCCAGAATACCCCGTTAAAGAAAAATCCAAATAAATAAACGTTTAATCACAGAACCGTTGACAGTCCCCGAGTAATGAAATCTCATCGGCCCCCGGGATTCATTAAAAATTCATTTCTCGTTGTTACTAACTCCGACCCGAAGTACTTGCCCGACCGTGGGCGTTCTTCGTGCGGAAGTCGAGAACAGTGGGTCGAACGAGTGCTCGCGTACTCGGTTTCCTCGAAACAGGAAATCACAAAAACTCATTAAATTACAAATTCGTACGATCTACGCTGTTAAACAATAATCGGAGAGACAATTTGTACAATTTCCTGGTGCAAAAGCGTCCTCGGGAAGAAACACTTTGGAATAATGAAAGTTGATATTCCGTCTTTTAACATGAGACCAGGTGAATTGTTGTTAAACTTTTTTCATCGTGCTGTTAATTACATGTTGAGAAATTTTGAACGTGGTAGAAAATTCTGAGTATTGATGTATGGGTTAATGAACAGCATAGAAATCTTTAGATATTGGTATACACAGCTTAATGAACATCGTAGAAAATCTTGGGTATTGGTACATGGCTTAATAAACATTGTAGAATATTGTGCGTAGTGATATATGGGTTAATGATTATCGTAGAAAATTTTTGGTATTGGTGTATGAATTAATGAACACCATAAAAAAATTTTTGGTGTTGGTACATGGCTTAATAAATATTGTAGAAAATTGTGCATATTGATATATGGGTTAATAAACATCGTAGAAAATTTTTGGTATTGGTGTATGGATTATTAAACACCATAAAAAATTGGCATAATATTGACATAATAAACATTGTAGAAAAATGTGTGTATTTTTATACAGCTTAATGAACATCATAGAAAATCTTGGATATTGGTGCATGGCTTAATAAATATTGTAGAAAATTGTGGGTATATATACAGGGGTTAATTATCATCCTATAAATCGTTTAATATTGATATATGGCTTAATGAACATAAAATATTTGAGAAGAAGCATCTTGGTAATATCTGTAAGCGATTTGACCGTTGAGAAAGTGCTCGGGTGAATTGGTAAGAATGTTTCTTCGCGCAATAACAGGTTGAGTATCAACAATGTTTCGTCCAAACTTAGGTCGTTAGCGTAGAAAAATTTCTAGACGCTTAACGCGCGATTGATGGAACCGTGAGCGATGGGAAAGAGATTAGGATAACGTAGCAGGAGCAATTACTTGCGAATGCATCAGCGAAAGCGTTCCCGTGGCGATCATTTGGAACGAGACCGCCCTAAACGCTGAAGAGGAAAAGCCGAACGCGTAATTGATTGGTGCATAAATAATGCGTTGCTGGAAAGTGAGCATGTCGAACGGACGTAAGTATCGTTATTATGATATACGCGGGTCGAGACGGAGATCGGCTCGGAGCGGTCTTGAATGCAAATTGCAAGTCGCGATGCATTCGGTAGCGCCCACACGTTCATACCTGGCGCAGACGTCTAATATTAACGGCCGAATATAATGATCGTTACGCGGCTTTGTTCTGGCTTGCTGGAACGCTGAGATCTCGCCGGGTTGCATTACGATACGCAGAAACTATGCGCTGATCGAATCTCGGGCTCAACAAGTCCTCGCACTTTAATTTCATTCTGCCGTCGAAATCCCCGCTGTTAATCATCGATCCGTTGTTCCGTCGATCGCCGGGTCGCGGCCGGATTGCATTGTACTCGTGACGAATTCTTCGCCGACTTTTTCTCCTTTCGCATTTTCCCGCGTGCCCCTCTCTCTTTCGCCGTCTGCCCGGGTCAAAATGTCGATGCATATCGATACCTGTATGTAATTAGACTTGCAAAACGGAGCCTTTCTATTCGAACGTTTTCATCGTGTTCCGAACGCCGCGACTTCGAATTGGCCGCCTTCGTGGCACAGGAAATTGTTTCGACAATTCGTGAATGGCTCGCGATAAGAAATGTACGCGAAACGCGATCCTGAGCTCCGCGAATCGTGATTCATAAACCTGTCGGATTCTAGCGCACGCGGACGTGATTAATCAGCGGGAATTGCGATAAAAATGTCTGCTGCTTGTCGAACGCACGTACGCAATTGTTATGAGCAGCTTTGTAATTTTCGCATTTGCTCGGTGTTCGCTTCCCCCTTGCGATTGCCAGCCTTTTTTTCCTCGAGCGAAATAGCCGTCTCGAGTTTTACTGAGTTCCAGTAAATAATCAGTGTGAAAGTGGTCTTTTCGACGATTTAGATGTAAAACACTGACGCACGGGAAATCCGAAAAAAATTGATTGTCTTAAGTGTATCAAATCTCGTGTCAATAATGATGATACTTATTTGGCTGCTATTCACAAGACTTCTTCTTACTCTGATTTACAAATTTACGGCGTATTAGTACCTCGAAACTATCAAATATAATGCATGAATCATAAAAGTGATAAAATGTCGTTTAAAATGTAATAGACCCGTCACACCACTCGTCACATGTTTTACTCGTGACAAGGATATTTAATCTGCATAAACATGGAATACTAATGTATGTCCTGCTTCACTCTGAGATACATAATAAACGAATCAAACTTGGAAGACTCGGACCAGACTAAACCAAGACTGACAGATGTAAATTGGAGCAAACCAGGAACGAGAATCCCGAATCAAACCTAGCCATCTACCGGCTCAGACGAATCTACGAATAAGAGACCCAAATTAAATCTCACGCCGGGGTCGAAAGATTCGAATTGGATCAATCCAGAGCCTAGAAACCCGCGTCAAACCACCACTGAGGAACCTAACTCAGATCAATGTTAAACTGGGTTAGTCTGATTCGGGTTTCTTTGTACTAGATCGATCTAATGTGAACTTCTCAGTCTCGGATTGATGCGATTCTGATGTCTTTCACGGGCTCTTCGCACTTTTTTGCTTCTTTTCATACTGTGACGCTTCGCTTCCAATAGTCCTCTATCATCGTGTAGAATTATCATTGAGTACATTGCAAAAATATTAGTCAAATATTACAGCGGCCAGAGAAACCTGAATGTTAATATTTTTAGAACTATTTATTTTTTACTTGTGTTAGGCGTCTTCAAGGTTATTCAAAGTTCGACTTGCTTCCGTGGTTTTCGGATTTTCGAATTAAAAACGCTTTCACCCAGTCAGACCAGCTGGCAATAGATGAATGTATTAACAAGTTAGCTTAACGCCACTGTAATTGGGACGAATGGCCTAGTTTTTGCGGATTTTTCGCCGGATTTTGGCAAAAGCGCCGTGTAGCGTGTCAGTCAACGTGTCAAGTTTTGATCATGGCTGCAAGGGTTAACGAGGAGCGACTTAGGAGCTGCATTGTCCAGCCCTCGGTGCAGCATCTTTCCCTGAAGAGAACAAGTGGTCGTGGACCCACCGGCTAGCGGAACCGGCTTAGCGATTCCTCAGCGGTTGCCACGGCGCATCGCGACGCGCCGGTGTATTGGCGTGGCGCGGCGCGGCGCTGCGATCGAGACTCCAGTACACCGCGCGCCGTCGACTTGGCTGCATGTCGTGTTGTGTAACGTCCGTACATCGCTCCTGTCAACGTGTTCCTATCCGCCGTTCTCTGCGCATCCCTTCGCGCGCATTTTGTTTACCGGCATCACTATCAAAATTTTCGTTTCGGTACGTCACACTCTCCCACTCTCGTTCCCTCCGACACAGCCTAACACCTCCTATTTTCAATCAAAATAAACCTGCGACGACTCTCCTGTCTGTCTCGACCAGGAAACCAATTTACGCTATCCTGTATCAGAGTTGCCTCTGACAACCTGTAGACAGTGATCGGACGACAGCGACGACGTTCACTATCAGTGAGTAAAACAAGTCGGGGGACGACGCAATCGCTCGCTTCTTCCCCGGATATCCCCGGGGAAACGGACACTCGCGAGAGCTCTGTAAAATTCCCAGCGACTTTTGTAACCAGCAGTACCTGTCGCGTATCGATTATACTCCCCCGGTTTATTGCGTGGGCTTTCGAGGACCTTTCATTAAAATTCCGACTCTCTCCACTTTTGCTGCAGCCCTCCCTGGATTACCCCGCGGTTCTTAATCAGACCTTTTCATTTCTTAACCCGGTACAGTTAATGCTCGAATCGATATCTTTCTGGGTTAAACGAGCAAACATCGTCGCCGCGAGAGTAGTCGTGTCGTCGACGTTTTTCTCTGTTGTTTCATTAAGGATATTGGCGAACGACCCGAGAGCTAGTCTGCGAATTAACATACTGTACCGCGAGACTAGTACTAACCTTTTCGTATATTCTTCATGGAAACGCGAATCTTTATTTTCATAATATTTTGTAATTTAATGGCTTTTGATGGAGACCATTAGCGGAACGTTGTCAGGATCTACAAGTCACAGTTTCATTAAAGAAGATCAAATGTGCCGTAAAGAGCTCCTAACTTGCTCAGCTCTCCTACAAATTAAATAGCACAGGGGCATCGGACCTAATCCCCTCCAGGGAGCCTCATCTACTGAATTGTTTGTAATAGTATAATTTATAGCACCGTCTACCAGATTTCTCTACTAGAACCACGAACTTTGACAAATATATTTCTTTTTTATGCCAAATGTGAAGGAAGAGCCTATAAAATCAAAATTCGACCTTCAAAATGCCGCCATATTGTTAATCCTTCGTATTAGTATATGTACAATATAATGTCATTCAAACAATTACTACCGTACTAAACATTAGTAAACATATCTGTGTTTATTAAATTGTTAAACGTTCAAGCTTGTATTTCATGTGGACAAAATGAAGAAGGTCGTATGTGACGTGAAAATATTCTAGATCAATGTTCTCAAAATTAAAGTAGCTTTGCGTGCAAAGGGTTAAAAAATGAGAGATCTTTAATTTATTTTGGTTCATACCACACAACTACATTCGTACTAATTCAAATGCTACTTCATTCTTCGCTTCAGACCACTGGAATCATGTCACCCGGTAGGCACTTTTTGATATGCCCTTCTTCAAAAAACTGTAACTGTAATAGAAAATATGTATGCAAAGCCTCAATAGGAAACAGTCGTCTCTTTACAAAAATTCCTAAACAAGGCCTACAAAATAACGTTCTAGACCAGAAGAGTCCCTCAAGTCCCTCGACTCCTGAAGGAGTTTAGAGGGATGAATGTCTGTCGGGGTAGATAGGAGTTTCGTCGGAGGGTAGATTTCCGCGGCCGTCCTTGAACGGTCAAAAATACGTGTGCGGGTCCGGCGAGTGCAGTGGGTCGGACCTGCACTCGCGGGACCCGCCGCAAACCCGTTCACCTTCGTGTCCCGCTCGCAGATATCTTCTGCTCTCTCGTTCCTTCCGCTTAGGCGAGCGCCGAGGATTCGCGGAACGTGACTCGGCCCGCGCACAGAACCGAACAAAAAGACGAAGATGAGCCAACAAAGGAAACGACCTTTCCCGTCTCTCTCGCTCGGGATTCCTGAATTTCATCATCGGCTCCGAAACGGAGCCACGCCATCGAAGTCGCCGTCCCGAATCGTCTTTCCTCTCGAGAACTTTTCGCGCGAGCGAGCTGATGCGAGTTCGACGACTCGCTGATCGCCGGCTGGTCGATCCACTGGGTCATTAGACGGAAACTTCGGGTTCTCCAATCGTTTCTCTCCTAATGAAGGCCGGGTTTACTGCACTCGCTCCTCTCGTTCGCTCTCGGCGACGATTCCCGGCATTCCTGAATATCGAAATTCTCCTGGGCCGCCCCAGGGCCGGCCACTTCGTGTTCCGTCGAATTAACCGGAAACTCGACAATTTTCGATTACCTGCAGCTTCTAATCCGCGATCGATCCGCGGTTTGCCGACTCTCCTTGTCGGTTAGCGTCGAACTCGGCCCTTCGCGCAGTCTGTTCCATCAAACCGTGAACACCAGGAATGTCCCTTTGGCCCTGGCCAATTCCATTAGCTTCACAGAGAATATCCGATGAATCCCAGCGATCGGAAAACAACGCGCAGGCTCCTGCCCATGTTAAAGCGTCTTTCGGCTTCCGGGCAGCGCGGCAACAATACCGATGAGAGCTCGTACACGAGTGGCTACTTCCGACTTCGAAAACGTGCAGCCTTCTTCGGGATTTAGGGCTGATTTTACACGATGCTTGCGCGGAGAACAATATTGAAATAGTTGAATTCGTTCAAGTTGATTTTAGATGGCACTTCTATTTTTTATCACCTTTTCCGAAGCTTTATGTTACTTGTGCGGGGTGTTTTTAGGGATTCTATCCTCTGTAATAACATGTTACATGCATTTTCTGAGCATCGGTTTGTTTTATCGCTAAAACCCTAGCGCAGTATTTTATTGTTTCGATGACTACTGGTGGAGGATTTCTTTATCACGATTTTGTGGATTTGACCAACTAAATCGCGGTATAGGGTAATTGTTGTAATAGTCAGCCATCTTAAAAATATAAAAACGCAAAGTAAAAAATATTTGCACTGATTGCAAGACACAGGAGCCAAATAACAATTTCATTCTCCTTTTAATTACCTTATTAAGGTGAAACTAATACACTGGTGGCCTTCATTCCTTGTACTATGATTTATTTTAGAGTTGCAGTGATTAGAATTTCTTTGTCGTTCATAATTTCTTCGATAAAGAAGAATATTTATATTTATTATATGCCTGTGTACTTTGGGATGGCAACATACCGACAACAACACAGTGAAATTTGATTCGAATTTAAAGGAAATTAATTCCATACATATTCAATATATCCTGTTCGAAATCTTCATCGCGAGTCTGACTCCATGTTATAGTACAAGGGGTTAAATCTTTTTAATATCTCCACTGTTTTAAATTGTACGTACCCATTTTTGTCATAAATGCATAAAATCCGCAGTCCATTTATTATGAATATACTATTTTCTAAATGTTTTATATTTATTTCCAAACAAGACATGTTACGTTATGCTCAACACGCTGCAAATCGTAAATTTTTGCTTTTTAAATTCGGGGTGAGGTCCTTGTATCGAAACATTCGGAAACATGCATGTAACCTACTCGCGGGCATTTCGCGTTATAGCATCGACACACCGTGCTCAAGATATCGAGCTTCCTTCACAAACGTTCGACAAAAGCTTCTCGCTCGTATCGCCCGTAAGTTTTCGAGTAGTATCGATACCAGGAATGTATAACTTCGAAATATAAGTCGATAAGCTTCGACCGCCATAAACCCGAGCGGCAGAAGTTCCGCGGGGCTTGCGGCCCAGATAAGAAACGAAAGTTCACTAGCTCGAGCTCAAAGAATTTATTTTATTACCCCTTTCACATTTTTGCCAGAATCGGGTCAACTATTCACGATGGTAAAATTATGTATTATGAACCCCACGGGATAAGTTGTTAATCTAATATTTATGTGGCACTGTGGATCGCGTATTATATATGGTCAATTTAATATTATGGGTCAATATAATATATGATCCATCTAGTATTATGTGGTTAATCTAATATTATTTGACTAATCTAATATTATGAGATGTAATGTACTATAAAATATTAGATTACTGCATTATTACGTCGACATTAACATGTCACTTCACCTACTATTATTGGGAATGTATCAGTAAATTCCTATTTGCGTACAATCAGTGCAGAAAGTATTCGTACACTCTTTGAAACGAATAACTTTTTAAAAATTGGATTAAATCGCTTAGTAATAGTAATGGTAAATTAATCCTTCTAGCGTATCAAAAAAGACTCAGGCATTTCGATCCAATTTTGAATATTCGTTTTGAAAGGGTGTGAAAATACTTTTTACTGTACCTAATTTTATGAGAAGCGAAACAAATTAAATATTTCTTCCATGTAGTAAACAGTGCCTATTAGTACAGATAAGATAAAGACGTTATTAATTTTTATTGATATTCGATTTAACACTTCTGTTAATACACGAGTACCCATTCTCAATCTTTAAATATTTAATTTTTAACTTCTACTTTCTTGGATAACAATAAATTGATTCACGTTCAAGGCTTGAAAATATGCGTTGAAACTATTATCGAACATAGTGAAAAATTGCGAATGTTTTCCTAGTCCTGCGCGAGCTCGCAGAATAGCCAATAAATTCCTAGCAAACGGTCTTATTGATTAAAAAACCACTTGTGTGAACGTCTCGGACGATCGATAGACAGGGAGTCGCGAATCTCGGACCAGGCGAGATAGAAAACTTCCGGAAACGGGCCTTCTCGTGGGTGGTAGCGTCGTCGCTGTATCTGATCACTGAAATCGACGTTGCCTCGGTTCGAGTTTCGAGGTGTGTCGGTTTTTCTCGAGCGTTTTCTTTCTCCCGCAGAGACGCGGATCGTCCTCGACGCGGCAGCGTCGCGACGTTCTGAACAACTCGCTTCGATTGTGAGGCCGTGACGCGTCCCGTGATTGATAACGTCGCGATCAATAATTCGCGGGACGGAAAACTGAAGAAAAATAGAAGCAGAATTCCATGAACGTATCCGAAAGTCGGTGGCCAGCAACGAAACAAAACGCGAACAGACTGTATCCAGCTATTGCACGCATGTGTGAGGCCTCCGTGAAAATGTAAACCCGGAAGTTGGATCCTCGGGGCAGGAAAAGGAATCTCGACCAATTCTGTCGACAGCCAGCACCGTTCGGACTCCTCTGTACACGTTTGACAAGGATAAAACGCGAGCCGATGTGTGATCCTGTGTATAATCGTGTTTGATCGAGGCAAATCTGATCGTCGTCGACAGTGAAATGAGTGAGAAAGGTGTGGTGACGACGCTGAAGAACCGCGAAAGGGTGAGCGGAAGCATCTTCTGGAGGCACAGCTGGCATTGCTCCGCCTATTT
Organism: Lasioglossum malachurum; assembly: GCA_028455605.1. NCBI lineage: Eukaryota > Metazoa > Arthropoda > Insecta > Hymenoptera > Halictidae > Lasioglossum > Lasioglossum malachurum. Next base: position 21,642,160 of record CM052311.1, on the reverse strand, counting down.
ATCCAGGGAATTGCCCTTCAGCAAGCTCAACTGCCCCGTTCGTAGCTGGGACAACATGGCTCCGGCCAAGACCGACAAGTAAGAGTTCAAGCACCTTTTTCCTATGTTTGCTTCTCGCTTTTTTCCCGAGCCTCGCGCCTCGCCGAGAAGCACCCGCGGATCACTGAAACGGGAATGGGACGACCGAGGTGCTGGGCGTTACTCAAAGTATATAGCTATCGATCCATCGAAATGTTTTTACTGGACACCTTTTATCAGAACTGAGTATCATAAGAAAACGAATTGAATATTTATCGGCGGTCCCTTATAGAATACAGAATGGTTGATCACTCATCATTCATTAATGGGCAGCGGATCTTCATGCAAAATTAGATTTTTCTACCTCGATTGCAACAAATTCGATCGAAATAGAATGCATACAATCCCCTGCCTATTGGTTAATGTGGGTGTTTATTGGAATTTTTATTTTTTTTTAAGCAAAGCTTTCTATTTTCGGCACAGATGTTTCTACTTGAAAATTGTCTGTCATGCGTCTTTTAGGATTTAGAAAGATGCATATTTTTAATAGCATAAGTATAAGCGCTGGACGAGTTGACTTTGAGCTGGAGCGAAAGAACACGAACTTGACGTCACATTAAGGATCGGTTTCGCTTCATAAGGAAATTGTATCTCATACTTCTAAGATAGAAATACATCGAGTCGTGCATGACATGCGATATCTACTGGGAATAGATTTTCTATATTTTAAAACTGTCTGCACAGTTAACAACAAATGGTACAGCGACAAAAATTAACAGCAAGCCGGTTGAATGGAAAACTTCAACAGTGTTGCTTTTTAAAAATTGCAAGATTTGATTTATTCAAGTGTCGAGCAATTTTTATTGCAATATGTGCGATAATGAAATTCGTTCAATCGTTTCCCCATTTGCTAAAGCATCTTTATGACATCAATAATTGTGAAATGGGAAATCTATAATTGTATTCTGAATCCTCAGAAAATGAACATCTCCTTAAACAAGCATGAATTTTCTATTTCAATTGTATCGTAAATGCTCTATTGTAGGAAGTAGCCTACAATCTTATCGGGTGCAGCGATGTCAAGAGAACAGATCGAAAAGGACAAATAATAAATTTCCCGCTTTATATTCGCGTTATTAAATTCCATATCGGTGGCGGTATCGCGGCGCGATATATTTTACGTTGGACGAGGATCGTTACGAGCGCGCTGTAAATTTCGCGTAAGGCTCGACGCGCAGTGAACCAAATATCAATTCTAGCCAATAACCATTTTCAAAGTGGATATTCTTGGAATCGTAAAAGTTTAGTTTGATATAAATCTCGAATAATCAGTCGCCATCGGCTATCACGTAATTGTGTATCATGCGGAATTTGTCCGTAAAACGAGATCGTTGCCTATCTGCTGTATAATTTAATGAAAATAGTTGAAGGGATAAAAACATATGAATAAGTTTTAAATTATTCCAAAAGTTGTTTGATGAAAAGGTGTTGCCGGTACTTGAAAAAAATTAGCATTTTCAGCAATGCAACATCCATGCTGTTCTCAAAAATAAATCATGGAATTTAAGCGTTTTTTTCATGCTATTCTATATATTATTATATATATATTGTAAGTATTCTCTCATTATTCAAGCTGCGCTCTGTCCGCCGACTGTCAAGATTTTGCGGTCATGATCGCCAATTTGTGCGATTCCGGTTGCAAATAAAAGTCGCCGAAAGCGGTGCCCGATTAATTTGATCTTTCATTTGCTAGAATTGCCGTTTGACCCACTCTGCGCGGCGTATGGTCGTAATTGCGCGCACTATTTTCGCTCTGCCCGAAAACGAGGGAGCACGGTTTGTCGTTCGATAACCGCGATTCCTCGGTATTATTTCCGTCCGGATCGATGAACAACAACCGGGTATCGCCGTGAAACACGAAATCCGCGGTGGATGGGAACGGTTAAGAGCCTCGGTGCCGGCGAGAGCTTATACCCAAAATTAATCGAATCTTTCGTCGAACAAATGGCAGGAAACTTCCCTAGCCTCGAAGACCAAACGATTCGCGGCTGGTACGCGAATTTACGAGGCTTTTCGTTCGACCGTGACCATCGTGAGGCCTTTCGAGCTAATTCCACGGATCGTTAATCGCTGATGAAAACTTTGTACGCCACACGTGCGCATGAATTATCGATGTTCCGAGCACATTTGGAGCATCTGGTCGAAAGCAGAGATTGCCCCGTGGGGCACTGGTGTGGCTCCGTCGATATCGAGAGCAACGAAGCCACGCCTACTTGGGACTTATGCGAGTATGCATTGGCACGGATTGCTCTGTGGAAACTGGAAACTTACCACGAGTGGTCAAATGATCCATTTTAGAGGTTTTAGTTGACAATTATTGAAATTTTAAAGGTGTTTCAGACACAAAATATACATAAATTTAATATTGTTATTTTTATAATACTATACACATCAGTCACTTTTGATGGTCGGTAGGTTTAGTGTTAAATCATTAACCTACAAAGGACACTCTGTAGACGGGAAACAAGCTTGATAATTGTATTAACCCTTAGCGCTCGAATATCGACTCTGAGACATAACTAAAAATTGCGATATCATTCTTAGAAATTTTGTTTACACTATTAAGTTTGTTCGTATTATCAAATCGTATTAAATTCGTATTTATTAAAATAAATTACTACACGTTTATATATTACATAAATTTCATAAACATAAAATGAAAGAAATAGTATAGAATGGAAATATTCTAGAATGGGAAAAAGTTTCGTTTTTTAGTTAAAATAGCTCCGAGTGCAAAGGGTTAAGGCGATAATTCTCCAAGATAAAATGTGTATGACACTTTGGCAAAGTTCTACACCAGAAGAGCTGTTATCATCCGAGTTATGCGATTCCAAAGATACGGTAGATGTTTTTTATAACACACGCGTACGGACTAGACACGAGCAGAATAATTATGCAAATCGCACCTACGTCCAGCAAATGTGTACGTGGTTTTGCTGGTACAGCTTTTTGTCTCTTTAAAGCAAATGTCATCTCCTGCTGCTGACATGTTGCATTTATGTACRGTGCGTACTTTACCGTGTTCGTTCAAASGAATAATGGCATCTAATATATGATATTATTTAAATAATCGAACATACCAATACTTTCATTAATTTCTTTGTTAAACCACCGAAATTCAGTAATAAAAATAGTCATTCTATCTAAAAGAATCTAACTTTATCCGAACAGTAATGTCTAACTTCAAGCTTTGAGAGCGAACTGGAGAGTCCACATAAAGCAGAAAATGATTTTCACTATAAATAGGAAATCTCTACGAAATATTTTGTTATGTTGGAGCAGCGCTCCGGATGAAATATCTTCTCCTTGAGCAATAACGTACACGCGTCCAGTTAGAGTTTCCATGGGCACATGAGAGCGAGTTATTTTGGAACTCGATTACCGGAACAGGCCGGCGTATTTTAGTAATTCGCGTTGTTTCCCCGAATTTTATTAGCTGGCCGCGGAACCACCTGGATTTAAACACCGCGGTCGCGAAGCCAGTCGGGAACAGTTTGCCTGTAGATTTTCCATTGCACGTTATTAGACGTAATCTGCGTTGAGTTTTATAGCGTTACCGATCGACGCTTTGAGAGGAAAACTCAATTAATGCGGGGAATTTAGCGATGAACGGACGAGACCGAACAACGGAGAGAGAGATAGAGCTCGAGGCAGACAGTATGCGTTGTTTAATCCGGTTTAATTGGAGAATCTGTGCGATAACACAGTGGAAGTCTCGGGGATCGTCGATCCTTCCTCCATATCGGAAAATGGTATTCGTCGCCGAGGGTGGAGTGAGAGTGGATGACTCGGCATTAATTAAGTCCATCCGCGTCAGCGGTTCGAAGCAAAAATGTCCTCGAAACGATGACATCGTCGTCGAGCAAGATACCTCCGTTTCTCTGTCGCAGAAACACCGAATCACACTTCCAGCAAAATCGGGAATCTCTTTCCTTTCTCTTCGTTTCTTTTTTTAACGCTGAAATTAATTTTTTATTTTGCGATTATTTGGATTGTACAAACGCATGGAGGGTTTATTAAATTTTGTTTCTTTTGGACAGATATTATAATAAAAATCTGAATAAATGCATCTTTGCTATTTTTATAATGTAATAAATAATATAATGTAATTTCATATCCATAAAATGAAGAAATCATATACAATGAAATTTTTCTAGGTCGGAAGAAATGTTTAATGTTCAAGTTAAAATAGCTCCGACTGCAAAGGATTAAATTCTAAGTCACCAGAGTTTAATAAATTTAATTTTAGAGGAATTGTTCTCAAAATACTTGAAGAAATATAATTATTTAATAAGTCGATAAAACTTCATTTGGGAAACTTTTTATTCGTGTACGCGAGCAATTTGGTGAATTAATATAAATGAGTTTTTATATTTCGCGGACGATTATTTAGAACAATTCGATATACGTGTTTTATTGTTCCCGGAAAAAAGAGGTATTTATTTATCTCGCTGGACGTTGATTGCCATAATTAAAATTCCATTCCAGTTATGGAGACCAGCAGCGTTGAAGAGATTTATTGCGTGTTAAGGACGACGCGACGCGACGGCTCGCCAGAGGGTTGAGCTTGAGCGCTAAACCGAAGTGTTCGAGGTAAAATTTTATGGCTCGAAGAAATTGTTTCTTCTCGCTCGCTCGAGTTCATCGACCGAATCTTCCGATAGAAAGGACCGCGAGTATAACACCGACTTATGAATTCCGAGAAGCCCCGTGCACCGTCGGCCAACAATGGTTAAATACGTGCAAATTGAACGTGTTGTTGAACGGACGTCAGGCAATGCTATTGGAGAAAAGGCGGTTTAATCATTCGTTAGTTTCCACGATATGCAGTGTCTGGAGAGGCTTCTCCAAACAGTGCCATTAATTCAATCAATGAATTGTTCGTGCTATAATGGTCTCCGTACAAAGAGGACTTCGAAACAGATGCCGCGATAAAAGATTTACCGGTCCAATTTTCCCTGAGGTCCCTCTCTCTCTCTCTTTCTCCCTGCTCGTTGAATAATTCCCCGCGTCGGCAAAGCAGAAGCAGGGGAAAAAAGTTAAGAGGTGACGGTGAAACGACAAAAAAAAACACAGGGGGTTGCATGTGTTTACTGCAAACCGGAATGCCTCCCTCGCGATATTCGAGTTCCAGGGACCTCGGTTTTTCGTCGGAACCTCGCGGAGACGCTAAAGCGAATGGTAAACGATGAAAAGGAGCGGAAACGGAAGTTCTGACGGGAAAATGATTAGTGGTCGAGGACCGAGGACAGCGGAGAATGAATTATTAATTCGACGGGGGACAAAGATTATTCGGCTTCCGGTTCGATGGGTACCGAGCTTCCCTTTGCTTCCGTCGTATTGGTGAAATCGCTCGGAAACGATCGAATCGGCCAGGAAACAAAGAGATTCTTCGTTGTCTTCCCGTTACGGAGGAACAGAGAAAGAAACACTAATCATTTTGGCTCTGTAGCACATGTGAAATTGTTCATCTGAAATTGTTCATTCTGGTACTGAAGATGTCCACCGAACATTTAATTTAATTAAATTAGAATTATTGCAAATATATGCTGATCATTAAACTGCGGATTTCATGCACAACAAAATCAAGAATGTCTATACGTGATTATCAATCTATTAAAATTATTAAAGAAGAAATAAAGAGAGGAAGTTCTTTTCCGATTTGTACCGATGACAAATCTCTGAAACACATTGCCCAACTTTGCACTCTGAATAACATTTGCCCAATATACTGGGTCCGATCATGACACCGAGCGTGTTCGACGCGCATTTCGCACAAGTCCGGTTGCGGAAAAAGCGAGACGATCCGGTCGATGTAATGGTAATGGAACGGCGAGAGTCGGATAAAGCGCGCGGTCACAATTTGCGCGTAATAAGCCGTAGAGCAAGGTGGTCCGAATGGAATATTCAAGAGAGCACGATCGCGAGAGAGGGTTGCGAACAGATGCAACGTGGTAGACGCCGAATGAAAGCCTCCAGCAGAAGGCGGCTCGAGTTCCTCGAGTTTCCTCGAGGCTCCGTTTGTGAATAATTTCGCGATACGATACAGAGAGGCTAGAAAGGGTTCGAGAGAAAGACAGGGAGTGAGCGAGAGTGGGAAAGGGAAAGGGAGAGAGAGAAAGAGAGAAAGGGAGGGAGGGGTGCAAGGTAGACAGAGAAGGATGCAAAAATTGGAGAGGATGGAGAAAGGGAGGAGGAGCAAAGGGTTGGTTGGCTATCAGAATGTGATTTAGGTCGGGAATTCACGATGCAATATCAATGAAATACGAGCCCCCCGAGGCTGGCTCGTTCGCATCGTGCATTGTCTGCTTCAGCAGAAACTGCTTCATGAAGAGCCGGTCGGCGTGCCGCATTAAAGAAAAACTGGTCTTGGAAGAACCTGCCTTCTAACCGGCGCAAACCAGGGGAATATCCCCTCCCCCCTCCGTGCTGCCTATGTCCGCGACGATCCTTTCCCGCTGCGAGGCAGCGATATAAACATCCGCAAAGAGACGTCGCGCGTACGTAAAATCTTCGTCGGCTAGGCTGTTACGCGAAATAAAACTGCGCGCGGCTGAGGTCGAGCATCGCCAGGAGCACTTCCGTATTTTCCGTACGAGAAGTCACGGGACCTGGCCTACGGCCGCTTTATGCTCGAACCACCCCCCGATGAAACTTTTCGCTCGGCCTGCAATCTCGATGTTTCGCGAATCTCGACACCTAATTTTAAACCACCCGTCGAAATAAACAGTTACACTCCGCGTCAATGCTATAAGACCCTACTAACAAAAATTTCAAAATACGCGTATATTCAAGTTCATTTATTCTCCTTGTATCCGTTTTAAAAAGTAAAGGAATCACGTTTATCAATTAAACTGTACTCGAAAGATTCGGTCTCACGAATCTTATTTTTGTTGATTACTCTTTCAATCCTTTTTAGACCAAAGGGTCACTGAACACATCGGCATAAAAATTCATTTGCAAATATGCATAAATTCATTTTTAAATATGCGTAAATTCATTTTTGAATATGGGTAAATTCATTTTTAAATGTGCATAAATAATTCCGTCATCCTTGTATGGACACCTGCCGACGCGTTAATCGAAAGCATTCTCGAGCATAATTTACAAGGAACCGTGAGAAGAAAGGCAACACTCCCACGCCGTGATAACTATAGAATATTTTTAGAAAAAGTCTTCTTATTTCGGATGTTCCCGGGCTGATTTGCAAACATAATGTTTCTTTTCTACTCAACTTACTCGGCCAAGAATGTCATAGTCAGGCCGAGGCAGACGTAAGCGTGTTATTATTAAATCATCAAAAGTGAGTTATACAAGGTGGCGCGTTCCACTTCATCGGAACGCTTCCTTTACTGTCGGCGTTTCAATAGAATTTTCCATAAAAGAGGATCACTTTGACATCTTGATCCTGAAAATATTACGCGTCTATTTTCATACAAACTTCCCAGAGTTCGAACAGCCAGGAGCTATGGATTAGCAGATCATCTTCTAAAAGCAATTTTACACGACGCGAAGAAAATCTTTAAATTCCTAGATGTTCTAAATTATTTGGAAACTGGAGAATTGAGTAGTTGTGCGAAGCCTAGGAAAAATATTAAACATTAAAGTGAATGTAGATAAATATTCATTTTCTTTTCACTTTCGTGAAATTATTGAGGAGTTCTAATCGTTATTGTAGATGTGTAGAAAATCGTATAGCAAGGGCGTTGTCAGTACAGTGAACCACGAAAGTATTTGAACGCACTTTAAAACAGTATAACTTTTTTACGATTGGACCAAACGACCCGGCTTTTTTTAGCAATTAGAAGATTTACCACACGACATGCAAAACAGAAATTTTCATTAAGGGCCCAAATAAAAGTTTTGAAAAATGTTCTTTTTATTTTTGCTTGCAACCTTGTAAATTGTAATTTTTGGAAACTCTTTTTTGCAGATCATTTAGTAAACCAATGCTTCTAATTGCTTACGAGACATCAGGTCGTACAATTATAAAAATGTTATACTGGTTTAAAGTGCGTTCAAATACTACCGTGGTTCACTGTAGGTGCAGAAAATGGATGAACTTTCGCCTCAGGAGCGTACGAAAATTAATGATAACCCATCGCCTGTTTCAAATTATCCTCTTGATCAGATCCTCAGTTTTGACGCACGGCGAGAATGAAAGATGGCTGTTCCGAGAAGTATTAAAATTGATCGCGTTTCCGGTGGAAGTAACTCGACGCTGAATAATAACAGTTCATCGTCGGGAAGGTAGCATATTTCTGCACCCCCGATGCATGCGTGCGCACCGGTGCGACGCTTCACCTTCGCAGGAAACACGAAACTGGTGAGGTTAACCGCATCCTTTCCGCAGTAGCTGTCCTAGGCTGTCATTCGGCCTACGGTCCTACGTCACGCATAAAATACGCGTGCCGATCTGCCGCTGCACCACGGTGCACCGCGGAAAGTGCATCGCGCCGGCATGGCATTCTGACTGGCTTTTCATTGCGCCAGGCGTTGTCATTGCGCAATCCGGCTCGTAACTCTGGAAAATCCTCGGCAAATCCCTGGCAGACGGCCGTCGTTGCTGTACGGCCGTAGGCCGTTCGAATTCGGAGATAAGGCAGCTTACGAAAGTAAATTTCGGTGCGGAAGCTTTTGTCACCGGGCCCCCTAGGGAAAAAAGAATTTTCCACCGCGTTATCTGAGAAAATAATTCAAACAGATACATTGGCTCCAAAACCTAACAATACCTTTCCGGAATTCGAACTGTTATCATTTTGTAAAAAAAGAATATTTTACATCAGTACTGGAACTCGTGTTAACTCTATCGTTCATTTTGTTTCAAGATACTTTAGCATGTTATCAAACTGTTAAAACACTGGAAAATTTTTTTCGCGGCACAATCTACAATAGATTGATACTTAAAAATTGCAAAATTCATAATTGCATTGATGATGATGATAATTACGGTAATGTTAAAGTATCAGAGATTCCCAGAAAAGTTTTTGCCGATCTTTGTTACTCGCAATTCTACGAACTTCCATGATGAAAACGGTAGGAATTGTAAGAGATGGAAAGAAAGTAGATAGAAAGTCTCTATTGCTATTTGAACGTCGGCTACCGTTTTATTCAAGAGCCAGAAGCCTCTGCAAACTAAAACAATGGAGGTTGCGAAACAGCAATTTACCGAATATCAGGCAAGCCTCGGGAATTATATCGGCGGCCTTGAAACTATAAATCGCGAGCAATTTCGCGTGGGAGCGGTACACGCCTGATTCGCGCTGTTTCCTCGAAAAACTTCAGGGTTCCGAAATAATCGCGCGGAAAGTCTAAAAACGGGAACGGCTGTCGCGCGAGTGTTCTCCAGTGTCCTAAAAAAACTGGTGCTCTAATTGCGAGAGCACTGGAGCCTAAGTGTGTGTCAATTGAAGCTTGAACATCACACCTACAACTATTCCGGTAGATTTCCAAAGAGAGCTCCGTAGCTACGAGACCGAATGATCTCGGCCCCGCTGCTATGCTCGTTTCGAACGAATTCGCAAAACGAATGAACGAATCGTTGAAAACGATTGCTGCGAAACGAACCTGAAAAGCGGGCCAAAATACGCTCCGCTTGCGAATTTCTACAGGGTGTATGGAAATCGGACGTCAATCGCGTAATTGAGAAATCCACTTTTCATCAGGGTAAACATATTACGGAATTGCATGGGAAAGTTGAAACCACCTCTGTCCAATTACTTTTCAGCGAAACCGCGATGCATTAGCCGAGAAAATTCTAAGTAAACTGCGAGTCTTTATGCAAAATAAAAATGTTCTCCAACGATTGTGGAAAGCAAGAGTTAAAGCACACGGAGAATTTTCTTGAAATCATTTCAGTACGTTACAAATAGCGTTACATTCTTCTGAAATTCTCATAATATTTTCACAGTTTTGTATTCTAACTGGAATTAAAAAGGCATTTTTTCAAAGATTGTTTTTTCTTCGGAAAAGGATGTAAGTTTCAACGCCAAATTATTTATTTTATTTCAATAAATTTCAATGAAATAAGGCTTAAAGTTCCCTGACGATTGATTACAAGTTCTGAGTTGGTTACAAGATTGGTAACAAGACGGTCTTACAAGTTTTACACGGACTTTTTCTGGAATTTCTTTGGCACTTGCAGCTTGTTTAACTTCCAGTCAACAATTCTCGTATAATAGAAATTGTTTGTGCCGGTAATTCTCGTGGCGTCTTATAATCTTATCCGCTCGTGCGTTCGGCGGAAGGAAAATCCGCTGGTGTCCAATTAATTCCGGCAAGTTTTATGATGGATTTCCACTTCGCCGGAATACGATACCTCTCGGTGTATTCCTTTCTCGTTGACAATGCAACGACGGCTGTTGGATTCGCGCAGATACGCGCACATTCGCGTCGCACACGCACACAAGCCACACTGAGAGCACACACCTGACCCAGTTCGCCTCGACCACATCTCCGAGCACGAAGGCCGAGGTGAGGATTCTTTGTCACCTAGGACACGGTAATAATTTCGTCTCGTCTTCGCCGGCGCGGTTATTATGCACGGTTTTCTCCCCCGCCCTGCCAGCGCCGTTGCCAAGATATTTTTCCCTGGTCTCGTGTTCGCATGCGAGCCCGACAATGCGAGCAACCCACCCACGAAACTTTGCGCAACGCTCGCTCCGCGCGCCATCGTATTTTTCTTTTGGAACAACTGCCGCCCAGCCGACTCGTCGGAAGACGCTTCTTCTGCCGGAAGGACCCGTTCATTCGAGAATGCTTCTTGTTACCGTTTCCATCGCGGCAAGGTAGATGACCCCTTTACCGGTCGCAGAAGAATGCGATTGTTTTATAATGAGGGTTGCACCTGGTCGTTCACTCGGATAAGCGTGATTCCTCGGGAACTTTCTGTGATCGAACGACTCAACGCAAATTTCGCAAGTTGCTCTTGCGTTTAGGTGATAAAAAGGCTTTGTATGAGCAAATTTTTTCCTAATTTTTGTTCCACAAAAATTCTATATTTAGCAAACGTTTCACATTGTAGCATTTACTAGAAAAATGTCTGACAATGAAATATGCTTAATTGAATGGGTGCCTGGAAGAGCAGCCTTTGTCAGGTATTTCAAATTTTATGGGAGCACAATTTTGGACTCAAACGTGAACTGGGTAACTATACAGAAAAGAGTACACCTCACCGATTTTGATGAAACTCGAATGTGTTGTAGCCCAGACCATTCTAGTAGCGGCAATAGTTTTTTGAGAATATCTCAGAAACTATAAAACCGAGCGGCGTGCAGCAACGTATGTATATGTATAGAAAAAATTTGTTTATAATGATGAGCTTGACAACATATTTCAAGATCAATATCGGTGAGGCGTACCCTTTTCTATATATAATTCCAATAATGAAAAGACTTTTTTTACGGTTTGTTTTATTAAATGTTGAAGCAAAATAAGTTTCGAATTGCATCATATTAAATTTAAAAAACCTGACATAGGTCCTCCTTCCAGACACCCATTCGATTGCTTGTCGAAACTAATCGTTGGTGCATGGATGGACTTTAACATGATTTTCGGTGGTCTTCTATGTGACTGCATTGGATTAGTAGGTGTTTGAAGAAAGTTTCAAAGATGTCACGTTTACACAGATGTAAGAGTGATCGGTGTTAATTGACTCTCGGATTTTCGGTCGTGGAACTTATACGCTCCTGTCGCTTTCTATTTGCAAAATGCTTTTGTTATGTAAATTTGCCTACACTGTTTGCCCCCCTTTTCTCAGACATTGCACAATGCTCCAAAAGACGAAAAGTGTTCAAACTCTTTCATGCTTTCGAAAAGATGTCGAAGCATTTACTGTAAGTTCAACGAATTAATTAATCAGTGAGTATCGATGAATTTGATTTCTGAACATAGATTTTAATGACCATGTTTATGCAGCGACCGTACCGTCGTTTTTGCTTTTAGTTATTGCTCTCGGTAATTTATGACGGAAACCTTTTAATACATGCATTTCAGATTCATATATTCATTAGTCGCAAAATAGCTGATTAATTCCACGCTTTAATGACGATCATATCTGCTGAATTGTTAATTAGCATGATAATATGTACACGCGATGTTTGCCATTCGTTTAATTGATCTTAACAACCGTGCAGCTTTTAACAAGAAAGAAACTGTGCAGGAGGAAGATGGATTTATTTACAATGCGGTTACGGATTCGAATCGAATAAAAGCTGGATGTGTGCAGAAGTATATTTCGCGAAATATCACTGTTAAAATACCAGTAAAAAGATACGACTATCCCCACCTACAAACCGAAATTATACTCGGATTTTTCGAACCATTCTCGTAAAAACTTTTCACAACTCAAACACTAAACTGATACTTTTATCAATCTAAGCGATACGCACTTTTACAGTGATTGACTTTAACTGCACCAAACGTGCCAGAACTTTGATGCGGATAATCGATACCGTCACGCTTCGGGTGAAAATTCCAATTTTCTTTTTCAGATATCACAAATGTTTTTATTCCCCTACGATTGCGTTACATATTTTTTTGGATGTACATGTTCGTTTGCAGTGGGAGATTGCGAATGGAACATAATTCTCTAATGAACCATTTCATATACGTTCGAATTAAATTGTCCAACGAATGTGCAAAAACGTACCCATATTTCAGAGGAAATAGTAAAATTTTGTCAGGAAAAAAATATTTATTGTGCATCGATCATCATGTAAAAAAATAATAAGAATTTAGCATGAATGGACTGTCTCATTTAAAAATTGATTCCCATTGTTAGACTCCGGATTTTGTGCATTTATGACAAAAATGAGTGGGTGCAATTAAAAACGCTGAAAATATTGGAAGATTTTAAGAGTATTAATATATTAGTTTCACTATATTAAAATTATTAGAAGAAAATATAAATTTATATTTAACTCCTGTGTCTTGCAATAGATGCTTAAACGTTTTATTTTGCATAAAGATCCGGAGTCCACTCATAATATAACCAGTGCGAATTTGGCAATGCCCCTGCGTAATTAGCGGATCGTTATCAGGGCAAAACGGGGTAGACGCTCGAAAACAATTGATAGCGGAAGGTAAGGAAGAATTTAGTCGGATATCGTTCTAAGTGAAAAGTATCTTTAAGCGTAATCGCTCTCTAATACCCTTAAGATGTTTTCCAACGGGCGGAACAATTAACTTGCCAAAGATTTCCGGCTGTAGGGAGCCAGCAGGCTGACAGCACAGATAGCAATGACGTAATGGAGTATCCGTGAAGAGGCGGGCGGCGCTCCTGAAGACTTCTCGAGGACCCTTCAACACGGGTGGTCTTCGTCGAGTTTCACAGATCGACGGATTGTCAAGGAACTTGCTTCACGCTTCCTGTACACAGGAACCTCTGCACACGGATACATTCAACTCGCAGTTTCGTTTGTAGCGAATTGCAAAACGCCGGAATCCAACGGTATACAAGCCGGCTACATAAAGAAAGTCGGTTTCATCTAAAGATCATGCCTCAGGAAACTCCTCTTGCGTTCAGACTACAATAAAATTACGTATCAAATTGCCGTTTCCGTTCGGCCGAGTCTTCTTAAGGTAATCATCTGAAGTTCGACTCTCGTCAAACGGACCGTGCGTCTTGTATCTTTTCCCCTTCGTTATCAGAGTAAATAACAGCAGCAATAACAAGAAAGAATGATTGTGTACGTACCATCGAAAGTTTTACATAGCGAAATCATTTTTAATGAAAACCTTCGATATAAAGAAGACATTCTACACAATTCTTAAATTCATCAGCTGTGTATTTATGAGAAGCTTATGGAAATTATTCTTGTAAAGGAGGCTTCGTAGAGAATGCCTATCTTCATTTATTTATACATTGACCGTCTTGATGAGGGGAATTGAATCGAATCGAGGCGAAAAAGTTACCCCTTCTCTGCCAGTACCGGATAGTCACGTGACACATGCACGGCAGAGACAAAACGCATCACGTGACCGGGCGGAAGTGTGGGAAAATAGCGTCGTAGAAGGGGAAGATATAATGGAGAGACAACTGTGTTCGGATCAAAGCAGCTACTTACTTGAAGGATTATTTTGTATACTCAGGACTCTGTTATGCTAATCATTTGCTGTATAGCATCGAGTCAGAACAGTGAACTACTAACTTTTCGGCATACATAGAATATTAAAAAATACTTCATTCCATTTAAAAAAATGAGGTTGACCTTCATATGTCCTTTATGCGTCCACCTACAAAAAAGCTACTAACAGATTAATATGCCCCCTCGAAACCAAGCAATTTCCATCTGATATATTCTTCCCTAACACCAATAGCAGTAGAGTTATTCAGGTGGCCTGTTTGAGGTGCCTCACGCTGTATCTGTGGTTGCGAGGAAAAACGCTGCACGTCACAATTTCGAAAAATTAGAGTTTATACATCAATTGAGCTCTATAGTATAGGGTTTATGTATTTATCAGAAAGAAAGTCATGGAAATAAATTCGAAAGGCTGAAAAAAAAATAACTACTGACAATGATTTCAGCGCACTGGTTCGATCTGATGCTACTACTCAAGCAATTTTGCAAATTATCACAAAATTTTCAACGTTTCGGTCAAAAATTTAGACCATTTTGAAGAAAAATTTTTATATAATTGCGTCTGTAAAATTATTGAATTAAAATGAGAAAAATAATGCAATTTAACCGATGTCCTATATCAAAGCATTAGTGATCGAAACTTTAAACGGCAATATCTCGAAAGTGAAATTATGTGACATGCGGCGTTCTTCCTGGCAACCACAGATATATGCAAATGGTTTTTTAGATCGGAACAAGCGGTGGTCGGCACTGCGAAACGTCAGTCGCAACATAGCCGGTGAAATATTTCTTTATAATCGTCGGCATATCTGGCCGCAGCAGGCTGGTACGGTTAAAAACATCTCATTCCGCCGACTCTTTACGCGTGTCTCTGGATGCAATCTGGCGTCCGTCCAATTTATTTCCCTAGCGGAGACCGTCGGGCAATTCCGCGATGCGTTTCTCCGTGGGCACCGCCGTGCATCTCGTTCGTGAAACGTCTACCGTGAAATAATACGGGCCCATTAATTAATCCAATTAATTCGTACGCGAGCCCGTCTATACCATGGGTCTCGACGCAGGATTCGTACAGCATATCCCATCTGAAGCGAACCACTCGAATATCTCTGAAATTATTAACAATATCGAGAACTGCTTCAAGCAAAAGTTGTATGGTTTCGAGGAGGACAAGTGAACGGTTTTGACCGCCAATTTTTTAACGGGACTGTGTATTTTTTAATAATAATTTTCCTCGTTAAAAATTGTTAACCTTCTTATGTCGAAATATTTTAATTCATGTTTTAGATTACACTCATGCCAGGGGAAACGTGATTCTATGAACAATGTATGAATAAAAAATGCAAAGTAATATTTTTACGTGTGCACTAGCTTATCAGGAAATTAGTTTGATCGTGTACCTGTTGTATAATATTAAAAATATTGTCCATGAGCGCACCAATTTCTGATTAATACATTTGATCAGAATCTTCTAGAACAGTAGGAAAACGGATATGTTCCAACAAGATGAAGATTCCCTCGAAAAACAATCGTCCGCCATCGCAATCTACCTTCCCCATCCAAGCTTTTGTAATCAAGCGAGCACCTACTCCCTTTGCTTGTTGATTGCCAGAGACTCGTTTGGCAAAGCCGCGTTCGATGACGTTCTGCAAACTTATCGGAGATCGTTCCGTCCCGGGGAATTCGCAGGATTTTTGTTGACGAGGTCGACGCCCGGAATCGGGGACCCCGGCAAAAGGACTAATTGCGAAAGGAGGAACGCAATTTACACGCGGAGGCCGGCGATGCCTTCGGACCCATTCATTTAGTTTTCTTTTCCGCGAAATTTCAATCCGAGAGGGCAGGAGCTTAAATGGCCCCTGAAATTGCTCCGCTCGCTGCGAAATTGAATCGTCATTTTCGCTGAATCAGTCCGCTGACTCGATGAATGATTTGGAAAACTGATTACCCGGATGTGCTCGACAAGGAACGGAAACTTTTGATCGTAGCCGAGCTGATCTCTCCTTTTTGCTGGAACACGAAGCTGCTGGCTGAAAAATTAAATTTTCTCCTCGTGATTCCTCCTGCGAGCTCTGCAAATTTGTAGAATGTCCGTTCCCTTTGGAGATGTGTGCCGATATAAATTAGAGGAAACATTGAAATCTCGCTCGAGCGATTTTCGTCAGAGTTAAAAATTTCGATATTAGCCCACCGACGAAATGTGTGATGACGGAAATTGCTCTTCGTTTAACTTCTTGAATTTACATAATAAATGAAATAAATTCGCTTCTTTCGTTTGTAGCACTGTTTTCAGATAAAGCGACAACCTCGTTACAACCAGAAAGAAGAATATTTATTGATAAAAAGGCACAGGTGAAAGATTGTCTATCTATAGTGTGATGTTTAGTAAATCTTTGACGTCATTTTCTCTTTGATTTGATGATTCATTGGTCTAGGAGTTGTGGTTACTTAAAATTAGAATAGAGAATTGTTTGTTTTAGAAATGGAATGAAACGGAGTCTTCTCGACAAGCGCGTTTCTCGTAAAGATCTGAAGTCCAATTACAAGTTTCCGAGCTGTTATCCGGTTTTCAACTCTTTATCCGAGTATTTCACTTTTCGTGGACACAAATCATTGGTCGTTCGGCGAGTTGAAAACTGGTAAAGTTTCAATAGAGATGGCTCACTTCTCAGTACTCTGTACTGCCGAACCGAAGACGTGCTCACTGAGACAGTCGCACGTGTCAGAAAGTTGCGATCGGATCGGCCACGTCCCATAAGATACTGGTTCTCGTGGCGGTGTTATTCGAGTCGCAAATCGAACTGGGAACGCTGCCAACCACCTGCTACCGTTCTGATTAAACGATCCACAACAGATCGATCGTTTTGTTCCGCCGTGCTGAACCGTCCACTGCCATAAATTTCTTCTTATTCGGCGAAACCACGGCCCGACTACTCCCAATATTCGATCATGAAGTTCGCCGGTGAAGTTTATGCCTCGAAAATCGTGTTGCCCCCGAGTGTGGAAGATTAGGGATGATTAACGAGCCGTTTTCGCCGGGAACGGTGCTCTGTACGTGTCAGACAGCAAATAGAGATTATTCTCGCCTGGTAAATATAGATTCTAAAGTCCTGTTTTAACTGTTGTGTTCCGCTAATGATGAACGATCGCTTCGGAAACTTTAAGATGGCGCCAACGCAAGCGCAAGTGTATGGTATAGCTCGCGAGCAAAGATCGAGAGCTAGGAATAGATAACGCGCAAACAGAACGTTGTTCGTTAATTTGTCTCACTTCGCGTGCCAAGATCGACGTGCAGCAGAACAAATATGCGCTGGAAGACTGGAACCTTACTGTGCTCGATCGTTTATGTTCTTTTCTGTGTAATCAAACTGGCGGCAGACTTACTTAGTAAACGGAAGATATGTGAAAGTCAGCGGTCTTTCGACTTTTTGCGCCATTTTCTGCATTCCTACTGTAAATTATTAATCCATTTAACACACCTGCCACAATTCGTTTGCTCTTTTTCAAACTGGGAAACGCTTTTTCTGGCATTCAGCCGTCGATAAGACTTCTAAATGCTACCGGTTATTTTATCGATCAAATTTCTGGTTTAAAGTATTCAAGATATTATAGAAGTCATTTCAGCGACTGTTGTGTCCTTGTGTCTCAGTTTCGCTCCTGGTCGTATGTTTGTCAATCAACTTTCTACCTTGATTAGAATTTATTCTTCTTCGTCCTCCATCAATTCGAAGAATTAGATAACAGAAAACTGAAGTCGTTTGGTCCATTCATAAAGAAGCTATTTTTTTACTTAACTGTCTGTCCACAGAGACAAATTAATTGAACAACTCCTGACAAGTGCAGTTTCACAATGTCAAAAATTTCAAATGAAAAAAATTTGGAATTCCTCACGTTGTGACTCGTCCCGTAGTTCTATCGTCATCGCGTCCGAATCGTCGCTGACGGACTCCACAGACCAGATTCCAAGTGTCAGCGGATCCTGTTCTCCGTAATTCGTCCTTAGAGAGCGCAAGTTGGGCTATAGGTGATGCTGGTGACTGTGTGCATGCGTCGTTCTTGTTACGCAGCCCCGTAATTGTGTGGGGACGCGTACGTAGATGCGGATAGACGTGCTATTCCGTAATTAGACCGCATAATTGCGAGCGTTTCACGCTTGCGCTGGACTTCATGTCTCTCCGGTTGCGACGGGGGAAGGGCGTGTCACTGTGAGCGCGCCGCTCATTTTTCCACGCAGCGACGAAAGGAAAAGTTGGTCGTGTTTTGACAGTGTTTCCGCCACCGCGCGCTGGGACCATTTTCTAATTATTCGTTTAACTAGAGCCGCCATGGTGGCGGCCACTTGCTCTGCAAGGAAGCGCCCACAATGGAGTGTTCAGCCCGAGCAGCCAGCAAAAAGTATTACAGCGTCATTTGTGGGCTCAAGGTCCTAATACATCGTTGTATTTTTTCCAGGATTGCAACGGTGCGGGATTCGCGTTCTCATTTCTTGATAATACAAAAGTGGGGTTTTTCAGTAGTCAAAAACGCTAGATAAAAGATCGATCTAGGGCGCTATCGTGCTCAAAAGTCGTACTTTTTCGTTTACAAGGCGTAATTTGCATTATTCGGCAGCATGTAGCTATGAAAATAGCTACATCCGCATTTGTATGCTTCTGAATAATGCAAATTACGCTGCCGAATAATGAAAATTATAAGTGGCAGATATCATGCTTACCTTGACTGTTATTTGAGGCCGAGGTGGGAATGTTTGGCCACGAACTTCTGCACTGTTCCTATAAAAGGCATCCAGTAAAGAATGTGCTGCTATTGCTGGGTTTGAAGTTTGAAACACGTTTGTTGTCAAATGACAGCGGCATTTTGGGTCCTCGTTTTTTGAGGTATAATAAAATCCTGTGTTACGGAGAGAAATGTGAACAGCTTCTCTATAATGCCTTGTGTCACATACAACCGGCGCGATAATTGAGAGACCTGTTGATTACATTTTTAGTATCTTGTTCAAAGTGCACACGCTGCCGCTGAAAAATGATTGTTCGCTTGTTCGATGTACAATGATCCCCGCTTTTTCAATGGGTATATGTTTCAGCTTTTATCCAGCTGAAGTTATCACATATCATTGAATCGGTATAACAATCGTACGATGATATTCGTGAATATCCTTTTTTTTACTAAAATTGTCGCCACGTGGAGCTAAAAAGCAATGACATTTTATATTTACAATAAAATACTGGTTGGTATCAGGTTTTCATTCGCAGTTTGAAAAGAGTAATTTTTTCCTTTTGCTTTCTCTTAAAATATAGAATTTCTGGACGATATTACACCGCTTTAAAATTTGAATACAGTACTTTGCAAATATTGTACTTCAAGCTGAATGCTATTATATCCTGCATAAGATCTGCTCAATAGATTAACTTGGAAATTGCTGTGCTTCTTCGGTACACCTGTCGCTACAGCCGTTGGCAGAATTGTATCATAGCAACTCTTTGTTCCAGGTAGCTTCCCAACATAAATAAGAGACGTTTATTTACTCTGTATTTACTCTGTTAACAAATAGCAGAATTGAGCAATAATCAACTAATATTCAAAAATGACTAATAGTCTTTTTGAATGTTAGTCATAGCAAAATAGTCTAGTCAAAATTTTTTAATTAGTTAGTGATAACTAATTAATAATATTAATGTATGTTAATCGCACAATAGTGACTAATGACTAAAGCTTCATGACTGATCATGAACTACTGATTAACTAATAAGCGATAGCTAACGATTACTTGGAGCTGTGACTAACTATTTGCCATTTAGTTATCGCTCACCAATCAAGAAGTTTTGACTAATGACTATTTTGCTATGACCAATCATTCAAAAAGACTATTAGTCATTTTTAGATATAAGTTGATTGTTGCCTAACTGTGACAAATAGGCAGTTGAAAAGACTGGCTGCAGTTTTGTGACGAAAAATGCAAAATGAAGTATCTGAACGAGCCCAGGGCGACGAAGTGGCAGTAGAAAAGACTGGCTGCAGTTTGATAATATGATACGAATACCTCGATCAAAGTGTTTTGCAACGATCCCACACGTTTGTTTAACCACCGGCACGTGGGCCCTCGATACAAAGCCCTCGTAGGCGTCAGCGAATTCCTGCGAAGCCTCATCGGCGTCCCATCTTAATTTTTATCCTCCTTCCCAATCGTTTCATGCACGCCCCTTTCTTTGCCTCGCGTTTAACCTTTTATCTTCGACCCGGTACACGAGCCCGGAACGAATTCCCCACAATTCGGTCCGATGAAGTTTTCTGATTTATTATTCGGTAATTACATCGATCCTCGATCGATACGTTTCCCCGACCTCGTTGTTGCAGTCGAATCGACGCGACGAAGCCACGAATTAATTCCGAATTAAATCTTCTTTTATTAAATATATTGTCTCTTGCGGATTAACATCCGCATTGATAATTACAAACGTGCCATCGTTATGTTACGTACGTAATATTGTAATATTTATCGTGTTTAATGTCTGTCCAATTTTTGTGTTGCGTCACGGAGCTTTAAAAGCGAAAGAGTCGCTATAGTTCAAGGTCACCTCAAGGTCACAATATGATAGATACTTGAATTTGTCTACAGGACTATCCGATCAGATACAGTGTCATTTAAAAAAGTGAAAATCAAGTTCCTAATGACGCAGTTTGAAAACTTATCAACTTCCATATTTCTTGCCAGACAATCTCGAGAGAGTGTCTTGAAAATCACCGAAACTATTGTATTTTAAACACCCTGTGTCATTGTTGATGTATACGAAATTCGATTATTTAAATATGAGTTGTGGCTCTTGAACGATCTTTATTCTCCGGTTGAGAGGAAATGATCTGTCGTTATTCCACACCCGAAACGAACCCATGGATGAGCCGAATAAATTCAGCAGAACAATTCTAATACGCACATGCATGTCCGATCAAGAAGGCTGAACGTTTCAAAGCCGGAAAGCTCTCCATTTAATCAAACGGGCGCGTCAACGACAGGGAAGGGTTAAAATATTTACAAGTCCCGAAACGATGGTCGCGCGAGACGCGTGTAAATTATTAACGCGACGCTACGTGTGCACTCTAACGACGACCGTCACGTCCAAGTGTCCCTCATTCCTCGCCGAAAGGAAATTGTAAATCAGAGGATGCTACTGAAAAACAAAATCATCGGCGACGGGTTAATTGTTCAGAAAGGGATCTTCTCCCTTCTGTGGCTGATTAAATTTTCGGGACTTCCTTCGAAGACGAGCGCCGCTGGAGAATTCTTAATAGCTCCAACCAGCAAGAAAATTACTTTTTAAAAAAGTTAATTTCGATATGTTGGACTTTATTTTAACCTAGTAAGATAAATTTTTGCACGATGAATACTAATCAATCAATTTTTCATCATTCATTAAAATACGTATTAGATTTTCCATTTTACATCAGCCACATATGCATAAATATCCACAATCCAATAATAATATTATATACATGTGTGATTCTGTGGATTTTAAGCAGAAACTGTTTTCTTGATTCTGTGGATTCTAAGCAGAAATTTTCAGCATGCGTGTGTATAACTAACATAGATCTACGAAACATATATATTTTAAATTTTTATTAAGGACCCAAATAAAAAAGTTTTAAAAAATGCCTTTTTTATTTTGACATGTAATCTTGCAAATTATAGGGTACAATTATAAAAAAGGTTATATTGTTTTAAAGGGTGTTCAAATACTAGCGTTACCCACTGTACATGCCGTGCTTAAACACTTCAATACAACATTCAATTTCATCGTAGCTCCAAAATTATAGTAATTCGGTTTCAGAAGCTAAATGTCGCAACCAAACGGTTTCCAGAAAATGACCACATGAGAGTGATCGTGACATTATGAAAATATATTCGCAGACAAGTTCCACGATAGACCGTGCACTTACGGCGCTATCTTTTGAATCAGGGACACGCGAATTATAGTCCCGCGGATAATTCGTTCACATTTTTCGCTGTTCCGTGCTTTGAATTATTCAACCTCTTTACGTTTGAAAGGAGCTGTTTCGTAGGCTGCTCTCAATTTTTTAATATTCTTACTTTTGAAAGAATGTCCGTGACCTGGTCCTAACCCAGACCTTCGACCATTGAGGCTTCGTTAAAATCGCTCGAGTAGGCTTCAAAGGAGTGTTTACTTGTACCACAGCAGCTGAAAGAAATGGTTTTATACGTATTTGAGCCTACGAAAACTCCCGGCAAACTATAATTATTTCTCGTCTTTGAATGTGAAGGAAAATGTTAATGGTTGCATTTCGGGATTGTGCGCAGAAATTACTCTGGAAGAGATTTCTTTACCCGCCTATTAAGCACGAGCTTCTAAAATGTAATTTAGTTGACGAGATAAACTGGCTGGCAACGGTGGACATTATATTTGGCGAAAAAAATATTTCAAATACTGTTTAGTATTTTAAATTTTGTTTTGATTGAAGAAAATAGTACTTCAAATAGGATATACAATTTCGAAGATAAAATATAACTACAAAATAAAATATTTCTATTTTAACAAATCAAGATTTTTGTAAGCTACAAGCACGTCAAGATTAATTTCCGTCAAACTGTCAAACACAGTCTCGTTATGTAAGAGATCCGGTAACTGCGCCATTACTCTTACGATCAATTGACTACTTTTTGCTATTGACAACGCAAGAACGATCGAAATGGGGCTTTTATTGTCGGCCCGTATCCCCGATAGGCGCCATTAACCTCTATTTGTATCGTCCCACACTTTCTCCGTCTCCGATATCAGAAAGGGAGCGAGGGATCGTACACTTTCGACGTCCGTTGTCACGAGGGTAATTGCGTTACGCAAGGCTTCGGCACACAAACGATGTCCTCCTGTTCTCCAGCCGGAACGTATGAAAAAGATCAGTCCCGGAAAAAATGGTCGCCGATTCGAAAAAGGATGGGAAGGGAGCAGTCGTCTTATTGGATGACACACAGTTAATATTTCGTAATGCGCCGGTTGGCTAACGAACGCCATTCACTCGAAACCCGACAAACGCATCCTGGCTCGGCGGACGCAGTCGCCGTGTGTCGGCTCGTTCCATAGTGATCGGTGCATGTGCATAGTGCGATCCGCGGTGGCGCTCGGTACACCGTGAATGGCGGCACGTGTGCCAAGTGCCGCGTTAGAATTAATATGCTGGCGTCCCGTTCGGAACGGGGAAATAAAAGGGGAAATAAATTCCGAGCGTCGGCCGCCTTTTCTCTCGATTCTTCGCGGGCCATTCTCGGAAACTTTTCTTCATTATGCATGGAGAGCCGAACGCGAGCCGCGACGACGGGAATCCAAACGACTGCATAAATAACACAAGTAATTCCTTCAATATCCATCTACGGAGCCGAGCTGATCCGAGGGAACGCGGACTGTAAATTACGACGTAATCAACGGACATTCATTTTACTTTTGTTGGAAAAATCACAGTCGTTCGCGTTGGGCGGACGCTCGAGTAAGGAACCTCGGAGATCATTTCGTTGGATTAGGAATTAACTCTGGGAAGACTAATAGTAAAGAGTTCCTGGAGCCTCTATCAGGTTGGAGATACTAAACATTTAGTATTTTTTTGACTAAGCGGCACTATTTGCCCTCGGGAGCAATGCTTCAGGGCCAATGATGTTAGAAAAAGAGATGACTAGCAATAGGAAATTGTCTACCTATGTCGAACTATGTAGAGTACCTTAGTAGTGTAGTAAATGTCCGTTTGTTTGTAATCGAACATCTCCGTAACGGCTGAACGTAGAAAGCTGGGGTTTGAGCCATTAGGCGCAGCGTTTCTTCGGGAAGGTTTTAAGACAATCCGCACTCGAAAAAGTCCATTCGTTCAAGAGTTTTGACGACTTTTTCCAACGCCAACTGCTTACTTCAAGTTATGTGAATGTGGCGCGTTTGCGAAAACATTGATGTATAATAATCAATATGGTTTCGTGTTGATTCGCATTATCACACTATATCGTGAAATATATATACATATAAGTAGAAAGATCGACCTATTTGGTGTGATTTGCAAGTTTCTCATTGCATTGGAATTCAGCTGAGTAGATTGATCTGCGTTTGAATTGAAATATTTGGTTGGTATTTTTAAATTATTAAGTTTTATCTTTGTTTTTCAGTTCGTGTTTTTTCAACAAAAGATATTGTATACCCACAAGCATTGTAAAATAAAACATATAAATGTCACATCTGTGACAGGTAAAAACACGCTTTTAAAAAATACTGAGCCACAGGAACGCGTGGCGGGGGAAAGCTAGTGCAAAATAAAAATATTCCACCTCAGCCGCAGAAATGATGTATTCTGTTAACAATTATGGTAACCTGAAAGTTGTAATCTTTTGATTCTTCTGATGTCTAGCAACGATACCGTTTCAGACGGATTAAACGCTTCTAAACTGGACTAGTACTATTCCCTCCGTGTACGTTGAGGCTGAAAGTTATAATTTCTTCAAGTGATCCTGGCTCCACACACCGTAACACGCCTATCTGCATACAAATTCGTGCCAGTGCCACTTTGCCGATACAATCTGCTCGGAACAAGGCCCAGTCTCTCTGCAACCGTGACGACGTAATCCGCCGGGAACACAAACTGATCTCAAGTCTTTACCAAGAGTGTCAGTCAACAAACGCTTGATGTCGCAATAGTAACGCTTTGCTCATTAAAGGGACAACCTGGCATAGACTGCTGAAAATTGAAATGACTAAAAATGGTTTTCGTCAAACAAAGCTACCTGTTTATGCATAAATGGAAAAAGAGGTTCTGCCAACAGGCGGCTACAACCAGAGTTGGGCAAAAATTTTATTTAAATAAAAATTTCGAATAAAGAGAATATAAAACCAACTTGGAAAAAACCCATACACACACTTTATTCGTGGAAGAAACATTGTATGAAGTTGTTTGCGTAATTCATTGGATCCTGGCATTCCCTATCTAGAAGAGGCATCAGATGTAGTCCAATATGAAGACACCGTTGCTACTGGACCAAACTTTCTATATATTTTTCAACCCTCTTCATTGAGATCAATTAGAACACTAAAATTTAGAGACTTCTTTTATGATCAACTAGAATGTCATACTTTGTCTACAGTCCTTTCATCTGACTTCAGTCATCAATCGATCTTTTTCTCTGGATTCTACCAAATTCTTGGAGACCCTAGATACAGGGACTGTCGATAGGTATCGAGTATCGGAGTTGTGCTCAGTACGCGGAAAGACAGAGGGGGACCCAGAAGAGCGTCGTAAAAGGAAAGTAAGAGGCACGAAGAATGATCAAGGCCAGTAACAGAAGTGAAAATTTCGCTTTTTAGATCAAAGTGAGCATCGGTCGAGCGTGTATGCACACACGGTCGCATGGCAATTGGAGTCGGCCGCGTCAAAGACACGTATGTTATTCGTATTCTATTCGGGCTTAATGTCTCGTGCGTAATTGCTGCCGACGAATCTTTTGTCCGTGTACGGCCAAAGGCCTGAGAACCCCTCAAGCCTCGTACGCACAAAACTCGTGCTCGTGGTAATGAAGCCCTCCCGTACATCGTATAATGAATGGTGCCACGTAAAATCCACTTATTTCCCGTACGCGGTGCGATAATAGCTCCTGCATTTTCCACGTCCTGCGTGAAACTCATTCTCTCTTCTAGGCGATCCCTTATTGCATCGCTGGGACCGTGCTGCTTCGTGTAAAGGATAATTAAAAACTGGTCACGGGCTGCATAGGGATTTCAGAAATAACAGACTTCTACACCTTTTAATCTTCTTGACAAAGAGTTGAACCTATCCAATCCTTCTATTTTCTTCATCGAAAGACGTACGATTCTGTGGATCTTAAGCAGAAACTGATCAAAAGTAGTGTAAAACTACGATTTTCACCATTTTTAACCGCTTGTAGCTCGTGTGTATGTCAATCGATTTCGATGAAATTTTCAGCATGTGTATAACACTAACATAGATCTCTATTTTAAATTTTCATTAAAAGCCCAAATAAAAAAGTTTTAAAAAATGCCTTTCTTTATTTTTTTCATGTAACCTTGTAAATTATAATTTTTAGAAAATCTATTTTGCATATCACATTTCGTAAGCCAATGCTGATTATAAAAAAAATCAGGGGTCGTTTGGTACAATTATAAAAAGGTTATACTATTTTAAAGGGCGTACGAATACCATTCACATTATATATGTTAGTAATTTCCTTTAAACCGAGATGAAATTCTCTTGAAATTTTGGTTTTTTTTAATGTACAGTTATTGGAGGACAGGAAGATTTGGGATCCTCAAATACTGCACAAGTTGCAATGTCTCTTGATTTAAGTAATATGAGAAAAGTGATTGTGCTGTTATCCAAAAATTCCGTTATCTGAACGCTTTCGTCTCCCTATTACACACATAGTTCGGTTATGAGAGGCTACCTCCCCGTAAATCGTTTGCAGAAGTACGTAACCTGAAGGACCCCGAAGATCCGTCCCCCGTGGCGTTGTACTTATCAGAACCGCCTAAAAACGCGCGATTTGCATTTCGTGATTGCGTCAGGTGTATCTGGTCCGTGTGTGCGCCGCTAATGCAACGGCCGGAAAGTAATTACGTTAATTACTGCCGGTGCTTAATAACCTGTGTTCCTGGCCGCGGTGCAGCGGTTAATAAGTTTGCCAACGGACCCGATGCGCGCGCGCTGGTCGCCTTGAGAAATCGGATATCTGGTATTCGAGGCACTCGACTTTTGCATGAGCAGCTCAAAGAACGTTTCGAGCGTTGACTTCAAACGAGAAATGAGGCAGGCTTCCTTCACGTTGAAGTTTCTCCATCGCGGCGCGGCGACTTCCACCATCGCTGGTCCAATAAAGGTCGGCGATTAACTCTTGCCGCGCTCGCAATTAGACGCCGGTCGTTTATTATTGTTCCGTTCGGCCGTGGTCAGCTAAGTGAAATCGATATTTATTTCTTCGTACGTGGACAAACGTGGCGGCGGGTTCTTTTAACTATCCGAGTGAAACTCTATGATTGAGCTAATATCCGCGAAATGACTCTTTACTCGCTTATTACTGAATGTACTACCCGATCGAACCGGGACTTTTTCTTTTGCATTCCCAGCGCATTCCCATTGCCAACGTACCTCGCATAAAAGTCGATAATCTGAATTAAGTTATCTGGCCCCTGCACCGGACAAGCCTCGCGTGCCGATCGCTTCATAATAAAATCTTGTGCCATTTCCTCGAGCGTATTATCACGATTGCAACACGAAAATCCTCTTTACACCGGTGTAAATTATTCAACACGAATCGGAAATTACACTCATCATCGCGGATTTTGTCGCAGAGACTTCACACGTTCCTCCACGCTCAATACAAATCTGCAAACCCCTTTTTTCCATTCTGAGATATTTAATTTTTGACATTGAATTATCGACTTTCAGGATATTTTCTGTTTTAACCGCGAGAGCTAGATTTTCTTTTCTCGAACGGTGTTTACGTCCACGTAGTTTATTTTCATAATTCAAAATCCGAGGCAGAAACTTAACACTACCCAATAGAGTGCATAATTTTTCTTCAAAAATCGTCGATAGAAATTGAAACGCAGTGTTCTTTAAATGTCGAACTCCTAGTTTTCTCTTCGAAATTAATTAAACTTCTCAAAAAACTGAGGGTAGTGAAGAACGTAATCGGCACAGGAAGTTCTATAGAATTCATCTGATAACTCTAGAAAGTAAAATTTATAGAATGCGCTTATCATACGAAAAAGAAGCCCAACGTACTTGAACTTTGAACTAGTATGCCTTAGAACGACTGATAACGGCAGCGGTTGATAACAGGAATGAACCCGTTTAAAATGTTGCAAGCGCAGCAATGCACTTATGAAAAAAAGGAACAATAAACGGTGGAATGCAGATCTTGTCGCGCCCCCTCTATTATTCCGTGCACCATTTTCTCCTCTATCTGCAACCATGAAGTGATACAATTTATTCCTGTTGCGTGATTCGCTTATATTATATTATAAGATAGCTCGCAAGACTGTTTAATACATTGATTATGAGATACGTACTTCGCCGCGCAATGCAATTCGATCATTATGTAATCGTTGTTCCTACGTAGATCAGTTTTCTTACGTAACTTTCTAATTATTCCTGCTAGCTTATGAATTTAAACCCTTATCGGCGGCGTAGCTTGTAACCTAAAGCATGCTAATTGCGACAGCTAGTTCTAATCATTGTGAACTCCGGCGCACGTAACGCCCATTATTCACAGCAGCGTGTAGTTTAATACAATCACCACAAAAAATCGTGGTAACAATTGCACAAAATTGATTTGCAAATAAATCGTACACATACATATTTTCGAAAATCTCTTACGTATGGCTATCACAATCATGCCAGAATATTTATTTTTCTCTCATTTTTGTAGCCTCTGAAAAGCGAAGAAATCAGAACTTTAAAATGAATGGAAAATATTGAAAAATAAAGCATAAAGAAATTATTCTCTGTAATTTTTTTAACCGGTTACAGAAGAATCTCCCTTTAAAGGAGACCGCGATGGAGGAATTTAAATCTCGGACTCGTTCAAGGGCTGCTCGGCGAGGTAGATAAACAAAAATCGACAAGGTAGAATATTCACTTGGCAATGATGCACGGAATCAGTGGCTCGAGAGAAAATGCTCTGTCCAAAGCCATTAATTATTCCCTCGGCCGATGTTAAGTGGCAATTAAATGCGTCGACGTTTAAACCAAAGAACTGCGATTCTTCAAAGCTTTGAATTACGATCCTTATAATTTAATTGCGCCAAATTAACGATCTTGTCGAATCCCGGCACGTAATGCTTCCTAATCACTGTTTGCATTGCGGAATTGCATGGTAGACATAGTAGAACGTTTTTTGGCGTGCATCGATTGACCTGGAAACGAAACTTGGATGGAAATTCAAATTGGAAAGTCATGATTTTCTTGAATCTGGTTAAAAGTTTATTTTCTATTATCTCAGATCTCTTATGAAAAATATCCCCTAAAGTTTATAAAGCAGGGACAGGATTTTAAATCAAATCTGCAGTTGTGTTCCTTATGAATAACTTTTGATACTTTTCACTTCGAAATACAAATTTAATCAATACCGAGCTAAAGCAATTACGTAGGCTTCAAAATCTTGCTTTTCTGTAATTAACAATTTGTGTTTTACCCTTCGCAGTCCGACCTAGAATAATTTTATTCTACATGATCTTTTCGTTTTATGGATATGAAATTGATATAATACCTCGTACAATACTTAAATGTTTAGTATTGGTTAAATACCACCCCAACATATTTAATAATGTAAACAATATTTTGACTAATGGTACAGCAATTTTGTAGGGTATTAGGAACAATGGAACCACGTTCTAATCGCTCTGGTATAATCAATAAAAATTCGACAGAGGTCTTCAGGAAAAATCGAGAAAAATTGAGCTCAGTCCTCGTCCATGTATAATGGATTCGTGACTACGACAGGAAAAATCAATTTTATTCATGCATTCAAAAAGTAACTTCTTGCTATGTTGTCTCCCTGAATAGATAATTTTGGCTGGAGGCAACGCTGTCTTCGCGTTTCTTACAACCGATATCGACGGCAGAGGGCCTCTTAATCAACCGCGATGTGTAATGCCATTAGATGCCGCAATCAATAGGTTGATAACATAATTGCACCGAGAGCCGAATGAACCGGTGCGAATGCACGTACAGTCGCATCGACAGGATAATCGTATCACCCTGGGCAATGTCGAAGCAACCAAAACATTACAACAACCCATAATTTCCTGTGCGTGCGTAGACGGACGGACGCAGGCTGATGCGCACGGGAATCGTCGTGTGTACCTAGGCAATCATTAAATAACAGCCTTTCGGGAAACACAAATTTACAACGAGCGGCGCAACTGATCGCCGCTGCCACCGGTTCAACCTATGTCAACGAATGGATCCGATGAAACGCCGATACCAGGAAGAAACTGTAGCATGATCGTTAGACTGCGAGACTTCGTGCATAAATGTCCTCGGAAACTTGTATTGCAAAATACGTACACAGTTCGCCCATTTAATGCTCTTTAATGCAGCCGGGTACAAATCTACTGGATTACATACCAAATACACCATAATTTATAGAAGAAATAACTTATATTTTCCACTATATATCAATTCTAATCTAATAAAAATATGTCAACACTCTTGAAGTCTTTTAAGCTTTTCGCTGTTTTAAATTGCACCTACTGATTCTTGTCATAATTCATATCATAGTTCATATAATATATTCTTGTCATAGTTCATTTTTCTTTTTATAAGTCTAATAAGCTGAATCTCTCTCTAAACGTTCTTGAATTTTTAAAATCTATCTACTACTTTAAATTATATCTGCTCATTTTTTATATATAAATGCATCAAATCTGCAGTCTATTCATAAAAATAATCAGAATTCAATGGAGCTGGACTGCTTAATTTTTTGTGCTCTCTTAATGCAAGTGGCTCTAATAATTCGATGGTCCGCCGTACTTCACAAATTTGAATATCTCGCGAAAGCATGAAGACCCAACGTAGTCCAATAAAAAGATCCAGCTGCAAATAAGAAGAAAAAGATCACAAGCCGGCGGAGATAGTTACGGTAAACAAGGACAGCCTGCGAGTATCTGGTCCGCGATACCCTCGGAGGCATCGCGTAACAGGAAAAAAGTCCAGATGAAACAGCCCGGGGGATGGAACGGGGTTCGGGGGTGGTGAATAAAGTGCACGAAACGTGGAGGCTCTGGATTACCCTCCGGCGTGTAGACAATAACGCTCGAAACAGTCGTTCTCCGCTCTTCTGATATTAAACTATCCCGGAAATTCGCGCGACCGAATTAATAGGAATGAAAATTCGGGGGGACCCAGCGAAACTCGAGCGAGTCGATGGCGGGATAGTCTGGGCGCCGCTTTCAACTTGCTTTCCCCGACCGGAAAATCCGTTTCCAAATGGCTCGCTAGTGTTTTAAGGTCGATTTATACTGTCCGTTCCGGCGCGGAACGGTTCCGTTCAGTATAATAATACTTCTTTTGTTTAGTTTCCAATATGTGTGTGTGCTGTCGCGATCGGATAGTATAAACATTCGCATACAGGATGTCCCAAAAATGTAGTTCATTGTATGGGGTGATTCTTGAGCTCATTTGAAGCAGCTTTTTCCTTTGCGAAAATTTTCTCCGAGCCTCTGTTAAGGAGTTATTAACGAAATACGCGAACCAATCATAGCGCGACTACAGCGCAGTGGGCGGAGTCCGGGGCTCAATGTAGCGTTAGCATTGACCGAGCCGGAGTCCGTCCGCTGTAGCAGCGCGCTGATTGGTCCGCGTTTTTCGTCAATATCTCCTTAACGAAGCAGCAGAGAACATTTTCGTAAAGGAAAAATATAAAATATCCTTGAGATAAATAAGGGTAGTATAGGATAGGGGCTGTCAGATGTGTCGCAGAAGGATCTTGCCTAGAAAACTGTCGACACCTTGTACATTTATTCAAATGCATTAACACTAAAGCTACCATCACCATTCCAGATTTTTTATTTTACGATTATTGATATAATAAAAATAATTTCATAAGAAATGATTGTATAGATATCTTTATAGTGGAACATACTTTTAAGGCTCGGTAGGTTTAGTGTTAAAGAATGTCTCTCTAATCGATAACGCAATCTACAGAACTTCGATCGAAACAGTAGACTAGCCGGCTAAGGACAAAACTTAATCGAAACGTTAACGTCGAACTTCTTCAACGCGGTAACCGAAGAACTTCTTCGGAAGAATGTCGCTGAAGTTCGAAACGCAAGTTCCTACCGCGAAGAGAACTTCCTGCGAGACTGCGTTTCTCGTACCTTTTAATTGAAAACCGAGCTGCAATGTTTCCCCGACATTCGAACCGCGTTCTTTATCTTGCCCGATTCAATTAAAAATTTAACTTGTCGGCCGCAGTTCTTCTTTTTGTTTCTCGGCGTGTTGCTACTGGCCTGCGGATCTTTATCACGCTTCCGTGAAATACAAGAAAACTCTTCTATACAAGGATAAATTGACACTATGTTTTCCTTTCATTTTAGTCGCACAAACTTTTCTAATTTATTACAGATCATCCTGTAGAAATGGAACGGTTTAACGAATACTAGTAATACTTTTTAGATTAGTTTCGGAGATTGAAAATTGCTTTTGGAAACTTAATTTTGAAGGAAAAAGATCGACTTTTTACTGTAACAATGTTTTGTGTTGTAGCTGGTATGATTATACAAATGTTTTTGTCAGAGCATTTAACCCAGACCATTCTAGTAGCAGCAACATTTTTTTGGGAATATCTCTGAAGCTAAAGCCGAGAATATATTTCAGGTCATTAAAATTGGTGAGGTGTACTCTTTCCTGTATAACTACCAAAAGAGTTTAAGCAAGTCAACCTAGAAGAATAATAAAAGAAAAAAGGAGCGGATACATAGAAGTTTCATTTTGCACAAAGATCTGCAGCCTACCGATAACAATTGAGCCTGGATTTTCGTTTCTCTTGAAATCAGGCGCGAATCTTCGGGAGACAGTGAACGTGCGTCGCACAATTCAAAGGCGAAACTCGGCGACGGGGACCGTCGAATCCGCACCGAACGTTTCATATGCTCAACTTCCTGATAACGGCGACAGTGCCATTTCCCTCTTACGACGAATTAGCCATGCAAATGCAATTCGAAGTGCGCCAGTCAACGTACTCGCTGCCTCCGAGTTATCGCGGCCGTCGTTATGGCGAACTCACGCGAATGTGCGTGGGCCGGCGTTTTGTTGCGTCTGGGGGGCGGTCTCGCGAAACCCTTTACGACCGCGTGAAATGTTGATCGCAAAAACGCATTGCCATTAACGAAAACTAAACGGTGCTTTCTAAAACGCCGTGAAAGCTGCACGATCATTCTCCGATTGTTTGATTAATGGCTTCGTGCCGTTAACACGATAGTTCGGTACTGTTTAGGATCGTAAAAGTGCTAATTTTTATTCGGGAGAAATAACTTTTATACGGGGTTTCAATCTATTTATTCCAGATGATATATACATATCCTTCTTTGTGAATAACATTTCAAAGGACTGATTAACGATGAATGTCTGCTACCTATTGAATCTACCTTACTTATTATTAATTATAAAGCAATATATTATTAAATATATTATTAAATATATAAAGCAATAATCTATATTATTAATAATATTGCTTATTGCTTTATAATAATGATAAGATTGCTGTTATTTAGACTTCGTACAATTTTCATTGCATGGTGTTTCAAAATGCACAAGTCCATTCAGAAAATTCTTATGAAATTATTTTAATGGTTTCAGTCATTGTAAATTAAGGATTCAAGGAGTCATTTTGAGCCCTTCGATAGTTCTAGTATGTATATTGCAGTTTCCATTAAACATTAAATTGTTTAATAACCTGTGGTCTGTTTTTCCAAGAATACGTGAAGTGATAATAGCTGTGTGTTTCATTCCTATCCAAAAAATATCCCTCGCTGATTTCCATCTGAAAGCTTGCACCTACGCAGTCGTTTATGGTCAAGGGCACCTCAAGGCTATTCGTAATCGATTTCCTTATCCTCTGCTATGTCACTGAACACGGAAAAGCAAGCGCCACTTCACGCGAGAAATTAAAAGCGACCTCGCGTCGTAAAAACGAGATTACTGTCAAATGCTTTGTGACGTCAAATGTGTCATAAATTTCAGCCTTGACATTTAAATATCGCGAAAACCCGACAGTTTCGCGAATTGCGCACGTTCAATTGCACAACTGCGCTACAAAAGCGAGCAAAACAAAAGAATAACGTATGAAGAAATACATATCGTCAGAAGGTGGATGAAAATAGAAGAACTTACTCGCCTTTTTAATGAAGAATATGGAGTTTCGGAGAATTTAAAGACATTGACGTACTATGTCGGGCTATACACATATAAACTGTCTGAAAGAAACAGCGCCGTCTTTTCGGCGTGCTACAGTGTTCCTGGCAAGTTCGTTATCGTCCAGAGAGATTGAAGGTAAATCCAGCGATTCGTTTGGGGAGTTTCGATAACGGTTGTCCCCCGATCTCGGCGCGATAGTATCGATTCGGGTTATCTAACAAGGTCACTGAACCTCCTTGACCATTATGGAGGATGTTACGTATCGATTCCTGTTCCCCGTTCGCTTCTATGGAACGAATGTCAGTTATCGTGGTCCGAGGATCGATATACCCCGGCGTGCTCTAAAAAATATTATTGGATTTGTCTACATCAAGCTAAAAGAATTTTAAAAATACGAACAAATAGCTATTTCCATGCTTTCAAAGTAAAGCTCCGAATGTACATTTCTGAAAAGATCTGAAATATTAAAGCTTCTTTATTCAGATAGTTTGGTTGTCCGCGCAAGAATTCGCAGCAGTAAGCTGCAAGAGTGTTTTCGAAGGCCTACGGTGCGCGGCCGTAACGGGACAAATTGCATACGAGCAACAATTAAACGAAATTGCACGTTCTGAGCTAGGACGGCGGGGCTTTTAAGCGCGAACGATATTCGAGAGCGCGGTGGACGGTGACGGAAGAATTAACGAAACGTGTGTTTAAAAAGAAGCGATGAAACTCGAGACTGCATTCGTGGCGCTCAGAGAAGTCCGCGAAAACAGAAACAATATTCACAAATAATCACACATTCACTTCGTACGATTTTTCTGTATGAGTGCCTGAGAGCAGACGTTATGATTTAACTATAATTGCACTGTTCATTGAGTTATAACCTGGAATAATTGCATGAGCTGCCCTGTATGTTAACCCCTTGCCTTACAATATCGTGTCTGACTCGTAATGAAGATTCTGAACGGATCCTGATAAAAATGTATGTTAATAATTTCCTTTAAACCGAAATAAAATTCTATTTTGGTTTTGTTAATGTACAGCTATTGAAGAACGTACAGGCATACAATAGATATAAATGTTCTCCTTTTTTAGGAAATTATAATCTACAACAAAGTGTTCTAATCATTGAAACCGTAAAATAAATCGTAGGGCAAGGGGTTAACACGTGGACGAATATACTTCATCAATGCGTGGATATGTAACACAAACGACGTTCACTCAAATTTCGTTTATTTCGTTCATCCAGGTCCACTTCCGTACATTTTGCCTCTCATTATGTTTTTTTCTCATTCTCGCCACATATGTACAAAATTTGCGAAGGCTATCAAAGATATTGAACGACTTACATTTCTTCCAACCCCGGTCTCTGAAAGAAATAAAAGTTTAATCGGTGATTATCGTCGCAATAAAATTTGGAAAATTGTGGCAGACATCTCTTGTGAAATATCGTCGGGGTCGTTTCGTTTCGGAACTTCAATTACCCGGTATTAATTACTCACGGCGTCATCAGACAGATTCGACCGCTCGGCACGCATGCGTCGGCAATTGAACGTCGGTGTGCAGTTCGAATGAAAATCAGGCGACCAATTAAAATGATTCCGCGCAACGAACTGAAACCGTGCCCGAGCAACACCGATTGATTCGGGCTAGACGCGAGAGCCGGCGATTATGCGAGTGATACGGTGCGCTGAAAATGCGCATTTCGCCCAAGTCACACCTCTTTTATTCGTGGTAGCCATGGGCGTTATTAATAATGATTGTTAGTCACTGGATAATGAAGTTTTCAACTCGCATCTAGTTAATTTCAGTATTGTTACATTGATATTCGGTAGCACTAATTTGGGGACTATCTTTTTGAGTACGTTCATGGAACAATGTTTCCCAATGTAGGAAATGAACATACTGTTACTCAATGATAGAAAAAGCTGAAAAATATAGAAGACAATCTAATAAATGACTCGTAAGTAGTATAAGCGAAAAACTCGCCACTTTTAACAGAGTATGACGATTACAATTACGCTTACTTTAATTAGTAAGCTTTATTTAGAGAATATTATATTTGTTTAGTGTTACTGTCCTGAATCGGACATTTTATATCCATCAACCTAATAGTTTTCTATGTCACAATTTTGGAAATAATATAAACGTTGTTTTAGGAAATTACACATGTTGGGATGAAAACCGTACAAAGTTTAAATCAATTCAATCTTCTCACACTTCCATAAGTGTTCAATCTTCTCACACTTATATGGTACAGTGGTACCTCGGTATACGTCTGCTTTGGAGTAGGTCCAATTCGGAATACGTCCTGTTTGGACGAGACAAATTTTGCTCGGTATATGACATAAATATTTTGTGTGAATTTTGTATAATTTTGAAATAATTATCTCAGAGAAGAAATGAAATTAATAATCAGTTATATTCGGAGTTGATGTATTATTAACTGACTGGTCATATACAAGTAAGGATTAATAATGGAATTACTGATGAGATCGGTAAACGAAAACGATCAGTCGATCGAGTGTATCGGTATCAACGGCTTGATACAGAGGCGATAAAGATAGATTTAAAAACCTATAATAAAATCTCATTTCTTTTATTTATGTGTTTAAACAATGTACAAATTATTTTAAAACTCCATTCATGTAGATATAATATCAATAGGAGTTTTTTTTACATGAGAACGGATTAATCATTTTTACATTACTTCTTATGGGAAAGGTTTGGTATACGTCCTATTCTATAAGGTCGTATACCGAGGTAGCACTGTATTTGTATTGTGTTTGGTGTCTATGAGCCCCGGCGATTATGCGAGTGACACGGTGCGCCAAAAACGCGGTCGACTGCCATTCCGAGAGCGTCGGGAACGGCAGAGAGATTTTTACAGCTTCTTAACTACAGCCTGGCATCTCGGTGTACGGGCCCAGCCGCGTATTATTCCTCGCGGGGTCGTTACCGAGCAACGGGTACAATTTAGAAAATTTAATGATGCTTAATAAGCGCCCCGGAATATTTACGGAACACTCTGTTGATTGTGTCCGCGCCCGTCGCGGATCTTTCTGCATCGTTAACTTTTAATCATCACTGGGCCGAACCACTCGCGACCAAAGGGGAACGTGACCAAACAAACGTTGCAGTTTACCCGGAGTGCACCTAAGTTACCAGAGATTAAGTCATTACAGGCAGGAATGCCCCTACACCGCTCCGCGCCTTGGGCATCCGTCAATTCGATACGAATCTTAATTGAACTTTCGGGAAACCCGTTACACCCGTTGCGCAATCGTTTTTCCCCTGGTTCTGGTTTTTCGTTTTTTACTTGAACGATGGCAACATATTGGCTGCAATTTATCAACCCCGCTGCGTTCTTTGGGTCTTTCGAGTGAACTTCGATAATGCGACAGTCCAATTAACCCTTGGACGTCAAGGAAGAATGATACAAGACAGAAAAGTAAAAAATTAAAATACTAACGGAAATGTGCTTCGACGAAAGCGTGAAGCGTTTTGGAAAAATAATTATACTGTGTAAATTAGATTTGCATTTTCTATTCGTTCTGCGAGAAACGAAAAATATCTAGCCGATTGAGGGGGTGCCGATAAACGTGGCGACTCTTACAGAGGAATACAGATGTCGCTCGTATGGCGGAAGTGTAGGGATGAGAGACAGAGTCCCCACAGAAGAAGCCAGCATTTTTCTAATTGATAGAATTTTGTTTGTTACATCGTAATACAAATGTTAACTTTCTAGTTACCTTCCGGCAGCTATTTCATAAGGACTTTTTAATAGATCCTTCAACAACAGTAGCAGCTTCAATCCTAAACCAACAAGTTACTTCCCGTGAAAAGATTTTTGAGTTGCCTTTTACTACAGCACAGTTATTGAAGATCCTATTAATAAGATCATGATGATTAAAGATCCCATTAAAATTCTATATTCGTACAATTCGAAAGTTCTGACCTCTCCAGAAGAAAACAATCGGAGCTATAGACATAAGAGCCCCAAGCCGAATGAGCTGGCTGTCGAAACACAGAGTGATAATATTCCTCTACAAGCCATCGGCGATTTCATCGTTGAATAAATATTTCCTTTCGCGCGTTACACCGGCGGGCGTAACGTTATCGATATTACCACGATGAAATCGCTACTGCCGCGGACATCGGCAGCCCGATAAAGTTGCAAAGGTTATTCGCGAGAAATCAAGAAGGAAGCTCGAACGCCGGGGTGTTTTACGGTTCATCGGATTTCACTATCGATCTCGTCTGGGATCGCCTTGCGACCGTATAAAATTCCACGGCGTGTCGGCAGGTGGTGAACGTTAAAACGAGCCGCTGGGGCTCGGGGGAAAAATTGTCGGCGGTACCGCGAAATAATAAGACGAGGATGAGGCCAGGAACCGGAGGTAGGAGGACCTGAAGAGTCGGGAGAAGCCGCAGGTAGGAGCAGATGTTCGTATGGGCACGCGACAGCTGTGCGCCACGGTTCTTCCTTCGTTTAGGCGATTTGATATCTTCCAGTAAAATAGAAGCTTGTCCCGGTTTCTCAAGAACGGGCCTTCTGTTCGCTGTCCAACGGACTTGCCCGAAAATTTGTTCGACGACAACAATCCCACAATGGCAAACGCAACATTAATTCAACGAGCAGATAGCTTTCACGAAGGAACAAGTCTCGCTCATGTATTCGTTTTATGACCGTTGTCATGAGTCGTTTCTCTTTCCAGTTGTATATCTTCTAGTATTTTCATTACTAATGTTTATGATGTTATATTTGACGAATCGCTGAATTTCCTATTTTTATTGTTCGATTGGAGACTAGAACAACTGCCTCAAAACTTTATCAGACCTCCTTAAAGCTTGAAACAAAGCAAAATGTGCTGTCGCATACCGTAACTCGAAGTAGCAGAAAATAGGAAATTTAAAGGGCGCACGGAATCAAGGAGCCCGAAGAAGGTATCCACCCACGTTCACTTCGCTGCCCTCACACTTATCATGCAGAATTATGCATATGAAACTGAAATTCGCTGTTACGAGCTCCGTTGCGCGCGACGTCTAGGCTAATGGGCATGATTTCTACTCTTCCGCGCGCGGTGAAATGAAATTACTCTCTTTGGGGAACTGAAGCGGAAGGAACAGCGGAGAAATTGTATTTCCCTTCACGCCTGTCCTTTCTCCATTTTTCTTTTTTTTTTTTTTCGTATTCGCGACGGACCGTGCTGGTCGAAAACAAAGCCGTGTTTGCAAATCCAGATTGGAAAGGATTTGTGCAATTTCTGGTCGCATGCGCGTCACGTGGCTCGGATCCATATTTCCGACTATGAGAGCCACTGGCGTGCAACGGGGCTATTTGCGTGTGTATAGAAATAGTAGATCCACCCACGTCTAGACCGGTGGCACACGACTCGCGTGCCACATATTTCCTTTCGAAGAATAAAAGGCACCCTCTTCCCGCAGAGTCGTTCATCCTTCCCCAGCCGAGCGCGCGCGCGAGCCTGAAAACCGGTCCAGATGCAGCGGATTTAAGTGGCATACCAGCTGCCGCTCTCTATGCGCTCCGAGAGACACATTTCCTTCCGCAAATAATCTACAATACGAGCCAACTCTCCTCGGAGCACGTGGATTTTCGCATTCGCCGGCGGAAGGAGCAACCACTGCCGAACGCTTCTCAATAAGGACGAATATATGTACGTTCGCGAAACTACTCAGAATCTCCCTAAAACCCACTTCGGAAGAAGCCCGGCGAAGCATCAGAATAAGTTCGAATCGCCGAGGTAATCTCCGTTTTTAATGGGACCACGCAGAGTCGCCAGATTAAGACTTCTGTCCCCATTCTACCTTCCCCTTCTATTCCCCAGTACCTAAATACTAATTGTTATCATTAGACTGCGGATCTTTATGCAAAATAAAACATGTTCGCATTGATTGCAAGACACAGGAGCCAAATAAAAATGTTTTACCACGCTTAATTTTCACATTAAGCTGAAAGTAATACACCGATGTCCTTAAATCTTTTTAATATGTTCACTGCTTTCAATTGTACGTGCATCCATTTTTATCATAAATGCATAAAATCCGCAGTCTAGTTATCATTAAACATAAGAATTAAAAACGTTTCATCTCTGTCGCGTATCTACCCGATGCTGGCAGAGAGAGGGTGACTTCTTCCCCTCGATTTGTGCTCCTTCCCCTCGATCACCTGGCGCCTCTGGAACCACGCTGCCATGCTGGTAGATTTTTCGAAAAAGTGTAACAAAAATCAGCATGGCTCGGAAATGTTATTTATTCAACAGAATTGAATACACCTTTCTAATCTTTGTAGACAGGTGTAACACTCTTATCAAGTAAGGATGTATCCATCGATCATGTTGGGTGTTCCCAATGAAAATTCCATCAGGTCTTTTCGAAACAGATCTTAAATGTTCACGCTCCTCGAAAATTGAATTATGCCGTCTCAAAAGTGCATTTCTCAAATTCTTTGTTATTTATTGGATCTTCAGAATTGTTTTCGTTATAGATGAGTTATTAGTTTTCATACTGATCAACCAGTATGCGCTGACAGCAAGTTCTATAGCCGAGATTAGAAGCTGCTAGGGACTTTATCCGTGTTACGCTGCGAACATGCCAGAAGTATCCAGTATCCACGCGTTTAACCTCGTTCCCGAGTCAGGGCTGGCAGAGAGCAATTCGTTCGAATTAACCTTGTCCTACCCCAATTATCTTACACATGTTTATATCGGGCTGCAATTACCGCAGAGAGGTGCGAAATTTTAGGAACTCGACGGGCTTTCGGCTGTCGGGCATGTCGTGCGTAATGAAAGTGGCATTTAGTTTTAAAATTTAGATCGTGGAGACCTGAAAACTGGGCTGTTTTGAGAGCAACCTGACAACGGTAATTTACCAGAGAATTTATATAATATACATACATATATACATACAGGGTGTTCATTTGAAAACTTTCCAGCCGAATATCTCGAAAAGTATGAAAGATATTAAAAAAGTGTAAAATGTAGAAAATGGTGGTGACTGTACACTTGGTTAATAAAACGATGGTGTCTTCTTTTCCAATCGGGCACAAGCGATCACCTAATTCCTTCGTAGATCAGCTTCGTGTTGCGAGTACTATGGATGGACATTATTGGACATCCTCTCTCATTTTCTCCCTCATTTGACGCCTTCGCGTGCGAATACTCGTTACGATGTTGTAACGAGAGGGCACGGTAGTTTCCAGGATTGAGAACCACTCGAGCATGATTCGACCATAAACGCTCAATCCTTCAGAGACATCCGCTTACGGTTCTTCTAATGAGGGAGGGCACGCGCGCCACATGTTTCCGAAGAGCAGACCTCATCCTCCCGTTTCTTTCACCCTACAGACTCGGAAAAAGTCGCACGAGCGTGGCATTTAGCAGCCCCTTCCCTACGAGAGACTTTGTCGCGCGTGTAATGTACTCGCGCCGAGTAAATACCATCGCCCTCGTTTCCGTGTTTTGGTTGGTTTGCCGGGGACACTTGAAAGATTTACAATCCTCCAGCCTTTTTCGAGTGCAATCGGGCCGGGGTACAATCTCTATTGCTTCTCGTGTCTCGAAAATAAACCATGGATTGTCAGCTGAATTCGTCCCCAATAATTTATTGTTCGCATTCACAATTACTCCTGTTTATCGAATTAACCCTCCGCGGACAACATATGTAGGTCGCCGACTAGTTCCGTCGAAGTTTTAATTTACAGGAATTTTTCCATTTTTAACCCCTTGCCGTATTTTAACGAGTCAGACTCGTCATGAAGATTTTAACAAAGTCTAACAAACATGACTGTTATGCGTTTCTTTTTAGATGAAATAAAATTTGATTCGTTTGTAATCAATATTTAAGCATTAAAATAAACGTAACCATACAAAAAATATCAAAATTCTCTTTTCCCTTCCACGATATTTTTGGGGATAAAGACCTTTTTATCACTGTAACTGTAAAGAAGATGGTACGGCAAGAGGTTAATATCTTAGAAAATTGTGAACTACAGATTTAATTCGCGATTCAAGTTAAGTTAATACGAGTAAGTAAGGTATATAAATAATTTACTCCGTCTCAGTGCAGCAGAAATAGATCTCATTTGAAATTCAAAGTGCTTGTAATGGGAGAAAAAGAAATCGAGTTGGGTCTCTCCGGAACCCGTATTCGCAAGTTCGAGGAGTTCGTGAAGCTGCAATTTTCGGTGTACCCAGTGCATCGGCAAGCTCCGAATCTGTTAAACTGCGCGTTCATTCAAAGGGAACCCTGCCGCGATGGAAACCGAATCGCAACGTGCTCGTCGGTCGGGAAATTTCGTCTGTTGGTCTCACCGAGGCGACAGAGGGAACTTCCCCGAAGCAGAAGCACCATCAAATTACCATAAATCTCGGTAACTGATAAACGGGGGGCCCTCGTACGAAAAGTTGCCGGTGTCCGAGAGAGCACAGACAGAAAACCGGTCCAGGGTCGCGCTGTGGCGGTAGTTGGACAGCAGCTGCCGCTCAGAACGACATGCCTGCACGCAACACCGTCGTGAATATGCAACAATGCAACCCCGGAATTTTTCTTGAATACCTGCACCGTCGCGACGCCGGCGAATTATCGTTTGTCCCGGCGTAATTAATTTAATGTCGAGCACGGTGAACCACAGCCGACTAGCGGTCACCAGAGGAAAGCCTCGTGCGCGGTTGTAAACGATCGTTTCAACAAACTATGCCACACGCTGAAATATTTGCTACGCTAGAAAGTCTTGTTTGCCTCGAAGAACAAGGAGACAGCTTTTCACCCCTCCAAATGCAGTGACTCCAGAAAGTATCGGCACACCAAAGGGTCTAGCAGAACCATGCCATTTTTCATTTTGTTTGTCTGCTAAACAATGTTTTTTTGCCCGGAACACCGGTCTGAAAAATTTCAGATCTCTACCCCTGAAAGATAAATTTTTTTTCAACCCTTACTAACTGATTTAAAATTCTGAAAAAATATCTCAAATCAAGCTAGTTTGTAGCTTCATTTTCGTTTTCCTTTCACCTTAATGTCATGAAAATATTTTTTTAAATTCTTTTTTAAAGTATTTAAGGACTGTTATATAGGAAAAAATGCATTTACACACTAACATCCCCCCGAAAGATGACGGTCGGGGGGAAAGTGCTCGACACGGTACTCTCGAATGTACCGGGCCCATATCCACTAAAAAGACCTGACAGTCCAGGACTCAAAATTGAAACCTGATCCACTTCCTACTGGACCAAAGAATGGTGAGCACTGCGACCCACTATTCGGATTACTCCAGTGCTCACATAGCTTTGGATCTCCCCACGCCTGTTCTTGTCTTATAGCCAAGGCTTAGGCTATTCACCTTCATACTACCCTTAAACGAAGAGGTAGAGGTCTGAAATTTTACAGAAATAAATCTCCGAGAGAAAAAGGGTCAGTTTTTAAATAAAAATTGAAAGTAAAATGAAGATGTTGCCAGCAGATCTGCCTGTTCAATTATTCAGTGCAACCGGTCACTGCATCGGCCGGCAAGTTGTTAATACCTTCACAGAGGGTCTATTATTCATTTCTTGTCACGTGGCATTACGTAGAGAACTTGTAATTGCAGTTCAGATCTTTCCCCGCTGCATTGCAACGAAGTTACCCAACAATTACAAACATGGTACTGCTGTTGGTTATCGCTCTGTCCGCAATGATCCCAGTCTTTAATCGTCGCAAATCAATGCTGGGTCATTTGTAACCCATATCTTGCAGCCGCGAGAGGCTAGGAGACTTTAATTTATCGATTTCGGATGCGCTTCTTTTCACAGAAGAAATAAAACTGAAGGTGACGTCTCGTAATAAAACTTTGAGAGGACATGCTTCTTGCAGAAATGTGAGACACATTTTTTTATAACAACATCTATCGAAGGGGTGGAAACTACCCTCGTGAAATATGTTTGGTTGGATAACCTGCTTTTAAATACCGCCTATAAAATAAATATTATTATTTATATAATTTATATATTATTTATTTATATTAAACAGAATTATCATTCTAACCTTCCTTTCACTGCTTTTCTACCATATTGAATATGGTATTTCAAACATTAACATTCAAGTTTATTTTATTTTACACACACAGTTGTGTGTATGTGGAAGTTGATGCAAATTATGAAGCTGCATAAAAGGAATTGTTTCGAAAAAATTTTAGTAAAAATTTTAACTTATCGCCAGAAACTGGGTAGTTAAATGACGACTTATACTATCTGGGTAAAAATAGACCCAATACAGTAATTGCTACGTGAATGTTGATGAGAAAATCAGTGTACAATTAAAACACAAA
This sequence comes from Lasioglossum malachurum, assembly GCA_028455605.1. Taxonomy (NCBI): domain Eukaryota; kingdom Metazoa; phylum Arthropoda; class Insecta; order Hymenoptera; family Halictidae; genus Lasioglossum; species Lasioglossum malachurum. Next base: position 21,597,790 of record CM052311.1, on the reverse strand, counting down.
GAGAATCCTGAAAGTGTATAAAATCATTCATACGGTTTTTACCATATCCATGAGACTCTTGTGGTCGACGTATGAAACGCAGTGAACAGTGGTTCCGTGTTTTCTCGATAAGTAGCCGTTCCGAGCGTGTTTGGATCGATTCTTTCGTATGCATTGGAGTCAAGGAACCGAGGAACAGATAGATTGAAACGATTACCAGCCCGACGTAGTCTTTCATTCGTAAGGCGAGTATAAAGCCGTTCTATAGAGTGGTACGCGGCCGTGCATGCATTTATAGTGGACGTTATGCGTCCGTTCTGATACAAGAAATGGTATGACTACCCTGAACTCGACGCGACTACGGTGGCTAGGATAGAAGACGTTGGATTACCGTGACAAAGGAAACCCGGAACGATTGCGTTTGGGCTGTTATCGGCGGTTATCGTCGAACGGCGCGTGCCACGCCACTCATCTGTATTCAACGAAAAGCTCCGTATCATTCTGATAAATTGTACGTGCACGTGCGTCTCGCATAGTTAAACCATCGATTCTTCTCTTGGTATTCCGGTTCCCTTCGGTAATAGGCTGGCCAACGTGCCGCGGCCGCTGGCATTTCGATCACGTATCCGTCATTACTATTCGTCGTCCGCCGGTATCCAAGCCGGAGCCAATAATGGCCGGTTGTTTTTAATTGCCGCCGCCCCGATTAAAAGATTTCGATGCCTCTCGAACCGTCGAGACGCGTCGCTGCGGCAACCGTTTCACCATAAAACACGAGATACCGCCGGTATCGAGACCGCACGATGATTACATCGAGCGAAAACGGCGCGGCGCGGCCTCTCTAACTTGTTTTCATGGCACACATCGTCCATCGGGTACCCGTTCCCACCCGACAATTTAACAACTTTCAAACCACCGATATGTTGCTACCATTATTTTATAATGTACGAACCGCATACGCTGCTGTAATTAGCAGAGAGTTATTTGCACAAACCCGCAAAAATGCAATTCAAAATCAAGCGGCTGTTGAAAATAAACTTGTGCGGTTTTGTCGGAGTACTAAAAATATTTTCCTGAGAGTACGAGCCTGACTGTGTGGATTTTATTCGTCTGTGACAAAAATCTGCCGGGCGGAAGCCGCCCGCGACAGCCGTGACAAAACAAGAGAAAAATAATGGATCTCATAATGTGTTTAAAATGCTCTTTAGCGTTTTTCGTGTAGCTTATGATTCCAGCTTTCAATTGAGATAAAAGTTAACAGTGTGTAAAGTGGCGTAATGTGTTAAAAGTCTCGTTGAAGTTCGAAACAGAGGTAAAATTACATGTAAACTATTACGGAGTTTTAAAGGGTTAATGAAACATAATGCGGACAAAAGAAATTTGCAAATGTATCTTCAATATTTTTTTAATAGTATTGTTTTCAATAATACAGAACGACAAGAGTAAACGAAGTGAACTACACTTTAAAATGCTATTAATATATCATTGTAGATTATATTTGGCAACAATTTTTACATTTCTAATATCGAATTCGAATGTGATTTCATACATCTGGATCGTTATCAAAATTAAATTTTGTCTAACTAGATCGTGGTAATAGTCCACTATTCGTCGTTTGAATGTCGACATTCACTTCCAAAGGATTACACATTAAACAAAAGGAACTTTTAGACTCTAGGGATCACGTAAAACCAATTGATTCAAAATCAATCCGACCCCACCTACTGCAGCGTTAATCATTGCCACAGCGTGCCCTGTGGAAATTTAACGTTATCGCTACTTCATGACCCAGAAATTTTCGATGATTCTAAGCCAACGACGCGAAAATGATGCGTGTCGCGTTTTCGCGAGCGGGGAGTCGTTGGTATCGTGGTTCCACGACCCAGTGGTCATCGGCGCCGAATTCCATGTCACGGAGTCACCGATATTGGCATTTCATGACTTCGGCTCCGCCATTATTGAAATCCCGCGGCCTAACTGTCGCCGATATCGTGCCACTGGTTTCGATTATCCTCGGTATTGATCTTCAACTTCTCAGGTTACGACCGCCACTGTCTGCTGGCGACGCTGAGTCGTTCCAAACTGTAATAAAATGTCTAAAACGTTCTCATCGTTTACCAGGTTATAAACTTGAGAAGGATGAAATATTGTTGAATCCCAGGAAAACTAGAGGAAGAGCTGAGGCCTCTGCGTTACGAAGATTAACACGTTCACAGTTCACAGAGTATCTAAGATTGAGTACAGAGAAAGGCGATAGCTTTTTTAAAGGCGGTAATAACGGGTCTCCTCTTAAGTAGATTACGATGCGTTATTCTACAAACATCAAAGAAGCCTTAAGGCTCATTTTATTTGCAGAGCTTGTTGTCTTCAGTAATCACGTGCGATGTATGTAAACACGAGACAGTGAACAGATGTTAAACAACGCGATCATACAGCAAATATTTCTTTTAATAGCCGCATGCATGAAAATAAAACACAATCTTTTGTTCGAAACGTGGATTTGTTATTTTTCGAAAAAGAAATATTGAGAGAATAAATGGCGTTGCACAAAGGAACTCCGATACGCAGTGCAATATCTTTTGATTGCACGTGATTCTAAATAGTAACAGAGGACATCGCCCAGAGCTGTTTTTTAAAGTACACCCCTATCCGAACACAAATCCATGCAGCGAAGGCAAACAAAAAGATTTAAAACGGCAGGTCCAACCGTTTCCCCGATATGCGAAATATGCTATTTACTATTTTATCTAGAGTTCGAGTTACACAAGTCAAACAACGTGCTGTAAATAATTCTCTTTCACGTCGATTTATATTTTGCATGTTGAGAGCGAGGCAGCAGGGAACACGCGCGGAACTGTAATCTCGTAGGCGATATTTAAACATGCGCGGCGAAGTTATTCGGAACTATTGATTCCGGCGATGACTCTTTTCACTGGGGAGTCGGTTCTCCAGCGCGGTATGGGTCAGCGGACAAAAGGATTTTAATCTATCGAAAATAATTCGAGGCCTGGAGCATCGCTCGTCCTCTTTCGCCGGCCTCGAGGTCAAACAATTCTGATTAGTGCTCGTCAGCTCGGTGCAAAAATGAAGCGAGCCCTTTAAAACGGAAACTCCCGGCTCTATCTCGAGACAAATGAACGCGTCGATGCGCGAGTGTCGTTGCGCGAACAATTTCGAAGCGTGTTGGCGTTGAACGAATTTCTGAAACGCTTTTCCACGAAAAATATTACGTCAATGGTTCTCGTTGTTTGTTGTTTCTTTTTTTTTTTTTTTTTTTTTGTCACGATACGAACGTCAAGCACGGATCATTTTAAGCCCCGAGGTACATTGGTCCAGATCAATTCGATCGCGTAATCCGTTGTTTCCATTTCCGGTGCGCGTGGAACGAGCACACACGCTTCCCCATATTTTTCGTGTATCGTTTAGGCCCTTCGCCGATATACGATAGGTTGCTTACACGGAGCTCGATCGTTCCCTAAATCCGAGAGCACACCGGCTCGCGATTAACCGAGCCGGAGATTCGGGAACCGTCTGGTTCCACCGGAAAAAGGAAGTAGGTTGAAAGCCCCCGGTTCGACGTATCTCGCTGCGATCTAAATCCTTTCCAGTTGAACAGATTTGTTCCATTTAACTCCGTGAAAAGCAGTAACTTCGGTTTGACTTAACTTACAGATGGAAGTTTCGTACAAAGCCTACGTATTGCCGGCGAGATAAAGTGAACTGGAAATCGAGCACGTCTCACACGCGATATTTTACGTGTTCCAATTGCGTCCGAGCAGAATCTGAATATTCCCCTGTGGCCGCACACCTTCGCGCATGTTTTCTCTTTCGAGAGAATACCTTTCTGTCTGCGAAATTGCTGGGTCGCCGACCTTCGCAGCCAGAATACCGATCCTTTAGTGTCCTTTTTTTCGCAATTAGCTCTCTGGTCGAAGATCTCGTGCATTCGGTTCTCAAAACGTCCAGCTTATTGTTCTCAAGCATTTTCGTTTAACAACAGCGCAAGCATTGTGAAAAATCAGATAAATTCTTATCTTAATAGCTGAAATTATGTTGCAGTAGTGCCGCAGAGTGATGTTCTTTAACGATTACAATTGAAAAGAATGTAATCGTTAACCGCAATTAGCAACTACAGTAGGAGATTACTTGTTAATTGCGATTAACGATTAAAGTAGAAATTCATTCGTCAATCGTTGATTAAATTTTGTCCAACTCTGCTGTAAAATAGTATAAGCCTAAGTGAATGTGTAAACATCTTGTAGGCGAAAAGCCACCAAAATATCAATATCCGATTAATACAAATGATGAATTATTATTATATACATTCTGAATTAGACAACCAATCCCGGTGCAAGGATGAGTCGATGATACAACGAGAAATCGATGTTCTGCATAACGCAATCGGCAACCTTGAACTCCGCGGGAGCAACCTTGAGCGAAATCCGTTGAAGCACAGTTGGTGTCGAAAAAGTTCTGTTTTCCAGCAACCCTTCAAATAAATGATCGCGATGAACGGAGGAGTCGCGACGTGACGTTATTACAAAAACGAAGCCGACGCCACCGTGTGCTCTCGGGATCGTTCGGAGAATTGTGGGAACGCGGGTCGAGCTTTCGTTCCGTGTGAACGTGGCCTTAGAAAAAGTAGCTCGTCCTACGAGCGTCGCAATTCTACGCGAGCGACGACAGTGGAATTCGCTCGATCGTTGGCTGCTTCTTGCCTCCGTGCTTCTTTTCCTTTCATTATTCCTTGGAGCCATGCCTTTCCTTCCTTCCTGCCGCCATTTATATGGACGGCTGATTGCACCGTCAACGCGTTTCCCTTTTCTTCGTTGACAATGACCTTCCACCGGCTCAGAATAAAACCGAGCGAAAACGTCATATTCGTCGTCGTTGATTCGCTCCGCTGAAATTCTGTCGGTCTGAAGGAACAGTGACGCAATACCGATATTTTTCTCTGTAATTTCCTCCTTCCATCCTTGACGCAGAATTCAAATGGAACATGCAGTCTCAACGAGGAATACAAAATTCATTTTTGATATTTCTAATGTAGGCCCACGTGAAAGAAATTGTACGAAACAACAAGTCCAAGTCGTATATGGCCCATATTTAAAAGGTCTTGTTAAGAGTGTACCAATATTAATAGCAGTAACTGTATGTGAAAACTCTGGCACCGAAATGACGCTTACGATTAGCCACAGAAGTCTCCATGTAAACCAAATGACTTGTTTCAAGAACTTATAAGAATTAGTTCACTGAATGATACTGCATAAAGATTCACAATCCGCCCATCGCGATAATGCAGCATATCTCTATAATCGGTAAACAAGGTAAAAGCTGTTAAATCAAGCATCGTCTTCGCTTGAAGGACATAACTACTATTATTCGACAAGCACCGAAGCCGAGAAATGCCACTCTCTGTTAGGTCTTCAGACTTGACGGACCTTCCCTGTGGGAGCTTCTCTGACTTCCAACGTATCGATTATACTTTGGGTCTTCAGGAATCCTTTGAGTAGAGCTCTCCGGAGTCCTCTGAGAATCTTCTGAGGGATATCTTGCCAAGAAAACTTGATCTTCTGGAAATCTGTTGAAAGAATTCCGCGATCACTTACAGAATTCCCAAAGTCTTCTTGGATGTCTACGAATATTTTGAAAGGCAAATAGAGTCTCAGCTGCGACAATCTTAGAAGAATCTTCGGCGACACTTCAGTTTTGGAAAACTTCGGAAGTCCTTGTTGAACATCCAAAAATATTTTGGGTCCACCGAGGATTTTCTATGACTGTTTAAAATCTCCCAAGATTGTAGATCCTTCAGAAAATCCAGATTCATTGAGAACTTTTTAAGATTTTCAACAGGACCCATATCTGAAGTCCTTGTTGAACATTCAAAAATATTTTGGAACCTTTGGGGATTTTCTGTGACTGTTTAAAATCTCCCAAGATTATTTCAGAAAATCCAGATTCATTGGATCCATGGCTCCATGTCTTGTAAAAATATTTGGCGACGCCGAGCCATTGCAAATACTGTCTCTGCAGCAACCGGTGCCATTATCTCGCGCGATAATCGTCGATGCTCGCTTGAATCATTGTAATAATATTGCTTAACAGCCGAACGGCCCTTTTAATCGCGCCGATTCTTCTTATCTCGCTGCACGTCGGTTCTTCGAGCATTAAGGTCGATCTACACTACACTGCTGTACTGCACTATACTGTGTAGATCGACCTTTATCAAGAACGAACTTCTCGGAATGTGATTCAGCTTCCATGCGACACATGTAAACGGAATAACGACTCGCCGGATGTATAATCTTGAATGGCAAATCCCTCGTGGAAAGAGTCGATGCACCATATCATCTTTACGAGCGTCTGGATTCGCCATCGCATCGCAGCGATCGAAACCGTATCCACTGTCCGATGTAAATTTTACCATGACGTTCTGAGCAGATTGTCATTTTAAAATCCGGTGTAAGAAGGGCAGTAAAACAAATAATAAACAGTTCCGACTGTGCAAAAATAATTGTGACTTCTCCAAAGTTTGGCTTTTATGGCATTTTAAAGCACAGAGTTCACTCTGTTAAACTTTACGAGTGGTTTTACTTCCATTACGTCGCCTTGTTTACGGCGGAGTGAAAGGAAATCCGAGTGATTTTTGCAAACTACTCGCAGTTCAAAAATTATTTGACCGACGAGAGGGTGATCAGTAAACGTCATCGTGGGTTCAATAAATTATGGAGATCTATTTCTTCTCGGAAATTAATAAATTACTCAAGCTATTTAACCCTTTGCACTCGGAGCTATTTCAACTCGAAAATTGAACATTTCTTCCGACCTAGAATAATTCTATTGTATGTGATTCTTTTCATTTTACGGATATGAAATTGATATAATACCTCATACACATTAAATGTGTAGTAATTGATTAGATACCAATATATTTTTATAATATAAACCACATTCTGAATAATCTCACAGCAATTTTTAGTGGTGACTCTGAATCACCCCTCGACTGCTAAGGTTTAATATTATCGGAGCAAATGGTGTGGATGGTTTCAATTTGGATGAGTAAAACATATTTTGATATGGCGCTTGAAAGTTGACCGCTTAAGACCATAATTATTTTTGCACAGGCCTAATATTTACAATTTATGAACGGCGGAGGTAACGACTTCTGTTAAGCTTCTTTGCGAAAAGGACGCGAAGTACACGAATTCACGAACTTCGCGGAGATTGCACGTGGAATAATAGCGTCTAGAGGTGTGGAATGACTTGAACTTTGAACCGTCGCGTCGATGAACATGGTCAGCCGAGTGATTCCAACTGCTAATCCTCTTAGCACCGGAACTAAGTCCACTAGAAAGTTTACGGCAACCGTGAATTCGCTCGTGGACACGTGAACCGGTTAACCGAAACACGAACTAACCTTTAGGGGGCTATATACCTTTGGTAAAATAAAAATCGATTTTTCATAAATAGAGAGTATATTGTGCTAACACACGATCCTTCTAAAATATACTGTCCCAAAATTTTATTTGAGAATTCACCGAGAGAGAGAGATATCGAATACGACAAACATGTTTTGCTGAAATGGCTTTGGGGAAATGGCTGCCACGTCCAGTTTAAGACATCTAGTTGAAATTTTCAGCAAATACTACTTTTGGATATCATATACAGTGAGTGTAACAAGTATTCGTACGCCCTTTAAAATAGAATAACTTTTTTATAAATGTACTTTGAAAATCTTTTTTGCATATCATTTCGTAAACCAATGCTTCTAATTGATTATGAAAAATCAGGTCGTTTGGTACACTTATAAAAAAGTTATTCTATTTTAAAAAGCGTACGAATACTTTTTACACTCACTGTACGTATTGATGTTTTACAGAAACATGATCTTATATATTAAAAGATGGTTGAATTTCTCTCACCTTTCAAAGTCGCAGAGAATTTCACGATGGCGCCCCGCTAAAATATTTAACCAGAGTTTGCAATTCCCTGACCTATCAATATCATTTAAAAGTCTTTATTAGTTCAGTTTTCATATCCCCCGGGAATGTGTACGACGCCGGAGCACGTTGAAACATATCGGGCGACCGTGTTTATTCGCGGACCACTCGATCGCAAACGTGTCAATAGCATCAAGAATATCCAGGAAAAGTTTATTTCACGGTTGGGCTGGTGTTCTGGCCGACGAGAAAGAAAATGAAACGAAAACAGAAGATGCGCACGGCTTCAGGTGGAAGCTCTCTCTCTCCCGATGTTGTTTTTTCTCGAATTTGGAACGTTTCCAGTCTTCCGCTGTGTTTCTTTTTTTTTCACTCGCATGGTGGTTTGCGAGAAATCGTTTCGCGTGTTTGCAGGGGGTCGCGATGCTTGCAAACATTCGGCGAAGGATTTTCGATGCGCTCGCGAATCGCTGTTCGCAGAAGTGAGCTAAAACTCCAGTGAGGGTCTTTTTTAATTTCACTAACGATCAACATTAAGGCATCTGTAATTCTTTGCAAATTTGTGAGAAAATTCTTGGATCGAAAATTGACGTCTAAATCCTTACGACTTCGATAGCGACCAGACAATAAGTGCTTGTTTTAATTGACGAAAGCTCTTCAACATCCATAAATTATGTTTTTCGAAAAAATTTGTATTGAAAAGCACGTACACTGGTGAAAATCACAGTGCTGGACACGGTTGAGGCCCCATAGACTTCTTCCAGTAACATTTCTTCCGTGTCCCGTGGGAGGGGACGGTGGCCGCTACGGTGAGAACGGTTTTTCCTCAAATCATGCAAATGTGTCCAGCACTGGTGAAATTGATCTTTTTCCTTCAAAACTTTCCAAATTAAAATGTGCGCACAGGTTGCGGGAAATTTATTCCGCAGTTGAAATAAACATGAATCTCTTCTTCATAACGATACCAGAAAGATTGGTGTACAGTTTGATGTTACCGTTTCATTGAACCGAAAGTATGCCTTTAATTCTAATACCGGTGACACAGTTTTCATTATAACAGCACTGTGTATAACGGTAAACAAAAATCGTACACTACGTTGCACGAGGTCGTTACACCGATTACGCTTTAATCTTGAAATTCACGGTGATTTGATTCACATTTGCTCCCATGATTGAAATACTAACAATTTTTCCCTAAGATTGCTGGATCTTTTAACTTTTATTGTTATGTACCATGTTTGCTATTCGATTAAGATCTGCGACGCAGGAGCACCTAATCGCAGCAGTAAATCGTAGCTTTTCGTTAAATAAATTACACCGAATTCTTCTGGGCTTCTTGCTGGTCAAGGCGTTAGACTAGTTCTTTTCTGGAGTGTGCGCGCCGTTTAATCGCGATATCAACGGCGATTTACATACCTAACTATAGTTCGAGCCCGGTGTTGCTGTTCTCCGGTTAGAAAATCGGCGAACACGTGGAAGAATTCACTTTCTCGTGCATCGATCTGTGAATGTAAAAACGAAAAGGTGGAAAAACAAGTTTTGCGTATAAATATGTGTACGTGGAAGGAAACCGTGGACGTAAAACGGCGAACACTCGTTAAGTGTCATTGTTCGGGCATAGATTCCGATTCGAACGTCAGATTACTCGAGTATTATTGAAAGCACGCCATGCATGATTGCCGCGCGCTGTCATGAATATGAATTGGCAAATAGGATTGCACTTCACACGCGAAAATTCATCACGAACGATTTACTGCTGCTCCGCTTCTCTCCTGTCGGCGACTGAATTGTGTGCCGATGAAGCTGTGTACTCACTCGCACGGAGGTTTTTCAACGGCTCTTTAAATCTGCCGCTCTTTTCGCCGCGATCTACGCGAATCTGCTCTCGTTAACCGTTCGCGTCTTATAGTAAATTCGATGTGTTCGGTACGGTTCAACGTGCTAGGAATATTTAATAAATTGTAGAGCATCGACGTGTTAGTTCGAATCTACTAAAATTATTGAAGAAAGAAACAAATTTTTAAATAGTTCTCTATTTACTCTATATTTAATTAAAGTTAAATTATTGTAAGAATTCTTCTAAATAACAGATTTTTATAAAAATTCTTCTGAAATTAATATAAAATAAAGTTATTTTATAAGAATTCCTCTGAAAAATTAAGATAAAAATTAAATTGTTATAAGAATTCCTCTAAATTGGATTTTTATAAAAACCCTTTGGAAATCCTCTAGAATTGTGTTTAAAATTATGCTCTACATTTTTCAGCTCCAAAAGTAATTTCTTTTCGAAAATAGATCGTGTAAAATAGAAATTACCATAAGCGTCCACCAGTTGATCGATACGATCCTCTTCCTTCCATCTCGTTGACAGGAAGATTGAAACGAAACTCGACTACTTTCACCGATATGTCACAATGAAGAGAATATGATTATAACGGACGATGTGATTGCATCGAGCACAGCAAGCCGCGCCTGCAAAGAGAGAATACTACAGTGCCTCCGCATTGCAGCTTTTTCTTGCACTATACTAGATATATTTATAAAATATAAAAGCCTACCGGAATTCAACAGTTAGTGTTCATACAGGAGGACTTACATAAAGTTCCGCACAATTACTTCGAAATATTTCTGTGTTCTACTCTAATTCTGTATTCCGATGTCGCCGCGACTCCAATTTTTCTCGTAAATGTTCCGCAGTGTAGGTAACCAACGACGCAACGTTCGACCAAATCTTTTTTCAAGCTGTTCCCAGGGAACTAAAGCTGCCATCCCGATGACAGAATTGAAACCTCGAACTCCCGTTTCCCGCGATCTGTCACGTCAGCGCGCACTGCTCGCTCGCTTTGACAATGATGGAAAAATAGTCTCGCACGGGTCCGTCGATCGATTCCGGAACAAGCGCGCATCTAGCAACCATTGACAAACTGTGCGCCGAAAAAATAGGGTATTCGTTACGATGACGAACGCGTACGCAGAACGGAAGGGAAGATACGCGTTGGGATCGCATTAATTGGCTGACGATATCGTAAAATGAAATTCAATATCCGCGCAGAGAACAGGACCACTTGCTGCGCAGGGACGTATCGACTTTCGCGGCAACGCGTTTAGGTTCGTAGGTGAACGAAGGTCATAAGCTGTTGCTGTGTAATGAAAATACGAAGTATTAGGTTGGCAACTAAGATCGCGACCTCCACATTTTCTCAAACGAAGTTATTCATACATATTTTTCAAGCGCGAGTATTTTATATAAAATTAATAAAATTCAGAGCTTTCCAATGGTATACAGCTCAAGAGGAATGGGCACTGAATGAGATTATAATTAGATAATAGATGTTTATGCAATTTCCAATGTTTGTGGACGAATTTGAATCAAGTGTATGTAAATAAAATCCTATTTTTAATGGGAACACTCTTTGTAGATCCAAAACAAATAAAGATAGTACCAAATTCTATTGAATTTTATATTCTGGTATTTTTTGAAAATTTCCGTAAGCCATAAATGCATAAAGATCCACAGTCTTGTTATAATGATACAATAAAAGAATTACGAAACAAAAGGTCGCTAATTTAGTTGCCAATCTAATAGTTCCATTTCAGAGAAAAAGTTGCTTCAACTTGCCCTTTTCGACTGATACATGGCTCCCCGAGATGTCACTTCTATAAATTCCCCGTGTCAAGGTACAAAATTTGGTTGTTTAAAGTCACCAGTATTTCTCGTGAAACTTCGAACTGCTGTATCTCTTCGTAGCCAGTCCGACGTTCAAGAAAATAGAAAAAGTTGCTTCTCCTCGTCCTTTTCGACACATTACAGCACTGATACATGGCTCCCTGAGATGTCACCTCTATAAATTCCCAATGTCAAGGTACAAAATTTTGTTGTTCGAAGCCACCAGTATTTTGTGGGACCTCGAACTGCTTCATCTCTTCATAATCAGTCCGTCGTTCAAGAAAATAGAAAAAGTTGCTTCCGCTCACCCGTTTCGATACTTCGGAGCACTGATGCATGGCTGCCCGAGATGTGAACTCTATAAATTCTCAATGTCGAAGTACAAATTTTTGTTGTTCGGTAGTACCAGTATTTTGTGGGACCTCGAAATGCTTTATCTCCTCGTAGCCAGTCCGACGTTCAAGAGAATAGAAAAAGTGGCTTCCCCTCGTCCTTTTCGACACTTTAGAGCACTGATACATGGCTCCCCGAAGATTTATGTATCCGAGCTCGTGGCGGGCAATAAAACACGGCTAAGAAAATCACTTGCAAGAAGAAGAATCCGCCTGGAGGGACAAGAGCATTCCACGTCACTGACCTCCGATCGAGCGTGGAAATCGTGTTTCACAGATGATCGACGGTTCGCGTATAATTCCAACAGAACCGTTCCACCATTTCCATATTTGATTCATATTAACTCGACACTAGGTGGTAATTTAAATTAGTCATTATATAATATTACCGCGGTGATGTATTCGCGCCGTGCATGCCCCGCCGCTGTATATCTGCGGCGTGTCATTCGTATCTCGTTAACGCGCGCATCCTCTGGTCCCGCTTTTTAAATTAATGACCCGAAACATTGTTAACGGGATACTTTACTTCTCCGCGGAGTTTTTGCTCCGCGTGTTGCAACGTGTAATCGATGTATCATTTGCATCATTGGCAATCTGGAAAAGAAACACTACGAGAGTTTCTTGATTACAGTGGATTTTTATAATGGTCTCTCAAGGACGACGAGGAAAAAGGCCTAAATGTCAATCGTTTCATATGATTTCGAATCCATCGGGGTCTATTAATGATGGAAATTGCATCGAAGACGCAAGTTTGCGCAAACGTCCGCCGCGATTATGGTTTCACAATTTCCTTCGAATTAATTATGCGCACGATACTTGTGAATTCGTCCCCGCTACCACAGGATGCGATCTCTTTTTAATTACTGAAACTTCGACCGTACATTTTTCTTATTAAAATGTGGCCAAACATAATGCTGACGATATATAACAGTAAATTAGATTTATTGTACAAATTAGTAAGTACTTAATCCAAGAATGTGTTCTATTATCCAGACAATTACGTTGACGTGTCAGGTGTCATTCTAATCAGAAAAATGTCACGAATACATTGAAACAAGTCGTAAAGAAGTCATTAGAAACACGAAAGTTTCATCATTTTATTGGTATGTATTGTCTTGGTCAATGAATGTTGTTCGTACACGATACAAGTGTCATTTCGGTCCGGAAGTTTCGACACGGATCCGACGCATTACCGTGCCAGTATTGACACCGAATGCTGAAAATCTCCATGAACCACGTTTGCCAAGAGAAACTAGCGGACGCACGCTTCGGGGAGCTGATCAAATATTTTCGAGCAGGATGTCGCGTGCAGGCGAAACATTCACGTGCCTCTGTTACGAATGCACAGACAGTCGCAGTCCAGTTATAAAAGTGTTTACTCGGCTGGCATGAAATGCGTGTCACAGCGGCACGAAGGAGTCGCTGAATGATTCATTGCCAAGTGCTCGCCCGTTAAATCTTGTTACGTCCAAAGGATTTCTTAAGCAGCCGGTTCCCATGGCGCGTTACACGGCTAACGTAAGCCCGGTAGAAAAACGGGAATTAATAAGCGATTCCGCTTTAACGACCCGCCGTTACGAAAACGATATCCTTGAAAGTGCGAAGGGGAAAAGCGAGTTCGATGGAATACCTAGCGAACCGCGCTCTACATTATGCAATTAGTACGTTTAATCAGCTTAATTGAACAGGCACCGCCTTGCTGTTCGACAGGGAGATGATGCGATCGCGGCGGCCTTTTACAATTAAAACGGGATTGAAAAGCTTCCAAACGTTTCCAGCAAACCAAAAGGAGGCGCCATTTCGGAAATGGATCAAAGGGGATCGCCGCGTGTTTCTTCGTTACACGGGTTTCACACTCTTCTGACTTCACTTTGCAGTTTGAAGTCCCCAAAGTCATCGAGTGCAATGAAAAATTGCAGTTGCTTTTCATATTTACGAGGTGCATATCTTTTAGTTGGGTCTTGTATATACGTAGACAACGGACTTTTATGTAAAATAATTCTATGCTTCGATTGCAAGAAACAGAAGCTGCATAAACATATATTTCTTCTCTGAATAATTTTAATCAGCTGTAAGTCGTGCAACCATATTTTTAAAACAGTCTGATATTTTCACCCTCAAAAGGGGCTGCTTTCACCTTTAAAATATTTTTTGACACATGCACCAAGTTTCAGTATACATCTTTGAGTCTGTCTCCAAATTCAATTCTTACGAGCCGCAAATAAAGAACAATATCACGTGCATCACAAAAGTTTAGCTGTCTGTCAAACTTTCGACTACAGAATCTTCGTAATAATAATTGGCTTATAATTTCGTAGCGTTTTAACAATATTATGTTAAATAGAGCTCTACAACGAGGTGCAGACTGATCGTTTCGTCGACGTTCGATCGAACTTTCGAACTTTCGACTGAAGAAACGGGAGCACTTTCATAGACCGAATTAACACTTTGTCCGACGCGCGTACAAACTCCTACCAACACGCGTTCCCACCTCACACACTCGTCGAGCCTAACAATTTATAATTTCACCAAGCCCAACACAGAGATTTCTACGGCGAACCTGTTTGAACCCATCTTCTTAATCACAGCGCAAATTACTATTTTTCCCGTTTCTAAAAGTGTTTCCGAACGGGGGTGAGACTGAACACGAAGCTGAATTCCAGCAGGGTCGAGACCCGGGCTTAGAAAAAGTATTCACGGGGAAAGTTTGGCATAGTGTTCGCATCGATTTTTCCGTTCTTGTGAATGGCGCGCGTCGATGGGCCGCGACGTCGACAGCTAACGCTCGCAATTACCGATTTCACAGCGTCATCGTCGATGAACGACGACGCGCGACGGCACTTTTTATGGGACGAGTGCAAAAGCTCGTGCCCGATTCGAAGATGAAACAAAAGCGGTTGTAATTCAACATAAACAGTTTAACGCTGAAATGTCTCGTGACGTATGCAGTTTTAAGAAAATTGGAAGGATGACACGGAAACAACATGGAAAATTAAAATTCGCTGTTGTACTATTTTCTAGATATCGCGGTTGGGGTGAAAATAAATTTCTATTTATTTCCTGAATTCTCTCTCTCTCAATAATTCTATTGTACCTGATTTTCTTCATTTTATAATGTAAACAACATCATGAATAATAGTACAGCAATTTTTAGTGGCGCCTCAGGATCACCACTCGAGTTGCAAAGGGTTAAAACAGTTATCGTCTTTATAATAATGTCCGAATATTAATGGATTCGCAGTACGTAGCACGACCCAAAAAAGCATCCGCCTTTGTTTCCATCATCGTTGAAAATCGGGCAGGAACTTTTGCAGCCGGCCAATGTTTGCGACGCGACAGGCAGCGTCCAAGCTCGAAATCAATTGAAATTCTCGGCGAATAAAATTTTCCGCGGCCGGACCAGGGAAGCCGTACCGAGAAACCGGTCAGATTTTACGACCGGTTCTTGCCGCCCGTAGCAGCACACCCACGTGAACCCGGCACGATAAATACGATTGTTTATATGGCCCCGAGTGCATCGATTTATCCAACCCGCGCCGCGAAACGACGACGACGGAAAAAAGACCGAGACGCAAACGAGTCAGGAAACGTTGATAGGGGGTGGTCATCGCATAAATTCAGCTTTTAACACTTGCTCCTCATTCTTTCACCGTGACCACGGCGGTCGCCGTGAGCCGATTCGCCACACAGTTTTCTCGGAACGCGATGATCCGATCGGATAAACGAAAGCGTTGATTATGGTTGGATTGCTGAAGATTAATCTCTGAGTAAGTGCCCCGCTTCGTACTTCAATTTACTGGGATGCATTACAAAAGGCAGGAGCCATTTGTTGCGCTTTAGGCCGCGCTCACAGTGGTTCCGATGTCGGGCAATTCGGCGGACATCGCAGCCACTTTGATCGCGGCCTTATAAGGCAATTTATCTGGATACAGCGAGGCCTCGATCTAAGAAAACGAAAACCGTAGGTCTACGAAAAACGTATATCCCCTCCACTGCTAGGCGTACCCCGCCAAGGACCAAGGTCGAGCAGTGTGAATTGTAAACATGCCGCGTAATCCGATACGAGGTGGGGTATATCGGTGTGAACCACTACTAATCCAATTACGAAGCTTCATTATTTTATTTTTCATTCAATACAGGGTATCTGTTTTTAAGGCACCCTGTACATTCATTAAATATGGGCTCCTCCCCTAATCTATGAAAATCTCTGCTCTCGAACATTTCATTGTATTTTATAAAACGCAGAGGATTGCAGGGTTAAATTAAATATCGCGTAAATAGTGACAGCAGTTGTGCCGATAATTCTCACACTAGCCTATTTACAAAAATTTTTAGATCACAATAATTCTAATCGATTTTATTTACTTGATACAATCGCACGAGTTCGAAGTAACTCGCTATCCTAATTTTAGTGTCACAATTCATTCATCCGAACATCGAATCGACTCGTTTATCTTCGTTCGTTTATCCACTCGCCCCGTCAAAAATTCCAGCGACTCGTGTTTGCCGAGACGTCTGATAAAATACTGTAATGTAACAGAACAATGTTAGTCAGTCGGAATAACGAGGTCCTTCGCTTCGAGGAACCAGAGGAGGGGACGACGATGAAATATAGTCGTAGCAGCGGAGTTTCATACGAGCCGGATAAAAAGTTCCGATGCCGTGGGCAACGGTGGACAAAGTGTAAACGTGTGTACACAAATCATCGCTACGCAAATTGCTTGTAACTCGTTACACGACTCGGTAATTCGGAAAAAAAACCGACGCATGTCGAGCACATACAGCAAATTTTTTTTTAGAATAAATCCATCCCCCCCCCCCCAGCCGGGGGCGGAACCATGGGTAATCGAAACGTGCCTCGTAACCCAACATTCTTTGAATTCATTGAAGCTGGGCTTGCACTTTTCGGCGGCTATGCAAATTAACCATTGTCCGAATTTTGTCGTTAAATTACCTACCGGGCATCGGTCGTCATAAATTCTCGCGTGATAAACCTGGCGGAAAGTGGAAATCTGAGATGGTTCCTTTATTAATATATCACTGATCTTTATCGTTATCGTTGCAAAAGTTAACTTTCCATCCTTTAATACTGGTTTCTTTCCTTCGGTTTAAATCAGGCCTGGCCAACTCGTTACATTAAATAAATGAAAATTTGCATGTGTCATTGTTATTCATATTGTATTTGTATTACATTTTTTTTAAAAGCATGTTTACCTAAAGGGCGGCCCGCTGTAACGTTACGCGTCATCAAAGTGGCCCGTGAAACCATTTGGGTTGGCCAGGTCAGGTTTAAATAAAAGATCGAAACAATTTTAAGAGGTACAGACAAATACAAATTATTCAACAAACTCGCTCTTCTCTTTGTAGTTTAAATTACTCGCCAACCATTAGTCTTTAAAAGCCCATAATTCGCAGATAAAGATTTTTTCTAATAAAAACGGAAATACCAATTTTACTCGTGAACGAACAAGACACCTTCAGTTGCGTAAACTAATCCTTCGGGGATTATTATATAAAAAAGACTCTTTAAGCTCCTTTCTGATACAACCTATGCTTACAGAGGCTAGAAACTTGAGAGAAGCGCGCGCTTAACTGGTTTTATAAAACGTCAGTTTTTTAACGTGATTTTCATTTAAGACAAAATACTTTATTCAAGAATATAATCGTTTCATCTCGCGTACAGGACTCGTTTATACGCATAGGTCCTTATACGCATTCAATTTGTTGCAGCGCGGTGGTCGCGTTGAGGTAATTTCCAGTAACAATTTTCCCGTGCAAAGAACGAGTGCCGGTAGGCGAAAAACAAACTGCGCCGATAAAAGAGTTTCGTCGCAGAGATCGAGCTCGGTCCGCCAAACAGCCGAGATAATTATAAGTAGAAACTCATGTAGTTTCCGCGGATATCTATCCGGGAACTGCTTGGAGTTCTGTTCGGCAACGACGACGACCCGTGAACCAACATCTCGTTTCCATCAGCCTTGGAAATATTGACCGAGTTCCTTGCACTTTCCGCACCGAAAACGAGGTTGTGCCTCGGCGTCGTACGGATCCTGTCCCCGGCGTGTCGATGATTACGAAACTCTTGATAACGACGGAATTAACGGGCGAGAAGCCTGGCGTAAGTTGCCGGCAGGCTCTCTCTCGCCGATGTACATGTACATACCTATATTCGCGAGAGAGCGTGTGCGACCGTGTGTGATTCACGGCCTCCGTGTCCCGATATCTCAATTTCCGAATAACGTCGAGGCAAACAGGAATTCTCGTCGAACTCCTGACAAATATTAGCCGAAGAGAGCGGCGATACGAGCGGCAGCGTCCGCGGAGGTGTCAAAAGCGTTGGGAGCTGTTAAATAAATGACGCACGATGATCATCTTCTGCGCCGCGCGTCGCACGGCCTCGCGAATCCTGTTAGACGGAATGATGCCGATCGGCATCGCGGAATCTCTCAATCTTAACTGCACGCTTGGTAAAACGGAACGCGTCGATGAGATATTAAGCATTTCAGCTCCCTGCCGATAAAATCGACTAGTATTTTCATATTTTTTTCTAGGAAACTATTAGCTTCGCGTCAAAAGAGTGGTTGGAGAAGTTGAGGTGGCAAACTATTATAAAAACAAATGTTAGGGAATAGGAAGGAATGCAATACAGTAAATGCTCTATAAGCGCAACAATTTCTATACGATAGATGCGACCAAGAATATCTCCCCTCCCCCAACTTAGTACATGCACAGGATAAACAACGGTGCTGAGCGGGAAATTGTTGTATTGTACTAACGCTATATTCCATACCTAAGAATGACACATCAAGTATCATAAAACCCCAATTTAAACATCCTAAATGCCTTAATTTCTTCGTTGCGCCCAAGGCGGAACCCGCGCGTGATCTCCATTTGCGCGTCTTCTCTACGTTCAGCTCGGCCTTTGGAGATAAGAAATAGCTACCCTATACGATAGATGCGACCAAATCCTCCCGATATTAAGAAAGAAAATCCACTTCATTCCAGTTTGTTGCAATTCAGGCAGAAAATTTTTATTTTGCATAAAGATTCCACTATCTAGTCATGTACATTACATTTTCGGCATTGTTAAACATTTAAAAAGCAATGTAGATGCATGAAATACCGATATGAGACAAATAATTTTTGACCAAATGAACTGCTAGACAGAGTTGGGCATTATAAGCGATTAAAATTTTAATCAAGATTGGTTGATTAATGTGTACGATTTCAAAGAAGGTAATCATTGAAAAATCGACGATTGATTCGTTGATTAAATTTTTGCCCAACTCTGCTGCTAGATCGGTCGCCCGCACCACTGTCTCCCTCGTGGGTACACTTAGGGCAGACAGGTTACTGCCGTCAAAAATGCCATATGATTAGGTAACGAAGTTAGACTAGAAGATAGACAAAGTTAGAATTTGGACACCATGGATCTTTATATGTGTATCTCTCCAAACAGTTATTCCGTTCTTAATTTCCCGATTTCAACAATGTGAAACACTAGTAGACTGGCAATCCATCACATCGTCGCGTTGTCGGTCCCACGTTCCACGTGTAAATTACTGGAAGGCGCGAAAATATCCTTGATAACGAGGTTCCCATGTGAGAACCCCGTAAAAGCGGACTTTAATGGCGTTAATCGTCCTATTGCCTCGTCGTGACCTTATCGTCGCACGCTTCCGGGCCGCGGATCGCGCAGGCGCGCGCGCGCGAATCAATTCCCACGATGCTTTCACTGTGGCCCGATACGTCATTATCGGCTTCGCGAATGATCGCCGTTTGATAAACGATGGTCCGTCTAACGCGCGACACGTTCTAACGAACCCGTCAACGAAATGCTAGGCCGACCTTACTGCGCGCGCGGTTCAGAACACGACACAGCGAGTCAAAGTGGCATTTCAACACTTAAAAATCAATTTTACAATTTTCCATCTGCAGACACAAATGCGGAACATCGCTCGCCGTAACCTCTTGACCTGGCTAGATGAAACCATACACGGGAAGTTATGACTCCTGACTCCTCTAGATGTTAACTTCAGCTAAGAAAGTTTCTTGTATCTCGAGATTCTTGAATTCATCCCCTACGGAGCTATTTTAGGGTACCGCTTTTCCCTTTACCCTCGTACGCTCCTAACAAACCTGATGTACTACTGATCCCATGATCCCATGATCCCAGGATAATACTTATATGGATCAATTGTATATACAGGGTGGACCAGGAAGCGTGTTCAGCTTAGATTATTCTGCAGAGCTTTAAGGTAATTATACCAAAATGGTCAACCCTTTTTGCCAGAGCATTCAAGGTCATCTTCAGTTTTTTTATAAGTACAATTCCGATCGAACCACTAATTGCAGGACATTCTAAGGTGATCACGCTTCGTGGTCCACCGTGCATGATCAATAGACTGCGGATTTTATGCACTTATGACAAAAATGGGTACATGTAATTTAAAGCAGCGGCTATGTTAAAAATAATTAAGGATACTAATATATTATTTCCAGCCTAATAGGATAATTAAAAGAAGAATACAATTTTTATTTGGCTCCTGTGTCCTGCAATCAATGCAAACATTTTGTATTTTGCATAAAGATTCGCAGTCTAATAATCAATTAATACTACAATGAAACAGTTACCAGACTGACACTTACCAAAAGAAGCTTAAGAAGCAACGGAGAAGATCAAACACTATACATGTAATGTACAGAAAATACGAAATAAAGATTGACTTTTTAAAATTACAACCCCATTGGAATCGGCTAGCAGATAAAAGCCGCGGGTACGGCGCAGTAAAATCGCGAATCCCGCTGAATATCCCGCTGAATCCCCACCGTATAAAATGCCGCGCTTTGTGAGAGATGAAACAG
This sequence comes from Lasioglossum malachurum, assembly GCA_028455605.1. NCBI lineage: Eukaryota > Metazoa > Arthropoda > Insecta > Hymenoptera > Halictidae > Lasioglossum > Lasioglossum malachurum. The sequence goes on along the minus strand of CM052311.1, from coordinate 21,576,947 downwards.
CACTTTGGACCCACTGTGCGTCTGTGATTTTCACCAGGAGGAAGGATCATTCTTTTCCACGATGATGGAGCCGCTCGAGCGACTTGACTGACAGTAAAGTCGTCTTCCAGCTGAACGCCGGGTCACGAGCCGGCCGCGGTGGTTCATCGATTCCATTCCACTTTCTACGAAGCGATCCTCGATGATCCTTTCCCGTGGCCTGGGAGTGGCTACGATCAGACCTGTCGGTTTAGAGACAATAAGCGTGTCTCATCCTCCGGCGAGGGCCGACAGCGACGATCACGCTCCGAGATGCTCTTCAGCCTTCGGTGACGAGAGAGTTTCTAATTTATGAGGGGAAACGCGAACGAATGAATGCTTTTCGACGATTCGACCGAGGATTTTTGTCGGGGATCGCGGCGGGAAGCGGTTGTGGTATGCGTCGAGTCCCATTGCCGTCCATCTGGACGAGAAACGGTGGGTCTAGCGAAATATCAGAGCGCCTCGCATGAAAAATGCTGGACTTCTCAGTAGATTCTTGACGGAAAAGAATTTCAAGATTTACAGAGTGTCTAGTTTCTACCCAGTTAGGGTAGAAAAGTTGATTTTCTTTCTTCCGCCAAATAATATTGCAACGTTCTCTGCACCTGAAGCGCGGATTTTATGGATTTATGCGAATGGCGATTCTGAGTTGGTGCACCAAGAAAATTTTGCCATGCCACAATTCTAAAGTAGTTTGCGTTCAACGAGTGATTAAACATGAGGTATGAGCAAATACGCTGGATGGAATTTCTCAATTTTTTATTCAAAATGACTTCGGGTGCGAAGGCTTGGAACAGACGAAAACGGAGTACCGTTGCCGAATCCAGGAGAAATTGCATCGTTGCAAAAGGCCGAGGCAAAATGTCGGAACTTGTTTCATGCCGAGATTACTAAAAGCCTCCGATCTCGTGATACCGTATCGTCGCATCGTAGATCATTGTCTCGCGTAATATATCGGCATCTGCAAGGGCCGATTATCGATGATCGGCCGTGTAAATCACGTCCGAGGACTCTCGACCCGATAATTTATTACGTCGTTCTATTGGCTGGCCACGATGACGAGTCGCGCCCCGGAACAATTTATTGCGAGATCTAATCGGTTGCTGCCGTCATTTTTCACTCTTTGCCTTAATGCGAGAGCCACTAGGTGCCCCCGCGACACTGCCAAAGGTCCCGTGGCAACGTAAATAACACGCTTGCAAAATGCGTCCTAACTGTTTCCCTGTCAGGATCTGTTTACTCTCGATTTGCCCTCCAGGGACACAGATTCAACGCACGCGCAGGCCTGGTCGTTTTAGATGTTATCTGCGCCAATGCTCGATCAGAGTATCGACCAACTCTTGTTTGCATGTGTGTACATACATGTACAGGGTGTATGAAAAAAGTGATGGTCACTCGTCCTAGGGATGCGTCTACACGTCTGGATCGGTGAACATTTGTAGAAGAAATATTTGTAACTTGTAAATGACAGTTTGTTTTTACATCAGCATCTACCAATCATCGAGAAGGGAACAAATTTAACAGGAGCAATATGTCGCAAACAAATAGTTATTGAGTTACACGTACAGTGACTCCCACAAATATTCGGACACTCTTAAAAAGCCGATAACTTTTTTAGAATTGTACTATATGATTCGAACTTTTTTTGGAAGCTAGAGCAATTAGTTTACTACAGGACGTGGAAAGAAATTTTTTTTGAAAACTGCAATTGGTCGGAATTGTATACAAAGTACTAAAAGTTGCGTTTTACAACTTTTTTATGTGGGTCTATATTGAAAATTTAAAAAGTAGATGTGTCAATTATATGCACTGTGAAAGTTTCATCGAAATCGGTTGATGCGCGGAAAAGAACCACAGGCATTGAAAGATGTAAGAATCTGCAGTTATAGGTCGAAAATCGTGAAAATCTGCAATTTTTGCCTGGGAGGCAATAATTGAGAATCTCTTTCCCGTAGACATCGTATAAAATCCAATATTACCCTGAGAGTAATTAAACAAGTTTTTCTAATTCCGGTAATGATTTGTAAGTTCCATAGCAGTTACGAACTCTTAATCCAGTGTCGATCTTATGGTCAACCTGTCGGAAAACGGAGCGACGAAAAAGAAATCTTCAGTCTCGAAGTACCAAGTCCCATTATAATAATCGATTATTCAATTTGCTTTCAGCAATAACAAAGGGAGCTCCTGGCATCGTGGACAAAGTTCCCAAAGGTCGAGCCCCAGCCCCAGTCGACGCCATCACGCGCAGGAAGCAGCCGCGCCTCACACAGCTCCTGTTTCCGTGAGTATTCGATCCCTGCCGGAAATACAATTTTCTCTTTTTTCCCGTGTGCTGTCGTTGTTATTGTTGTATGTTTGTTTTACGTCGAATGCGAAGTCATTAGCGACGATTGCTCTTGATCGCTCGGTGGGCTGGCTTCTCACGCGAGGAATAGTAACTGATTTGTTCATTATTCAAGAACCAGATAATCTAGCATATATAAATCTTATCGAATTTTTAATTTCTGATGAACCCCCGCAGCAATTTTCGACAGGTCCTCTCTGCCATAACTTCGTAATTGATAAATGTTTTTCAGTAACAAAATTAAGGGATACTTTCTAAAATAAACCTATTTATTTAAATCATAACGTCGAATCGAAAACATCCTTTGGATAAAGTCTTCCAGTTTTTAAGAGGAGCATCCCCAAAAACCATTTCTCCAGCCTTCTGCATCATTGTAATCGTTTGTTTTTCTGCGCGTACACTCGTTTTTTGCGTTTTGAAACAGCGTAAAACTTTCCGCAGTTAGATATCTATTAAAACTTCCTTGACGGTTCCCACGTCGCTGTTGTTCGCTGAAATTGTTTTCCCCGCAGATATTTCATTCGCGAACGCCACAATATAATTTAAACTTGGCTGGTCGATCAGAATTTGGATTTCCCCTCAGTGCCCTGTTATAATAAATTCCGAAGCATAATATTGGAACCACGCAGACACCGCAATTTCCTTGCCTCTAAATTCTGTGCAGCATCAGGACAAGCACGATATTTGATATTTTATTTGGTAACTTACTGGGAATTTACTGATCATTAACCAACATCATGTACTATACATTTGTTTCATTTTACAAGTGATTGGAATCTCCAATATGAAAGATTGGAATTTAAAATGAAAGGTACAATTAATGGATTGTGGGGACCACATATTTATTTGTTCAGCATTCGACATAACCAGAGTTGGGCAAACATTTTATTTACATAAAAATTACGAATAAAGTGTGGGTTTAAAACCAACTTGGAAAAAACACACTTTATTCGAAATTTTTATTTAAATAAAATTTTTGCCCAACTCTGGACATAACATAGTATGCACAATACTTCCTTGAACTTGAAGGGGGTGATCCCTCAGGTCATTCGAAATAACTTTTTCCATTACGAATATGTTCTCCAGAGATTCGTTAATAACTCCCTAAGGGAGCCTCGGAGAACATTTTCGCAAAGGAGAAAGTTACTTCAAATGACCTCAAGAATATCCACCCCTCCAAGGAACTACATTTTGAGAACATCCTATATATTGGTGATGGACCGTCTGATTAGGAAAGCATGTTTTCGAAAAGAAGAGGTCCGACGGTATTATTTAAACGAGAGGGGCATCTCTCGTGGAACGGTTTCAAATGTTTAAAACATTTTAAAGATCGCCGGTCCCGCGTTTTAAAAAGTTTCGTGGTCGTTTCGTCGGCGCGGCCAGCTTCCGGAACTTTCTTTCCCAAGAGAAGTTCTCCGAGCAACTCCCTTCAACTTCTCAGCCACTTGCAGAACGTCTCGCCGCGGTCGATAAAGCGTTTCGAACTGCTCCGCCGATTCCGCCGGAATTATCGCTGATTTTCATAGGCATTTCTGACGAGGAACCAGCACCTCGAACTCCGTACGCGGGGAAGTATTACTTCAAAAAGCACTTGCCGTGTCTCTGAAGCCTCTTCAGACGTCCTGGCTCCGTTGGAACTTCAGGAAACACTAAACATGTCTCTGAAAGCTTTTCAGACGTTCTGGCTCCGTGATCACTTGAAAAGTGTACTGGACCCAGCCCTTAAACAGTTTCGAACGTCTTGGCTTTAGCTGTCAGTTCTCGAGCTTCGTACGTTAATTGCATCTTACTTCAGCTTGTTGAGATATGGCCAGATGATCTGCTTCTGATTTTTTCTTTTATAATTATTCAAACTATAAAAATGACATTTTTATAGTCATAAGACATTTTAATATTTTCTTAAATTATTGTCAGGATTATAGAGCATCGTGGATTTGTATGAGAGATCTTTCAACCCTTAAATTAATTAAATAAATGAAAGCAAGCTCCTTACCTTTATGATAATTTACAACATAAGGGTTTATCAATAAAATCCAGTTTTCTCTGATCCTGACGAATTAATTTAATCAAATTTACTATCACAGTTTTATTTAACAATTAAATAGTACCTATACAATAATTTGTATAGACTCGTTTCCAGAATTGCAAGGGTGCGGGAGGATTCGCGTTCTCATTTCTCGATAATACAGTAATGGGATGTTTCAGTAGTCAAAAACTCTAGATGAAAGATCGATCTTTCATAGAAGTTAGGGCTATTTTCATAGCTACATGTTGCCAAATAATGCAAATTGCGCCTCGTAAACGAAAAAATAGAACTTTTGAGAACGATAGCGCTCTAGATCGATCTTTTATCTAGCGTTTTCGACTACTGAAAAACCCCATTTTTGTATTACAATATCGAGAAATGAGAACGCGAATCTCGCACCCTAGCAATCCTCGAAAAAGGAGTCTACTCCCTTAACAAAATTGATGAAAATTGTCGAGGAACGTGAGATTGCCGGAATCGCGTGCACGGAATCGGCGATTCGTGTTGCGAAATTCGCAACTGCTCCGGTCCAAAGTGGAATTCTATTAATTGCTCGATCAGGAGCGGCGAAACCGGAGGAACACGTCCGCACGCATAACGATCCCAATTAATACGACGAGCGACGTGATGAATTGCCGCGAGGAGCCGTTTGGTTTGCGACGCGCGTATAACCGTTGCGAATAAATCCGGCAACTTGCAACAATACGACGCGACGGTCGGATAAAACAACATTACCTGGGATTAATTAAGCTCGAGGCTGAGCAACGCGACGCTGCCAGACCTCGGTTCCCAAGTTTGTCCAAGAAACTCCGAGGAGAACCACCCAGGCAACTTTTGTCCCTTCGTGAACTTTTCGTCCAGCGAGTATTCGCCTGTGATTCTTGGACTGTTGCGGTAACAAAACACGTTCTACCATAAAGTGGTCCTTCCGTAGAAAAGCCTCGTACAATCTCGTCTTATTATTATCATGATTTATCGCGTAATCCGTAGTATGAAAGCGCACGAACTTCGTATCAAATTATGTAATCTTGTATAACAGTTTAAACATGGGATGAAAAAGGCACTCTTCTTCCTGCCATAACTTTATTCTAAGATATTTTCCTGAAATGACAATTAGACTTGGATTTGGAAATTGCATTAGTTGCAAGATACAGGAGCTACATATACATTTTTTTTTATTAAATAATTTGAAACGTTTTCACTGTTCCGCATCCGATCTACTCATTTTTGTCACGAATAATGATAAACTGAGTCTTATAAAATTGAAGAAATTCTTAATGAGACAGATGAAATGCAACAAAAACCAAAACGGTGGTTTGTAATATTTTTAATGTTTTTTCTGTTAGAAATGAATTTATTTACTTTGAGCGATGTGATTCTCATTGTCGCCATTTTTTCGCGGTCGATATTTAGAAAATCGTATAACACAGTTTCGCTCCGTTTTGCCGATGTCTGCTACCATTAATCAATAAAATATCAAAAACGTCTGGAGTTATTGACGCAGTCTGTGCGCGTCCGCTTCGCGATACCCATTTCTTGGTCCGATAATTTACTGATCTTTTCGCGGAGACCCATACGTCACCCGCGGCGTCCCAAATAGAATCCTGAGAAGGTATCAATCACGGCCGAAAGTGACGGATTGTCCCAGAAAACCAAGCAACCCGGTCTGCTTTGAAATCTGCGCCACGATGTCGGATTAGACTGCGGTTGCAGTGTAAACGGTGCCCGAATCTAGGTCTCATCGTCCTGGCAGTTTATTATACAATCTTAATACTCATGCCGTCGTGCTGACATCGCGTTCAGCAGTGACAATTCTATTTCAAGTGTCACTGCAACAGAGCGTGCAGTATAGCACATCGAAAGTCGGGTCACAGTTCCCCAAAGTTAAAATTCATTTTTATCTCGTTCCAGTTTCACTGACGAAACTACACAAATTACGTAAAGGGCTCAACAAAATTAAGCAAACACATTTCTTCTTTCAGTAATTCTGAAAATATTTTTTCAGTTCTGTTTTTCACTCGTCCATTTTTGCCATATATGCATAAAATCAGTTGACAGATTCATTGTACGCATCGTAGAACGCTCTGCGAAATGATATGTAAAATGCCTAAAAAACCGAAGTTGACCTATCAGACCTATCAGAAAACTATTAGGTGTGCAAATACGTTCGTTCGAAGAAAAAGAAGCAGTCAGCAGTCAAATCAAATAAGAACACAGTCAGTTTTGAAAAAGGATTCCGCTGTTTGAATAGTTCCGAGAATGTGTTACCGCGGATTTTCTAATACTTTAAATGCAATAAATCAATCATCGTACAATACAATTTCTACATAAAGATACTGTTTGTCATTATATTGGGTTGGCAAATAAGTTCGTTCGGTTTTTGTGATTTATACCACTGTAAAAATCCGAACGAACTTATTTGCCAACCAAATATCATATAATTATACTAGCTGCTTCTTTCTTTTGCACAGTGGTGCAGCAAACAGCAAACGGGATATTCCGATGGCCCGTTTTAGGTGGTTCACCCTGTAAACCAGCGACGCGTAGCGCTCTGTAGTTCCAGCGTTAACCAAATTACCTCGTGGGAATTTTTGGGGTTGATATCGGACACCTAACCGTTTAAAAGGCAACGGTGAAATTTTGCCGAAATGATCCAGGTTCGCAAGCGGTCTCCCCTATCGTGTTTGGTATGTACAAGAGGCTATAGGCTAACCGTCTAAGTAAATACTACATGGGAAGCTACACTAACCCGAACGCAGTCTCGCGTTGTGCACCGTGGCCCATTATATTCATTGTATTCGGGGACGATCGCACAAGAATGCGGGGCTTGACAGTGCGAAAGAAAAGCTGTTGAACGATGTGCGGGGGAACGGTGGGGGAATTCTGGAATCGGGAATCATGGCTCGAACGTTTCCGGTCTGCGGGGACGCGCTCCGGATCGAGATCGAGGATTCGGGCTATTCAGGATCCGTGCTTTTCGAGGCGCATCGGCGCGAGCGACGATGCATTCCGGATCCGTGCCGTGAGATCGTCGAATTCCCCGCGGCGATGCAAATCTTAGATACGTTATCGTGGCCGCGACGTGACTTCCCGCAGGAGCCCCGAGAAACGAGAAGGCGATGTCAGCCGTCCGCGTCCACATCAGCGACATCCTTCGCCGGCCACCCCCGCGATCACCCCCGATCGCTATTTCAAACGATTACGCAATGCCGCGACACCGATGTCATCTCCGCGACTTCGTCGACTCGGCGACTTCATTAACCAGACGGTCTCCCCGTTTCTGCTTCGCCGAATTTTCCAATAATTCGCTTTCCTATTTATTCATCTAGAATGAAGAGTAAAGAGGAAGAGGAGTACAAGACATTCTGTAATTAAATCATCTTTTAAATAAGTTATATTAGTTGTCTTTCTTAGATAAGAAATATTACCTGGGAAATACATAAACATTCGCAGCCAGTCATAATGGTCGCAATTATTTCAGATTTACGACTATTGGACGTTCAGAGTTGAATAGACAGCTATTATGGCAATCGGTGTATATCATTGTCATATTCTACATTCACCGCGTTTCTTCCGGCGCAAAATGAACCCCGTAACCTCTATTTGTTTTTAATTGCGACCCTGCAAACGTTGGTGGAAAGTTCTCCAGTAAACAAGTTAGTGAAAACTTCGAGGTGGACTTTTTATAAAATACATTTACATAAATATTAACTTCTGCACACAGGCTAATTTACATAGAGAGAAGAAGTAAATATTTCCTGGGACTTGATGAAATTTTTTAAGTCAATGCTATTTCGTGCAATCTTGTTAACTTGTATTGAATAAGCCATTAGAAGTCTACCGGACACTGTGCTGCAAATACCTCCATAAATTTTCATTTCTGAGGATTAATTCTGACGGGCGAGAGCTCTGTTTCCCCTACAAATTTTCTCGATCATCGTTCCAGTGCCTGCCCCGTTTATAATTCCGTTTTGAAATTGTCATCTTCATGCAAGGGTGATCATCAAGGCTTCCACGTTTATGTGATATAATTCTGAGACGATCGCACACCTGCACGGTATTTACCGCCGCAATTTTGAAGCCGTGGGAAACCACAGAACGGACTCATTACCGAGACCCTCAAGAGCTATACATTAACGAGCAATTATCGAGGTACGCGATGAAACGTCTGGGATCTGAAAAAAACCAATATTTTGGCAGTTTCTTAAAGCACGTGTCTTCAAAAATATGTCTAGCTTCTTTACAAAAACTTCTTAAATCCACATAAAACGACACCGATGCCTTCTCTCTTCAAGGTATAATTCCTACAATTTGACTGGACCTGTATGGTCCAAGTAACGGAGAATGTGTATGCAAAACCTGAATACAAAATAGTCGTCTGGTGTCTTTAAAAATATTTCCAAACAAGGCCTACAAAGTGACGCTCTACAACAGATAACTCAAACAACAACGTAGCCTTGCCTCTTCGAAGAACTATAACTCCTACAATTTTAAGCATTCCGAGTTCAAAAAATTATACTGTATGGTCCAAGTAACAGAGTATGTGTATGTGCAAAACCTCAATAAAAACCAATCGTCTGATGCCTCTAAAAATATTTCCAAACACGCCGTACATAATGACGCTCCAGAAGGCACTCTCAAGACGATACCATGGAGTTTGGCGGCACACCTGCCTCTGTCCACGGTTCCGTCTAATTGTCAGATAAATGCTTGTCCCGGGCGACAGTAACCTGTGCATAAACGTGGGAGATACAGTCAATCCGACGTGGCATTGTTACCGGCAATGTCAACGAACCGGTGCGCGCTGACGTCGCTGTGAATGATGCATGTAGGTCGTACCGAGTCACGGTACACCATGCCTCCGTGTAGTCGAATGCAATAATGCAATCGATATATTAGCACGCTCCAATTAGAAGTCGAGTGTAATTGAAGGCGTTGATGAAATTCTATCGACTATCTTCCGGTTCTCCGTGTGAAACATCGGCCTCGGTCTTCTGGCTCCAGGAACGGTCACGCAATCCTCGCCAGCGACGGAGTTTCGCTTTCTTTTTGCATTCGATCCAGATCCTAGAGCCTGAGCTTTCCAATATACCCCGAGCTAGTTGACAAATGAAAATATTTCTCGAATATTTGGCTTTCAAACTTTCCTTTTTCACTGTCGGATCACACGTTGGGTGGTCAAAATATTAGGAACACTTGTGTAAGTTGATTATTTTCCGTTGAAACAATCAATTTTTCAAAGAAAATCTAGTAGAAGGAAATCTAGAAGTCACCTGTAATTATTAGACAGCGAATCTTTATGCAAAGTAAAAATTTTCTACCTGAATTGCAACAAACTGGAGTGAAATAGAAATTTATTTTCTTTTTTAATGCGCGTTCAGTAAGTTGAAAATAATATAATACTACTTTTAAATTCTTGTAATGTTTTCACTGTTTGAAATTACACCTTCTTATTTTTGTCATAAATGCATAAAATCCGCTGTCCAGTAATTAGGGATCGTCACCTGTGTTGTAAACAAGCAAAATAATACAGGAATCGTTTGTATAAATGTTATGAAAGAGCTGCATCACAAGATAACAAATATTTTGTCTTCTATAATACATATGTAGAAGTATTTCTGCCAAACAGGAGATTGTACATAAAAATCAATTATTTGGGATTTTAGAATGCATTCGTTTCAATCCGAGTTGATTTCCAATGCAATAGAGACGCTCTGGTCCAAGCCATTGAAACACTGAAACGTGTCGAATACCAATCGTGCAGATCGATTTGCTTGTCGCGTGCATTCGAACTTATGGCGAAGACGTCGTTGGCGACGGCCATTATTCATTCCGCCGTTCTGTCCATCCATCGGTTTCCAGAAGGAAATTGCGAATCGTGTGTCTAACGGATTGAACGTCTGACATGCTTCCTTGGTAATAATTTCGCGACACGGCCGTTCAAATATTTACCGAGCTTCTCTGATTGATGTTTCATTATCGAGGTTGAAAATGATCGATGTCTAGCGATCCACAGTGACTTCGGAGTCGCCGTTACTTCTAAGCTATAGATCAATTGTTGAGTAACGCGAGGATATTCATGAAGCGTACAAGTTCGTCTTCCAAAAGTATCAGTCACTTTCAAACGAACTCCTTTACTCTATTTTCGAAAATAAGTACAAACAAGAGGTATTTTTGCAAAGAAACGCAATGTTTGTATCAATTAAACATATTCTGAAAATTTCGTCAAAATTGGTCGACGTTCTAACGAGCTGCAAACGCTTAAAGATGGTAAAAATTGCAGTTTTTCACGATTTTCTATGAAACTTTCACAGTGCATTAATTGACACAGATCTACAAAATATAATTAAATTATTGGAAAAATTTCTTTTCACATCCTGTAGTAAACTAACTGCTCTAGCTTCCCAAAAAAGTTCAAATCGCATAGTTCAATATATCAGCTTATTATTTATAATTATATTAGCTTATTGATTATAAGTTTTTTCCTTAATAATCTGAAGAAGTTGAAAGTGATTAACTGACGGTTTTGCAAATCCTTTTAATTTTCGGGATCGTTACACCAACTCGGTTCTACTTTAATTATGTTGCAAGATGTGGTTAACATTATTTATATGATATATTCGCAAATCGTTTGTTTTTTCGTATAAAGAAAACGCATTACCTGTCTGGATTCAGACACATTCGCTGGCTGAGAGCGCCACGGATCATTGAATTTGATCAAAAGGTTCGCGCTTTTTCGCGGGCTGTACCAATCAAAAGCAATTTCGCGTTACACGAACTGCTCGATCCAGCGCGGAGCAATAAATAAACGGGTATCGATCGGAGTATATCTGTTCATTAAATCAGAATTTCTTCCGTGGTACTAAATTAACTGAGTGCGTAATCGAGTATAGACCGGAGTTCTTACGAATCGTTTGAAGCCAGTGGAACCGTACGGATGAATAATTCGTTGTTGGCCCCCAGGAGCCCCTTGGATTATCGGTGTCCCGGCCACATCAGGTCACGTCGTGCAGAAAGCCTCCGTCAGGTACATGCAAATGCTCTCAGAGGGCTGTTAATTAAGACTTGACGCGGTTCAAAAATTCTGGCTCGCTCTGATACCCGGTCCTATTACAGCAGACACTTTCCAGCCTCCGCTTACGATCGCTTTCATTGTCTCGTTGTCCGAGGGGATGATAGTTTAAGCGTCGCGTCAGGGACACTTGATAATAATTTAGCGAACAAAAATCTGTGACACATCAGAGAATGTAGAGAGTAATAACTAGACTGCGGATCTTTATGCGTTTATAGCAAAATTGAGTAGATGAAATTCAAAATTGTTGGACAATTTAGAAAATAGAAGACGTCAATATATGATTTCTCCTCTGTTAAAATCATTAAGAGAAGAAATAACGCTCAATTTGGTTTCTACTTCTTGCAATCGATGCAAACAATATTTATTTTGCATAAAGATCCACAGTCCAGCGTAATAACTGATAAGTAGATAATGCAGTTGATATTGATAGGCAATAATATTTCCCCTATATTTTGGTTGTTAGAAAATAATTTTAATTTTTAGATTAATGTGTACGATTAAAAAAAGAAATCATCGATAAATCGATGATTGATTCAATCGATTGATGAAGTTAATCGTCAATCGTTGATTAAAAAAAGAAATCATCGAAAAAAAAAACATAAAAGCACGTAAACACAGTTTGTAATATATATGGACCAAATGGCAATACACCTCAATTCAGTTTACAGTATTCATACCGTTTTGATTCCGTATTTCATTTCGAAATTTCAGCAGTTAGTCATTAATCAATTATCCGATTGACGATTAATAATCGTAAACGCAATTAACGACCAAAGTAGAAATTTTATCGTTAACCGCAATTAGCGATTAATAAGTATTTAATCGTCAACCGCAATTAGCGACTAAACTAGGAGATTAATTGTTAATTTCGATTAACGATTGAAGTAGAAATTTAGTCATCAATTGTTGATTAAATTATTGCCCAACTCTGCCTCCGGATGAAAATTTGCCGATTTTTCTTTTTTACATATTATAAACGATTGAATTCTTTCTGTCTGGGCTGCAATAATTATTCCATTGAAATGTCACGCTATAGTTAGAGCATAATTCATAGGTTTAAAACGTGAAGTACGAAGGGGTGAAATATTATTCTAGGGTCTTTTGTCTGAGGAGCATATGGGGGTTAAAGTAGAGATACGAGTAAAAAAGAAATGCAGACCAGCAATGATTAAAATGGGTCTCAGCTTTCTCAGCCCCTGCCTCATTGTTTCAGTTTTGTGACTTTTATTCAACGCGCTGAAGCTGTTTGCTTTATAGTTAGATCGCGAATGCTATCTGCGCGAGGAAAAACAATAGAGGGATAACGTTTGTATATTGTGTTTATTGCAATGGAAATCCTGATGGAAGGAGTATATCGGTGTCCGTATCTAGTTATCGGAGGAACGCGCGCGCAGCTTTGAGCATTTCCATGAGAATAGTCCGCAATGAAAAATATCCATTCAGTGGGTTCACAGCGCGGGATCCTCGGTGCTCAGGTGAATAGATTGGGGTAACAGAATATCGATCGCCTCGCCGGTGTAACCAACTTCCGGTTTCCTAAACGAGCTCGGACCACATTTCTATCCGCATCGGTGTTCCTAAAGGGAGGTCGAGAAGTCTCTTGACTCGTCGAGGACGAGCATTGTCCGCGTCAATGGCTGTGTCGCGAAGGAATTCAACTCACCTAAAATGTCTCGATGCCATTGTCTCGGTCTCTTAATTACAAATGGCCGCTTTGCTGGATTCTAACCCCCTCGATTTATTGCCTTCACAGACGTTCCTCTTTTCAACGTCGCCGACATTCCTCCATTCCCCGAGCCGCTTTTTCACCCGTTCCAATGAAGTTTCTTCCGTGAAAAGATACGTATCCAATAAAATCCTAAACGACTGATAAACGTTCAAGCGATCCTTTGTTGGGAACGCGATCGTTTGATCAGAACCCTGCCACCGATTTCGTTCAATTTGGTATACTAATAGTATTCATTAACGTTTGCGCATCTATATATATGTAGATACAGAATTTTCCAGGATATATGTATCCTTGACTCTGTGTCAACGAAATTTTAAACGACTGATAAACGACATTAATTTTACCCATTCTTGTCAACTAATGACGCGTTATAGCGTCGTATTTTAAAGAAATATATTTCGCAACACGGGCAGAAAGATAATAAAAGTAAAAATAAATTAGTAATAAAATAGCAAAAATAAAAAAGTAAAACAATAAGAATTCCATAAACTAATTAATTAAATATTACGCATACATCGCGCTAGAAATGAAGACTTGACTCGCGAAAAAATTCCTAAAAAAGGTAATAATCGGCTGTAGGATATCAGAGGAGAAAGAACTGTCTAGCCTAAGCGTTACCCTAGTTACCGTGGAACTCGATCATGAAACGCTCCAAAAAAATTGCAAATTCCCTAATTAAGGAATAGGCCGCGCTCGAATGCTGAATACAGGCCGCCGGAATACCGCGGCCGAGAACCGCGAAAATGTATTTTACAGTGTTGAATATGCATAGACCATGCGAACATTCATTGTAACCTTTAATTAAAACTTTTAATTAAGGCCGGCTCGAGAAGCCCGATAGCATCATCGCCGTTGATCTCTTCTAAGTAAGCGTACATACAAAGTTTGCGTCGATACGTATCCGCAAAGGGAGAAAAACGAGAATCTGTCTGATTGAACGCCGGCCAACAGAAAGCAGATCGCAACGGGCCGGATGAAACGGAAACGAAACGAAAATATTGGCTTTTGTCTCGAGCGGACGTGTACGGCGAATCGTTCAAATTCAAATTTATAAGCGGCGCGGAATTTCGGACACAAAACAAACTCCGTCAGCCGAGAAGCATTCATTCGTTTGGATGGTGCGCGCGTGGCAACGAAGACGGTTTCTGAATCACCGAGCGAAACACGTGTTTTGAAGATCATTGTACCGAATGCAGAAATACAATTCCCTGTTTCTCTGTTTCATTCACTTTGCTAACCTGAGGACTAAAAGCGATCGTAATCATGAAAAAACTAATTTCTTTAAAAAAAAAAAAAAACAGATATGCGTGACCAACAGCGTGTGAATAAGTGAATACACTTTTAATTGAAACTTATGAATCCCAGTTCATTTAATTTTATTTATAACTCTATTGAATTATTGAATTTCTTGAAGCTCGTGCAGTTTTAATTTCGTTAAAACTGTAATACATTATTCTGTATAGAATGTTTAATTTATCGTTCGTTCGCCGAGTTAACAGCTCACCTAATCGAAGTGCATTTTTAATGCGTTTTAATCAATTACGCACTCGTTCGAGTGTTCCTAGAGCTGTCTCAGAGGAGTTGGTCGAAGGAAAGATAATTGGATCGTGATTTTTTACGCAGCTTGTCGCTCGGAAATAACTGAACGAGACGGACGTAACAAACACAGACGAGGATTTTATTAAAACACTAAAAATGGCGCGCCGAGCGACGTTCCACCAGCTACGAGTCTTAATTAGCAAAACGTCGTCGTATCCGCAGAGGAGACTGCCGTAGATATGATCTGCCATTGTGGCACCTTACCACTTGCACCCTCTTCATTTCCGAGTGACAACGCCAAACAGTGCCAACGACCACGGCAGAATCATTACACGATACACTATGGTCGTTACGCTCGCGAACTGAAAAGACGTCGCGATACTGGTCACGAAACACAGTAATGTCTCGATACATATGGAAGAGACGTACACGATATTTATGAAAAATTATCCCCTTCTGCACCAAATTATACTATTGCAAGTAGAATACCCTACAGTGAACCACGACAGTATTTGAACGCACTTTAAAACAGTATAACTTTTTTTATGATCGGACCAAACGTTCCGCCTTTTTTTGAGCAATTAGAAAAATTGACTTACCAAATGACATGCAAAGAAAGATGTAAGAATCTGTGGATTTTAAACAGAAACTGACCAAAAGTCGCGAAAAACTACGATTTTCATCACATTTCACCACTTGTAGCTCTCGGGTATGTTAAGCGATTTTTATGAAATTATCGGTATGTAAATAACATAGATCTACAAAACATATGTTTTAAATTTTCATCAACCCTTATGCGATCCTCAGGGTGAAAATTCACCCATTTACTATTTTCACATATTGTAAAATCATTGATCTCTTGATGTCTATGTTGTGAAATGTATTTCTTTAAAATGTGACGTTACAAATGGAACATAATTTGTTGAGTTGACTAGTCTCTTTTATGCAACTATTCTTGAGGAGCGTATGAGGGTTAAGGGACCAAATAAAAAAGTTTAAAAAATGCTATTCCTATTTTTGCACGCGACCATGTAAATTGTATTTTTTAGAAAATCTTTTTTGCAGATCATTTAGTAAACCAATGCTTCCAATTGCTTACAAAAGATCAGGTCGTTTGTTATAATTATAAAAAGGTTATACTGTTTTAAAGTGCGTTCAAATACTTTCGTGGTTCACTGTATATCTTTGTCTTGTTCACTACTTCACCGCGGCTCAGTTCCAACACTCCGCTCAGTGGAACCTGCAGGCAGACATTTTTGAAAATGACCACTTCAAATGCCCTCAGGGACCGCCCCTTAGTAGGTTGGACGACATTTTTGGGACACCCTATACATTTAAAAAATTTCAACTGTAACAACTTCGTGACAAAAAATCTACGAAAGTCAACGAATTAAATGCAGTTATACAATTCCTCTGGGAAAAAAGAGATTTCAAAAGTGAACGTGATCAGTAGACTGCGGATCTTGATGCCAATCCTTGTTTTCACGAATTATTTTATAAAAAATCTGAAGGGGAGGTTCTCCGCGTCGACTAGAAGACTCTCCGAGGTAAACATAAAATAATAACGCAATTAATTTTGCACGCGCCATAAATACGTAAAGAGCCGCGGTCTAGCGGTCACTCAGTTTCGAACGTGACACAATAGGGACACGATATCTGAATCACAGTAGGCGAGTCGAGTATACTTTGCGAAATAATTCCCGAACGCGTTACCGGATCGAATAATTTGTTATTGCATATACTTTTGCGATAAGCGAGGCAAGATATATGAGCGATCAAGAGCGTTCGTGCGTGTCGAATCATGGGAAAGATCAACGGGTTTACGGGGTTTACCGGTTGCGCGGTGTTATCACGGCCTCGGTTTCTGTGTCTGGTATTTCGATCAACGCTTCACGCAATTATCCCGTCGGCGGTGTGTAAAATAATTCCGATTATGTTTCCGTTGCAGCCGTTGCATGATCAACGGTCGGCCGCGTACACCGGCAAGGAGAGAAGACGAATTCCTGGACTGAGCAAGGCGCAGAGGCGTATCAAAGCGTCCAGCACGCCGGCGCTCCTGGATCGCGATATAGAAAGGTGAGTTACTTTTTTTCCATTGTTACATTCAGCAATTTTAACTTCCGGAAGGACATTATTTTGCGATGCAACACTGCCTTACAGTACAGACTGTACAGGCCCCCTCACGAACCTAATTTAATCTCGTAGCTTTTCGACATGTTCAACAAAAATTACATTTAATTTTATGTAATTTTTTAACACTCGGAACTATTTATCTGGAAAATTAAACATTTCTTCCGATCTAGAATATTTCCATTTCCTATGATTTGTGAAATTTTATGGATATGAAATTGGTATAATACCTCATACAATACCTAAATGTTTAGTAATTGATTAATAAAAATGGAAACAATATTTTGAATAATGGTACAGCCGTTTTTAGTGGTGCCTCGGATACGTGTATTGGGAAAAATTGTTCAGATTGTTGATCTTGATTCGCTTTTGGCAACATTTACCAATAATTGTAATATTTTAGAGTGGCTTAACATGTTCGCTCCCATCGTCACAAATATGTGACATCCATAATCTGACAGTTCACTTAAAAACGGTCAAATTAATTTTATGCACTTCGTTGTTTAAAGTCATAGTAGAATGCATAATTTTCAGAGAATCCGTGACTTTCTTCTGCTAAACTGTTTTGATAATTCAAAATTGGGTACGTTGCATTTAATAAAACCTTCGAACAAGGAAGGTAAGCAACGAAACAAATGCTGGTAGCGAACGTATCAAGACGAACTTAACATTCTTCGATATTTTCGCATTAAATGGCTCGTATAAACAGGAGCAGTCGAGCTGTAAATATTGAAGAGTCTTTAGTCACACTTCTTGTTATTTCTTCATCTAAATCTTCACATGCGAGGGAGGTTATTTCTGAATGAACTGAATGAACTTCTAATGCACTGAGCGCCGGAAACCATCACGGTAGAGTGGTTTTATCGACAGGCCAGGCACCCGTGTGAAAAGTCTCTTTCTCTCCCGGTCATCCCCGTCCGTTTTCGATCGCCCGAATCCTTTTTCCCTCGACGCGACTGCTCCATCTTTTAACTTAATTCCCTCTCGAAATCTGCTTTCCGACGTCATTACGAAGATTGCGTTCTTAGCTGACTTGCTCGAGACCGGTATCGAACCGGAAATACGCTTTCTTTCGTGCAGCTATGAGTCCAGACAATTTTTAACTCGGTTTAATTAAAACCGCTCCTACTTTTTCGCTCTGTTACTGCGAAAGCGTGTGCATTATAGTCTACGGCGTCAGTCGGTAATATTAGAAAGTTTTCATTAAGTTGCAGTGCTGTTCTCTTTAGATATTAATTGATGGTTCGAATTATATATTTATTAAGGCTAGTATCAGTTGTGTATTCCCTTGAAGTTTTTCACGTATAAATTGTATAGTTCCTGGAGTCGATTCGACTGAAAAAAGATCCAAATTTTACCAGGTAGTTGCAGTGGCTTTTTAAAATTAGAACTCTCTTTATGCTTTTTCGACGAACGTATACGTACTCTGTATTACGATGAAAAGTTTCACAACTTGCGTCACTATAAAATGTTCTGCGTAAAGGAAATCCAGCTGAAACTGGACACGTGGATAAAATCTATTATTTCAGCTTCAAAATGTATTTCTTTTAATCATCAAATTATGAGTAAAACACAACTCGTTGAAGAACAAAGTTGCATAAAAGTTTTTAATTTTCTGTGTATAGACACGTGTAGCAATCAACGTGTACAATATAATATAATTACAATGCGAAGTCGTATGAACAATACAGGGTGGGGTATTTATCCTGGCCACCTGGAATATCTCGAAAACTAAATTCCAGAGAAAAATCTATCGATCTATGGTATAAAAAATAGGACATTCCATTTGAAAGAATAAAGTTGATCTTGGAATGACCTTGAAAAACATGATGAAAATTTAAAATGGATATAATAATATTTTTTTATAGATAGATATTTTTAAGGATAGAAATATTTTTTTCTCTGGAATTTAGTTATCGAGATATTCCAGGTGGCCAGGACAAATGCCCCACCCTGTATATGTACAAAGTAGACAGTCAAAAGGGTAGGGTTCCGGTTTTCCCATATCATTGTTTCTTCGAGTACGACAATCGAGACAAATTGTTTCGGTGTCCCGGTGAAAGCAGTAATCGCCGAATGATGGATGCGAAGAAAATAGGACGTTGATGACGTTCTCGTATTCAGATGATCCCCGAGGGGCGGAGTATGTTCGAACAACTGCGTGGCCTACAGTGGCCCGGAGGTTCGAATTTCTTTCGGGGGTGCGTTCACCCTCCAACTCCGACATCTTGCCTCGTGCAAACACCTGGGGTGCCCGAGATAAGTTATGAAACCTGTCCGTTCCGTGCCTCGCGGGCTTTGCACGAAGATTTTCCTGTTTCAGGGAGCCGTGTTTGCGTCCCACAACAAAAAGAAAAACTGCACACGAGCAAATATTGAAAGAGCGAAGTTGGCTTCCGTCGTTTGTGAAACGCTTTGATTCGAAACGATTTGTTTCGGATAAATAGCTCCAAACTTGAAAATTAATTTACGCTCTGTTTCAACACAGTACGTATTAATTACAATATACAGAAACTAGTTGTAGACATTTGTTTCTTTTCTTAATAATCTTGTAAAGCTGAAAACAACGTAATTTTAACTTCGTGTAATGTCTCCTTACTGTGTTATAAATGAGTTTACTTTATTATAGATATATTACATCCGCAGCCTATTGGTAAAATCGAGAAACACGAATTAGTGACAATACCAAAATATTTTAAGAGTTCCAACATATTATTCGTAACTCGTTACTAGACTGTACTAGTAAAAGATTCGAAAAGCCTAAGAATATCAAAATCTAGGAAGAGATGTGAAGTTGAATTTTTATTTAACCCCTGCTGCCCACAATCGTTGCAAAATATTTTTATTTTGCATGAAGATCCGCAGTCTACTCGTTACAGTTACTAAGAGAAGAAATCAATGTTCATACAGTTCCCGTTCGTCGCAGTCGGTGCACAAAATTTTTATTCTGCTAATGACTTTGTCGTTTATAACTGGTCGGTTGGGCCAGTTAAAGGTGTATTTGTCTTCTGTATTTGCCGTGTAATGAATAAAGTGAAAACTGTGAACGGCAGCAGTTGAACGAAGTCGCCAAAAAGAGCCGATCCCTTCTTTGACGTATTATTGGGAACATTGAATGGACGACAAGCGAAGGGAGCTAAAAATAGTTTCGAAAAAAGCAGCCGATCGAAGTGGAGGGAATAGATCAAAGGTTCCGGGTTGATCGCGTCCAGGTTCGTTTGAAGTGCTTCCTCCTGGTTCACGACTTTCCATCGTGACCTCTTGATCCCCGCAGAACGTGTCTCGGCAGCCGGGGTTGTTTGCCGAGGCACGAATAAAGACGTTATTTCGAATGACCCGTCTCCCTTTCTCTCTCACTCCCTCCCTTCTCTCTCGGTTCCATCGACTTTGTACCTGGACGAACATTCATCCGGTCGTTGCACTAATTACGACGTGAATAGAAAATCTCTCGCGACATCCTCTTTAGTTTCACGGAGGCGTCCCTTCGCTTCCGGTTCACCTTGCCACGGAGATTCGCTCGTTAGTGTTTCATGAAGTTCCCGTCCCTTTGACTCCGTGGAATATTCTCTATTATTTGTAAACACGGCTCGCGTGCTATTTAATCACGTCGTTTAGAAATCTTGAGAGCCGACGGCGCACACCGGAACTTTGAACGCATCGATACTTTTTGATTAACTCCCGGCTGCAACTTGGAGACCGAAACTCTCCAGCAACACTGAATCACAGTAATATTCGGACATATTTGAAGGGGCGCTAACTTTTTTAATATTGAACCAAACGACCTGGATTTTTTACCACGCTTATATTGACTTGCCGTGGTGTTGTATGCGTCAAATCTTGTAATCGAATTTTAAACCTCTTCCCGTAGTCCAATCTTGCTGAAATTTTGTATACACGCTTGCTTCCGATGACAATGAAAGTAGAAAATAGAATATGTAAAAAAATCTTTTTAATAACCACGCTTATATTAAAATACACTGAAAAGGAGAAAGTAATTTTTTTCCTGGTTCTCCATAAAATACCGAATCCAGTTAAATGATTAATGATATTTTTCTCCAATTTAAGCAATTAGTTCAAAATTTCTTCTGTTACAAAATTAGTGTCGGAATAGATAGAAAAATTCAATATAATTTTTAAATAAAATTACACATGACATTAGAGTGACTATAAAAATAAAAGCGTGGAGCGCCCACGAAGATTACGTCAATAAAGTTTATAGCGCTCCACGCGCTTTTATTTTTATAGTCACCGATGTCATGATTTTATTTAAAATATTAAATTTTTCTCTATATTCCGACACTAATTTTATAACAGAAGAAATTTTGAACTAATTGCTTAAAATTTTGGGGAAAAATATTATTAATCATTTAACTGAATTTTCGGTATTTTATGCAGAACCAGGAAAAAAATTATTTTCTCCTTTTTAATGGATTTTGATATTAGCGTGGTTTATAACAAGTTCTTTTCTATATATTTTATTCAGAAGTTGAAACAATTAGTTTACTATATGGCGTGAGCAAAATACTAAAAGTTGTATTTTTCAATTATATATATGGCCGGATTCCTATCTTACATATAAAAATGAATACAACTTGAAGAATTTGCTTTTAGTGATGCTCATCATCTGAAGTGTTAAAAAACGTTTTATTATTATCGTAGTATCTTTCGTTTTGAGTTTCGAGCACACATCCACGCAATTCTTTAAACAGCCACATTTATGGGTCCAATCGACTATTTTCTGCCAGGATTGGTTACGTTACTTGAATAAATTATTCGCCTGACGTCAGAACGTCTCTCGTAAAAATAGTTTAGAATCGTTTAATTATTTCCCACCGGCGGTTTCTTTTAATAAACACTGTATTTTTTTCATTCCCATCGAGCTCGAATCACCGAGACGTTAATTCGTCCCAGCTCGAAACTTCTTGAGATTCGACGGCTCCAACAATGGAACGTAACTCGGCATTATTCTAATTTTGAAGTTCCGAGGTATGGCAAGTTTCCTGGCGTCGGCTCGGGCCTCTTCACCCCCGTTTTTCGCTCCGTTAACGCCACGAAGTTCTCGTCGCCGTCGATGCTCGCTGTTCCGTTCTCCGAAACACTCGATCCGAGACGATAGAAGGAATCCAAAGAAGCAAAACTCGGTGAAAAAAGGCTGGTCGCGCGACAGAATCCAATTAAAAGTTCCGTAATCGCAGGGCTTCGACGCGAGTGTGGATCAACGTTTCCGGTTTGACGTCTCAAGCGATTATTTCCGGACGATTTAAATTTTCCTTTCGAACTTCTAATCCTTTGGACCAGAGCATTCTCGGTCCGCCGTGATCAACTAAAATCGGCTCGTCCGCCCCACTTTCCGTTCGGGACGCGTTCGAGAGAGCCGCTTTGAATTATCCTTCCAGATTGTTTGGTAATTCGACGCGCGAGAGATAGACGGCTCTTGAAAGTCTCCTCGAGGGACAGCATTATCTTTTAACATTCCCCAGCGCGGCCTGACGTCTGACGCTCCGATGTGTTCGAGAAAGAAACTTTTCACCCTAACCGCCGCACGCTGAAAACTTCCTACTTTTCCCGTAGTAGAAGGAGCACGGAGTTTCTGTTTATCGACCCCGCCCCTTGCATTTCCGCACACTATTCCGAAAACTATCCTCGCGGGAAGAATTTTTCACGGAATGCTTCGCTCACGGTTTTACCCGCTAATTCATGATCCTGCTGAAATATTATACCACCCGATCAACATTTCTGCTAACAAATATTCCTCCGCGAATTAAGGGAGAGTCTCGTCTATTTACTATAAATGTTAGCGTACTTTGTGATCTCTTTATTTTGCTTGAAGTTTTAGGGTTTTAAGTACAATTCTAATCTTCATAATAGAAAATTACGAAAATAACTAGGTCGAGATGAGAAGCTTGATTTTTTAACTATTAAATTGGGTTTATATTATTTAAAAATATATTGGGATACATAATAAAATGCAAATTCAGGTTCAATAAATAAACGTATAACAAAGTGAATCAATTTTGGTCACACAACATGGATTAGTCAATTTTTCTACGCCACTGCTGAACAAATAATCTCAAAGATGAAGATACAACATGAAAGTAATAATATAACATCATAAGTAGACTGCGGATCTTTATGCATTTATGAAGAAATTGATTGGGTGAAATATAAAGGTTGGAAAAGTTTAAGAACATTATAATGTTGTTTTTAATGTAACAAGGTCATTAAGGGATGAAATAAATTTTTATTTATGCATCAAGATCGGATATGTAAGAATCTGTGGATTTTAAACAGAAACTGACCAAAAGTCGCGAATAACTATGATTTTCATCACATTAAACCGCTCATGAGTATGTCAATCGATTTCGATGAAATTTTCAGCATGTGTATAACTAACATAGATCTACAAAACATACAATATTTAAAATTTTCATTAAGGAGCCAAATAAAAATGTTTTAAAAAATGCCTTTTTTATGTTTGCATGTAACCTTGTAAATCATAATTTTTAGAAAATCTTTTTTGCATGTCATTTCGTAAACCAATGCTTCTAATTGGTTATAAAAAATCAGGTCGTTTGATACAATTATAAAAAAGTTATTAGTTTTTAAAAGGTGTACGAACACTTTGTACACCCACTGTAAATTATTACGTTTCCCCTACTTACCATTCTATCCTAAGTTATCACCATTCTTTACCGCTGAAAAAGCACTTAAACACCGGGGCAGATTAATCGTAAATGCCGAATGACAATTTTATCGTAAAAAGCGTCAAGCGGGTGGGAGTGCATTAATTAAGAATGATTAAGTAATGGTTTCCCGAAGGTGAAACGGCAAGGCCGTTCCAACTTCCCGGTAATGTCCACAGAAACTGGAATTATAACACCCGCGCGAGTAGGATCAGTACACAAATCGATAAAAAGAAGGTGGTATAGCGCGCTCGTGCCGCACATCCCGGCACGCGGTAGTTATAAATCGTGGGCAAAACGGTGGCGAAGTTTGCCGAGGAGTGCCCCATGAAAATAATAATGTTTCGAACGTGACCAGTCTTCGCTGGAGCTTCTCATAAAAAATTTTCAGGAAGCCCGAAGTCTACGAACTCGTCCCGATTTACGTCACACCCTTGTAAACGTTTTCCTCTCCGTTTACGAATCTCCTCGGTTCTTGGAATTGCATGAATGGTTCGGAAATTTCCAAATATCACTGGTACCGCCGCCGGAAAAGTAGGAAGAATGGGCCTTTGTCCGTGGAGAAGCGTATGGGGAATTGCCCCTATAGGTTTACGGATCGCATTAGTCTGGGCAACATATGGAAAACGAAAGTTTCAAGGGATAACACAGTCTGAGACAAGATTGCTCGAGGCGAAGGGTTGGAACGGATACAACGTGTTCCATGTGTTCTGAAATGATTAATTATTGTACCGTGGAGGTCGTGTGGAGTCGCCGACAGGATATGAGAATAGGCATTTTATGGTCGTGGCTTAATGTTTCATGGTTTAGAAATTGGAAATCTGATGAACCAGTACACGGATTAGATCTGTTAGATTAGTAGATTGTACTCTATTAACCCTTTGCCTTATAAAAATGTATGTTAATAATTTCCTCTTTAAACCGAAATAAAATTCTATTTTGGTTTCGTTAATATAAAGCCATTGCAGAACGTATCGCACCCCCGCAAGAAAAGTGACACAACTCAAAAATGCAACATTTGAGAAAAATCAACTTAAAGAATACTCTATAAAACTTATATCGAAATAGTTTAAGCTTCTTTTAAATTTCAGGTAATCTTATATGATCTTATCTATATCAGTTATATCTCATTTTTTAGGAGATTACGATCTACATAAAAGTTCTAATCTCTGTGAAACAGTAAAATAAATCGCAGGGCAGGGGGTTAAGTTTCTTTAAATTATCTCAATTTTATGTAGTGTAGCAGCAATATTCATTATGTCAGGAAAGCTCTGAATTTTTAGAAGATATGACAACGAAAATTCAATCCTTTATAATAGCAGGACTTCTTTAATTTCAATGATCGTAGAAGAACAAATCTGAAATCCGTCATTTCGACGAGCTCGGTACTTAAGTGTCGAAGCATCACCTTTGTACATGATAGTCGGAAGACTATTCATGGAAGCAATATACTACTGGAACGTGCAGAGAATGTGTGTCAATTAATGTTGTCTACGGCCGACGATTGATATCTACAAAGCCAGAAACGTAATATTATTGCAATCAGCGTTATTAAGATAGCAACGCAATCGATTTTCGGTCATGCGCACGAGTCAGAATGAATAGATAAATGGAGCTGCGCAACCAAAAATAGTCAGTCCGCTTCTAGTCCCCGATACCTGGGGATTCCTGGAGAACCTTGAAAGACTTTTTGGGATCCTCGGAGGTCCATCCCTTTCTTTTCCCCTTTTTTTTCAGCGAGCACTAACGAAAAAATTAATTCAACCGTTTGAACGATAATAATTAGATGCAGAATGAGTTGCATGTGCCTGACTCGTGACCTTTTTACATCGATAACGGCTTTACGTATTTCACGCGATCGTTACCAGTTGCCATTGAAATTGTAAATTTTCTTTCAGCTGAACGACTGCTGAATAATGTTGTGCAAAGTACATAAACGGTTGATGCAAGCTACGAAAAAGGAACTAAAATAAATCGATAACAGAAGTGAATTAAAATGACAAACGATCGTCAGTATTCTGCAATCACCAGCAACGACGCATAAATGTTAAAATTACATAAAAGATCAGGGAATATTCGATTTTTGGTGATTCAAGCATTTCCTCTTATAACGTGGAGACCGTTTTAAAGAACTTCCAGGGGACAATGTGATAACATCTGAACACAATTTCAACATTGAATAAAAGAGTGTTTCCGGCTAATTCCGCGCCACCTGTGTGGCTCGTTAGAGTGGCTTTAAGCCTGAATCTCCCGGAAAGATCGAACTTCACGCTTCCAGGCTAGCCTACGCACACGATCAAAGATCTACGACGCAAGACCGTCTTCTCCGTAAGATCGAAGGCATAGATATCGAAAGCGAAGCGTGTCGGCAGCGCGTACTTACTTACAAGGAAGCGAGAACAAAAGGAGCAAGAGAGCCGACGGGGATTAGCAAGAATGACAGAATGCGAGGTAGGTGCAGCGTGTCAAATTTGTACGGCGGAAGGTGGCGTGTCCAGGGAAAAAAGAAAGAGGCAAAAAAGAAGAGAGCGAGAGAGGGAGAGAGGAGGGTAAAAATTCCGCCGATTAAATGAGGAACGAGAGAGGAGCAGGGGGGGGCCACTGTCACTACAATGGATAAATGGTACCTTTTGTGGAGGCCGGCGTCTCTCCTTGGCCGCTCCTCTCCCGCCCACGAGAGAACGATGGAGGGGACGAGGGTAGAAACGCGGTGAAAGGAGAGAGGACGAGAGAGAAAGAGAGAGAAAGAGAGCAAAAGAAAAAAAAGAAGAAGCGACAAAAGCAGAGGTGGAGGGGGCAGCGTGCAACCCTCGGTTTATACCTGAAGCGACCCTTGAAATCTGTTCTCGGAAGAGTTCACGAGGTGCACTGGCACACAAACCCCGGCGTGCACGCACACACGTGGGACAACATGTGAACGGCGTGGGCCTGTGTGCACATCGCCGGTGCCTTCAGTCGCCCGCAGCTCGCCGTTCAATGCACTTCCTGTGGAAGAGTGGTTCCAGGCGATTTTCTTATTTTCGAGAGTGGCCCTCTTCCACAGCTTTTCGCACGGTTCTACCTTTTCGGGGAATCGCAGCATCGGACGCGACACTTCCTCCCGACACCATTCGTCTGTCGGAGCACACTTCGCTCTTGCCACCGCTGAACCTGTGTTTCAATTTTCATCCCCGTCCTAGGGACACTCGAGTGCTCCTATTGTGCTTTACCTCCGGAGAGGAGCTGCGTACTCCGCTCGTTTCCGCCCTTGAACTGTGGTGTTTTAATCTCATTGTGCGAGAGTATTGTGCGATCCATGGTTTCGGGGAATAACTCACCCTTCAGCTATAGTGCTCCAATTCTCATTCCTCTGTGGAAGCTGCTCGATAAGTGTCGTGTCGTCCACGGTTTGCTCTCGTGAACCAGCTAAAGACATTAGCTGTTCAATCAGCAGTTTTACGTTCTGTGTGTGTCGCCCTTCGAGATCAGTGCACTCGCCGCGGTTTGCTTTTAAGAGGGAGCTAAAGACTTTGATCGTTTACGCTCTTAAACTTTTGAACGTTTCATCCTCGAGTTCCGCGTAAAAGTAGCTCGAACACATTTATCGCGTGATCCGCGGTAGACCTTCGAAGGAGAACCGCAGACTTTGCTCGTTTCCGGTCTTAAACTTCCAATTGTAACTCCTGCGTGAAAGTTGCTCCTTTATTATGTAATCCACTGTTTATTTCCGAGGAAGCCTGCAGGCTTTACCAGCCTTGAACTTTGGTGTTTCATTTATGTGAAAAAGTCGCAATATCTATTGCAGACATTAATGTTTAAATTTCCACGTGAAGAGATACCGAAGCGTATTTCTACTGTCCGCTGTGTCGTCCACGGTATACCGATTTTTTCCGTTCCGGTGATAGCGAGGAAACAAGGTGCGTGTACGTGGTCGTTTTCTTGGATCAACAAGTGACGGTTCCTCATTCGGGCGCAAGTGGCAGACCTTTATCGTGGAATAAATTCTAATGCAGGAAGGTTTCCATGAATATCGTTACACCGGCGGCGGCTGTGTAAGTGTACGTGCGACACACGAGGGGAAACACATGGACGTAGTTTGGTGTGCCGTCCGAAGGTTTCCAGTCGTCTGCGGACCGCCACTCGAAGCATTTCCTGTCTAAAAGTGGTCGCAAGTGGTTCTTCGTGTGCATAATAATTTCGAGGCTCTTGACGTGTTAAATCGACTGACGCCGAGTCGTGGAACGAGTTTTCCTCGGTGCTTTTCATCGAGATAATCGGCCGGTTTCGTCGTTTGTTTTGCGTGCGCCAACTTCGTCGTCCGTGTCCAGGAGGAACTGCGTTTACGCGTTTTTCGCGCGGCGAGTGTCAAGGGACTCGAACACCGAAATAGGAGAGAAGGATCCCCGAGGGACTGGAAAATGTTGTTCGAGCGGCTAACAACGAACTGCGTTGGATAAAAGCTCTTCCGGAGGGAAAAAACTCGATCAAAATCGCCTCTATGATGTGGTACGTGACGCTACGCGATGCTCTCTCATTCGTTTGACACGGAAAAACGAGTCAACGTGGAAACGTTGTCTGGAAAATGAAAAATCATAACATCTGTTGCACCGCGCGATGTTTTAATTTATCGCTCTCCCGTTTCCCGTAACAGAACGCATTTTTTTTAATGAATTAACAGTCGGATAGAAGAAAGAGTCATTCCTACATGTATAAACAGAAATATTTTTTAATCGATACAATATTAATGGTGACGCGAACACTCGGTTAAATTTATCCGATATGCAATTAACTAGAAACTGAAATTATTCGCGTCGCGAGTGGACAACAACGGTGCTATATGTATAGTGCATTCGAGTGCTACGAAAACAGGTTTCACCATAAAAAGTTTTTTACGATTAACGTTACACAAAAAATCGCCTCCCAATTCATAACTTTCGAAGACGAACTCAATTAATTAAGAATTTATTTGTTTGCCGAAACTTCGCGACTTTCAATCAATTTGACGTTTGAATTTTTTGGAAAAAAAAAATCGATTTTTCCGAACGTTCGCACTAGAATGCCACCTGTAATCCTTTGAACTTTTCCAGTGTTTCGGATGACGTCTAAGGAACTGTCGTAAAGGTTGAGACACGTTTTGTTTTTTGGAAAACATTTACACCGTTAGAAAGATATAGTTGCCAGCTACATTTTCGCTGTAGAAGGTATAATGATATCGTTAACATTTAAGAAGTTATAGCTAGGGATGGGGGCAAGTTCAATATGTACTCACGAATCCAAGTCAATTTCAATAACCAAGTTTCATTTCATGGGTTTCCATTACTACTTAAAAGCAATAATGTTTCAGTGATTATATTTTAAGAGTATTCATTTTATACAAACTGATATCGAATCTCGGAACGAGTACTTACAAGTTTCGAAAAGATACTTATAAGTACTTCGATGCTGAAAGGAATCGAATCTTTCACAAGTAGTACTCGAATCTTGGAAATCAGAACTGCATTTTCTTTATTAAATTCGTAACTATTGAAGAATAATATTTCCGATAGATTATACGAAATTATAGTTATACTATAATGCGAATAATGCAAATTACGCCTCGTAAACATAAAAATAGATCATGCGAGGGCAGTCGCAGCCAATATTGATCTGTTATCTAGCACGTTTGACTACTAAAAATCCCCATCTTTCCATTATCGAGAAATTGAGAACGCGCATCCCGCACCCTTGCAATCCTGGAAACTGATCTACCGCCTTAATATAAAGAAAAAGCTCTGTCCCAATTTATACGGTGTGCCAACCTTTACGACAGTCCCCTACTAATTTTTGTCAAATGTATAACAAACCGCAGTCTAGCGATAAGTCAACCGCGTTCGGGGAACGCGATACAGTATTGTAGTTCGCGAAATGGTAATGGAACACCGTCCACGAAGCGATTTCGAAGTGTTCGCGTCGGGACCACGGGTTTCCGTTTCCAAAGCGTCTGATTGACTCCGTGGACGGGTGGTCGTTCCGTGACGGGTTCGTTTCCGTTATGCAGACCTCTCGGACAGTCGCCTCGTCAGCTGGCTGGGTTCAGGACTTGTCCAGGCAAGGTAAATTGCCGGGCGCGCGGCGGGGCGAGCGCACCTTCGTGATCTATCAATTTTACGGCGAGCCTCCCGCGGGGCTGCTGCACGAAGAAACGGTGTTAAGTTTCATGCGGCCCGTAAATTATTTTCCACTCGCGATCACAATGGTCCATTGATTAAGCGGATAATTGAATCGATCGATGCTCCTCGGTCGCGTTTAATCGTGCCTCGATTAAACCGAGCTGGGCGTGCACCGTCGACGCTGCTGTCGTGTAACACGAACGTGCACATTGTCTCAGATAATTTCTTATTAAGCTTCTTTCCCTAGTCTCACAAAGGAGAATGATTTATGCAATGCACGGCACACCGCGTGCAATTATTCGAACAACTTTGAAAAGAAAGTATTATATCGGATGATTGCAAAAGTTCGCGTCCCATTTTCACAGTCCTCGAGACCTTCGAGGAAAAACCACGCGGTTCTTATGAAAGAGAAATCAGCTTGTAAGACGTTAGACGACTGTATAAAATGGTGATGCCCGCGGATCTTTATGCAAAATAAACATTTTCCAAGTCGATCGTGAGTAATCGACGTCGGATAAATATGTGTTTCTTCTTTTAATAATTGTGGTCAATCGAAGAGAGATGTGAATGAAAACGTTTTTATATCCAAAAATGTTTAGATAAAAGTACATTTACATTTTTTGTATGGCTACATTTATTTTAATGCTGAAATATTGCAGAATAAAAAATGTTCGCTTTGATTGCAGGACACAGTAGCCAAATGAAAATTGTATTCTTCTTTTAATTATCCTATTTCGCTGAAACCAATACACTGATGTCCTTAAATATTTTTAACATGTCCACTGCTTGAAATTGTACGTACCCGTTCTTTTCATAAATGCATAAAATCCGCAGTCTATGAATCAAAGACTTTATTTAAAGTTTTCATCACGAGTGTGACTCATTAAAATACGGCAAAGGCCTAACGCGGGTTAGTCTGTGGCTTTTAATGATCTGTAGTCCTGATAATGTTGATTTGTACTCTACACTCCACACCAACCGGAGACGCGATATTAAACTGAGTTACGTCGAAGAGTACTTCTCGGACAATCAATTTCCAGAAACGACTTTCTCTGACGGGTCGTAGCCGCGTTTTCGTGGTCAGAGCGTTGGCTCGTTGGATCGGTGGTCAGCGAACCGCGCGTCAGAAATGAAGCCGACGATAAAAATCTAAAATATCTGGTAATAATGTCTCGTCCTGTTTTGTGTGCAGTCGACAGTGGTCGGGGGACGAGGAGGACGAGGGGACAACCGGTCACGTAACAACCGAGCATCCTCTGGCGGAGGCGACAATCCCCTTGGTTTCCCATTCGCGTCTCCAAGAACAGCCCTCCACCTTGAGTGGCAATATCGTGACCGCTTCCGGCGGCCAGAATCCTCCCCGGTCGAGCACGCAGAGCCAGCAAGAAAGCGTTCTGCAGAAATTCAGGAAGAGCTTCTCCTTGAGATTCCACAAAAAGGGCAGCAAGGAGAGCAACGAGAGCGAGTGTCCGCCGGACGATAACGACGGATCCGGGCCTCTGGACGAGGAGGAAGAACGTGAACAAACGATCGTCGCCGAGCAAACCCCTCAGCACAAGGAGGACACCAGCAACGACCAAAAATTCCGGTCAGTCGAATCTCTCCGAAGTGTTGTCGCAGCCGTGCGCTCTCGCGAATTTCTAATTTTCCCTGCTCGTCGGGATCGTCGTTGTAAGTGAATTCTACGTTTCCAGGTTCGGCCCCCTTGTGTGGAGAAGTAGCAAGGAGAGGAAAAAGGGTAGCAAGGCTGCCAGAAATGCGAAATGCAACAGCGGGGACAGCGGAATACAAATCGAGGTGAGAGATCTCGGGGGAATCAACCTCTCCGCGACGTAATTCTTAAGTTTACTTCTGCTGGAACAGATCTCGGAGGTGATTGATAGACGAAACGAACGAACTGTGTAATGCTTAATCTTTTTCAAGATGAATCGTCCGTAAACTCGCGGGATGATGTACCATGAATTTTTGCTCAAATATAAACACACTGACTTGCATTGCCGCTAGCTTTAGCATCGACGCAATCGTGCAGAGATTGTTAATCTATCTCGTGCTTGAACGGATAAAACAAGACCAGTGGCATGAACCGTTACAGGCCAGTATCTCTCCGAGAAAATTCGATATCGAAAAATCTTTCTTGGAACTTTTTCCAGGGAACATATTGTTCGAAGCATTTTTCCCATTTCGTGAAAACATGAAACTCCCTTGATTTCCCCTTCTGTGGAACACCGTGTTCGCGTGAACAAGATAAAAAGAGAAAACGCTTTATACGGTCGATATATCTTAGCGTGCTTTTTCGTTTACAACACGTTTTTCTTTCTCGCGTACCTCAGATTTCATTCTCGTAAAGTTGACGTCTCGAAAGTTACACTCCGTCCGCGGAAACTCGGAAACTACACGGTGCTTCATCTAAAAATGACTACCGAAGTTTGATACTGGCTTATAACGATTCGCACGTCTGAGCCTGTGGGCCCGATTAGTTCCCGCGAATTCTCTCGTTTCGGAGTGTCGCTCGGATACCGAAGGACTCTGCGACAAAAGTGCGAAATAATTAAATGAATTGTGAACGATATAGATGGTATCTGGTGGAGCATTGACTGGGG